>CM038038.1:113651459-114300626 GCA_021397845.1 Areca catechu
AATATTCGGGCCTTTACTCTTGAATTATAATACCGCGCCATCCTTTGTTGGTAAGCTGCCATTTTCAATTGTGCCTGTAACCTAGAATTTTCAACTAGGTCAAGATCCAATCTCCTCCGATTATCATTATCAGATTCTGCAAAACCATCAGTTCTTCTGGAATGAAGGACGATTTCTACAGGTAGCATAGCTTCACTCCCATAAGCCAAATTAAACGGAGATTCGCCTGTTGAAGATCGAGTTGTTCGATAAGCCCATAGAATAGAGTTGAGTTCATCAGCCCAAGATCCTTTGATTTTATTTAATCGGGTTTTCAACCCATGGAGGATTGTCCGATTGGTTACCTCAGCTTCCCCATTAGCTTGAGGATGTCCGACGGATGTCAATTTATGAAGAATTCCATATTAAGCACAGAAATCCTTGAACTTCTGGTTATCAAATTGTCTTCCATTATCCGTGATAATCGCATAAGGGATTCCAAATCTATATATAATGGAATTTTTGACAAATATTTCAACTTTTGCTTCAGTGATTAAAGCCAGAAGTTCAGCTTCTACCCATTTAGTAAAATAATCAATAGCGACGATCAAAAACTTCCACTGCCCAGAAGCTAGAGGAAACGGACCAAGTATATCCATTCCCCATTGAGCAAATGGTCAATGAGCTATTAATTGTGTCAACTGACTAGCTGGACGCCTTTGGATATTTGCATATCTTTGACAAGAATCATATTTTCTTACAAAATCTGCAGCATCCTTTTGCATGGTCGGCCAATAATACCCCTGCCTTATGATTTTGTAGGCTAAAGATTTTCCTCCCAAATGATCACCACATATCCCCTCATGCACTTCCCTAAGGGCATAATCAGCATCCGAAGGAGACAAACACTTCAGTAATGGCTGAGAAAATGATTTTTTATATAGTAATCCATCTAGGATGACATATTGAGCAGCAAATTTTCGAATCTGCTTAGCTTCCGTATTATTTTCAAGCAGTATCCCTTCAGTCAGATATTTGACTATCGGATTCATCCAATTCATTTCCGATTCTATTTGAAAAACTTTTTCTTTCTCAGTTGCCGAGATACTCGGAATCTCCAAATGTTCCACAAAAATTCGACCCATTTGTTCAGGTGCAGAAGTAGCTAATTTGGACAATGCATCGATCCGAGAATTTTCGATTCTAGGGATGTGATTGATTTCCCATGAATCGAATAAAGCCCCCAATTCTTTAACCTTTTTTAGATATAAAGTTAAAGTAGCATCATGAACCTCAAAATCCCCTTTTACCTGATTGACAACCAGCTGCGAATCAGATAATACCTTCAATCTTCTGACATTTACCTCCTTCGCAATTTTCAAACCCGCTAGAAGAGCTTCGTATTCGGCTTGATTATTAGAAGCCTTGAAAGAAAACCGGAGTGCATACTTTATGATATCTCCATAGGGGCTAGACAAGATTAATCCTGCTCCGCAACCAGAAGAGTTAGATGTCCCGTCTACATGTAACACCCAGGGTGCATCGGTCACTTCCACTTCAACAGATGGTTCACTATCATTCTAGGTATATTCGGCTATAAAGTCAGCCAATACTTGGGCTTCCATCGCCGATCTAGGCTAATAAGTGATGTCATATTCACTCAGTTTGATTGCCCATTTCGCCATTCATCCAAAAGTATCAGGGCATTGTAAGACAGTCCTCAAGGGCTGATCAGTTAATACAATGATACGATGAGACTGGAAATATGGTCTGAGCCGCTTGGCCGAGATCACTAAAGTGTAGATAATCTTTTGAAGTTTTGGGTACCTAGTTTCTACATCATGAAGAACTTTGCTGATATAATAAATAGGCTTATGCAGTCCGTCAGGATCCTTTCTGACTAATACGGAGCTAACCGCTTCGTCTGATGCGGCCAGATAAAGGTACAAATCTTCGCCTTCTTGAGATTTAGACAGTATGATTGGGTTCACCAAGTACTTCTTCAATTCTTCAAATGCTGACTGACAATTATCCGACCAATTGAACTCCTGGGTCTGTCATAAAGCCTTGAAGAGAGGCAAACATCTTTCAGCTGAACGAGAAATAAATCGGCTTAATGAGACGATTCATCCGGTCAACTGTTGAATCTCCTTCTTATTGGTTGGCTCTCTCATATTCATGATGACTCGAATTTTTTCTGGATTGGCTTCAATTCCCTGTTGCGTGACCATGAAGCCCAGAAATTTTTTAGAAGTCACACCAAAGACACATTTGATCGAATTTAATTTCATATGATTCTGCCGCAAATATCAAAGGCCATCTGCAAATCTCTGATATGGTCATCAGACTGATTGCTCTTAACAATCATATCATCCACATATACCTTCATAGTCTTCCCAATTTGGTCTTCGAAGATTTTGTTTACTAATCTCTGATAAGTGGCCTCGACATTTTTGAGGCCAAACAGCATCACTTTATAACAATATATCCCCCTGTCTGTAACAAAAGATGTTTTTTCTTCATCTTCTGGATTCATTCGTATCTGATCGTATCCAGAGAAAGCATCCATAAAACTTAAAAACTTATGCCCAGCTGTTGCATCAACTAACTAATCGATTTTCGGCAAAGAAAAATTATCTTTCGGACATGCCTTGTTGATATCGGTATAATCTATGCACATCCTCCATTTTCCATTGGCTTTCCTGACCATCACTACGTTAGCAAGCCAATCAGGATAATGAACCTCCCTGATGAATCCAGCATCGAGCAATTTGGTAACTTCTTCATTAATAACACTTTGTCTTTCTGGGACAAAATTTTGTTTATTTTGCCGAACTGGCCGAACGAATGGGTCGACTTTAAGTTCATGCTTGATTACTTCAGTAGGAATCCCTAACATGTCAGTAGCTTTCCATGCAAATATATCAGCATTGGTTTGTAAGAAATCAATCAATCTCTTCCTCTGATCTTCGGTAAGTAAGCTTTCAACTTGAACTATTTTGGTAGGATCCTCTTTTGTCGAAGGAATATGAATGGTTTTTTCTATTGATACACTAACTTCATCACTCGGATCGCGCGGATCCATTTGTTCGGAGGTTGGTTTGGCAACTGACTATTGATTCTGGATCGTCAAGCATTGCCGAGCCATCTGCTGATTTCCCCTTACTACTCCAATTCCATTTGGAGTTGGAAATTTCATTAGAAAATGATAAGTTGATACAACGGCTTGGAATTTATTCAGAGCAGGTCTCCCCAAAATAGCATTATAAGCAGAGGGGATTCGAACAACCATGAAAGACAGGAGATAAGTTCTTTGTTTCAGTGTCGTTCCAAGAGTTACAGGAAGGGTGATTTCTCCTTCTACTCCTACGGAATTTCTGCCAAATCCAGTAAGCGGTATATGAATTCTGCATGACTTATTGATTGGTAAGTTCATTTTGACAAATGCATCATAAAGCAAGACCTCTGTGGAACTTCCATTATCAATTAGAATCCGATGTACATCACAATTTGCAATGACAGCAGAAATTACAACAGGATCGTTATGAGGCGTCTGAATGCCTTGTAAATCTTCATCAGAAAAGACGATACTTCCTCGAAGCCTCTTAGGACTCCGATCATCTTCAAGACATACATGGAAAATCATTCCAACTGACCCATCAGTCGGTTATTGGTTCGGGAGCTCTGTCCCATCAGTGATCATCCTTGGAACAACTGGCCTCGGTACTGCCGCTTCAACTGGTCGGTTCTGATTTTGATTCTGAATATATATGGCCAAATAACCTTGTTTAATCAAAGCTTCAATTTCATCACGCAGTTGAATGCATTCTTCTGTAGTATGGCCATGGTCACGATGATAGCGACGGTATTTGGCTTTATTTTGCACAGCTGGTGGAGCTCTCATTGGTCTTGGCCTTTGTAAAAAGTTTTCTTTCTCAATCTCCATTAAAATTTGTTCTCTCGGATGAGTCAGTGGAGTATAAATATCAAATCGATTGACATAGTTTCTATCGATCAATTCTCTTGGCTTTTGACTTTGCCGTTGAATAGATCGGACCCTAGAAAATCGGGATTCATCTTCTTTGGCTCTCTTCTTACTTGGCACTAATTTTTTCTCCACCTGTCGCCGACTCAAAGCCTGTTCTTCGGCCTGGGCATACTTTTGAGCATGGGCCAATAATTCGGAATAGTTGGTTAGGAATTTCTTATCCAAAGAAAATATAAATCTGGAGGCTCGCAAGCCTTTTTTCATAGCAGACATCACCACGTATTCATTGAGATCAGGTATCTCCAACGTGGCGGAGTTAAATTTTTTGATGTAGTATTTTAAAGATTCCCCTTCTGCCTGTTGGATAAAGAACAAGTTATCAGAATTTCTGGGCATTTTTCTACTTGTCCCGAAGTGAGAGACGAACAACTTTTCTAGTTGACCAAATGAATGGATGGTGTCTAGCTGCAAACCGGAGTACCATATTCTTGCTGACTTCTTCAAAGTGGCGGGAAAGGCAAGACAGTGCAGTCCGTCCGACGCCCCTTGAATCAGCATATGGGCTTTAAAGCTACCCAAATAGTCCAAAGGATCAGACGACCCATCATACAACTAAATCGACGGTACTTTAAAATGATGAGGGATATTTTCATCCATAATCTTCTTGGAAAAAGGAGGTAAAATACTATAACTTGGTGTGGCATCCTCTGTTCTCCTCTGTTCCAAAACTTTGGCAACCAGCAACTCCAACTTCTTGAACTTTCTATCAAAATCGCTCTCTTACAAAGTATTTGGCTTGAATACTATCAGGGGTCGATTCTCTAGACGAAGTTGACCGGGATCGTGGTCGTTTCCCTTTATTTTGCTTCTTAGAATGATGATGGGATCGATGATGATGCCTTACAGGAGATTTTTGACCTGAAAAATATTGATAAGAGGAACGCCTTTTAGGGCTGAGATGTTTACTTACCTGGAGTGAAGGTCGCCAGCTGGTTCTTGATACAGCTGGCCGCATCGACTCCTTCATGGCAATTTCTTGAAGGTTCTGCATCGCCGTGATGAGCACTTCTACCTTGTCAAACAGAGCGTTCAATTTTGTTTGATCGAAGTGCCCTACGAGAAGAACTTTCACCCTTTCCTCTGGAACAAGATCATTTCTTCTTTCATCAGAAACAGGATCGTTTCCTTTGCCGTCAAAAACGAGGTTCTCCCCTTGGTTGCCAAGAACAAGATCGGTTTCCTTTGAAGAATCAGGAACAGCTTCTGTTGGCAAATTCTTCTTCCTACCTTTCACCATGCCTCCTTTCAGATTTTTCGGAACTCTTTTACAGAGAACCTCTACCTGGCGCGCCAATCTGTTGTGTCCAAACAAAATTACAGTAAGCTTGAAATAACAATGAACCAGATTGAACTGATTCGATCTAGCTCCTAGCCATCTTCTTGAAGATTTTGAGGATTGAAGAGGTTCCCAAGCTCGCTAATGATGTCCAGACAGAAACAGATGAATTCTGAAGGGAGGCTAAACGGAAAGTGTTGAAAGAATGAATCGCCCCCACAAAAGCCCCCTTCACCATCGCATCCGCGGATATTTATAGGCCAAGAAATTAACCGCTTACAATTGGCATCCGTCTGTAAAACGGTTAATCCAGGGTATGAGCACGTGCAGCCAAAGTTGTTCGTAACCAATAAATATTCTTCTTCAATTGATCAATTCCTCTGTAATTGGTCGGCTACTTCATAATCGATCAGCTCCACCATAGTTGATCGTCTCCACCAAAGTTGATCGTCTTCACCGAAGTTGATCGTCTTCACTAGAGTTGATCGTCTTCTCCAAAATTGATCGTCTCCTCCAAAGTTGATCGTTCCTTTCAAAGTTGATCGTCTCCAGCAGAATTGATCGTTCCCTGTACTACATAATTATTAACAAATTCTATTCTCAAATAAATCTATCAATTACCTGGAAGCGGATCAGTCTTGTGTTTGTTGATTATTAATCGACTTCACATCCTTTGGATGTTGATTAGTTAAATATCGATCATTGTGCCTTTTAGGTATTGATCAGTTTTATACCTTTCATAAGAGGGATTGATCATAGTCGTCCCTTTCGGGTATAGATCAATTTCAATTTCAAGCACTTAACAGGTCAACAAAAACAGATCAATTTCGTGATATCCCAACAATTTCCAATTTAATAGTAGCAATCTAAAGATTGCAAAACATGTTACCTTACCAATGAACTGGTAAAAGGACGGCAATTCTCATCTTTTCTATCAACAGTTTAAAGATCAAAGGAAAAGAAAAGAAGAGAAATGACATAAAGTTTAGGCAGAAAAACCATCATTGGTGATCCAGCACAAAAAGAGAAAGTAAAACGTAATGGGAATTGAAGCATCTAGGATAAACATCAAAATACCAAACATAAGAACAAAATCAAAACTTGGATAGATTCTACCTTGCGAGTAAGTATCATAAGCCAACTGTGCAGCCAGGAGGTCAACCACTGCCGTCCCGACAGACTTAAACACCGTCAGCTCCTCCAGGCTCCTCCTCCCAACCTTCGCCCCGCCGACCAACTCCGCCAACGTCCCTGCCACATCCCCCGGCGCCATGACCCCTCTCTGGAACGCGCCCACCAATTCCCCTGCTTCCTCCAGGGCCACCTCAAAGTCCACAAACACCCTCCCCCTCGCCAGCGCCTCGTCGTCGCACTCCCTCATCGCCGGGGTGAACGAGCCCACCAGGTCCAAATGCGCCCCGGGTTTCAGCTTCTTCCCCTTGACAATTGGGCTCTCCGACCTCGTGGCACAGCTCACCACGTCCCCCAGCCCGACCACCTCGTCCAAACACTCGGCGTGCTCGAAAATTACCCCGCTGTTCCCCCTTCGCTCCTCCTCTTCTTGGAGATCTCTTGCCAAGATTCGAGCTTTATCAGGGGTTCGGTTCCAGATGATGATTCTGTTCAGACCGGGGCGGACAAAACGGTGGGCGGCAATGAGGTAGGGGACGAGGGCGCCGCCGCCGGCCATGACGAGGACGCGGGAGTCGTTGCGGGCGAGGAGGGCTGCAGCGAGGGCGGAGACCGCGGAGGTGCGAAGGAGGGTGAGCTCCGTGCCGTCAAGGGAGGCGAGGGGGGCACCGGTGGAGGAGCGGAAGAGTAGGTAGGCGGCGTGGACGCCGGGGAGGCGGAGGGTGGAGTTGTGGGGGAAGGAGGTGACGATCTTGACGCCGATGAAAGGGAGGGAAGGGTGGGAGGACCAGGAGGGCATGAGGAGGAGAGAGGAGGAGGAGGAGGAGGGGTCGAGGGAGAAGCTCTGGCGCGGCGGGGCGCGGACGGCGGAAGAGAGGGAGGGGAGGGAGGAGCGGAAGTGGGTGATGAGGGCGGAGGGAGTGAGCAAAGAGCGGACGGTGACGGCATCGAGGAAGGCGCAGCCTACTTCGATTGCACCGGCGGCGGTGGTGGGCGGCAGGGATGCCATGGTCGCCGGAGGAGATGGGCGTGTCAAATGGCCAGCTTCCGACTAAGTTATCTCCGTGGAAGTCAAGGCCAGTCGCAGAAGCCAGTCCAAGTCAGGTTATAACGCATACCAGTATTTCTTAGGTACTGCACGTCCTTTTGGGACTGGCAGTCGCATAAAATACAACTTTTGGGATTGATACTTCCAAGGCTCTTCGTGCAGATTGATTCTAATGCAATTTCCAAACTTTGTGGATGGGGTAAATCAGGTGCTTGTGTAAATGTGTTACCAGCTACTTGTGTTATATGTTATTTGGTATTTTTTGCAATATGGCCAACCTACCCAGTTGACAAACATCTACCAATTATCGAGGGATAAGTCAAAATAAAACTAAAAAATTTTGAAAAACTGTCAAAAAATCTGGCTGTTAAGACATAAAGAGGGGAAATAAAATTGTTAATACAAGAGTAAACCACTGCCAAGACGGTAGTATGGTTGGTAGAAGTTTAAACTCATCTTTCATCGATCACGGATTCGAGACACAATCATGTGGATGACTCGATTAAATCCATAAATTTCTTGGGACACGTGATCAGAATGGTAAGAGAGCACACTACTCCGGCGTCTTAACGGTATCAGGCTGATCTACTCACCAGTGATAGAAAGGGCGAGCAAAAAATACGGTCGCATCTCATCTTAGCGGTGTCAAGCTGACGTACTCATCAGTGATGGAGAGAGTGAGCAAAAAATGCAGCTCGTATCGAACATGATATGGTAGAAAATACGGTCCGTATTGAACATGGTCCGGCGAGATTGGAATGCCGGGAATTTATTCTCCCCTTTCCTTTTAGTTAAACTCCGGTGTCTTGGCATGTCAGGCTGACGTACTTACCAGTGATGGAGAGGACGAGCAAAAAATACGACGTGCATCGAACATGATCTGGCGGAGTTGGGATGCCATGAATTTATTTCCCCCTCCTCCTTTCGTTTTGGTTAATCAAAAAAAAAAAAAAAAAAAAAAAAAAAAAAAAAAAAAAAGCAAGAGTAAACTGGCGGTTAAAAAAAAGAGGGAAAAAAAAAAAATCAAAGCAACTCTGATCCTTCACTTTCTCTCGTCGTATGTGCACGGTTTGGGTGCCGGGCACTGGTGGCTCTCATCAGCCACATTTAAACAAGAGTGGAGCATCATCATCAACTAAATCAGCAAGAAACCATTCTCTTCCTCCTTTTCTTCATGTGCCAAATTTCAGAGTAGAACTACTGTCTTCAGCCACGTGTTGTTGGCTAGATATTTTTCCCCTAGCAAGGTTAGAATAGGAGAAAGATAATTAAAAATTTTTGAAAATTTTGGGTTGAGCTCCTTTTGAACCTTGACCAGCCTATGGCTGAGCTGTAATTTGTAGCCATTCTCTTTCTAAATATCTTTTGAATATTGACTAGCACTATGATTGGCTATAGATACTTTTTAAAATAAATCTTTGGCATCTCCATCATTTTTATAAAAAAAATGAACTTGAAATATATTTATGTTTTTTAAAATAAAATTTGACAACAGATAAATGTATCTAAATGAAGAATACCTCGATCGAGTTAGGTATCGAGGATGGATATTGCTAGAAAAAGAATTTTTTTTTTTTTTTTTTTTTCCGGAGATATGTTGGGTAGCCACCTCAAAATTTCGACTATGATCTATTAAATGAGAAATATGTTACACCGTTACTATCAGTTTGATAAATAAATGCCTCGCACATTGATCTTATTATTTAATTGAATGCAAATGTGACATTAGTCACAAATTGGAAGGATGGTCAATCACTACCAAATAACCTCTAAAATTTATCACTACAAGCCCCTCCTATTCATGGAAAAACATTATAATTTGATTGGAGAATGTGATATTACTGGTCCACCATGAACCATGTTAACCGATGCTCATAAACCCTCCAAATGATAACATTATAAATAACACAGATTAAATTGAAGACTTTTATACTAGCACATAGCATAATACTTAGAGGTGGCAATTATCCCATCCCACCGAGTACCTGATTAGAGCCAACTCAACCCAGATAAGAAAAGTCTTGTGTGGCTTGCAATGAATTTAGGTTGGTATGGATAATAGTAAAATCCACCCCAAACTCGATCATTATATATATATATATTTTTTTTTTGGTAAAGCAGAAAGGGGGAGGAGTTAGATCCCGGGCATGGCCACTCCCAGACGGTCCCCCAACCCCGGCCAGGAAATGTTCGATACACGGGTTGGCCAGGAAATGTTCGATACACGGTGCATATTAATTTTCCGTAGTCGTTCCCCACCCGAAGAGGCCAGGAAATGTTCGATACACGGTGCATATTAATTTTCCATAGTCGTTCCCCACCCGAAGATGAGTATGTCAACCCCTGTTGGCTCCAAGATTATTTTATTAATTTTTCTCTTTTTTTTTTTTACCACCGGACTTTTAGTCGAAAAGCATCCAAACCAGCACTCGAACCCTTGCCAGCTGGTTGTGAGAAAAGTCTCACAACCAACTGTGCCATGCGCTAGTGGCATATATATATATATATATATATATATATATATATATATATATATATATATATATATATATATATATATATATATATATATATATATATATCATAAATCCCCTCTATAAGATTAAAAGAAAATAATTTGTATATAAAAAATGATTTATATGTAAAAAACATTTAATTTTTTGTAATTTTATCTGACTCGATCCATTTAATCAATCCATTTAAATCTGCCCCGTCCCATCCCATCTTAAGAGTCTACTCATCCCACCCGACTCCAAGGCAAGTATAGGTAATGATCTACCCAACCCATGCTGCCTTTCCCAATAATACTAGGACTGCACCAATGATATCCAGTTGACTCGCTATTGACTTAAAACCTATTTGGATGTTTAGGATTTTTAAACATGAGATAAAAATCATGATAAAATATGAGATTTGATCCTATAGGATTATGCATAAAATTTTATTAAAAAATTATGTAAATAATTTTATCCAATATTTGGATGATAAATTAGGATTTTTTTTCTCTCTCTTCTTTCTCTTCTCCTCCTCTCTCTACCCCATCTTTTACCAAAATAATAAACTTTTTATCATCAAAAATCATATAATTATTATGATTATAAAATAATTCACATCAAGAACAAATAAAAATATATTGGTATATCTTTGGAATTTAAAATTAAAATCCTTTTTTAAAAACCTCCCTCCTTCTTCTTCCTCTTCTCTCTCTATCCCTTCTTTTATCAAAATAATAAACTTGTTATTATAAAATAATTTATATAAAAAATATCTTGGTATATCTTTAAAATTTAAAATTATTTTTTAAAAAAAATTATAAAATAGAAGGACATAAAGATTTGAACTTCAAATATTTAGACATCTTAACCATTATTTTTAAGATTCATTTGATAGGGGTATGTCAAATTATGGAATAATCAGACAATTCTTAAAAATTATTGATCTAAAAAATTAATTCCAAAAAAATATTTTTTACTATATTTGGTTGATATTTTTTTTCAAAAAATGATACTAAAAAAAGATTACTACATGTAGATAGAAGTAATCATATATAAAAATATGATCAAATTTATCAATATGCCTATTAACATAAAATATTTTTTTAATACCAAATGGTATTGTCATTTCCAATCAATTTTTATATAATGACTATAATCACATAATCATTTTGTATAATAGCATTTGCATTTAATTATTTTGTAAAAACTCTTTATTGAATGATTTTAAAAAAAATATTAAAATAAATTCAATGATTATATATATTTTTTTATTAAGGATGTTTTTGACCAGTATGGAATATCACTACTGAAAAATTTATCAAATATCAACTCTCCATTCATAGTATTTGTTTTGCCTTCTCTCTTTCCAAAAAATAAGTATGGGATCCACCAATTATTTTTAGCATCTCTCTCTTCCATTTTTCACACCACACATAATAATATGACATGGATTTTTTTTCCATGCTAGATTATTCACAACCATATGAACCCTTAGATAACTTAACTATTACCTTAACTTATAAACTATAGTTCATAACTATTTTAAAATTGATTGATAAGATACTTATATATTTCTAAGTATTATATATAAACACATAACACAAAAACCCTAGCCATCAACTACGCTTCCCTATTCGACTAATCCATGCCGCTGCTTTATTGAGACTCTCGAGGATGTAAAAATCGAGAAAAAATTGGGTGAAAACATAGGAAAAGTTTAAAAAAACAAAGGAAAGATGGAAAAATTGACATGTAAAGCCTTAAATCGATCATTTTCTATTATTTTTGCTTATTTTTCTTGTTATTTCATTTTAGAGATATATGCCGAACAAGAACACCTGCAAGAGATTGGGAGGTTTCTTAGGTTGGTTGCGAAGGCAATGACGAGGCAGAGGTTGGGGAGGAGGCCATTGCTGAAGGAGAGGCAGAAGAGGAGGTAGAGGAGGGGTAATTGGAGAGGGAAGGAGGTAGAAGAAGGGGAAGGCATTGGTGGGGGAGGAGATGGGGTGAGGAAAATGTGGGGGTGGGAACGTAGAGCTTAATGATCATAGAAAAAAAAAAAGACTTTTAGAGAAGATTTTTTTTTCCTACAGGATATGTTGCTTCCTATGGTTTTGTTATCCTATGATTCAACTAACCAAATAAGGGTCAGGAAAGAACATAGAATTTTTATCCAAAGAATTTTCAAATTTTATAAAATTTGTGCCAATCCTATCCTTTTCAAATATACCCTTAATATTGGTAAAAAATTATAAGTGCCTCACTTTCCTCGTATTACTTCAAAAACATTAATATATATTAATGTACATACATACATAAATTTTATACACATTTGCTTTTCTATTCCTTTTAGTAGGTATTCCCTTGGTGACCTGTCTATAATTCCATTATATGCAACCAATCTAGCTAAAAGGGAAATATGATTGATGTTTATGATCATATGATAACCATTTATTTCAACCAATATCTATTTGGATTCTAGAAGTCAATATTCATCAATACATTGCATACCTGGGGAGAGTATAAGCAAAGAAAGCATCAAAGTGACGAAGATAGAAAGAAGGGGAGGGTTTGAGAGATCCAGTTAAAAAACTAATTTTCATTTCATAAAAATAATCTAATTAGTTTGAAAGGTATTTTATATTATTCAAAAAAAAAATCAAAAAGGTTCCCTGAACCTTCCTAGCCTCATAATTTCAAACAGAAATTTTATTCACATGGCTAATCCATGAATAACAAACCATTGCATCCAAATAGTCTCTAAGTATCAATCTTTTTTTAAAAAAATAATGTGGACTAGCCAATATCTTGATGTGGTTTAATCTAGTCCTCGTTGCACTATATGGCCACACTCCCATGGTTTTTTAAGAATTTTTTGAAACTTTGACATAAGAAATGTAATGGATACTCATTATACTAACACAAACATTATGTTGGTATTTCAATTATAGTCAATAGTGAATCTTTGATGCACCAAATAGTAAGGGTGGCAATGCTTATCCCATTTAACTTAACTTGATTCAAACTATTGTAGGTTAGCTTGGGTCACTAATTTAATAAAATGGTCAGGTCTAGCTCTAGGTATTTAATCCATTTAATAAAAAATTGAGTTCGAGTTGATAGATTTTTGACCTTATTCAATCCAATTTGTATCTTATCCGACCCAATCTCTATCTTTTCCAAACCAACCCAATTGCCACGTCTACCAAACAATGAGAATACAAGCTCATTGGTACATGTGCATAGGGACCTTTTTTTCTTCTTCCATTTGGAAGGGCTAATCTCTACTATTCTATCTTTATTTCTACCTAACCCTGTAAGGCAAGTCCAAGTAGAATTGAGCACTTACCCATTGGAGCAAATGCTAGGTAATAAATCTCTCCAAAATATGTCACCATTATTTTCCTCCTTTTATATTTTTTTTGGTTTTTTCCCTTTCTCTTGCTATGGCAATCCCAGGGCATTTAGCATTTTAATAGTCACATACATTACATCTATTTATAGTTTATTCCATTAGCAGTATAGAAATAATAGAATTGTATAAAATAGTTAGTTTGAAAAACATAACAAAAAAAATTAATTATACAAATATCTATTTACCAAAATAGACATTAGAGAATGAAATTTGGACCATCCAATTGTGGTTGCTTCCAATGTTTGTCAGATTTTGGCATCATAGGAAACCACTAATCAATGATGTATAACTATTATCTTATAAAATGAATCAAATTAATCTTTTGATATATGGCTTTTGAAGAAACCCATGTGACTTGCCAAATCGAGTTAAGAGTATTCTATATTTTTTTAAATGGAACGAGGGAGTTCGATAATTCATGATTTTGGACATATCAAGCTAAATTACTAAGTGCAAATTTAGAGACGTGTTTGCATTCATCGAAAGTGATTTTGTTGAATCCGAAAGCATAACTTTGGGTATTTGGATACAATCCAAAATACAGGTTATGTAAAGCTAACCCCTTCATGCTTTCTGTAATAGCTCTACAAGCTAAATATTGTGTTTGCAGAAAGTTTTTTTTTAAAAGAATGCATTGCCCTCTCAATAGTTTTTGCATGTCCCCTTTTTTTTTATTATCTAATATATTAAAACTAAACTTTTATTTAAAATAATCTCCTCTCATCCTTACCTAATGATATAAAAGCAATGATCTTGTCTTTCTCCTTTGGATTTCCTCTCTATTTCATATAATTTACCATACTAAGAGTTTGCTTGCATGGTGGGAACTACCGAAGCTCACACAAATTTTGTGAAATTCAGTTCATTTCATTTTGGCATCGATATCTAATATTTTCTAGCCAAGATTTCTCTTCACTTTATATTTCTTTGGATTGGTATAAGAGTTTACTATGTTCTAGTGGATTCATTGTTCGAAAAGCTCCTCATTTTATCTTTGTTGATGAGAATCTTGAGAAGTTCATATTTTTACTTATCTTCTTTAACTTTTGGGATATCTTTTGGATCTTATTCTCGATATTCACAGTCTTCTTGTAATTATTTTCTTTTATTTAGAGAGTAGAGCATTAATTTTTGAAGTAACAAAGAAAAAGAGAAGCAAGAAGACCTTTCATTGTCTTGAAAGCTATTATCTAAGGAGAGAAATATAATATGTGCACTTGTGGGCACTTCTCCATTCATCCATAATAGAAGATGAAATTTATTATTATTATTTTAACCTTAACTCCTCTAGGTGGTTGCCTATTATTTAGCCAAAAAGATATTAAAGATTATTGGATTTGCATGCACCTGATTTGATCGCTTTAGGCTTTCAAATTATGATTTCATCTCATTCAAGCATTTCACCAAATACATCACAGGCATAAATAAACAAGTACAAAAAGATAAGAATTTATGTAGTTCGGCAAATATACCTATATCTACGGAGAGAAGGAGCAGTCCAGTATATAAACCGTCCCAAATTGGGTATAAAAGGCTACACAAAATATCCAAAAAAAAGAGTTCCGAATAAATTATAAGGAGGCAACAAAATATCGAATAAGAGGTAACAAAATATTGAATGGACCAACCTTTCTCAGCCTCAATGATGGATCAAGAGAAAAATATACCTAAAAGATGGACCAATATCCTTCTCAGCCTCAGTAATTAATTTTAAAAAATATCTTTTTCAGAGGTGAACAACACCAAAGAAACAGAAGTGCTCTATGTAAACTCAAGACAAAGAGAAGAACAGAGCATAAAGCACAAACCAAACCGAAAATAGAGCAACCATGGTACTAGGGGTCATGACGTGCCAAAACCAATGAACAACCTTCGATAGCCAGAGCACAAACCAAGTCGATCTAGATAGAGATAGATGAACCAAGGGTCTCTGTTATTCTTAAAAGGAAAAAGAGCATAACTTTTTTAAATCAAAAAACCAATCGAGCCACCTGAACTTGATTGCCTTATGTCTCATACCAGATTTTTCAGAGAAGTTTCATTGAAAAAAGAGTTCATCCATCTCCTAAGTCTATCAAAAAAAAAAAGTCTATAGAAATAGGTATGGTTTTATATCCCTTTTGTAGAAAACCCCCTCAAATATTATTATTTGAAGCAACCAATATTAATAATCATCCTCCTTGCTATAAATCATGTACCTCCTCACCAAAAGCCCTGAAAGGCATCACCATGTACTCATACTAATCAAGTTCCGAAGAGTTCTGAACTTAACTACTAAGATTAGTTTAGTGAGCATATCAACCAAATTGTTAGTAGTGCAAATTTTTTAAAACTGGATATCACCATTCTCTACCAAATTTTTTATAAAGTGATAATGGATATCTATATACTTAGTGCATTCATAATACATCTAGTTTTTGGCAATATACAAAGTACTCTGACTGTCATAGTGAATATCCAAATAGTCCTACCAGAAATCCAAATCCTGTACCAATCCTCTTAGCTAAATAGATTCCTTTGTTATCTCTGTCAATATCATATACTCTATTTCTATAGTAAACAAAGTAACTGTAGACTACAAAGTAGCCTCCTAACTAATTGCATAACCTGAGAGTATAAATAGATATCCAGTCAATGACATTCTCCTATCCAAGTCAATAACATAATCAAAATCACAAAATCCTATAATAGTGAACTATTCTATCCAGAGAATACCAACCCAAATTAAAAGTATCTTTTAGATATCTAAGATCAATTTTATAAATGATCAATGAGCCTTTCCAGGCTTATCCATATATTTGCTCTTCATATTTACTGCCTGTGAAATACAGATCAAGTGCAAATCATCATGTACATGATACTACCTATTAGACTATATATGGCACTTTAGACATATATCTTTCCTCATTCTTAATTTAAGGATAGATCGTGGCAGATAGTCTGAAATAACTAGCAAAGAAAATAGTGACCGGCTTAATTATAGACATACCAAATCTATCCAAGACAACTTTCTCAATATAACTATTCTAAGTAAGAAAAACTCTACCTGATTATATATCACGAATGATCTCTATCCCAAGTATCTTTTTTGCCGGTCCAAGGTCCTTCATTTCAACTACAGTATAGAGCTCAGCTTTCAGCTTCTGGATAACTGACATATCCCTTGGTTGCAATCATCATATATAATAATAAATAACAAAAGAATCTATCTGAAAGCCACTGATGATACATGCAATTATCATATAGAAATATGTTGAATCAATGATCGACTATAAATTTGTCAAATTTACAGTACCATTATCTTGGAGATTGCTTGAAATCATATAATGATTTATTGAGCAAACATGCATAATCTTCCTTATTTGGAACCTCAAAATCAAGTAGTTGTTGTATATAAATTTGTTCCTCTAAGTTATCATGTAGAAAAACTATCTTAACATCTAGCTATTCTAACTTTAAATCCTGAGAAGTAACTAAAGCAAGCACCACACGAATTGCAAAGTATTTGACTATAGGAGAAAATATATTCTTGTAGTCAATACTCTCTCGTTGACTGTAGCCCTTAGCCACCAACATGACTTTGTATCTAAAATCTTGAGGACCGGATCCTTCCTTCTTCTTGAAAATCTATTTGTAGCTAATTGCCTTCTTACCTTCTAGTAATTTGACTAATATCTAAGTCTAATTCTTTTCTAAAAATTGTAGCTCTTCAATCATAGCTACGGTCCACTACGTGCTTGTGAACTATTAATAACCTCTTAATATATGGTCGGCTCATTACCAATAATGTTTGTAATACTTAGAGTATAATAAATTAACTCAGTACAAGTAAAATTCTCAAAACCATACATTCAAGATACTTTGATCTGGCACCTAGTCTATGAGTGACAATACTATCAATTTGATCTTGACCTTGCATGGTAACATCTTCTTGATTCTATATCTCTGCATCTATCTACTATTACTATTCATTTTGAATATGAGTATCTTCATTTGGCTATTACTATTGTGATTTAACAGTTTGATCAATATCCACAACAATCCTATCTTGCTGATCCTAAACATAATCTCTTTGAGAAGAACTAGGTTGTAGTTTCCATGAAGGAGTGGTTGTCTTATGAAATGTCATATCTATACTGATTAGAAAATCTTGGAATTTAGGTTCTGTGTACCATAGTCTGTAGCCCTTCATCTCATATGTATATCCAAGAAATATGCATTTTTAGCCATGGGATTCAGCTTTTAATCTATAATATGTGCATAAACTAAACACCTAAAGATTCTAAGTATTGAATAGTTTGCAAGTCTTCCTGTCCACATCTTTTTTAGAGTCTTGATGTGGTGGGATCGCTGACGTGGAGGAACCGGCAGGCGCCATGTCAAGAAAGGATGCCGTGTCGGATGCCGCGTCAACTCTCTAGCTCGGACTCCATTACCGAGCTGAGCTGAGCTCCCTCAAGACAGCGAGCCAAGCTCTGTCCTCCGCCAGGTCAGGCCCGCGAGCTCGAGATGCCTAGGTCGGAGCCGCCTCCTGCCCTCCAGAGCGAGACCCTCAGAGGTTAGTGCCCTGTGGTCGAGGTCAAGCTCAGCGCTCACCCGCCAATGTGGAGCCTCTCCGAGCGTGCGCCCTCTGGACCGGGTCCGCCTCTTGCCCTCCAGAGCGAGACCCTTGGAGGTTAGTGCCCTATGGTCGAGGTCGAGCTCAGCGCTCACCCGCCAATGTGGAGCCTCTCCGAGCGTGCGCCCTCTGGACCAGGTCCGCCTCCTGCCCTCTAGAGCGAGACCCTTGGAGGTTAGCGCCCTGTGGTCGAGGTCAAGCTCAGTGCACACCGGCCAATATGGAGCCTCTTCGAGCGTGCGCCCTCTGGACCGGGTCTGCCTCCTGCCCTCCAGAGCGAGACCCTCTGAGGTTAGTGCCCTATGGTCGAGGTCGAGCTCAGCGCTCACCCGCTAATGTGGAGCCTCTCCGAGCGCGCGCCCTCTAGACCGGGTCAGCCTCCTGCCCTCCAGAGCGAGACCCTCGGAGATTAGTATCCTGTGGTCGAGGTCGAGCTCAGCGCTCACCCACCAATGTGAAGCCTCTCCGAGCGTGCGCCCTTTGGACCGGGTCCGCCTCCTACCCTCCAGAGCGAGACCCTCGGAGGTTAGTGCCCTGTGGTCGAGGTCAAGCTCAGCGCTCACCCGCCAATGTGGAGCCTCTCCGAGCGTGCACCCTCTGTACCGAGTCCGCCTCCTGCCCTCCAGAGCGAGACCCTTGGAGGTTAGAGCCTCGTGGTCGAGGTCGAGCTCAGCGCTCAACCACCAACGTGGAGCCTCTCCGAGCACGCGCCCTTCAGACCGGGCCCGCACTCTGCCCCCTCCACCAAGATGCCCCCGCAAGCTCGGAGCGTCTAGGCCGGAGCGAGCCCTCCGTTCCAGCTCAGTCCCAGCTCGGACGAGGTCCTCACCAGCCAGGATGCCGACGAGCTGCCCGAGGATTGCACTTGAGCGCCTTCCAGGCCGTACCGACCATCTGCAACCGCTAGTTACACTAGAAAGGAAAGAAGCACGCTGATCGAGGCACCACACTTTTCACCAACCACCCGGATCATCCAAGAGAGGAAGCCAATCGGGAGATTCGAATCTCGTGGACGACGGCCTACCATTCAAGGCACTGCCAGGTTTTCCGGAATGAGACGACTAAGAGGAGTGTCGGAGTGCCTAACAACTCTCCTTATCATGAATCAGGAAAGACTCATCGGGACACCGCCGCACGCGCCTGACAGCCCAACGGGGATCCCGAGACAAGTGCCCAACGGTAACCTAGTTGCAACAAACTCGAAGGTAACACAACAACAACCCCAACACACAAAAAAAAAACAAGCCAGAACAAAAAAAAAGGGAAGAGAAAGGTGTAACCCCCACCAGGAAGAGGGGCATGGCACCACCAATACAAGCACAAGCTCGACCAAAAGGGCAAAGCGTCACCACCACTACCACAGTCGACGGGAAACGAGGAAAATAAGGAGAGGCGGAGGAACATAGAATCCCTTTGTCGCTGCTATGATTCTTTCCCTGCAACGTTTCTGTCTTCACACACATTTTTTACTCCTTCTAGTACGAAGTCCATCAAAAGGGGCCCGACCAAGAGGATCTGTTTTCTTGGATCGTCACTAACTTGACCGTCGGAGTGCCCCCGCCGGAAATCCCGGCCCGGGTCACTAATCCCTGTTTTGCAGATCCGGAACCAGAGGACCACCAGGCAACGAGGAGAGTGCACTCCGGCGCCAGCAGCAGCTACAGGCTACGGCGATCCTGGCGACAACACATGGTAACATCTTCTTGATTCTATATCTCTGCATCTATCTACTATTACTATTCATTTTGAATATGAGTATCTTCATTTGGCTATTACTATTGTGATTTAACAGTTTGATCAATATCCACAACAGTCCTATCTTGCTGATCCTGAACATGATCTATTTGAGAAGAACTAGGTTATAGTTTCCATGAATGAGTGGTTGTCTTATGAAATGTCATATCTATACTGATTAGAAAATCTTGGAATTCAGGCTCTGTGTATCATAGTCTGTAGCCCTTCATCTCATATATATATATCCAAGAAATATGCATTTTTAGCCATGGGATCTAGCTTTTAATCTATAATATGTGCATAAACTAGACACCTAAAGATTCTAAGTATTGAATAGTTTGTAAGTCTTCCTGTCCACATCTTTTTTAGAGTCTTCATGCTCAACGTTGATGTTAGATATTGGTTTATAATATAGCAGGCCATGTATACAATCTCTGTTCAAAAATCTCTACTCAATCTATAATTGGATAGCATAGATCTGGCTTTCTCAAATAGTGTGCAGTTTATGTATTCCACTACACCATTATATTAAGATGTAACTACTGTGGTTTTGTGTTTGACAATGCCTTTTGACTTACAAAAGTCATCAAATTCTGTAAAATAAAATTCTAATCCATTGTCAGTTCGGAAAGTTTTCACCTTCCTCTCAATCTACCTCTCGACTATAGCCTTCCATTTCTTAAATGTGCCAAATATATCACTCTTATTCCTTATAGTGTATATCCAGACTTTACGAGAGTAGTCATCAATAAAAGTAAGTACTTGAATCTATCCTTGGATATAATTGAAGCAAGTCCTCATAGATCAGAATGAATATAATTAAATATACTAGTTATTTTGTGCATACTTATAGAAAAGCTAATTTTGTATTGTTTTTCAAATACACAGTGCTCACATAATCCAAGTGCACCAACCTTCTAACGATATACCAGACCATGTTTACTCATCTTCTCCTATAAATCTTTGTCTAGTATGTGACCCAATCTCTAATTTCATAACTATGTCAACTGCTCAATAGAAGATTGTACTACTAAAGCCTGTCTAACCACTGTACTGCCATCTAAATAGTAAAGGATGCTACTTAGTTTGCCTCTCAATAAAGTCAATGCTCCTTTACTGATAGTTATTGATCCTCATCCCATCTATCCTCAAAATCTGCACTGTTAAAGACATCTACTAAAAGAAAGTTCCTTTTCAATCGACGAACATATATGACATCATCTAAAGTTACCATAATATTTGCATTAGATTTGATTTAAACTGTACTAACACCTTCTACTTTGTAGATGTCATCATCCTCAAGAAGAGCGATGCCCCCTCGAATGATCTAGAAGAAGAGAACCATTCCTTATAGGGTATCATATGGAAAGATATTCCAAAGTCCACGATCCAAGTATCAGCTTAACTGATACTAATACTATAAACAATTATAAATACTGCACATCTATCATATTACTATGATCTCCTGATGTAACTGCAATTGATACCGAATTTGAGACTATTCCTTTATCTTTCTATTCCTTCTTTTTCTTAGATTGTAGAAGTCTACACTCAGATTCTTAATAGCCTGGCTTCTTGTAATAGTGACAAATACCTGATCTTTTATGCCTAGACTTTGATATGATTTTAGACTTGCTTCTACCTTATCTACCTTTTTTTTATTCATCTCTGCCTTTAATTGTAAGCCCTTGAGTTAGAGTTTAAACCTAATGATGTAGCTGTACTTTCAATCTAAGCTCATTGGATAACAAAGTGGCTTCTACCTCTTCAAAACTTATAATCTCTTTTTCATAGAGCATGGTAGTAGTAATATACTTGAAAGACTTAGACAAAGAGAAGATTAAGATCAAAGCCTTGTCTTCCTCATCAATATCAATACCAACATTTACTAAATCAAGCAGGAGGTTATTGTACTCATCCAAGTGATCTTTGAGTAAAGTCCCTTTCACTATACGAAATGTGTGCAACTTGTTCAAATACAGTTTTTTGGTAAGAGACATTGTCATATACAAAATGTTCAACTTTTTTCATACACCTTTAGTTGTATCAAAATCTATAATATTATGTTTATCACTTAAGTTTGAAAATAAAGTCCCTAATGCTATCTCATTGATCTCCTCTTTGGCAGCCTCATTATCTACTAGGATTGCATCCATACCCTTGAGGATTTTTGCTATACCTTTCTTAACCAAGTATTTCATCCTTACATTCAAAGTAAAAAATCACCTGTACCATCAAATACATCCACTTCATGTCTTGTAGTAGTGGAATAAGAAATAGATACCAAATCATTAGCTATTGAGAAACTTTGATGCCAATCAACAGCCATCCAAATGCTCTGATATCAATTATTGGATTTGCAAACATCGGATTGGATCACTTTATACTTTCAAACTATAATTTTATCTCATTCAAGCATTTCACCAAATACCTCATATGCATAAATAAATAAGCATAAAGAAGACAAGAATTTATAAATGGCTACACAAAATACCACCTAGAGGTTATATAAGAATTTTCTTTGGATCACGCCTAATGTGGTGGGGAGGGGCTGAGCTACCTTTGTTGTCACCTTGAATGGGACATTTTCCAGTGGAATGGGAGCCCTTATGGTCACACTCATAGGAGATAGTTATACTGGTCACCTCTATCACTCCATTTTGACTTATCAAAAAAAAGAAGACAAAAATTTGTGGTTTGGCAAATATGCCTACATCTACGAGGAGGAGGAGCAATCTACTATATAAATCTTCTCGAATTGGGTATAAAAGACTACACAAAATATCCAAAAGTGGGTCATGAATAAATCACAAAGAGGCAACAATATCAAACGGACCAACCTTTTTCAGCCTTAGTGATGGATTAAGAGAAGATAATACTTGGGAGATGGACTAATACCCTTATCGGCCTCGATAATTGATCAAAAAAATACCTTTCCGGTAGTGAACATCACCAAAAAAATAGAGATGTACCATGTAAACTCAAGACAAAGAGAACAAAAGCACAGAGTACAAACCAAGCCGAAAATATAGTAACCGTGGCACTGGGGGTCACCGGCATACCAAAACCAACAAAAAGCCTTTGATAGCTAGAGTACAAATCAAGCTAATTAGGATAGAAATAGATAAAACGAGGGTCATTGTTATTCTTAAAGGGAAAAAGAGCATAAGCTTTTTAAATTAAAGAACCAATCGAGCCCCCTGAACTTGATCACCGTATGCCTTGAGTCGGATTTCTTAAAGGAGAAGTTCCAATGAAGAAAGAGTTCATTCATCCCTTTAATTCTATTGGAGAAGAAATCAATAGAAATAAATATGGTTTTATGCCTCTTTAGCGGAAAACCCTCTCAAATATTATTATTTGGAGCCACCAATAATTAACAAAAAATTTAATTACTACAAGAAGAGGGCTCATTTCTTATTTAGATGAGCTATTTCTCTGTAAAATAAAAGTAACCAACACTATTGCTTGACCTTGAAGACATGCTCAGGATAACAAGAGATTAGATCAAAAATTTTAAAAGTTTATGGACATTTATACACCAAGTAAAAACTTGATAGTGCTGGATTAGATTTTCAAGTATATGGATGTTGGTTTAGCTAAATCTTGATTCAACTTTTGAATAAAAATAGCTTCTTCGATGAAATTTAGAATTAGATTTTAATGTGTTCACATTGTACATCAAATTAGATTATAATTAATTATAAATTAGGTATATAACTATTACATACTTGTCAAGTACTTGTTGTAGTTTTATTTATGTACTTGAGAAAAAAAGAATGTAATTATACTAGTTTTTTTCCATTTTCTTTCCCAAGTTCTTTTATTTTATTTTTAATTTTAGGTGCATATTATTGTTATTTATTTATTTATTTTAATTTATTTTCTTACATTAGTCGTATACAAAAATAATCATTTATATGATTTCTATTACATTTATTTACTTTATGGTAACCATTTATCTTAAATCTAGATAATTTTAAAATTATTTTATGTATTTATTTTTTTTGATAATTTTATCATTCCAAAATAGTTTTTAGATTTGCTAACGAAGTATATAGCAAATCATTTCTTCATCTTCATAATACTTTTAGACCCGAATCGCCAAAAAAATTAAAATAATTTTATTTTAGTTTAGATGTTTATATAGTAAAAAAATATTTTTGTAATAATTTTTAATTTTAAAATATAATTTCTCTCAAAAATTAATTTTTAGTCAAAAACTATAGCATCTTTAAAAAAATATTCTAAAATCTCAAATATACTTGCAAGCTAAACCTTAGACTATATTCTTTCTTTCTTTTCTTTTTTTTTCTGAAGAAATTGACTATATTTTTATTTAATCATAATGACATTATAATTTAAACTCATGTATTAAATAATTAGATTTCTTGTTAAAGAATAAACTATGACTGCATCATTTTTTTTGAGCAGGTTACCTCAACGGTTGAAAGTAACAGCATCTATTATGGTACAAAAAGATACTATATTATCATGGATAAAGTTGTGGATGGCGGTGATGGTGTGATAGAGGAGGGAACAAAAATCATAGGCCCGAGATACTATTTGTGTTCTGTTTCATTCTTAGAGTATTATTTTTTTAATTATGATTTTCATATATATATTTAAATGGGATGCCATATTTTCTTTCAAATGGTAAAGTTGTAATATTTTTGCATATAATATATAAAAAAGATGCCCATTTGGAACAGGGCTGGAAGTGGGTCAGAGCGGGTTGGGCCTTACCTCTACTCGAGTCCTGCTTGAAAAAAATTTCGGGCTTTGGGTCGGGTCTAGGTCCGATTTATTTTGAAAAAACCTGGTCCAAGTTCGAACCCGGACCCAGCTCGAGCCCGATTGGATTAGCTCGAATCAAGTTTGAATCGGACCGGCCCGAACTAAAACCCGATTCAGGCCGGCCTGAATTAAAGGTATTTAAGACATAGGAAATGAGCTGGTCAAATACTCATGTTCAAATAGCTAGTTAAAATCTCATGATAGAAAATCAACCATAAGACTGAATTAATTCTTCTATGAGTTAAATTGAGGATTAGTTAACAATACTGCACGGAACATAATTTTTTGTTACTAAATTATCTATTCATTATATATAGGGAACAATCTTCTATGAATCTTTTGAGTAAAAAACTGAAATATATATGCATACATATATAGAACAAATATTTAGTGGCTCTGGATGAGTACAATATTTCATGAAGCATCCATTTTGAACGATCTATTTCTGTCAAGGATGGCAATTTATAAATATTAGACTGTGATTATCTACTGCATCTTTTTGTTTATTTAGATTCTATTATTGTATAAATAGGTCAACAATAAATTGGCACGCTAATGTACAATACTAAAATAATCATGTATAAAAGGAATTAGGCTGGCTGATTAGATCGGGTCGAGCATTTTTTTGGGCCTGGTTTGGGTCGAGTTTTCTTGGGCCGGATCTTTTCGGGCCGATTTCAGGCTGGATCGGCCATAGAGAAGCCCGAGCCTGGTCCAAAAATTTAATAGACTTTATTTTAAGACCCAAGCCCGGCCTGATTTGCTTCAGACCTAGCCTGAAGCCCAATCCAAAGACCATCGGGCCGACCTGAGCCCACTTCCAACCCTAATTTGAAATATTATAGAAAACCAAGATAACATAAATACTTAAATTTATCCTCATACAATAATATAAAATAATAAAAAATATTATATTATATCTTAAATTTTTTAATAATATATTAATAAATATATGTATGTAAGCATCAAACTATATGCCTGTCCAAAAATTTTTATATTTTGAAGAACCTAGGTTGCAATATTGTTTAGCTTTTAAATCATGTTTCTAATTATTTATTAAATTTATTTTAGATAATAATAATAATAATAATAATAATAATAATAATGATAATAATAATAATAATAATAATTTTAGATGATTGTTTTTGTCACAGAAGAATTAATTTATATATATATTTTTTATAGATGTTGCTAATAATAAAGATTTGAACTCCCAATGACCTAAAAATGATCTAAATCATCAAAACCATAACTTATAATTATTTTTAAATTAATTGATAATATATTTATATCATTTAAATTTTTAAGGCCCATCCTTAGATGAATAAGTATTATGATAAAAGGTAATCATTTTTTTCATTGTCTAACTTATCCATATTCTTATACTTAATGAGATAGATAAATTTGTTTTCCATAATAGCATTTATCCATTAAAAAAAATAAAGTCATATTGTAACTCATTTTTTTATAAGTCAAGAAAATAAGTTCTTTATTTTATTTTTAATATATCCATAACCACATAATAATATAATCATATAATAATAATATACTAATAATGATATAATATACTATACTATAATATATATATTATATTATATAAAATAATATATAATATATAATTTAATTTAATTTATCAATATATAATATATTATTATACTAATATAATATATTTTATGATAATATACTATGTTATTATAATATTATAATATATTATATTATTAGGATAATATAATATAATATAATATTATTATATATTATCATTAATATATTATTATAAAATAATTTATTATTATTATATAATATATTACATGATATATAATATAATATAGTAAAATAAAATATATTAATTATATTATATTATATATTATGATATATTCAATTAGATATATTATAATATATAATTTATATTATATAATAACAAAAATATTATGAAAAATATGGATAGATTTTATTAATTTATTTAAAAAAAGTAATGCAAAAGAGCATGGTAATAAATTTTAAAATTAATTTTTAATATATAAAAAAATATAGATAAATTTGTTTTCTTATCCGGGAAACATTTATTAGAAAAAAGAGTTTACCCGCAAAAGGACGGGCCCTTATGTTCAAACATCCAACACAAAACCCTAGCCATCGTTTTGGCCGATCCAAGCCGCCGGAAAAAATTGAAAGGTAAGCCTCCCTCCACTCTGCCTCGCCTCTTTCTCTCCTCCGGCCAGCCCTTGTCTTTCTCCCGGATCCTTTCCGCCGCCGACGATGAGCCCCTTTTCGTTGAGCCCAAGCTCGGCCTCCCCTGCTTCCCACCCGCACCGTCCCCTACCTCGCCGATCTCATCTCGGACTCCGCAGGCGACAGCCGTAGCTTGGGACCACCCGGTGGAGCGCCTGGCGCTCGCAGCCGTTCAAGAGGAGGAGGGCGGCGAGGGGCCGGAGGATTGGGGGAGGAGGCAGAGGGTGCGGGCGAGGTAGGTGACGGAAGGAAGGAGAAAAGGACGAAGACGAAGGGAGAGCCTGATGATGATATTTATTTATTTATTTTTTTTATTTTCTAACAGGCCATTCTCATTGTGGCAAAATCTTTTCCATCCATCTAGTCTTGGTGGGTGGGCCGGCGGCTTGTTAAGCTAGGGTTCACCTAGAAAAAGTTTGAGCCAACCAAGAGCGGCGGTTCTAACACGGTGGTCCGGCGACGGCGGCGCTGAACGGAGAGAAGAGATGGCCTCGCCGGAAGCTCCTGTGTTGTATGCCGGAGTCCACCGGCAGTCCGCCGCCTTCCGCCTCATGAAGCAAATGGTACTCCTCCTTCCAATTATCCATGCAAGAACTTAAGCTGTATCTTTCAATTTTTTTTTGTAAGGCCGATTCGGATAATAAGCTGATCACAAATATTATATAACAAGAAGAGACGATGAAGTCTCCCGGCAGTTTGGATGTTCGAATATGATATTTCATACATCTTCAATAGGTTATTTTTTCTTAAATTTTTTTGGGAAAAGAACTTTATATTACATGGTAGATGATCTTAAAATGCTTAGAAAGGCTGTAATTATGCTGTTAGGAAAGTAGTGCTTGAAATTTAGCCTATTTTATATAATTATGATTGTAAATGATGAGAATGGCCGTAATTTTAGTCAGCATGTTTTAAAAAAGACTGATAATTATTTTACATGTAATACAAAAGAAAAGGTGTGGTTTTCCTTTCTTATTGAACCGGTTCAATATTAATGGTAGATACACGATGTTGTAGCTGGGGATGCAGCAGAAGCGCTCGCCGTTACTACTGCTGGTTTTTGAATAATCTGTCAGCTTATCCTTTTTCAACTTACTGCCTATTGACTAACATTTACAGGATATATCTAAAAATTCATCTAGGGTTTAATAAACGTTTTCTTCTCTTTATCTAATTTCTTTCTTTTCTTTCCATACGTCTAGATATCTATATCCAAGTGTTACTTGATGTAACTAACCAAAAGTCATTGGTTAAACAAGGGGTTAAATATTTTACAAAATTTGGATGTCATTGGATGTCTGAAGTCTGTACAATCATAAGACTGAGATATATATATATATTGACAATGAAGTTAAGGCATTGACTCTCATTATCTGTTATGTCTATTTAAACTGACATGTTCCATTATTTTCCCTCATGTGGACATAAGAAAAATCTCTTATTAATCCAAGCATTGAGATCATGTGCCCACAACATTGTATGTTTTGGACTGTGGTTTTGTCTAAGGATAATGACTAGTGACCATGGCATGAATGCCTCTGTAAAAATATCTTGTCACTACCGATACATGGAGAACAATATAAGTTGTCATGCTTAAAAGCTTGATTGTAATATTTCCCTGATATCATCCTTTATCACTGTGATAATAACTTCTGAATAAGCTGTTCTGAAAAGCTTGAGTCTGGTACAATAATTTAAACATCCTCTAAAATATATTATATATATAATTGTGTCAAGGTGAGAGGATGGCAAAATATTGGGTTTTATCTTAGCTAAATGATCAGTCATTGTTGTAATTGTTTTCTATGATAGTTTTCTTTTTGGCTATATGGATCTGCTAAAAAAATCATTCCTTAAAACATATATATTCTTTTATTAAGATAAAGTTAATAAATAATCCTTTTTCCCAAACCAAAAAGGCCAAAGTCAGTATTCTTACAAATAAACGTACATAATATGCTGCAGCTAGTTCTAGTACTAGTTTAATTGTTTTCTGCATTAATTCTCTCTCTCTCTCTCTCTCTCTTTTTGCATATCGTGCAGGGATGGGAAGAGGGTGAAGGCCTTGGCAAAGATAAGCAGGGGATTAAGGGATATGTTAGAGTAAAAAACAAACAGGATAATAAAGGTGATCATTAATATCTCTTTAATGGAAATGGAAGCTAATGGTTAAGTGACTTCTAATGACTGTAAGAATGCCAAATCTGAAGTATTTGGAGTAGAATGCAATTCCTAACTGATAATTATTGTCTTATTGACAGGTATTGGTGTAGATAACCCTTCCAACAATTGGGTGTTTGACACCTCTCAATTTGACAATATTCTTAAGAGATTGAAAGTGGTAAAGCCTTGTAGCTCTTAAGCGAAGGGTTATTTGTGAATTTCTTGAAACATGTTTCTTTGAGTTTATTCTAGGCCATCTACTAATGTTTTTGAGAAAATTTGCTTTGTCCCATGTTCTTTTCTGCAACTGTAGCAAGTAGCTGAGGCAGAGGAGAAAGGTATTGTAATACTGAATGGTTGGATTGCAGTCTTGTTATTATCTTGAGTCATATTGGGATTACATTCATTTGCAGAATCTTTGGAAACAAAAGAAATTTATGTGAAATCTGGAAATGGTAGATCAGAAGTGAATCAAGTTCCTAAGGTTACTCGGCCACAGGGAAGGTTGATTCAATTACCCCTAGCTTATTTGCTTCTTTATACATGCAGTTTGCTTTTATGCTGTATACATTACTGCAAGGTTTTAACCAGGTATAAGAAAAGAGAGAGTGGGAAGATTGTGAATGCATATTCAGAAAAGGATCTTCAAGGAATTCTTGTAAATGCTCAACCCTCTCTTGTTTATAAATTTGATCATTCTTTTTTTTCATGTTGTCAAACTATTTATCACATAATTTTTTGTCTTGTTTGTGTGATTATTATGATAATACACATGCACACAGATAACATACATATGCACATAAATTATGCATATGTATTTCTGTATATGTGTCTGTCCTATAAAATATATAAGTGTGCCAATGCGGGTGTTCACATTCTCAAAGTAACCCTCTCCAAAGATAATAAGTACTTGACTACAACTTTCCTTCACAAAAAACCCATATTTGTCTAAGTTTTGCTAATGATTATGACTCTAAATGAATGGAAACCTAATCTATATCGTTTGCTGGTGCTTTACAAACTCCTTGATCCTAATCTCTTTGCAAGTCATCATAAGCCTAAACCCATCCAACTCCCAAAATACCCCAAGTCTAATTAATCTACCTCTCAATATAACACAACAACAAAAGGCTTTCTTCCTTTGGAAAAGACATTGGTGTCTATCTGACTCGACCTTTCTAGTCTGTGTACACAGATTGCTCTTGGGTCACTTCAAATCAGGCTTTTGGATTACTAAGTGAATATCCAACCAAAATCCTGTCTTTGCTAGTCTCCCACTTTGGTGTTTTTTTGGTTCAACCCAATCTAAAACCAGCTTCATGTTGCTAATCCCACAACCAGATCTTGCTAACAACAGGATGTGGGTGAATCTCTTGTTAAGGAGGGGACCAAGAGATTTTGGATTTGTGTGCTTACTCCAAAATCGCTGCCCAATGCTGGTTTCAAATTTTGCTGGTTCCACAAAAAAGCCCCTTTTTTTGTGGTGGGTTTTTTTTTAGTTTTTTTTTTTTTTTTTTGTTGGGGGGAGGTGTGTGCTTAGTTTTCTTTGCTTCTATCTAGTCAAGCAGGAGAGAATATGTTAGAAAACATTATAAGCATGGCCAGCAAGATGATAGATCGGAAGACCTAAGATAACCTTGATGGAAATTGTGAGAGATGATTTGGAAGAGTTGGAAATGACAAGTCATGTCTTCAAAATAGATAGTGAAGAAGGATTCATAAAATCAAGCTCATTTATTCAGGATGTGACTTGTTAGTTATGGATTTACTATTTTATCTTGATATACTAATCATGATAGGAATAACAATGAAAAATGCTCTCTAATTATAACTGGATCACAACTTCAATTCATCCTTTGTCCCTTAAAATTCTTTACTGATGTGATATGGCATGTAAGCCAGATCCAGGAAGTTGGATATTGTCTGGTCTAACTTTATTTTTTTTTCCCTGAAAAAGATTGGATTTATATGTTGTTATTGATATTTAATTTGACATAAGCAGGGAAATAAAGCCGAGGAAAATTGTCATACAAGTAAAAATCTAAATAGTGAACCCGCATCATTAGAAGCATCTGATTCTCATATTGTTCAAGAGGAAGGTACGTAGTATAACATACATGCTTTCTTGTGCTTTCAAGATTTCCTTCCTCTTGTTATTGTTTACTTTTTATTTAACTAGATAAACTCTCTTGTTGAGACAGGATATGATTTATTTGCTGGCTCAAGATTTGTCCATGTCATGATTATCATAAAATTTGCCACCTGATGTTTCTTATTTGATTCTATTTTACATGGTTCTATTCATTATGTTTTTTAATGGTGGTGGCTTACAGTATGATTAAATAAATATAATTATTTGAATTGCTTGCTGCATGCTGCAGAGAGTATTATCTTTAAAAAATGTTCTCTGTCAATTATGTTTGAGTTTTTCAAACTTTCTAAACTTTGGAGTATATGCCCTTAAAGACATGCAGAATTTGAATTTTTGATTCGTATGGTCTGCCTTGCCTTTTTGTATCTTGTTCTATTGATACCATCCATTTCTTATTTGCTGATGCATTGGTAAAAGGCTCAAAACATTTGATTATGATTTTCAGGCTGTTTAGCAAATTATCATTAACTGTATGGATTCTCCATTTACATGGTTCACCATTTATTTACATGGTTCACCATGTATTTTTATGTGATGTAGGTATCATAGAAAAGCAATCAACTGGAACCCAACTCATTTAATAGATGGGTTAATAACTTGAACTCATCCAATATACTTGTTGGGTTGGTCATGTAGAAGTTGACATGATTAATCTACTTAACTGGCTTCACACACTTAAGCCCAAACTCATACAATTGTCAAATATGAACCTGGTTAATCTATTAACCAATGTTATTCAGTAATCTCATATTTAGTAATAAACATAACTTTCACATATGGTCATATCAATAGAGTTAAATGGGTTTACAATGGGTCACTTTTCAAGTCTGGGTTGTAAATGTGTGTCGCTGACTTGATTTTTAAATGGGTCAGTTAAGGTTGGGAGGGTCAATCCTCTAAATGCAAAATCCAAACCCATTTAATAAATAGCTTAGCTTTGTTAATCTGTTTGAAACCTGAACCCAGTTATCTCTGATCCAAATTGTCCACCCCTAGACTCTCCAAATATTGATCAATTTAAGAGGCCAACACCCCCAGAACCAATTTGGTAGGAGAGTGCTAGCTGCCAGTTTCTTTTTTTTTCTTTTTGGTTTTATTTCTTGGGTGGTGGCACAAACCAGGGGTAGGGTGTTGCTGTGTTGGTCCAGAAGTCAGAATTGAGGCTGCTTTAGATTTTCAGGAGAGCTACCTGAGTGTGTGGTTCTACCTTGTTTGTGTTTGCCTGCATTGTTCAATCCTACTGACTACAAGATCTATAAATTGCCCTGAGTTGTAGGTTTTGCTGCATTGGTAATATTGTTGGTGCAATGAAGTTGTGAGAGACTTGAATTGATGGTTGAATTTTGTAGCTTAGTTAGTTATTTTCATCATTGTGCTATTTACTTCCAGCCAATTAATTTCTTCCTGCTGCCATGATGTGTTCTGCTTGGTATTCCCCTGGCTTTATGTTGATTTCCTTTGTTCTTTTTTTCTAGTTGTGCATGCTGGGACAGGCTGCAAAGATGAAGATGTGCACTGGTGGGGTCACAAACATGGGTTTGTTTCTGGAGGTTTTCTTGGAACAACTAAATCCTGCCAATCAAAAGATTCTCAGTGTCTTGCTTTATATAAGCGGAAAATGTTTGCCGAGGAAGACCAAGAAAACCTTTATAAACTTGTCCAGGTTGTTCCTCCTTTCATAACAACAATAGTTGCATGATAGATTAACTTTCTAGAATTACAGCTTTTTCTAAACTGAAACTGAGGAAATTCTTGAATTTTTCAACTTGAGCTTTTGAGACTGTTGGATTAGTTTTACCTCATATCAAATAAATCTCTTCACTTAATATATGCATATTTCTAGTGTTTTTTTGATATGAGACTAAAACATCACTTTTTAATATGCATGTCAAGATATGCATTGCCTATATCTGACAAATCAATTTGTTTGTTTTTATGTTGAAAGTTGGACAGTTCATTACTTTGGTGTAAGGTTTATTCAATGGCCTTTTCTTTTGTGTGTTTCAAATTTCAATTTTATTAATGTATGGATGCAGATTCTGCTTTGATGTCAAAGTGTGTGTATATAAATCTCTTCCTCCTCTTCTATTGAATTTTGATAGAACTTTTCTTCATGTGACCCATATGCTTTTGCATGAGACCATCATTTTATAGCAACTTGGTTAGGTGCTTGGTTGGTAGATTCATTCAAAGCTTGTAGGAAATGACAATGAGGCACATCATGGGTGTCATGTATTGAGTCTTTATGAATGACCAATCCTCGTATTTGGGACATATCTAGGCATGACAACTGATTTTTTTCATCTCAGTTTGCATATAGTTAATCTGTTGTTATCCATGTTCAAGGCTAATATGGAATCATCCAAAAATTGACATGGGTGGAACTTGTTGCCAGGTGGAATAACTGACAATGATTTTTTGCAATAACAATTTGATCCCATATTAAAAAATACAATATAGATTTATTGACAATACAATCTCTTCATTGCTACTGCTCAATCCTTGATTTTAGCTTGTCCAATTCTTTGAGTTGTGTCGTAGTTTCTCCATTGCATTTGCTACTTCATGAACCTGATGATTAACATTCCCATGGCATTTCCCGAATTTAGCTGTATCATGTAATGGTGGGTTTGGTTGTATGGCTCGGATGCTCTTGCATCCATTCCTAGATATTTTTCAATCCCTAGTGTTTTCGTTGGTACTTTATATTGGCCATAAGTATCTAGATGTGCTTTGTGATTCTCCCTCCTCATGTCAGGACTTTTTACAATTTAATCTATTTGTTTGAGTTGTGAATCTTCCATGGATTGAAGTTGCATTGTTGTGCTTAGGTTGATTGTGCTTGTAATTGTAGATACTTGCATGCTTATCTCTTCCCTGGGAAAATACCAAGGTTAATCAAACACTAACACCCAGTAAAGGGTTAACTTTGATGTGGATGGTAGATGTTATAAAAATCATCTCCATGTCTTCATGAAAAGATTAACCAAACAATCATGGTAATTGGAACATATTTTTTGTGTTTCTACACTAAAATGATGAGATTTTACATTTTATTTATTTATTTATTTTCAATAGACTTACTTCACGGTCACAGTGCCTCCACTGTCAATATAGATCTCAGATTTTTCTGCTATTATAGTTCTCCTATTTAAACTTTAACCTCTATATGCTACTATTCTTTCAATCTTTGTTTATTTTATAGGTGCAGTCAATCATCTCTATATATCAAAAGAAAACCCATTCATATAACCCTTTGAATCTTCAACCACTTGTAATCCTATTCATGAATTTTTTTTTGCTGACCTCAAATTCTGGAAACTTGCATCTCATCACAAATTTAGGGACTCTTAAATCAGGAAATCATTTTATATTGGCCTTCTCCACTACACTTGGAAAAATTGCAATATGAGATCTTACCACTCCAGCATTGCTTTTCATAAGCTGTTCAGAACAATTGCCTTTTCTTTACATGCATTCTTGCATGGTCTCTGGATTTATATTACTAGATTCATTTTCAAAGGACAAACTGTGGTTGGTCCTAGATTTAGACCTATCTTATCTTAAAGAACATTGTGCCAAAGCCTTAGGTAGCTTAGAAGGTATTTTGTAGGCTTGATCAATAATAGTAGGACCAAGGTTTGCTGACAAAGAATCGGATCTCATACTGGCCAGCCAGTGATACAAGTCAGCATGTCCCCGTACCGGACCATGCTAGGCCCGAATTGACATGGAAACGAGGAAAAACCGGGAAGGAAAAGAGGGAGAGAGGGGAGGGGAGGGAGGAGGTTGGCAGAGATGCCGACAGTGGCTATTGGTGTCTCGCGGAGACCCAGAGGTCTCGGTGGGCCACCGCCGGCCTTTCCTTCTCCTTCCCTTCTCCCTCTCTCTCTTCCTCTCTTTCCTTCTCTATCGCTTCATTTGCATTGACATTCTAATTCGGATGCCCGAATTGTACTAATTGGCTGCTAGTACGATTCGGCATGTTCCTAACCATCCGGTTTGGGGAATCATTAATAGACTAAAAAGAGAAAACCAACTCACTAACAATATTAAGAAGACCATTCAGACAGCACCAACGGATGTTGGCCATTGTCCTCCATATTACTTTGCCTTGTCAGTTTATTTAATTGTCTAATTTTCTCTATTGACATACTACCCTTTTCAAGTTGAAGCAATCCCTCAAATGTCTCTGCCTTAGGAGGATCCTACATATTTTTTTCATGTTCCAAGACTGAATTAACCTTATCATGTAATTCTCCCTGCCTTGAAATGGAACTCCACACTTCATTAGTACTGTGATAGCACTTGTATTGATTGCCATGGCAAATGACCAAATAACAATGTTATCATTACGTGTCCAAGAAAAGTTCATTCACATTAGTCATGCATTTTTTGAGATATTATTTATAGGTGGCCAATAACAATTTACTGAATGCCAATCATGAGTGGTGTTTTTCTGCATTAGTGCTGCTAATAAATGTTGACATGTTGTTTACTGTTTTCAGGATAAAGCTGCATCAGGAAAGCAGGGGCTTGGCATGAAGGATCAGCCCAGGAAGATTGCTGGCAGCCACTGGAAGGGAAAAAAGGCATCATTTGGTGACTGTGATGATGAAAATTCTGCTGATTCCAGTGGTTTGACAAAGCATAAGCGGAGTGAAGAAGTGGAAGTGGGAGTTGATATTGAACCTAAGATTAAGCTAAAAAAGTTGTGCAAACAGCTTCTGCGCCAGGTCAAAATGTTTGATAAGTTTTGTAGTTGCATGTTTGCATGGCACACATAGCTGACATGAGTTGTTTCAGGCTCCTTCTCAGTCACTGAAATTGAAGCAGCTTATCGTACTCGTTGAGGCACATTCTAGATCTATCTTCAACTTTTCTTCAAAGCATGATTCTCTTTCATACTTGAAGACAAAGGTATTTCCATGAATTACTTAAAGTTTGTGTTTTCTGATAAATAATCTAAAGCTATAGGGAATTGTGCTTCTTAATTTTTACTCCATGGGTTCTCTAACTTCAGATGAGATGTAACTTTTAATGGCCTTTAAATTAGAACTTTGAACTAAATAACCAGTTTGTAAAAACATCAGCAAATAATTGATTGATTTGAGATTGTCTAATGGAGGTTTGAGACTAATAAAGCTTTTGCTTCTGATTGCTAGTGGTGATAAAGGCAAATGAGGCCTAAAACTTTAGATCTGAGTGTTGATTGGTAAACTATGCTTCACTTTGACCCTTCCAGTAATGTTGTCCTCAAGTGTGGAAGATCTGGTTTTGGGATATACAGGTCATGATCCTATGTGAAATTTTTTAGACTCTCATCAGGTGTGATGTCCATAGAGCTATAAGAAACTCTCTGGTACTTATGGGGTGGATGCACCTATTGGTAGGGGTAATCTCAGTGATGAGCTTCTCTACGTTCTTGATCATTTTGGGATTGTGAATAAGTCTTGTCATTCTCTTACCAGCCTCCCAATCAAGCCCTTGTAATTGGGTTAGGGTTTTGTGGATCCTCTGAACTCTCCTCATGTGGCATAGGTCTCATAAGGAAAATGACGATTCAATTGCCTGTAGGCAATTTCCAGGATCTTGCATACCCTTGGGAGGGAACCTATGCAATTGTAATTGCATTTTTACCTATTAGTCATAACACCTTTGAGGTTGTTTGCTATAGGTTGTAATGGTTGTGGGCTAACTTTGATACAAAATATAATACAAGACAGCCTAGGAGGAAGATTATGCATGCATCTGTAAGATAGTGCAATGCAAAACCAATCAATAGGTGGAAGAAAATCTAAATATAAATTATTAAATAGCATGCTAACATCCAACAGGGCTGATTCCTCATGTATAAGAAATTGAAAAATCTAATATGCAACAAATCTAGTTTTTTGTGGACTCAAAACTTGTTCATCTGCTTTGCCATGCTGAGCTTTGCCCAAAGGCTAATGCAGTTTACTCAGGCCCAGGCCCAGGCCAGGTCTTCAGGCATACTTTCTAGACCCAAGTCCAGCCCTTACTCAGGCTTGGGGCTTGGGGCTTGGGACAAGCCTCGAGTTTCCTTACCATTTTTTTTCAATTTTAAAAATACTTAAAAATACTTTAAAAAATGCTATATATGAATAATTAAGTATTGCCAACAACTTTATTGCTTAATAACTAAAATAAGGTACTAGGCTTTAGCCCCTAAGCTTTAGTCCAGCCTGTTTAATAAATGGGCTCATTTTCCCTGTCTAGCCCAGCCCGTAGGGCCTAAAACCTCTGCCCAAGTCCACCCAAAAAGCTTTGGGCTTGAGTGGGCTCGGCTGGCCCCCCAAGTCATGCACAATCTTCTATGGACTAACATGATGATTCAAGATGGAAGGACTGATTTCAGATTTAAATTATTTTAGTAATCATAACATTAACTTGAATGTAGAAAACAAATGAAGGATCAAATTTCAAGAAATGCGGTGGTATGTGCTCATAACTCAGTTGTTTCCTACAAGGATGCAAGTATCAACTCTGTTCTCAAACATCTTTGTTGCTCATAGATCATCCACAACTAGGAACAAAAAGCAACTTGCAAACCTATGGGTCACGATCTAGAGAGTTTTAAAATAGATTTATGAGTCTTTTAGTGGTTCGAGTTGCAAAACCACGATGCTTTGGGATTTGGTGGCTTTTTGGAAGATGTAGGGACCCGGTAACAATATCACCAAAGAGGGATTATGAAGGACCTAGACTCAAAAAGGGGATAAAAGGACCTAACCATGGAGTTAGTCTGACATGGATTGATGGTCACCCTGGTCCAGAATAACAAGTCAGTCCCACTGTTTTCTGGCCTGGGGGAGGCCAGCTGCTTTTGTAGTCATGGTCACAGTTAGTTCTGACAGCTCTGGTGCAAAGAGAAATTGGACGGGCTTGGAACTTGCACTTTCGGCCAGCAAGGTTAAGGATTAAATATGTACAGGACAAATGGATGAAAATGGAAGAAAAAGATGGTCAGGAGGAAAATAAGAACTTTGGATACTTAGTCTCTCCAGAGGTGTTGCATCCAAGCTTGTATCATGTGAAGGAGAATTTCAAAGGGAAAACGAGGGCCCCTCCATTGCTTAAGATTCATGAGAACCATAGGGCTGAAGGATGGCACTTTAAAGATTGAAAGTTACTTATAAATGAGTTTCAATCGTTACATATCTCACTTTTTAGCAACAGAAGTCAAAACTTAGACAAAAAGGGGGAAAAAAAGAAGGAATTGATCTCTGACTCTGACAATAAAATCTGAGTCCCAGAAAACTTGAATTTGGCCTTCAGCTGTTTGTAGAAGCTTTCTGATTAATGAGCCACTTCAAGTCACCGAGCTGTTTTCAACATCAGCAGCATTTGCCTGTTTTCAATATACATATGTATCTATCATATTTTCTTAAAGTTGGAGCTTGGTTTTTGAGCTATCATAAGTGGCTAATTTTCAAGATATAAATATCGGGTGATAGACGGGGCTTCTGTCTATTCTCGCTTGGTTTAGGCTGGAAGATTTTCTTTTGGAATTTGTTGGTGTTTTTGTCCATAAAACATAAGCCCTTTTCCAAAATATTATGTGATGATACATGGCTGGTCATTTGCATGCTCATTTTTTAAGCTTTGACAGCTTCTCTTGCTGGCCTGCTGCTGGAACATTTTCTTGTTGATGCTAAATGACTAGATATCATGTGTTTCCCATCAGGTTGTTTCTCTAGGCCTAAGTGGAGTGTCTCGAAAGGATTGTAGGGCTGTTCTTTCCAGCTTTTCCTGGTTTACAAACATGATTGTACGGTTATCATATTGGAAGCAAAGTTCCTCATGGATGTGTGTAGGCATCAAATGCCTGAACCACTTCTTGAGTTCTTTCATGGGCCGTATGTTGTGATTGCTGGCAATAATATAGTCATCTTGTCACCTGAGGGGTTATCACATTTTGTAGAGTGTGCTAGTACATGGCGTGTTTGCCAGTCCATTGTATGATGATGATGTTGTATTTATACTAGAGGGTCCAAGAAATACACTTGATCCATTGTTGATGCAGTTGAATATCTTCTATGTTAACTGTGAAGCAGATTAGGTCTAACTACTGCAGAATAGCCTGCTAATCTTTTCAGGCATTCTTGCTACCATATTCGCATAATTATTGGAAACATAAGATATCTTATTTCATGGTTTTGTAGTGCCAAATAGCGGAGTTGGATGACATGTAACATTTCATAGACAAACTTGCTCTAGAACTGGAAATGCTAAGAAGCTCAGAGCACATCACGGAAGTCCAGGGAATCTTTAGCCATCATCCATGGACCTAAACATGTGCGACTTCCTTTTTATTTTGGACTAGGGACATGTTAAGGCAGTCTGGCTTGAATAGCTAACAAAGTTAAATAGCTAACAACCAACCAAGATTGCTTTTGCTGATGAGCACATGTAAATTTTTCTTTCTTCTGTGGGACAAGTTTGTGTTTGTTGTGGGAACATAATGTTCTGCAGTGCCCTGCAGGAAGATCTTATTAATTGAATAAGATCTTATTAATTGAATAAGCTCTTCCCGATGGGCTTCTGTTGGGTTTCTTTTTTGAAATTCTGGGGGAAGCGGGAGTGGTTCAAAGAGATCAGCTTCCCTGGTGACAACTAATCCTAGTTTTTAAGGATAAGACAAATCTCCCTGGAAAAGAGGTTTGTTGTTCCTGATAAAGAGGGATTACTTGCATCTCTGGCTGTCACAATCTCCTTGAACTTCTCCCATTACATGGTTTTAAGACAGAACCCAGTGATAAGATTTTCGGAAAGGCAAGAATCCAAGCAGGCTTGGATTGAATGGTGCAAGGACAGCCGCTCATTTGAGCTGCTGAATGTCTCAAAAGAGCTGCTGTTCCTGAATTAGGAAGAGAACATTTACACTGGTTAACGTGTTTGCTTTTATATCTCAAAAAAGTGATTCCTTTCCCTAGATGCAATGGTTACTTGGGTGTACGCTTCATGACTGGGCTAACATTTTCATTTGTGTTCTGCATTTGTTGAACCTCAACTGAGAGGTGGTGGTGTGGCTGCAGATAGTTGTTTTTTTTCTTTCTTTTTTTGGTGAAGCGGATGACAGTTGTTGGAGTGTGTTGATTGATCTAATCATGTACCGAATGCCGTTGTCTGCATTCTTGCATGTGTGCATATGCATTTTCTTCTCCATGTTAGTTAATCTGTCTATCCAAAGCATTCAAACTTGTTTCTATTGTTCCAAGCACATGTAATTGCATTCTTTCATTTCAACACGAAAGTCTAGCAGAACGTGTTAAATTCTGTTTATGTTGTTTAAGGAGCAAATCATTATTGTCAAGGATTTATTTTCAGAGACAACCATGTGTTACTATTAAGAAATTGCATTTTGTTCCTATGCATTCTTTTCCTTGGTTGCAGTTAGAAGGCAGCAGGACATTCCATGTGGAGGGTAAAAAGGTGAGGCTCACCTCATGAAGGAGCAATTTTGCCTATTACAATGAATTGATTCTGTAACGTTGTATGTGCTTGATTTATTTATTTTTATCAAGAACATAATATGGAGTACTCTCTTTATTAGAGACTAAAAATTTTGTTGGTGACAAGGGAATGATTGCGGCATGATGCATTAAATTAGCAATTATTTAGTATTTACACATTCTATGAGATAAAATGAGAATCAGTATTCTTTGTGGAAGTACTGGAAATTGTACCAGTGAATATTGGATGCTTTTGCAGCAATTTGTTAACCTTTGATTATACAGGGTTGTGTTTGAGACAGGTTCCAATTGCCGGTTCTGAAATTGTTTTATTGCGACCCTCTGTCTGTTAATATCTTGCTGCTTTGGTTGGCATTAGCAGAATTCAAGGTTGTTTCTGGTGATAAGTTGTTACAATCCAGGGACTCTCTGATGTTGTGTTAGATCTCTTCCTTCCGGGTGGTGGGAAGGATGCGGCGAACACTTTGGTTCTGGGCACGTGATAAGCAGCTGTTCTATTAGCTCCGGAAATGTGACTTTACTAGTGATGATTGGTAAGCGTATCAATGTTTGCACTAAATGGTTGCTTGAGGCCTGTGTGAATGCCTGAACGGTTTACCCTCGGATAAGAACTACCAGCGGGGTGGAGGTCTTGAGAAAACAAATTCGACTGATCCTGGCGCGAACATCTATCGCCGCATTACTACTATCTTGCTAAATTATTATTATTATTATTATTTTTTGATAAAATGGATGTATTATATTAAACTAAAATGTCGTAGAGTAGTCGTAGAGTTTTATAGAATCAATCCTAAATGCTTAACAATAAGAAAAGTTATTCAATTAACAACACCTAGCTTCTCAAAAAATATTGGAAATGTATGGCATGATCTTGTAATAATAAATGCAGTCTACCGTCATTCAACGATGAATTAAAAAGGTATCTAATAGTTGTCATAGAATTATTCTCCAATTAAATGTATAAAGCTTGTAATTTGTAGATAGTATATATTTAAGGCTGCAAATAGGTTGGGTCGGTCGTGGTTCGACCTGATCCATTTAGATTCGATCTAATTCGTTTTTATGGATATGTAAATTTGGGTTGGATCTTAATATTAGATTCATTTCATTTTCCTGGTCGAGTCTGGGTTTATCGAATTTGGATCCGACATGATTCGATTCGAATATATTAATATTATTAAAATTATATCTATTTGGATCTTTAAATTATAATTTAAAATTTGTATGAAATTTATTTTTAATATAGAGATAGAGTTATAATTATTTTTGTATCTTAACTTATTTTGAAAATAATATTGTTTGTTATCTATTTTATGATTAATAGTAGTTAGCTATATAATAATTAAAATATAGTTATTTATATTTTATTTATATCATATTTAAATTTAATTTTTTTAGATTAGAACCGGATTATTTGTGGACCCAATTTAACCCGAATAACTAGTTAGGTTTGAAATTCTGATAGTGGACTTGACCCGATCTGATTTTTTAGTGGATTGAGTTGGGTCTAATATTAGGACCCGATCAAAGAACCGGATCAGATCGAGATCGCTCATAATCTGGTTCGATTCGATCCATTTGCATCTCTATATATATTAAACCTTTTCATGCAGCATGCTATTCTACCATATGAATTACTTATTTAATAAATAAACCAGGAGCATTATGAATAATAAAACCAAATTTATCAATATTGCCTTGATTCCGTATATTGTCATCAAAATTAATCTTTAAAAAATAAGAGTAGCGGCTTCTAAGAAAAATATATTAATTTAAAAGATGCAAAAATTGCAAATGAAGAACTATAGGTTTTTTTCGTTGTCAAAGATTTTGTAGTGATAGCCAACTAATAAAACTTCTGAGCATGAGCAAAAGCTTTTAGAAAAATCAATGAAGCAGTAAATCTTACATCCTGGAACATGCAAGTATTAGGGATGTAATGGATCGAGTAGGACCAGGTCATGAGTGATCCTAACTCGACCTGATTTCTTGATTGGATCCTACTATTGAATCCAAACTTAACCCAATAAAATATTAGGTTAGGCTGGATTGGGTCCATGGCTAAAACTTTTTATCCAATAAGTCATTCAGGTCGGGCCAAGTCTATGTATAATCATGTCCCGATCTAAAAAACTCATCTACATCAAGTCCAAGTCAAGTCTAAATCAAATATAGTTAATTATGTTTTAATTATGACATAGCTAATTACTATAACCATACAAAAAAAATAATAAATAATATTCTTTCAATACAAATTAGGATATAAAAATAATTTATAATTTATCTTCATATTATAGACATGATTTATACAAGTTTTAAATTATAATTTAGAGGCTCAAATAGGTTTAAGTCTTAATGGTATTATCATGTTTGGTCAAGTCAGGTCTGAATTTAGTAAATTCAGACTTGATCCAGAAAATAAATCGGGTTTAATTTTAGAACCCAACTTGGATCCACAAGTTCCTAAAAATGGATCGAATTTAGTCTAAACGGATCAAGTCGTGTCAGGTCCCGAGCTAATCCAATCCATTTGCAGCCTTAACAAGTACTCTTTGCTATCCAAATATTATAGGTAACATAGAAATACAAAATAACTTCGGACTTTTTAACATTAGATGAAATATTTTCTTTAATAGTTTACAAAAATTTCTTAATCTACGAGATGAACTAATAGATATATACTACAATGAAGCAATTCTCTATACCCGAGAAGCAATGCAATAATGAAGTATAATATGTGATACAAATTCCTCTTGGACAAATATCATAGAAACTACTAATATGAAAACCATATTGAGCTAAAATTGTTCTGCACGGAAGTTGAAACCAGGCTAATTTCTATATAAATAAAACAACTTTGGGATGAGCTTCTACTTTCTAGACCCATGCAAAATTCAGGGTTCTTTGGGGTTTAACCAATAAGATATGATAAATATTAGACACTTCGACCATTAATCTAGAGGATGCACTCTAACCCAATCTATCTTAAAATTCACCATAAGGATAAGCACATATAAAATTTGATCTACCAATTCCTTAGAAAGAGTCTGTGCCAATGCAGCCTGATTCCATATATGGTCACTAACAATAAAATCTTTAACCATAATACCTTCAATTGTCAAAATTTTACGAATACCAGCTATCATTCTAAAGATAAAGGGCACAACCTAAGGATCTCGAACCATATTTATAAAAACACCATTCGCTGCACACTATTTATTATTAGAATAAATAATATATAGGAGTATAAGAACAAATTTTCATCCAACTTAGAGAAGTACATGGACATATTGGAACAGATGTCATTGACCATGAACAATACTTAGCCTATATAAACAAGCTCCAAAAGCCATCCCGTCAAAAGATGTATATCTCGCAGTATGCCTAGCCATAAGAGCATCGTTTCTAGTAAGCAAAGAGAAAATATAAATACCACTATCTCAAGTTGACCGATAAACCTGATCCCAAGAAGTAAGATATGCTTTTCTAGTAGTATCACTTGAACCCCAAAGAAAATTCTGAATGATACCCTTCATCTTTAACATCACTCTTTTTGAATAATAGTATGAGAGAGCAAATAAGTAGGAAAAGTAAAAATAATTGATTTAATAAGAATTACTCTTCCCATCATAGATAGAGCTCTCCACTTCTACCCCTTCAGGTGATTTAGAAAATTCTATGTAATGCCATTACAATTAAAAAAAGATATTCTCTTACTTGATATAGGAATGCCCAGATATTGCTAAGTATCATCTCATCTTTTAATATGAAAGTGATTTTGAATGCGATGTCTGGTAAGAGTATTAACTTTATAATTGAACCTAGACATAGATTTCTTCAAATTAATCCGTTGTCGAGAAATTGCACAATACTTCTATTAACCGATAAGGTTCTTGCAATATTCAGAGTGCACTAGCAAATAAAATACAAAAGAAAGCGACTCAATACAACCTTTAATCCGATTAATCCAAATTTCAAGAAAACCCATCTATTGCATAGAAAGAAAAAAAAATTTCCAGCGAGCTCTATCATACGCTCTCTCCATAAAAAGTTTAATAGCCATGTAATTTCATTTGATTGGAGTACACTATAAATCATATATAATTTTCTGAATTAAAAGAATATTATCAGATACTCTTACTTTTAATAAAATACCTTGTACCTGACTTATCAATGGATGAAGATCATTTTGTATTCGATTAGCCATGAGTTTAACAATAACTATATATATATAGTGGTACATAAAATAATTGGATGATAGTGAGATTTAAGTGATATATTTGATCTTCGAGGAATTTAGGTAATTAAGATATGCTTTCAAGAGACCGACATGAGTTGAAACTAAAAAATTATTGTACTGCAAGACAAACTTTCAAATAATTAGCTAGTATGTAGGCTCAGGTAGGCAATCCAAGAGGGAGAGCGAATTGGATTTTATAAAACTTTTGTACTATTTGCAAAGTGTGAACTAAAGCAAATATGTGCTAATGCAATTCAAGTGCATATGTATTTCAAATAAATGCAGCGGAAATAAAGAAATAAAAGCACAAGAAGAACAATCACACAAACACAAAGGTTTATAGTGGTTCGGTGCCAACCAAGCACCTACATCCACTCCCCAAGAATCCCTTGGGAATTTCACTAAGTTTGATTTTATAACTTAGGCTCACCAACAACCTTTACAACTTATTTTGTCTTTGGGCTCACAAGTCAAACCCTAGTTGGTTTCAAGGCTTACCAACAACTATCCTTGGTTTTACGGGATAACCAAGAACCTAAACAACTTGTTTTGGCTTCGGGCTCACAAGTAAAACCCTAGTTGGTTTCAAGGCTCACCAACAACCACTTTGGTTTTTAAAGGCTTATCAAAAACCTCTTTGGTTTCCAAGGCTTACCAAAAACCTTAAGTAAAACAAGTTAAGAGCAATATGAAAAGAATACAATTTAAAGCTTTCTAAAATAAAGCAAATATCTCTTTGAAGTCCTTGAATGTTGATGAAGATCTTGTCTTCAAGTTGATGAAGCCTTTGATTGATGCTTGTGGATGTAGACTTTAATTTGCTCTCTTTGAAACTTGGAAGCTTGAAAGCTTTGAATCACTCAACTCTTGAATCCTTTAAGAATATTCAAGAAACTCACCAAAGGATTACTTCCCCATTTGATTCTTGATATTTTTATAGCCTCCCAATACTTAAATAACCGTTTATAGCCGTTAGGGAGGAAAATATGGTTGTTGGAGCCAAGTTGGAGAAGTTCTGCAGCCCAGAAAACTAGTCGTTACTGTTCAAGTGTCGACACTTCACCTCCAGGTGTCGACACTTCAGTTTCAAGTGTCAACACTTCATTCTCTAGGTGTCGACACTTCATTTTCAAGTGTCGACACTTCAGCTCCAGGTGTCGACACTTGACTGAAAGTGCTTTCTGAAGTTTTCTGTTTGTCTCAGGTCTTGAGTTAACACTTCACTCTTCAAGTGTCGACGCTTGATCCTCAGGCATCGACACTTCATTTCCAAGTATCGACACTTGCCTGTGCCATTGCTGAAACATCTTCAAATTGAAACTTTAACCTCTTCAAGTTCTTCCATATTAATTCCAAAGTCCATATGCTTGATTTTCCATTAATTTAAGGACTTTTTCAACTGAAATACAAGCATTTCTTCATCCAACATGGTTGAGTACTAAGATCTAAAAAATATACTTAAAATATAATTAGTACTCATATATACTTAAACATTTTGTCAATCATCAAAATCAAGACCAGAGTCAACAATCTCCCCTTTTTTGATGATGACAAAACCTTTAAGATATGAAAAGGGTAAGCTTAAAAGATTAACAATAGTATAAACATGTAAGCTCAAAACAATAAGCACCAAGCTCCCCCTCAATATATGATCCAAAAAATCTTCAAAAATATTTTTCAAAATATGCAAAATTTTCAATTTTTTTAAATTTCTTCTTCTTACTAATTCTTCCCTTTAGATAAAAATATTTTACATTCTTCTCTCCTTTTGCACTTTCTTTCATTTCTCAAATGATTTTTCATGTTTATCCAATCTTCCCCTTTTTATACTTAACAATTTTCTCCTCCTTTTTGACATCATGAAAAAGGATGAAAGGCAATACAAAGTGGGAATGAAGTCGGAAAGAATAGCAAGTAGGTCATCAAAATCAATGCATGAAATCAAATAATTATGATATCAATTGAAATATGATACCATTTGAATGTGACTCTCCTTAAAAAATTAGATTTGAAAACAAGGAGAAAGAGTATCAAAGCAATATAAGTACAGCATGATATCAAGCAAAATATTCAAAGCATCAAATATATGATAACAAATCTTTAGATGCTCCCCCTGAATGTTATTCCCCCTTAAAAATATGCATTCATTTGAGGAATAAAACATGAAAGCACATGCATCATAATTTCAAACAATTTTAGATGAAACATAAATTCTACGTCTGAAATCAAAGATTTGAATTTTTCAAGATATTCATGATTTTCAAAATACAAAGCATTTATACCACTTAAAAACTTTCAGCATGATTTCAAATTCATTTAAAATGATTTGATATCCATACAAATGCTAGAAGTAATATGATATCAAGTCTAGCTACTAGAGCAAGGATTTATCAATATGCATACCTTCTTCTTAAAAGAAATCATTAACTACTAGTTCTATACTGGATCCAAATCATTTCTAGATTATGCATAGATGCCAAAAATAAAAACATATAAATCATAGCATTTCACTTGAAATAATTTAGAAACTATATTAATCAAAATCAAGTGAAAATCTAATAATCACAAGTTTGACCATGAGAGCTTGAAATCCATCAACATCAAAATGGTCATGATCATAACAAATGATTATTAGTCTAAGCTTGATTCTAATCAATCACTTAAAATATTTTTCAAAGCAATATGCATCTTTAAAAATATTTTTCATGAAATAATTTAATATACATTAATCAAAATCAAGTAAAGGTCTTACAATCATAAGTTTAATCATGATAGCATGAAAGTCATCAATACCAAAAAGTTCATGATCATAGCCAATGATAAAAAGTCCAAACTTGATTCTAATTAACTATTTAAAATAATTTTTCAAAGTAATTGATGCAATAAAAAAATAATCTATATTTTTAATTATAGAAGGAGATGTTTATAATTTACCAATATACAAAGTCCTTCCTTTTATCATTTAGTTCAAAATGTAGCTTGTCCACTTCTTTAAATTGTCTTGTACAACCTCTTTTCAAGAACTTCCTTTCTTCATGTTGGGTTGCAAGACATTCCTGCAAAATAAATTAAGTGGATATTTTTGGTGCCCAAACTTTCTTGGATCCTTTATGATTAGTAATTATGGTTCCTTTTGGAACCCAAACTTTTCTAAATCTAGAAGAATAAGCATTAAAACCATATTTATAGGATAAATTGAAAGAAGCTGGAATAGAGAAATTCTTCAAAAGTTTTTGCTTCTTTTCCTCAACCAAAATATTTTTCTTATTCAAAACTTTATCACATAAATCTTTCAAAACAATATTTTCTTTTTCTAAAAATTATTTTTCTTTAGAAAAATTATTCTTTTTATTTTTTAAAATATCAATCTTAGCATTTAAATCATCATTTTTATTTGCAAGATTGGTGTTGTCAAGAGAAAATGAATCTACATGCCTATTTAATTTCTTGTACTCAATTTTTAGCAATCTATATTCATGCACAAGTTCATTAGATGCATCATGTAGTTCATCAAAGATAAAATTATAATCATTTTCAGTACATACCTTTTCCTCATTTGCTATGAAACAAAGATGAGCAACTTCATCATCCGTACTTGAATCTTCGCTATCGCTCCAAGTTGCCATAATTGCCTTGAATTTCTTTTTGGCTTTGAAAGCCATTATCTTCTTTTCTGTATTAGCTTCCACTATCCTTTGTCATAAGTTCAACTCATAGGTCATGAGTGAACCGATAAGCTCCTCCAAAGGTAAGGTTTCTACATCTTTAGCTTCTTGGATCGCCATCACCTTTGGATCTCATGATTTTGGCAAGGATCTAAGAATTTTGTTCACCAAATCAGCATTAGTATAGATTTTGCCAAGACTTTTTAATTCATTAATAATAGTCATAAATCTTAAAAACATATCAGATATAGATTCATAATGCATCATTTCAAAAATTTCAAAAGAATGTACAAGCAAATTAATTTTAGTGTTCTTCACTTGAAGAGTACCATCATGAGTAACTTCAAGTGTGTCCCATATTTCCTTCACCGATGTGCATGTAGAAATTCTATTAAATTTATTTAAGTCCAATGCACAATAAAGCAAGTTCATTGCTTTAGCATTGATTTCAGTTTGTTTAATGCCATATTCATTCCAATCCTCTTCGAGCTTTGGAATGGAAATGCCATTAACCAACATGGAAGGAATATGAGGACCACTAACAATAATTTTCCAAAGATGATAACTAATAGATTGAATATGGATGCGCATGCGAGTTTTCCAAAATATATAATTTGTGCCATTGAAAAATGATGGTCTAACACTAATACCTACAAGGGTTGCCATAATCTTTAACTCAAAATCGTTAGATTTTCAATCAGAGCATCGGGCTCTGATACCAATTGTAGGCTCAGGTAGGCAACCCAAGAGGGAGGGTGAATTGGATTTTATAAAACTTTTGTACTATTTGCAAAGTGTGAACTAAAGCAAGTATGTGCTAATGCAATTCAAGTACATGTGTATTTCAAACAAATGCAGCGGAAATAAAGAAATAAAAGTACAAGAAGAATAATCACACAAACACAAAGGTTTATAGTGGTTCGGTACCAACCAAGCACCTACATCCACTCTCCAAGAACCACTTGGGAATTCCACTAAGTTTGGTTTTATAACTTAGGCTCACCAACAACCTTTACAACTTGTTTTGTCTTCGGGCTCACAAGTCAAACCCTAGTTGGTTTCAAGGCTTACCAACAACCATCCTTGGTTTTACGGGATAACCAAGAACCTAAACAACTTGTTTTGACTTCGGGCTCACAAGTAAAACCCTAGTTGGTTTCAAGGCTCACCAACAACCACTTTGGCTTTCAAAGGCTTACCAAAAATCTCTTTGGTTTTCCAAGGCTCATCAAAAACCTTAAGTAAAACAAGTTAAGAGCAATATGAAAAAAATACAATTTAAAGCTTTCTAAAATAAAGCAAATATCTCTTTGAAGCCCTTGAATATTGATGAAGATCTTGTCTTCAAGTTGATGAAGCCTTTGATTGATGCTTGTGGATGTAGACTTTGATTTGCTCTCTTTGAAACTTGGAAGCTTGAAGGCTTTGAATCACTCAACTCTTGAATCCTTTAAGAATATTCAAGAAACTCACCAAAGGATTATTTTTTCATTTGATTCTTAATATTTTTATAGCCTCCCAACACTTAAATGATCGTTTATAGCCGTTAGGGAGGAAAATATAGCCGTTGGAGCCAAGTTGGAGAAGTTCTGTAGCCCAGAAAATTAGCGGTTACTGTTCAAGTGTCGACACTTCACCTCCAGGTGTCGATACTTCAGTTTCAAGTGTCGACACTTCATTCTCCAGGTGTCGACACTTCACTTCCAAGTATCGACACTTCAGCTCCAGGTGTCGGCACTTGACTGAAAGTGCTTTCTGAAGTTTTCTTTTTGTTTCAGGCCTTGAGTCGACACTTCACTCTTCAAGTGTCGACACTTGATCCTCAGGTGTCGACACTTCATTTCCAAGTGTCGACACTTGCCTGTGCCATTGCTGAAACATCTTCAAATTGAAACTTTAACCTCTTTAAGTTCTTCCATATTAATTCCAAAGTCCATATACTTGATTTTCCATTAATTTAAGGACTTTTTTAACTGAAATACAAGCATTTCTTCATCCAACATGGTTAAGTACTAAGATCTGAAAAATACACTTAAAATATAATTAGTACTCATATATATTTAAACATTTTGTCAATCATCAAAATCAAGACCAGAGTCAACATAGTAATAGTTGAAAAAAGAGTGAAAAATCATTAAGTCCAGAGCCTTATCCCCTACCATCGGTCATATAATGGAATCAATTTTAGCCTTCGAAACATCTTTAATAAGTAATTCCTTATCAGCATCAAATAAAACAATATTAGAACAAGGAATAAAATCCGGATCTATATTCTCTTCATCCTCTTCCCTCCATCTAGTATTGAAATGGTTAAATACTTCATGTCTTATAGCATTATCCTCTTAATAGAATTTCCATTATTATCCTTAGGAAAATAAATCCCACTATGTTGCCATCTAATAATAGTAGTCCGATGAAAAAATTTTGTTTTTCCATCCCCCTCCTTTAACCAAGAAATCTTTGCCTTTTGCCTCCACATAGTTTTTTGTTAACAAATAAGTGAATTATACTAGGCTAGTTTAGCATGAAGAGCAAACATATCACCATCAAACAAACCACCCTCATCACACTCTTTTTTTTGTAATTTTGATATTTCTTTTTCAACACTCTAGGTTTCTAACAATATCACCCACTACCCTCTTATTCCAAAACCTAAATCTCCTTTTAACAAGCTTTAATCTTCTAGATATACAGTACATGATAGTCCACACCTTATGAACAATATCTCAAGAATAAAGGTAATAAAACCAAAACTTTTCAATGTAAAAGGTGATTTATGAGAGATTTCAAAATCAATTTTAATAATAATAGGACAATGATCAAAAGAAATCCAAGAAAGATAATGCACTTGGTAATTTAGATAACTTTGAATTCATGTCCTAGTAACTTGAGCTTTGTCAAGTCTCTCCCACGCCCTTGCTTGACTAGATCGGTTATTACACCAAGGAATGCTTGAACACCCTAAATTAGACAAACCATATGAAGATATAAAGGATCCATTTGTACCCTATTGGGTTTATTCTCTTAGGTGGATCAACCAAGATCTAAACTTGGTTGGAATACATGGAGTCCATTTCAAATTTTATGGCATCAAGCCATTTATCAGTCTTTACTCTCGATAGTTTCTATATAAGTCATAGGATCATCATCTTGAATGATGCTGATTTTATTATTGTTACAGCCATGACAGTGACGTGGCCAGGCTCAGGTATCGTCGGATACGAGCGAGCCACGTGTATGTTTCCCCGGCCAAGTTAGCGCCACATCCTCAAAGCCAGGATCGGCAAGACTACACCGCCCGACGACTGTCTAAGGCAAACCGCCCTCGCCGAGGTCGAGCTCGGCTCGGAGTTCCTCTACCACCTCATTGGCGCCCGGGCCCGGAGGGGTCCGCCTAAGTGAGGTTGGCCAAGGTCGGGCGATTCCCTGCCGCCTCGCCAGGTGTCCACCCAGGAGGGGTCCACCGAAGTCGAGGTCGGCTAACTCTCCGCCCTTCGCCAGGTGGCCGCCCGGAGATGGGCCCACCTCGGCCGAAGCCAGGTGACCTTCTGCCACCTCGCCAGGTGTCCACCCAGGAGGGGTCCACCGAAGCCGAGGTCGGCTGATTCTCCGCCCTTCGCCAGGTGACCACCCGGAGACGGGTCCACCTCGGCCGAAGCCAGGCGACCTCCTGCCGCCTCGCCAGGTGTCCACCCAGGAGGGGTCCACCTAAGCCGAGGTCGGCTGACTCTCCGCCCTTCGCCAGGTGGCCGCCCGGAGACGGACCCACCTCGACCGAAGCCAGGCGACCTCCTGCCACCTCGCCAGGTGTCCACCCAGGAGGGGTCCACCTAAGCCGAGGTCGGCTGACTCTCCGCCCTTCGCCAGGTGGCCGCCCGGAGACGGGTCCACCTCGACCGAAGCCAGGCGACCTCCTGCCGCCTCGCCAGGTGTCCACCCAGGAGGGGTCCACCTAAGCCGAGGTCGGCTGACTCTCCGCCCTTTGCCAGGTGGCCGCCCGGAGACGGGCCCACCTCGACCGAAGCCAGGCGACCTCCTGCCGCCTCGCCAGGTGTCCACCCAGGAGGGGTCCACCTAAGCCGAGGTCGGCTGATTCTCCGCCCTTCGCCAGGTGGCCGCCCGGAGACGGGCCCACCTCGGTCGAAGCCAGGCGACCTTCTGCCACCTCGCCAGGTGTCCACCCAGGAGGGGTCCACCTAAGCGAGGTCGGCTGATCCCTCGCCCCTCGCCAGTTGGCCCCCGGGGACGGGTCCAACTCAACCGAGGTCAGACCGCTCGCACGGAGAGGGCCCCGGGGAGAGAGACGGGCCCCGAGGCCGTCCCTCGGGCCGTACGAATCCCAGACGGCATCCCGTACGGAGGGCGGCGGCACGCGAAACATCACTTGCATCGACCCGACAGGACCCGCAGCCGAGAGACCCGATCCTGACGGAACAGGCCCCATAGATGGATGGCGCCCGCGCTTGGGGAAGAGAGCGCTCTTACGGAGCCCGAGGCCTGACCGGCCGCCCTGCCAGCGCCGCCCTCCCCTCTTTCTCTTATGTCTTTGCCTTTTCCCTGCTGGGCCCGGCGGACGAGGTCAGGAAGCCGCCTGGCCTCCTTCACCAAAAAGGGGAAAGAGAAGAGGACGGGGGAGGGGAGCTTCCGAGGAGGAAAAAGACAAACGCACGATGAGGGGAGATAAAGAGGGAAGGATCTGGGGACGACAAGGTAAGCCAATTAGCCTGGGGACAAGGAGGAAGCACCGGCACAAGGCCTTGCTCCGAGAGAGAAACCAGAAATCCCGAGAGGGAAACACTGGGTGTGAGCTCGGCAAGGAGGCCCAGTCGAGATTCTGGTCCCCAGAGCGTTTCCTTCACCAGTTAACTCTCTAAGTCTGGAACCCTTTAGAGGGTCCGGCTGGAGAGTCTGTTCCTTCTCGTCGTCTACTGACTTGACCGTCGGAGCTCCCTCGCCGGGATCCCCGGCCAGGGTCCTCTAACCCCTTTGTTGCAGGTTCTCCGCGAGAAGGGGGGCTCCCTCACCGGGCGATCAGGAAGGATCGGCTGATCCGAGGTACGGGTGCGGCGGCGAGAGCGGCAACAGATTGGCGCGCCAGGTAGGGGGGGCAGGACACTAACCCCTAGTGGGAACCAGCTTTCTGCAGGTGTCACGCTCTCCAGCAATGGTGGTCACTCGTGGTCGTGAGGCGTCCACCAGCCGTGTGGGGGATGTCCACTCCCCTCCAGGGGGCCACAGCCCCGAAAGGGAGCTTCCGGCTCCCCCTCCTCTTCCACAGCAGCCTACCCCGGTGGACGGATCCCTTGCGGCCATCGTCCAGCAGCTGCAGACCTTGACCTCAGCGGTCCGAAAGCTTCAGCATCAGCAACGGTCCCTGGCCACTCAGCCGCAGCCAGAGACCCCCATGGCCCGAGCCGCGGGGCAGCGTGGGAGCCTGCGCTCAATCCAGGGCAGGCCATCCCATCCGAGGGCCATCTCCAACCCCCGGGGGAGCCACCAAGCTCCTGCAAAGAGAAACTATTCCGGTTCGGAGGATCACGAGAGTCGATCCCCGACCGACGGGGCTGAAACGGTGCATCGCAGCAAGCGACGCCGAGGCCAGACCTCGCGCCGAGACCGATCGGCGCCCCCTTCACCCGCAGCCTCGGTGGAAGACTCCACCGATGAAGCCATCAGGCGCCAGGCCGAGAGGCGCCTGGAGGAGCATGAGCGCAAGCTGGCGGAGTTCGCCCGCCGATTCGCCGACCTGCAGAACTCGTCAGCAGACCCGGCGGGCTATGACTCCCGCCCCCCTTTCTCTGAAGAAATCCAGGCGGAACCAATCCCGAAACGGTTCTGCATGCCACAGGTGGATCCCTACGACGGAACCACCGACCCCCTGGATCATTTGGAGAGCTATAAGGCTCTTATGAGGGTCAAGGGGGCCACCGATGCCCTTCTGTGCATCGCCTTCCCGGCAACCCTTCGGAAGGCCGCTCGAGTCTGGTTCGCCCGCCTCGAGCCCAGGTCCATTTGCTCCTTCCATCAGTTGGAAGGAAAGTTTGTGGCGCACTTCGACGCTTGTCGAAAGGTGCCAAGAGAGGTGGACAGCCTCTTTTCCATCCGCCAGCAGGACCAGGAGCTGCTCCGGGACTACATCACCCGGTTCAAGACCGCAGCACTGGAGATCTACAGCTTGGACGAGCCCGTCGCCATGCTGGCCTTGAAGCGTGGACTCAAGACATCCCGCCTAACCTATTCCCTGGACAAGAAGCCGCCCAGGACGTATTCCGAGCTCCTCCTCCACGCCCACAAGTACATCCAGGCGGAGGAGGCCGACCGCACCCGTCGAGAGCTGGACGGGAAGACTCCAAAGAAGCCGCTCCCGAGGGACACCCCGGGAGCTCGGAGGCCCGGGCCATCTGCCGACCTCCACCCAAATCCAAAGCCGAGGGGCGAAGCCCCTCCCGAGCGGAGGTACACCCCTCTCCTCGCACCTCGAACGAAGATCCTCATGGAAATCGAGGGCGAGCGCTACCTTCGCCGACCTCCTCCTCAGAACCCGAGAGCCGTCCGAGACAAATCACAGTACTGCCAGTTCCATCGCGAGCACGGGCATGACACGGAGGAGTGTCGCCATCTGAAGCGGGAGATCGAGGAGCTGATCAGGAGGGGTTACCTCAGGAAGTTCATCAAGAACGAGGCCCCCTCTGAAGGGCAGCCGCTCGCGCCCTACCGCCTGTCCCTGCGATCGACAACCGCCCAACGGAGAAGCCCGTGGGCATGATCTCGCGCGGGTCCGGCCGAGCAATGAAGAGAGCCCGGGAAGTCCCGGAGAATGTAATCCCTCCCAAAGGAGGGGAAATTAATGATAATGTAAACAACGATGCCGTGGTGGTCGAGATGACCATCGCGAAGCATCCTGTACATCGAATCATGGTGGATAGTGGAAGCTCAACCGACGTACTTTTTTACGATGCATTCTCTCGGATGAATTTGTACCCCGAACAGCTGAAGCCAGTGCACACCCCCCTGGTAGGTTTTACAGGGGACTCAGTGGGGGTCGAGGGGGAAATCACCCTCCCGGTCACTACCGGATCCCCGCCCCGGCAAGCGACCGTTCTAATAACATTCACCGTCGTCAGGCTCCCTTCGCCTTACAACGCCATTCTCGGGCGTCCCGGGCTCAACCAACTGGACGCCACCATCTCCACGAGGAGGCTGTTGGTGCAGTTCCCCATGCCTTCCGGGCTCGGAGAGATGAAGGGGACGATCCAGCCAGTCCCGCTCTGCCTCCAGACGGTCCCAGGCGCCAGGGGCACGGAGCTCGCCCATGATATCAACGACCTCGATCTGAGAGAGAAGGAACCCAGGGGAGGGCCCGTAGAGCGCCTGCTGACTTTTCCCCTCGGTTCGGATCCCCTGAAGATGGTGCAAGTCGGGGCCCAGCTCCCCGAGGAAGAGCGAACCCGCTTGCTGGAGTTCCTCCGCGCCAACGCTGACGTGTTCGCCTGGTCAGCAGCCGACATGCCGGGCATCCCGCCCGAGGTTATTATGCACAGGCTGAACGTGGACCCAAGTTGCCGCCCGGTCCGCCAGAAGAAGAGAAGCTTCGCCGTGGAGAGGCAAAAGGTGATCAACGAGGAAGTAGAGAAGCTCCTCGCTGCCGGTTTCGTCCGAGAGGTCCAATACCCCGGCTGGCTGGCAAACGTGGTCATGGTAAAGAAGAGTAGCGGTAAGTGGAGGATCTGTGTGGACTACACCGACCTCAACCGAGCTTGCCCAAAGGACAGTTTCCCTCTTCCAAAGATCGACCAGCTGGTCGACACCACCTCGGGGCATCGCCTCTTGTCGTTCATGGACGCCTTCTCCGGATACAACCAGATCCGGATGAACCCGGAGGACGAAGAGCACACTTCCTTCATAACTGACCGCGGGACTTTTTGCTATAGGATGATGCCTTTCGGCCTCAAGAATGCAGGCGCGACGTATCAACGTCTGGTCAGTAAAATCTTCAAAGACCAGATAGGCCGCAACATGCAGGTGTACGTGGACGACATGCTGGTGATGAGCAAACTTGATTCGGACCACGTGGCTGACTTGACGGAGACGTTCGGCAACCTCCGGCGCCATCAGATGAAGCTGAACCCGGTGAAGTGCACTTTCGGCGTCTCCGCCGGTAAGTTCCTAGGGTTTATGGTGACTCAAAGAGGGATCGAGGCCAACCCGGAGAAGGTCCAGGCCATCCTGGACATGGAGCAGCCCGCCTCCAAGAAGCAGGTGCAACGACTGACCGGCCGAGTCGCGGCCCTTAGCCATTTTATTTCCAGGTCGGCGGACCGCTGCCGTCCCTTCTTCAAGGTGCTGAGGAAGATGAATGGCTTTGCTTGGACCGAGGAGTGTCAGCAGGCCTTCGAGGAGCTGAAGAAGATGCTCGCATCGCCACCTTTACTGTCCAGGCCCGAGGAGGGGGAGGAGCTTGCCCTCTACCTGGCGGTTACCCCGGAGGCCGTCAGCTCTGTCTTGGTCCGAACCGACGACCAGGGGCTCCAGCGACCGGTGTACTATACCAGCAAACTTCTCCGAGACGCGGAGCTCAGGTATTCCCGGCCCAAGAAACTTGTTTTTGCGCTAATAGTGTCTGCCCAGCGTCTCAGGCCCTATTTCCAAGCGCACCCCATCACCGTCTTGACGGACCAACCACTGAAAGCGGTGCTCAGCCGACCCGATACTTCGGGACGATTTGCCAAGTGGGCACTGAAACTCAGTGAGTTCGACATTGCATACAGGCCAAGGTCGGCCATGAAGGCACAGGTGCTGGCCGATTTCTTGGTCGAGTGTGCAGGCTTGGGCAAGGAGCCCGAGGAAGGCCCCCCGGCCCAGCCGATGGAGGTTGGCACCGATGAGCCCGGAGAGGATGCCTGGATCCTCCATGTGGACGGAGCCTCGAACTCCGGCGGGAGCGGAGCTGGGCTCATCCTCGCCAACGGCGACGGGGTCGTCGCCGAGTGTGCACTCTGTTTCCAATTCCCCGCGACAAATAACCAGGCGGAGTACGAGGCACTTCTTGCCGGACTGAGAGTCTCCCGCGAGCTGGGCGTGACCAACCTCAGAGCTTTCACTGACTCCCAGCTCGTTGCGGGGCAGGTGTCCGGAGAGTACGTCGTGCACGACCCCCAAATGGCGAAGTACTTGGAGCTCGTCAAGGCGGGCGCGTCCAAATTTCGCCGCTTCAACATCTTCCACATCCCCCGCGGGGAGAACGCCCGTGCGGACGCCCTCTCCCGGCTGGCGACCCTGCCGGACACGATGCTGGGACGCGCTCATGTGGAGCGCCTTGAGGTCCCAAGCCTCGAAGTACCGGTGGAGGTCCATCAGGTCAGCCAGGAGCCCAGCTGGATGGACAAGTACGCTGCGTACATCGCCAGCGGCATCCTACCGGAGGACCGACAGGCGGCTCGCCTCATCAGGAAGAAGGCCGTGCGGTTTGTCCTGATGGACGGGCAGTTGTATCGAAGATCCTACTCCTACCCCCTCCTCAAGTGCGTAGGACCCACAGAAGCCAAGCTTGTGCTCCAGGAGATTCACGAAGGCATCTGCGGGAACCACGTGGGGGGCAGGGCATTGGCGTACAAGGCCCTCCGTCAGGGCTACTTCTGGGAAACAATGAAGGAAGACGCCGCCGACTTCGTGAAGAAATGCGACCGGTGCCAGCGTCACGCCACGGTGCAGCGGCAACCCTCCAACCCAATCTCTCAGCTCTCAGCCCCCTGGCCGTTCGCCCAGTGGGGGATGGACCTCCTGAGCCCATTCCCGCCGGCGCCGGGCCAGCAGAAGTTCTTGATAGTTGCTATCGACTACTTTACGAAGTGGGTCGAGGCCGAACCCTTGGCAAGGATCACCGAAGCAAACGTCGCCAAGTTCTTCTGGAAGTCCATCGTCTGCCGCTTCGGCCTCCCCCACACTGTGGTCACCGACAATGGACACCAGTTCGACTGCCGGGAATTCGAAGAATTCTGCAGCGATCTCGGCATCAGGCATCGCTTTACCTCGGTGGCGCACCCTCAGACCAACGGGGAGGCCGAAGTCATGAACAGGACCATTCTTCAGGGCCTCCGCACGCGGCTGGACCAGGCCAAGGGCAGGTGGGCCGATGAGCTTCCCAGCGTCCTTTGGGCATACCACACCACCCCAAGGATGGCTACCGACGAAACTCCATTCAACCTTGTCTTTGGAGCCGAGGCAGTCATCCCGATCAAGCTCAGCCTACCCACGCTGCGCGTGGAGCAATACGACGAGACAGAAAACCCGGCCAGGATGATGCTCAACCTAGACCTTCTCGAGGAAACAAGGGACAGGGCCCGAATCCGAATGGCGGCGTACCGGCAACGTGTTGCCAGATATTACAACTCCCGAGTGCGGTCTAAGGTTTTTCATCCCGGAGACTTGGTCCTCCGGCGCACCGAAGCCTCCCAACCACGGGAATGCGGCAAGCTATCGCCCAACTGGGAAGGCCCGTATCGGGTGGCAGAAGCCCTCCCGCATGGAGCATATTACTTGGAAGAATTGGGAGGTGCCAGGTTTCCCCGGACGTGGAACTCCTCAAACCTGAGAATGTACTACCAGTGATGTAAGGCTCCCAGTTTCTGTAACAAAGCTTCCCCACTTCAAGCACTCCCTTCTAACTTCGACGAGAAGGCCTACGGCATCGAGCTCAGTCCGGAAGATCCTGGGCTTCGGCCTGGAAGGTGGCGCCGAACCCAGTTCGCCCATGCAAGCCCGGAGCACAGCTCAGCAAGCCGCGCAAGGCTTGAGAAAGCCTGCGGCATCGAGCTCAGTCCGGAAGATCCTGGGCTTCGGCCTGGAAGGTGGCGCCGAACCCAGTTCACCCACGCAAGCCCGGAGCACAGCTCAGCAAGCCGCGCAAGGCTTGAGAAAGCCTGCGGCATCGAGCTCAGTCCGGAAGATCCTGGGCTTCGGCCTGGAAGGTGGCGCCGAACCTAGTTCGCCCACGCAAGCCCGGAGCACAGCTCAGCGAGCCGCGCAAGGCTTGAGAAAGCCTGCGGCATCGAGCTCAGTCCGGAAGATCCTGGGCTTCGGCCTGGAAGGTGGCGCCGAACCTAGTTCGCCCATGCAAGCCCGGAGCACAGCTCAGCAAGCCGCGCAAGGCTTGAGAAAGCCTGCGGCATCGAGCTCAATCCAGAAGATCCTGAGCTTCGGCCTGGAAGGTGGCGCCGAACCCAGTTCGCCCATGCAAGCCCGGAGCACAGCTCAGTGAGCCGTGCGAGGCTTGGGAAAGCCTGCGGCACCAAGCTCAGTCCGGAGGTCCCGGGCTTCGGCCTGGAAGACGGTGCAGAAACCGTGTTGTCTGCGCGAGCATGAAGGCGACCCAAAGTCGGGCCCGCTTAAGGCTTGCCCTGCTGCGACGCGACTCAGCAGGCCCCATCCTTCGATTTGAGCAATGGGAGGACCAGGCCTGCAGTTATTTCAAGTGTTCCAGACCGACATCTCAGAAAGAAAAGAAGAGAAAAGTGAGACGAAACAACGACCAAGGTTTCGATAAAGCTTAGATCTTCATTGACATAAGTAGTTGGTACAAGCTGGGAGCCCCGACAGGCCGGGACTCCCCAAAAAACAAAAACAACACTAAACAAAAACAACAGAAGTAAAGTAGAGAAGACAGTGCCGGGATCACTGGGATGTGGGGTCGGAGCCATCTGCCGGAAGCGCGGGTGCTGTGTCCTTGACTTCTACAGCGGCCGGCTCCTGGGGCTGTTTCGGGGCCGCGGCATCGCTGGTCGACGGTGCCGCAGGTGTCGCTTCGGCCGTGCCGGAAGCCCTGCTCTCACCCCCTGGCCTCCTGCCACCGACTACAACTCCGCTCAGGTCCAGCTGGGGGAAGAAGGCCCCCACCTTCTCCCGGCACATCCGGAACCCCTTCAGGAAGGAGTCCACGGTAGCCTCCCGGACCTCCGACGTATACTCGTCGGAAGCCCGGAATTTGGGGACGGCCTCTTGCGCTTCTCGCTTGGCCGCCTCCAGGAGCCCGTTGACGTAGGCGCTCCGGTCCTTCGCCGCGGCCGCATCTCGTCGGGCCTCCTCCAGCTGACGCTCCAGCCATTGGGAATGGGCCTGCAGGCGGGCCTTCTCCGCCGCCTCCTCCTCAGTTCGGCGCTGGTTGGAGGTCCGCTCCTCTGACAAGGAGGCCTCCAACTCCTTGTTCCGCTCCTCGGAACGCGCCAGGTCGGACTGGAGGGCTTGCTTCTCGGCTCGCAGCTCGTCCCCCTTCTCCATTAAATTCTTGACGTCGGCCGCGAGCTTGCCGAGCTTCAGCTCCCGATCGGAGTCCCTCTTGGCGTTCCCTACGAGGAAATTCCTCAGTAGGAGGACGTCGTTCCCGATCTGTAATGGCAAAAGCGACACAGGTCAGAGCAAAGGCAGGTAAGTCTCGAGATAGGAAAAAGGAAAAGGAAGAAGCTCGGGCTTACCGTGAAGAGCTGCGGAAGGATGCCGAGCAGCGCGTCCGCGTAATCCCGGCCACCCCGAGCTCGGCGGTCCCGGGCGGTGGAAGCGTACTCCATCATCTTCTCCGCCAGCCCCCTGTCGAGGATGACCGAGTCCCGGTGGGTGATCACCGGCGCCGGGGCCTTCGGGCCGGCCCCTGCGGCAGCTGCCCCCTCGCCGAAGCCGCAACCGACGGGCCGGCGATCGCCACAGGCGGTGCTGTCGAGCTGGCAGCAATGACGGGCCCGGCGATGGGCGGAGCGGCAGACGCTGGAGCTCTCTCTGCGGCGCCACCAGGTCGCGCGGCCGAAGTATCAGTGACCCCGCCCTGAGGTGGCCTGGGCGGGGAAATGACGGCAACCGGGCCGGGCACGGTCGCCGCCACGACCTCCCGGCTCGTCTCCGTGCGAGCCCTCTTCGCTGCGGGCTCGTCTACCTCCACGACGTCCCGCTGGGCCGCCCCCTCCAAGAGGTTCTCCAATGAAAACTTCATCCCTGCAAGACAAAAGAGACAGAAAGTCAGCCGGCTCGGTTATGAAGAGAGGGGGGGGCAGAGGTCAATGCGGGGCCAAATCTCACTAGTCTCACGGATGGGACTGATACCGGCCTCAAAAAGATTCTGCTCAGAAAGCAGAACCTCGAGCGCCGGGACCTCGTCGCCCAGGAGCTGGGTATAGGACTCCTGGTCCGCCAGCTCGACCCGGGAGTTTCGGTTCGGGGTCCGGTCCGGTTCACTCCAGGCCCAGTCGACGTCGTCAACCGAAGCGAAAAAAAACCGGCTCTTCCATCCCTTGACCGAGGAAGGGAGGTCGAACCGGAGACACCTAGGCCGGGGTGAAATGTACCACCAGCCGTCATCGGTGGAGTACTTCTTCAGGGTGAACAAGGCCCTGAAGAGAGAAAAACGGGCAACGAACCCGTGGAAGTGGCAGAAAATGATGAAGGAGAAGATGACCCGGATGGCATTAGGAGCCAGCTGGACCGGGACGAGCCGAAAGTGGCTGAGGAAGGAAAGAAAGAAAGGATGTAGAGGACCGAAGACCCCCAAGGAGGAAGTCTTCGTAGAAAGCTATGCGGCCGGGGCCACTCATGGTGACGCGCTCCCCGGACCACGGGACAAACAGATGAATAGACCCCGGGATGCCGTAGGCATCCCGGAGCAGAGAAAGATCGCCTTCGGTCATGGTAGAAGCATGACCGGAGGGACCGGCAGGAAGAGACGGCGGAGCAGGAAGAGAAGGCAAAGCAGGAAGAGAACGGAGGGGCACGGCAGGTGCAACCGGAGGGGACCGGATCCCCCTGGGGATGCCAATGGTGACACCCCCGGGTTGCAAATGCCGGCGGACCTCCTCCGGAGTCACCTCCTCATCTGAGGAGGAAGAAGATGGAGTCCTCGGCCGGGATGGACCGGCCTCGTCCAGGTTGGAAGAGACATGGCGACGGCGCGCCATAGAAAAGGAAAGGACAAGAAGATCGGAAAGGAAATGAGAAAGAAGGAGGGGGGCTAGAGGAGAAGGAGGCACTCACCGAAAATGCACAGACGAGCGCGAGCAACAGGAGTTGTTAGCCTGCAGCAAATCGCCCACGAAGCAAGGGAAAAGGCCTCGTTCTGGAAAGTCCCCTCCCTTTCAAACTCAGCCGACAACGGCCGTACCCGTCATTTCGCCTCAGGCCACTGGATGGTCGCCACGTGGGCGCACGCCCGACACCGACGCCTCGTTAGCAGAGTAACGGCATCTGCCTCGAAGCGACGCATTGATTATGGGCAAGTGGGCGACGCGTGGCGGCTCCCCATAGGTCTTCAGCCGCATCGAGCCACGACGACGAGGATCGTGGCAATTATGATGCAAGATCTTCGCCTCTCCACGTCATGTCCGCATTTAATCTCGACGTTCCGTTCTACGATGCCCCGATGGAACGGCGGGCTGGGGGGCAACTGTTACAGCCGTGACAGTGACGTGGCCAGGCTCAGGTATCGTCGGATACGAGCGAGCCACGTGTATGTTTCCCCGGCCAAGTTAGCGCCACATCCTCAAAGCCAGGATCGGCAAGACTACACCGCCCGACAACTGTCTAAGGCAAACCGCCCTCGCCGAGGTCGAGCTCGGCTCGGAGTTCCTCTACCACCTCATTGGCGCCCGGGCCCGGAGGGGTCCGCCTAAGTGAGGTCGGCCAAGGTCGGGCGATTCCCTGCCGCCTCGCCAGGTGTCCACCCAGGAGGGGTCCACCGAAGCCGAGGTCGGCTGACTCTCCGCCCTTCGCCAGGTGGCCGCCCGGAGATGGGCCCACCTCGGCCGAAGCCAGGCGACCTTCTGCCACCTCGCCAGGTGTCCACCCAGGAGGGGTCCACCGAAGCCGAGGTCGGCTGATTCTCCGCCCTTCGCCAGGTGACCGCCCGGAGACGGGTCCACCTCGGCCGAAGCCAGGCGACCTCCTGCCGCCTCGCCAGGTGTCCACCCAGGAGGGGTCCACCTAAGCCGAGGTCGGCTGACTCTCCGCCCTTCGCCAGGTGGCCGCCCGGAGACGGACCCACCTCGGCCGAAGCCAGGCGACCTCCTGCCACCTCGCCAGGTGTCCACCCAGGAGGGGTCCACCTAAGCCGAGGTCGGCTGACTCTCCGCCCTTCGCCAGGTGGCCGTCCGGAGACGGGTCCACCTCGGCCGAAGCCAGGCGACCTCCTGCCGCCTCGCCAGGTGTCCACCCAGGAGGGGTCCACCTAAGCCGAGGTCGGCTGACTCTCCGCCCTTCGCCAGGTGGCCGCCCGGAGACGGGCCCACCTCGGTCGAAGCCAGGCGACCTCCTGCAGCCTCGCCAGGTGTCCACCCAGGAGGGGTCCACCTAAGCCGAGGTCGGCTGATTCTCCGCCCTTCGCCAGGTGGCCGCCCGGAGACGGGCCCACCTCGGCCGAAGCCAGGCGACCTTCTGCCACCTCGCCAGGTGTCCACCCAGGAGGGGTCCACCTAAGCGAGGTCGGCTGATCCCTCGCCCCTCGCCAGTTGGCCCCCCGGGGACGGGTCCAACTCAACCGAGGTCAGACTGCTCGCACGGAGAGGGCCCCGGGGAGAGAGACGGGCCCCGAGGCCGTCCCTCGGGCCGTACGAATCCCAGACGGCGTCCCGTACGGAGGGCGGCGGCACGCGGAACATCACTTGCGTCGGCCCGGCAGGACCCACAGCCGAGAGACCCGATCCTGACGGAACAGGCCCCATAGATGGATGGCGCCCGCGCTTGGGGAAGAGAGCGCTCTTACGGAGCCCGAGGCCTGACCGGCCGCCCTGCCAGCGCCGCCCTCCCCTCTTTCTCTTCTGTCTTTGCCTTTTCCCTGCTGGGCCCGGCGGACGAGGTCAGGAAGCCGCCTGGCCTCGTTCACCAAAAAGGGGAAAGAGAAGAGGACGGGGGAGGGGAGCTTCCGAGGAGGAAAAAGGCAAACGCACGACGAGGGGAGATAAAGAGGGAAGGATCTGGGGACGACAAGGTAAGCCAATTAGCCTGGGGACAAGGAGGAAGCACCGGCACAAGGCCTTGCTCCGAGAGAGAAACCAGAAATCCCGAGAGGGGAACACTGGGCGTGAGCTCGGCAAGGAGGCCCAGCCGAGATTCTGGTCCCCAGAGCGTTTCCTTCACCAGTTAACTCTCTAAGTCTGGAACCCTTTAGAGGGTCCGGCTGGAGAGTCTGTTCCTTCTCGTCGTCTACTGACTTGACCGTCGGAGCTCCCTCGCCGGGATCCCCGGCCAGGGTCCTCTAACCCCTTTGTTGCAGGTTCTCCGCGGGAAGGGGGGCTCCCTCACCGGGCGGTCAGGAAGGATCGGCTGATCCGAGGTACGGGCGCGGCGGCGAGAGCGGCAACAATTATCATTTTCAATGACAAAGCCATATCCAAGAAATGCATCCCACACTCAATTTAACCTATGGAGAGGAGGTGTATGTTGTAATTATACCTGATAAATAAGTACTTATGGTTGAGAAATTTTAAGTTGATTGTCCATAGGAGTAGGTTATTGATCTAGAACTTCACTAAGTTCAAGTATCCTCTCACTACCTCCTTCTTGGATAAATTCCTTCTTCAAGAAAGTGGCATGCCTATTAATAAAAACTTTTTATTCAGTAAGATGATAAAAGAGGTATCCAATATCTTTCGGGGATAACTTTGAACCTACATTTATCAGCCCTAGCACTTAGCTTATATCCAGACATATTTTTAACATAAGCAGGGTTATCCTAAGTCTTAAAATATTTAAGACTTGATCTTTTACCTTTCCATAATTTATATGGAGTGCTAGGTACTGATTTTGATGGTACCCTATTTAGTATATAGGCAGCAGTTACTAGGGCATAATTTCATAAGGATCAGAAAGATTGGTGAAGCTCATCATGGACCTTACTATGTTTAACAAGGTATGATTCCTCCTTTCTACTATACCCTTTAATTGTAGTATATATGGAGGTATCCATTCTAAGAGAATGCCTTTATCTTTAAGATGATCAAAAAATTTACTAGATAAGTATTCTCTTCCCTGATCTGATTGAAGGGTTTTAATACTTTTTCTAGTTTATTTCTCAACCATACTTTGATACACTTTAAATTTATCAAAGGCTTCGGATTTACGTTTCATAAGATACACATATCCAAACTTGGATAAATCATTAGTAAAAGTGATGAAATAAGAGTATGCTTCTCTGGCTTGAGTTGATATAGGTCCACATACACTGTATGTATTAGTCCTAATAACTCAGTTGCCCTATTTTCATGACCAATGAATGGAAACTTGGTCATTTTATCTATGAGACAGGACTCACAAGTTCCTAAGAATATATAATCATAAGGATCAAAGAAGTTATCTTAGTATAACTTGTTTATCCTAGACTCACTAATATGATCTAATCAATAATGCCAAAGAAAAGTAACATATCCAAACCTGGATAATGATATATAACAAGGTGCGATTCCTCTTTCTTTTCTTATTTTCAACAAGTAAGACTTTATTATTGAGTAAAAGAACTAAAAGACTATTACTAAATAAACCACTTCCAAAAAATTTATTAGAATAAAAAATTGAGCATCCACTACTCTTTATATTAATTTCAAAATATTATTGTAATAACAAGTATATAGAATTAATATTTCTAATAATATTTGGAACATAGTAACAGTCATTTAATTCTAAAATTTTGTCTAAAGGTAATAACAATAGATAGGTGCTCACAGCTTTCGTTTGAATGGCTTCACCACTAGCATCATAAAACTCGAAGTCACCCTTCTTCAAGCTCTTAATTCTCTGAAGTCTTTGCAAAGACTTGCATATATGAGATCCACATGCAGTATCCAATATCCATGAATCAGAAGCTAAAGTACTCAATGACAAGTTAGTTTGTATCATGTACAAACCTTTTAATGCTCCACCAACATCAAGTTTCATATTAGCAAGATATGACTTTCAGTTCTTCTTTCAGTACTTGTTTGCTGTAGTGAAAACATGTTCCATCAGTAGAGGGCTTCTTTGCCTTCTTCCTCTTCTAGATGCTTTTCTTAGGATTCCACTTTTTCTTTAAACCCTTCTTCTTTATTATTTTTTTCTTCCCATCAATTAGAAGAAGATGAGCCTTATCTTTTTTAAAATGGCTCTTAGTTGTCTTAAGCATGTTAAGCAACTCAAATAATGAAATATTCAGTTTGTTCAAATGATAGTTCATGATAAACTGAGAGAAGGATTCAGGGAGTGATTATAGGATCTAGTCTTGATTAAGCTTTCTATCCATAACAAATCCTAATTGGCCTAATCGAGTGATTAAATCAATCATCTTAAGTATATGGACTTGAACAGACGATCTCTCACTCATACATGCTCAGAACAACTACTTCGATATTTCCTATCGGGCAGCCCTACTTTGCTCTCCATAAAGCTTTATAAGATTGAGCAGTATGGACTAAGATTCCATTTCTTCATATTGTCTCTGAAATTCATTACTCATAGAGGCCAACATAATATACTTGATAGTTAAATTATCATTCTACCATATTTTATATGTGGCCCTTTCTTCCTTCATAGCATTATCTTCAGTCGGATCTGGATCAGGAGAGTTAGGATGTAGAAGACCTTCTCCTGAGTCAAGACACTTCTCAGGTTCCCTAATTAATCTACATAATTAGGACCGGTTAACTTGTTGGCATCTAAAATATCTTGCAATAATAAAGTAGAAGCCATAATATTAATCTACATAAAAATAAATAACAAATTATAAGTAAACCACTCAAGATGATATATGTTACCGCCCGGATCGTCGTGGCCCATAGCTGCTGATGGTGTCGGGTGATCCGTGTCCACCCGCCGGGGATGCCTCCGGCACCTTGGAACCTGCAAGACAGCCAACGTCTGTGACCCGGACCGGGGATTCCGGCGGGGGCACTTCGACGATCAAGTCAGTGACGATCCAGGGGAACAGATCCTCCTGGTCGAGCCCCTCTAGATGAGCTCCATGCTAGGAGGAGTGAGTGGAGTGTATGAGAGTGTGAGTGAGCTGGGAGATGTGGTGGCCGAGGTGGTCTTGCCCTCTTGTCTGGCCTCTCCCCTTTCTCCTCTTTCTCTTTGTGGTGGTTGTGTTGTTGGAAAATTGGATGTTCTCCCTTGCTGAGAGAATGTTGTTCTTGCTTGGAAGGAAAAAATATGAGTGTTGTTGTTACCTCCTTGTTTTTTCTGGCTGAGTCTTCTACTTTGGCTTGCCTCGGGGTTCTCCCGTGCTGTCAAGCTGGTACGATGAGGTATCATGCCATAGACGGGATGCCTTCTTGATTGGGTGATTGGAGAAGCTTCGATATGCCTCTGACATTCCTTCTGTTTGCCCTTCCTGGAAGCCTGGCAGGACCTCGACTGTCGTGCCGCCGGTCTCGGGACTCGTGCTCTTTGGTGGGGTCTTTTTTCCGTTTGTATGGCAAGTCGGCAAAGGGTTTGGTGCCTTGATATGAGCTTCTTTTCTTTCTGGTGTGGGCGACGACCATGGACATTTATGGCGATGTGGCGGGTGCTGCTGTACGATCCTCGGGGGGCCCGCCACCATCTTCGAAGGAGAGGCACGGCTTCTTTGGCGGTTGGTACTTTGATTTATGCTGAAGGCCGAGCTAGAAAGATGGGACCCGCTTGCAGCGGACCCGCCTCGTCGCGGCTCGGCTGTGCGGAGGAGGGCCGACCTCGGTTCCAGGCCAAGGGAGGGCCCATCTTTGACCGAGCTCGGGCCGGCAGAGGTGGATGAGGCGCGCCCAGCTCAGGGGACCTGGCCTTGAAGGGACGCCACAAGGCGGAGGAGGCTTGAGCTCAACTCTGGACCACGGGGCCCGACCTCAGGCTCGGAAGGTCTGCCTCTTGTAGGACTTGAGCTCGGCTCCGACCTAGGCGTCCGACTTGGCGGGGACCGACCTGGCGGAGAACGGAGCCTGGCTTCGACGGGCGACCCCATTGGCATCGGGGAGCTTGGCCGGGCGAAGGGGCCGATAGTGGAAATCCAGTGTGACATCCAATAAGGGCTCCACATCAGGCTCCTTGCTCCACGTCAGCGATCCGGTCATATTAATATACATAACTAGATAAGGACTTATCAATATAATTATGTCTCCCACTATTTTACTATGAATACTATTACAGTAGTAACCAACCCATTCGGCCCAGGCACAGCATCCATCTTAGCTAGCCCATTTCAGCCAGCCCAGGTCGGCCCCAGGTTGGCTCCAGCCGTGCCCAGCTCGATGCCTCATCCGCGTGCACGGGAGGTGCGTGCACCTAGATTTATTCGCCAGAGTCATGCCCGTGCGCACGTTCGTGCCTGGGCAAACCCATGCCAGGGTCACAACCGCGGCATCCCTGGGCGCCTCGCCTCCATCCAGTCCGGCAAGACCCCACGCCGGCAAGCTCGTGCGCCCACCTCAGCTTCGCCGCTCCAGCGCCAGTCCACCTCGGCTCCGCCCTCTCCGGCATCCCGTCCGCCCGCGGGAGGCTAACGCCCGCCTGGTGCCTCAGCCCAGCATGGTCCCAGCCTCGCACCGTGGCACGCACGCCCGCGCCTCAGCTCGGCATGGTCCTAGTTCCGCACCACGGCACGCCCGACGGGACCCTAGCTCAGCGCTCCCGCACCAGGGTGGTAGGGCCCCGCTCCGACTCCTTCGGCTCCGACCCGCATGCCCGCCTGGCACGCTCGCAACATGCCCGGCTTCTTCGACCGGTGTAGGGTGCAGTAAGGCTCCGCCACACAAGGCTCCGGTCCGGCAAGACGCCTGCCCTAGCTCGATGCTCCTGTGCCCCAGATCCGCCTGCTCCAGCTCCGGTTCGGTAGACTCCACTTGGTTCGATGCTCCCACGCCCCGGGCTCGCGACCACAGCGTGCCCCCACGCTTCCGCCTGCTTCGGCTCAACCCGGCGGGACCCCGGCTCGACGACATCGGGCCCCATGGCTCCTCTGGCCCCGGCCCGCATGGCTCCGTTTTCACGCTCACCACCGCCCGAGCCAGCACCTCGGTAGCAACCCAGTTCAGCCACCACACGGTCCTGCACGCTTGTCCATGCATGGGTTCGTGCACGGACCCTCGTGCCATGCACATGTCGGCCCACTTGCATGGGAAGGCTTAGCGGGCCTCCTCTCGATCTGCATGCCCGCATGACAACCTGGAGTCGCATCCCAGCCAACTCAGCATTTCGGCGTCTCAGCCCAGCTCGTCCACTGAGAGCATCACACGGTTCTGTCTCATCCACGTGGGCCCGGCACTCTTTTCAAGGATCCCCATCCACGTGGGTCCTATGGCTCGTCGCCTGACATGCCGCCTGCAAAGAAGGTTTGCATTCAAGTTTTCCAAGCCACTGCTTACACTAACCAGGAAAATAGTACCCTGCCCAAGGCACTGTACCCCAGCACCAACTTCCTGAACCATCTAGAGAAGGAAGGTTCATTAGCCCATCATGGCCTCACAGGCTATCCTAGCCTCACAGGTCCACATCAAGACCAGCACGCCTCCCCCGAACGGTGAGAGACATTCGTCTACATAAAGATCGGCATGAAGAGATAAGGGGAGGTAAGAGACAACGCACTCTCTTCATCCTTATATTATTTTCCATTTTTTATCACCCTCTGGGAGCAGAGAGTCCCCCAAGCTCTCTACCTTAGAGGTTGTCTGTTTCCCTCGATCGTCCCACTAACTTAATCGTCGGAGTGTCTTTACCGAAATCCCCGGCCTACATCTCCCCTGTCTTGTAGGCCTTCGTTCGCGATGGACGACGCAGAGAAGATTGCTCCCCACCGGAGAGGTCCATAGGAGGACCACAGCACAACTTCAAGCCCCTTCATCCCTACAATGACCCCTCCGAGCACGGCGACTCCTCCGAGCCCCGTGATGGAGGGTATGTTCCCCTTAATCATCTCCGACCGACGAGCCCGATGATGCTGGCGGGGAGTCCACTCACCTGGGACACGTAAGAAGCTGCAGGCCACGGCGATCTCGGTGGTAACAAATACCATTGCCCTTACCTATGGTAAGCGAGAAATCCTAACAGGGTTTCTTTAGTAGGGTTGAGATCTCATTCCTTATAAATGCCTTGTGTACACAACAAATATTTATGAATTTAAGGATAAGAAATTTTCTTTTCTAATTGCAACCTATGCAACTCTTAATATGATAATTACCTCTAAGACACTTATAGCCTTGTGCTACACTTTAATTATATTTGAATAATGTTAGTTTAGTCGGATCCTTCATTTTCATATAGTCATATTTGAATAATATTGCTCTTATGTTATATAACAAAGCAACATCATCAATCATGCTATAAAGTATTAGATGTACCAAGATAAATTTCACATCAAATCCTAGAGTAGACATTGTGTTATATAACAAACATACTATAATTTTTGACATGAATTTGGCTTAGCATGAAGGAAGGCATTTAGTAATGTTTTGATCATTCAGCATTTCCAATTCAAGGTCTGAATTAATCAAATTGGCCAGGTAAGTGGGAGAGAGGTGGGAGGCCCCCCGTGCTTGCCTTAGATACCAAAAATTTGACCAGTTAAGCAACAGATCTAATTAAAAATCATGTTCTCTTTACCTTTCTAGAATCACTTTTATAGACACTAATTGATTAATCAAATCCAAAATAGATTTGCATTATGATTTTACAATACTACACTAAATATAATTTTAAAGAGGGCTTTCATGATCTCATGCATATCTTAATACTGTAAACTATGTAATAAGCATATTACACCATAACATAATATGTGCCAAGTATATTATCATTCTAGGATAACCTTACAACATAGTAGACGTCCACCGCTATATCAGGATAACTTTATTCAAAATGATGATTGAATAATCTAAACATATCTCTATGTTGATTAGGGTTTAAGTAAAATACCTAATCAATGACATACATTAACCAACATATGCTACAACTATTATACTAGATATAATCAATCAAATATTTAATTGACTATTAATTGAATGAATTAAGGTGTCTCTGATACCATTGAAGGGTTACAGTTGCACAGCAGAAGGCTAGATTCCAAGAATTTTTAAACCTTGAAATCCTAGTCAACCAAAATCTTAGATCCAGAACTCCTTGATTATATCAACTAACAAGGCAATAAATATCTATTTTTCTACTAGGCATATAAGTGTATACCCTCTAGAAGTGATCCACGCAAGAACTGGATCAAGGAAGAACTCCTATTTCTTGCTTGCTTAGATTCTCCTCTTGGCAGCCTTTCTTCCTTCAGCAGTCTTTCCTCTCTTCTATGATCTTTTTCCTTCCAAAGAATACTTCAAAACCTCTTTGAAATCTTTCTTACTATCCTAGTATTCTTTCTGATTCTCTTTCTAAGCCCTTGTCTTAAAATGATAGACTTTTCTTAAAATAAAAGATTTGTCCTAATAAGGAAAGGAAGAGAGTTGTCAAGATAAACTTCGGATAATCTGACTTCAATCACCGAAGCTTTTAAATAGTTAGAGAGGAGATACTTAAAGCACCCTTTCATCGGTCCTTAATCTAGTATTTAGCATATCAAATATGACCTTTCAAACAGAAGGAGTCTCATGGCAGAAAGGTAAGATGAAATACCATAAATATATGGCATTTCACAAACACTTTGCACCAAGAGTTGCTTATCGTAACTCTTTAGAATAATTTAATAATTAAGCCTGTAATTAATCAACTAAAGACTTAGTCAACTATTTTAAAAGGTGTATAAAATAAGTGATCTTATTTGAAAAAGATGATTGATAAGCAAGACTCTAGGTCCCTTCTACATGTGCCATAAAACCAAGCGACATATCCCTTCATGCCAAGATAAGATTAGCTCCAATTTTGAAATTATTTGACCAATCCAACAATTCCAAAAGAGACATGGAAGAGAGAAAGATAAGCCTTATCAAAAATTTATGATTCACTTGCAGAAGGATTCTTGGTCCTTCTACATGCCAATGTTGTGCATCCCATTTAAATTGGTACCGAGAGTCCCAAGCCCTTGGGACTCTAGGCTTGGGACTCTTGGCAATTGGCATGGATAAGGCTATTTAGAGTTCAAATAGGCTGTACCACTTAATGACCTAATCTAATTCAAGTTCCACTCAAATTAGTTAGCCCAATTAGTAAGCAATTAAATCCAGTCTAATTAGCTTAGGAGTTAGGGTAGCTAACATATGCTAGTATATTTATTAGCTAGCCAATTAAGATCCTATCATTCTAATAAAAATATAATTAAATTTCTTGATCAATTCCTCACATGTGTGATCCTTTAGACTCTACATCTAGCTAGTAATAGGTCTAGGTTCATGTTGATTTAGTTCAATTAAAAATCAACTAATTAAGATAGGTCAAATTAAGCTAACCCTAGTTGCTAATTTGAACCATCTTTCAAATTGACTTATGAATTAAATCAATTCAATTCATGAAAACTTACAAGATATGATTGATATATAGCAATGTGTTATGCCTACCCAGAAGATGAGAAATTTGATAAAAAATTATCAAAATACTCTTCAATAGTAAGTTACCATGTAATTCAATCCTTCAATCTTCCTTTATCTTGAATAAGTGATGGATATGAAAAATTATCAAACCCTAATACTTTATCTATTTAAATCTTGAATTACTAATGAAGACTCGACTGATGAAAGATTAGAAATCTTTTTTTAATTTCATCTTGCTTTGATCAAAGACTTCTTGAGTCATCACTTGATGAGATTACGTGAGATAAATACTCCTCTTACTAGGAGTGATAATTCTTTGTTGACCTATTCATAACCTTCATACACAATTCACTATATCCATGAACACGCCGTACATGATTAAGTCATAAATGAGATGAACCAAAATATATATTTATGTATACACGATTCTATGGTGATCTCAAGTCTAAAGATTGCTTGCACAACTCCCATAAAGAGAATTATCTTTTGATAAGTAAGACTTTCATAAGATATTCTCATAATGGATCAATTTAATAAACTCATACCTTGATGAGTATCCACATCCTTGTATTAGTGTTCCTATACAAGTGGTTATGAGATCAACCACTCTCTCCATCGAGCATACATAGAATGTGCCAGTCTTTCTGAAAATATCTATCCCTAACTTGATGATCCTTCAACTATAAATATTCTAGATTAGGATTTATAAGATCTTAGGTCTTATTGTTATGAACTTCATCATAACCGTAAATCTATTATCCTAATCTACGGGATTCATCATAATCTTAAAATAAAAAGATATAAGATGCAGTATATGATGAATTAAAATATCTTTTATTAATATAATATCATACATGAGTCAGAAGAACTTTATAGAAATGTCCCTGTTATATAAAAATATGATTGGCTTTCAGGGCACTATTCTTTTATCTAGATCGGACAACACCACTCCAAGGTAGTTGTTTTATTGGACCAACTTTGACAATGCCAATCTAAGATAATTACCATATACAGCCAGCTTAGACAATGCCACTCTAAGGTAATTACTTTACTAGATCAGTTTTGACAATGATAATCTAAGATAATTACCGTACATGGCTAACTCGGACAATATTGATCTAAGGTAGTTGATTTACATGGTCAACTTTGGTGATGCTAATCTAAGGTAATTGCCATACACGACCAACTTTGACAATGCCTAGCTCTAGTTTAGAACCAGTTTTCATGAGAGTCATCATAGATTAATTTCTCGTTGGCTGCTAGATACTTTGCCAAGCTTCGAGGGTCATCTAGTGTTAATCCCTTATTTCTCAATTGTTTAGGATCCTCGACCTGCATATTAGATTGAGAAGGTCCTTCAAGTGGTTAGACCTCCGGGAGTCATCGAAGGTTAATCCCCATTTCATGAAACATAGGTCATTATGCAAAAAAACATGCATATTAAGTAATAATTTTGGAATTCTTTTAAAGAATGAGATTTCATCCCTGATAATACATATGAAGGTTAAAGGAGTTCCAGAGTCTAGGAAGCGGGGTCCCATCAAGTTGCTTTAGCCGGTAAGTGCCTGGGTGGATTACCTATTCAACTTGATATGGGCCTTCCTACTTGGATGATAGCTTTCCTTACTCTGTAGGCTAGAAAATTTTGACCTGCCACAGCACCAGATCACTTACTTTGAACTCCTTGGCCTTGACTCGGGTATATTATAGTATCTGACCTCCCTCTATAGTAGGAAGCCATTCTTATGGTAGCTTGCTCCTTATTTTCTTCGAGCAATTTTAGGTTCACTCAAAGCGACTCGGAGTTGGTATCTTTGTTGTACTCTTTAACTCTGAGTGATGGAAGCCCAAACTCCATAGGGATGATAGCTTATATTTCAAATCCAATGTAGCATGGAGTTTCAATCTCCAATTGGGATTCTTTGGGTAGTTCGGTTAGTCCATAATTCGTGATGAAGCTTGTCAACCCAATATCCCTATGCTTGGTCGAGCAGGGCTTTCAAGTATTGTAGGAGAGTCTTGTTGGTAACTTTAGCTTTACCATTGGCTCGAGGATGCTCTACTGAAGTAAATCCTTGAGTAATGCTATATTCTTGGCAAAACTTGCAGAATTGTGCACCACTAAATTGCTGACCATTATCTATAATAATCATCTTGAAAAGACCATACCAATAGATGATAGATTTCTAAATAAAATCATTTATCCTAGCTTCAGTAATGCGGGCGAGAGGCTTAGCTTCAACCTACTTAGTAAAATAATCAATGGCCACTAGTAGAACTTATGTTGACTAGTTGCTTAAGGAAACAGACCAAGGATGTCATCTCCCATTAGATAAAAAGCCATAATGCAGTAATTAAAGTTAAAAGTATATTCAATTGCAACTAGATGATAGCATTCCTTTGGCAGTGGTCACATTTCCACACGAACTTGGTCACATCTTGTTGCATGGTACGCTAATAATAGCCTTATCAAAGTATTTTATAAGCCAAAGTCTGCTCGCCAAGTGGCTTCCATAAACTCCTTCATGGACTTCCCTTAGTGCATAATTTGCTTCAAATGGGCACATGCACTTCAACAGAGATAAGGAGAACGAGTGCTAGTATAACTTATTGTCATACATAACATAATGGGGTGCTTAATGCCATATCTTCCAAGCCTCTTTCTAATCTAGTGGCAACTCACCTTGCTGAAGGTATTTAAAGAGAGGGTCGATCTAGCTTGGCTCCTCATCAATTTGTTGGACAATCTGGGGCTCTCTGAGGATCGACTTCTTTAACTCCTATAAGTATGTGTCCTTTTAGAGGTCTGATGGCAAGGACACTACTAGCTTTGATAGTACATCGATCCTAGCATTTTCTGCTCTAAGTACTTGCTGGACATCAAAGCCTAGAAACGATGAGATTAAATTTTTTACCTTACCAAGATACTTCTTCATATTCTCTTCTCAAGTTTCATATTTACCCTTGACCTATCCTACCACTAGCTAGGAGTCATTGAAAGTGGTAAGATGCTGGGCTCCCACTTCCTTTGTAGTTCTCAGCCCCACAATCGATGCCTCATATTCTACTTCATTATTAGTGGCTGAGAACTCGAACCATAGGGCATATTCAACAATGTCTCCTTCTGGCCTGGTTAAAATAAGTCTAGTCCTAACTCTAAGGAATTTGATGAACCATGGACATACAAGGTCCATTGCTCCTCCAGGTCAACATTGTAACTCATTTCTTTTGCTTGCGAAACTTCCTCTTCTGAGATTATACATTCTAGGACAAAATTAGTGAGCACCTGGCTTTAATTGAGGACCTCGGATGGAAGCTTATATTAAACTCTAAGAGTTCAAGTGCCCACTTGGCTATCCATCCTGAGGTATCTGGTCGATAGAGGACATCCTCATGGGTTGATAGTAAGAAGAACAACTTGAAAATAAGACCCAAAGTTTTTTAGCAGAATTAATGAGAGTGAAGATGAACTTCTCCAGCTTGGAGGACTTTGCTTATATAATACACAAGTTTTTGAATCCTCCCTTCCTCTTCAACAAGCATTACACTTATCATTGCTGAGGATACGACAAGATAGAGAAAAAGTTCTTTGCCAGGTTTAGATTTGCTCGGCAATGGTGCAGACATAAGGTATGTCTTCAATTCCTCGAATGCCTTTTGAAACTCTATGTTCCACTGGAAGTCCTTTGGGCTACTTGAGTATTTTGAAAAATGGTAAACACCTCCCTGCCGATTGGGACACAAAGAGATTAAGTGCAGCTACCTTCCCGGTAAGGCACTAAACTTAATAATTTTTAGAGGAGTCATTTCTTGGATCTCTTGAATCTTTTTTGGATTGGCCTCGATGCCTCGGCATGAGACCATAAAGCCCATGAATTTGCCAAGTATCATCCTGAATACACATTTCGCTGGATTTAGTTTCATCTTGTATAGGTGTAGTGTGTTAAAGGCCTCTTGAAGGTTGGTAGTATGGTCATGAGTAGATTGGTTTTTGACTAGCATATCATCTACATATACCTTCAATTCTGGCCAATCTGATCTTTGAAGATCTTGTTACTAGGTGCTAATATATAGTATTTGCCTTCGTAAGTCCAAAGGGTATTATTCGATGATAATAAAGTTCATAATCAATAATAAAAGTGATCTTCTCCTCATCTTCTGGCACCATCCAAATCTGATTATAGTCAAAAGAGGCATCTATGAAGGTGAGGAATTCGTGACCGGAGGTTGTATCAACTAGTTGATCAATCCAAGAAAGAGGGTAGCTATCTTTAGGATAAGCTTTATTTAAGTCAGTGAAGTCTATACGCATTCACCAATTCTCATTTACTTTTTTCACAAGTTCCATATTTGCTAGCCAATCGAGGTACATCATCTTCTTAATGAATCTCACCTTGACTAGCTTGTCAACTTTCTCGATGATAGTTTTCTAATGCTCCAAGGTAAAGCTCCGCTTCTTCTATTTGACCAAATGATAAGTGGGATCAATATTCAGTCGATGCATCATCATGTTTGGATCTATTTTTGGCATATTAGTGGCAGACCAAGCAAATATATTGGTATTTTTCTTAAAAAAGTAGTTAGCCATTTCTTGGTTACTTGATCCAAGTCTGAGCCTATCCTCACTATCCAACTAGGGTCTTTCCTTGACAGGGGTATCTCCAGTAAGTCTCCAAGTGGTTCATCGTGCTTCTTTGTCAACTTGTCCTGCGTATCCCATCCCATGGGAAATGGGTCAGATTTTGCTTTGGCCTGGATTATGGCATTGAAGCATTGTTGTGTCATGGCTTGGTTTCCTCTAATATGCATGGCTCCATTCTTTGTTGGGAACTCACCAATAGATGTTTGATAGAGACCATGACATCAAGGGTGCATAGGCCAAGTTGCTTGAGAATTATATTGTACGCTACCTGGATTTTCTTACTAAAAAGTCTAGCTAAATAGTTACCGAGGTGAGGTGCCAACTTTAATAGGTAATAAAATTATCCATTCTACAAGCACCGACTTACCAAAAAAAACCTATATGGGGGAATTGTACTTCAACGAATGATCCATAGTTAAATTCATTCGAGAGAAGGTAGAAAAACACAGAACATCGACTGCACTTCCACTATCAATTAAAATATGGTGTGTGTCATAGTCATCAATATTTAAGATTACAACTACTGTATCGGAGTGCGAGTACTACATACCAACCGCATCCTCTTGAGTGAAGGTAATGGCTTCCTCAATCTTCAATCTCTTTTCTATCCCAGAATGTTCTGTCGGTTCCTCCCAAGCCTCGGATAGCCTATTCACAATGCCTCTGGGAGGTCTATCCTCCTTAGCCTGCCCCCTAATAGATTGTGCTGGGGCCTCACGAGGCTCCACTGATGGTAGCGGTCAGGGTCTTGGAGGCAAGTGGCGAGGAGGTGCTCTTCTTTAGAGGAATCAATCGAGCCTTTCCCCCTGGATGAACCACTTGATCTCATCCATAAGCTGGATGCATTCCTCCATATTGTGCCTGTGATCGTGATGATAGAGGCAGTACCTATTGGGGTTGCAACGATCGGGCCAAGCATGTATCCTCCTCGCTAGTAGTAGCTGCTCTCTCACCTCCATCAATATCTATCCCAAAGGTGCATTTAGGGATGTGTAGTTGGTAAAATACCTTGGGGGTGAGTTATAACATCTTCTAGGAGGAGACCTATTCCTCCGGTTCTCTAGTGGAGTCCTAGATCAATGACGGGGTGGACTACGAGACCTCTATCTATTTTTCTGATTGTCCTGCTCAGGAGGTGCTTGCTTCGAGCTCACCGGCTTCTCTTCCACCTTAGGCTTAGTGGGAACCAGATGGGCATCGTACACTTCTTCAGCATTGACATACTTATTTGCCCGAGTTAGTATTTTCACAAAGTTTCATAGATAAGTCTTCTTCAAGGAGAAGAGGAAAGTGTTCTTCGGTAGTCCCCTCTTCAGGATTGTCATAGCCATAAACTGGTCCAAATTGTAGACTTCTAAAGTGGCCATGTTGAAACGGCTGAGGTATGCATGGAGGGATTTGCCTTTCCTCAACCTAATGTTCATCAAATAGTCAGACCCCCAATGATGCTGCTGGCTACTGGCAAAATGAGAGGCGAATAGCTGGCTCAGCTCCTTAAAAGAATTGATAGAGCCAAGCTTGAGACTGGAATACTAATGCCTGTTGTCCCTTTGAGAGAGAGGGGAAGGCTTGGCAGAGGATTCCATCAAAAGCCTGGCAGAGTAGCATGAGAGTTCAAAAACTATCAATATGTCAAGTGGATCCCTCGACCTATCATAAGTTTCCAGATAGGGGATTTTAAAATTTGTAAGAATAGATTCCTGCATTATCTTGGTGGTGAACGATGGGTTGATGTTAAAGTTAGGCCCTTCATCAAGGGTTAAGGCTTAATTCTGCAATGTATCAATTATGCGATACATTTCTTAGAGATGCTGCTCCACATCGGCATCTCTAATATTGTGGGCCTTAGAATGCTGAGACGTTGATCTCCTAGGAGTATAGTCCCTTTCAGATTGGGGAGTGGACGATCCTCTCCATGCTTGTACCAAACTTTGAGGCCTACTTTGCCTCATCCACCTCTTTAGCTCTGGTTCTGGCAAAGGAGGATGAGACGCCGCAAGAGGTGGCTATGATTGCTGGCCCATGACAGAAGGTTGCTGCTGTAGAGGAGGAGCAAGTTGTGCTTCCTAGCAGGTGTCATTATTCTGCTACATCCCATGGACTGTAGCAGCCAAGGTACATGCTTGCTGGACCAGGTCATTGACCTGGTTCGGAGTTCCCCCATGGCCAACAGAGGTGGCACCAGTAGTGACAAGGGTATAGGAGCCCCGCTATTGGTGCGGGTTCTTGAATTTCTCAATGTGGCAGTGTTCTTGGGCAGCATTGAGAATATCTTGCTCACTTTACTTTCCAAAATGGGCTTGGGCCTTTCTCTAGTACCAATATATTGTTGCAGATTCTAGCTCAAGGTTAGAGAAGCCACTGGCTAGTGAGATTCGTCGCTGGAGTAATCTGCAAAACAAAATCCACAATCGGGGTTGGCACTAACGAGGACCCTTTGATGTTCAAGTCAGAGACCTAAAACAGATGGAAAGTAATAAGGAAGAAATTGCTTATTTTGGATCATCGGGGCTATGAGTATTTATAGTTGTCGGCTAAGAAACCATTCGCTATCAAGAATATCGGGCTATTAATTATGTTATTATGGGTGTAGGATTTTAGCCCTCATTCACTTCAGTGTAGGAAAGAATTAGTTGTTGTTGATCTTATCTACATGGGATAGCCATTTCTGCATATTATATGACTGGCCATTTGACAAAGATTGGTCATGTGATAGAGTTCGTTGAAGAATTGCCATGGATAACAACTAAGTGAGAAACACCTTCGTGCTAGGTTCATGCTATAGACAGGTCGACAAATAAAATGATAGACATGGTAGCAGTCTCTGATGCTGTGCTCCAAAGCTATATCCCAGGCATCCGAAGTACCCCATAATATATATTAATCAAATAAAAATGTCCCAAACCTTTACTCATCGTAAAGATATCCCATTCAACCCATATATCATAGATTAATATGGCAAAATCCAAGTCAACTCAACTAACACGGTCTAACATGGATTTAGTTTGACATGATGCGGGTTAGGTTAGAGAAATCCCAACCCAAAAACAGGTTGAGTTGGTTAAGATTGAGAGATACAGAAATTTTTCAACAATCACCTGAAATCAAGTGGACAAGGATGTTGGCAATGGCTAAAAAGTTATATCTTTGTAAGTCTATGCTCCTTTTCTTTTTCTTTTTTTTTTTTGTTAAGACAGACTGATGCTTCAACCAACAGGCCTGGTATGAATACATCCAAGAAAGTCAGAAAGTATACAATCTCGGAACCCCAAATGGAAGTCCACCATGCTTGTCCACAATACCTGTTCTGAATGAGCAACAACAAAGGAGGCCACCCAGTCCGCAGCCGTATTAGCCTTCTAAAAAATGTGCCTGACAAGAACCACAGAACAACTCTGTAACCAAAGCGTGATATCGCGAATCAAAAGATGCGCAGAAGCTGAATCCAATGCCCTTTTGATCCACGAAATCACAATAGCAAAATCTCCCTCGATGATCAAATAATCAGCCCTGAGACAGCAACAAACATAACGAATACCAGCCCATGCTGCCGTAAATTCTGCCTGAAGAACTGAAACATCAAAGAGATAGCACCCTCCAGTGACTACAATGTCGAGACTATGGCTCCGAATCACATAAGCAGCCCTGAGGCTTCGTTCCTTCTTTGCAAAGAGGTCTATCTTCTGTTTGCCAAAGGGACAATGTCATACATGATAGAAATATCATAGAGTCCATTGATATTTAAAATAACCAAAGGCTTTCACAATAGTTTCTCTAGTAGACTGCCAGAATCCTCTCTTGGATGCTCACAGTCCCTGTTGCTCTACCAGCCAGAATACTGACACATCAACAAAAACAGTGTATAAATCTAATTACAGCCCCCATATCTCACAAACATGCATTATTTCAGCTTCATGTTATCCAGGTGCCTACCTACTTGATACATCATATACACAGCTTACTGGTCAGATGCAGTGGGGGAGATAAAATGCTGGTAAGAATCATGCCAGATGTTATCGTGGCAAAACCAAGTACATGAGCTCGGACTTAACACGTACATTCTTGATCACATTGTTGTGTTTACAGCAAACTTGAGTGGTTAAGCATGCACTTGATAGTTGAAGGTGTTCACTGTTTTTCCCATACCCACCGGCTTGGCCTGAATATTTGCTTAAGAAGTGCCATCTTTGGAACATTCCAATGTTCCGCATGCCTGAATGAATGGTAAGTGATGTTAATGTGATGCATAAAATCCATGGGAGTCTTAATGGAACAAAAGAGTATAATTGCCTGCACACTCTCCCTGATTGAGCATCAAAGTAGTACTCCGTGTATCCGGTAGCTGGAGGAAAAAAAAGAAATCATCAATAATTGCTCCAACAATTAATATTTGAAAACAACAATTAGAAGAACAGCTAATTTGCTTAGTTTCAAGACAATGCACTTTGACATGTGACCAAGAGATAATTAATGCTAGATGTTATCAAAAGATGGCTTGTAAGAAGAAAAGCTATATAGTAAAATGCATCACTATTTTATATGGTAGTGTTCTGAATACCGGAAAGGATGGGCCTCCAAGGAAATTTCATAATGCAACTAAAACGCCAATGACCGATTGACTTATCCTGCCACAATCCATACTATCATCAGCTCAGAATAACATCCATCAAGGAAATTGAAGAGCCAGGAGAAATTGCGGTAAACCAAATGAGCAAAATCTTGTCTGCTTGTCATGTTCATTGATAGGAGAAGCAATAATTTGTCAAACAATTTACCCTAAAAAGCCAGTTATGAAAATTAATTTACAAAAAAATCACCTCATAGTCCTCCCACTCTTTGAGGTTCATGTTTGAACTTTCAAGCAGTAATCCAAAATTCGAACAATTCCTTTTAAAACGCTGGAGACCTCTGAACGAACCTGCTGGGTCAGCAAATTCACAGACTTCTTCATAAGCATTGAGTGTCAAATTTCCTGAAAAGAACATGCATTAATAAGCCAAAAGGAAAACAGTAATTAAATGATGTAATGTTTGGTTATGTATCCTGTATGTATCAGAGAAGATAATACATAAAAATGGCCATCAATTTCAGCAGGCAAAAACACTTGTCTAAACTGTAGTTTGATATCCATCCTTTACTTCCAAACATTTTCTTTTGTCAAACCTTTCAGACATTTTAAAATTATGATGTCTTAGCAAGTAACATGGCATTCATGCAGCCATTAGTTACAAGACCTATTTAGTCACTTAGCTATAGGCTAGACATTGCTTCCTAGTATTGGTCAGTGTCAAAATTTACACCATAATGAAATCTTCCAGGGTTTGAGATGCACACATGCAAGCTGAAAAGTTGTGAGATGTATAGGGCTTCGATTAGACCTCTCCCCTAGATTAGATCTCTCCCCTAGATTCAAGGATCGCTGAATTGACATGAACTACCTAGTTCAGGATGTACTGAACTGAACCAGTGCATCATCAGGTCGGTTCAGTTGTTTAGGTTGGTAAAGGGCCTGAACCGGCTTGAGCCGAGTGGAACTGCCCGGTTCACTCAATTGATCATGGTTTGAGACGGTTTAGGCCCCTTACCTTTTCTTTCATATTCTTTCTTTTTTCTCTCCCTTTTCCTTCTTCATTCCTTTCTTTTTCTTCTGCCTTCCATTCTTTCTTTCCCTTTGCCCCTTCTTTCTTTTCTTTCTTCATCCCTTCCCTTTTCTTCTCCCACCCTTCTTTTAATTTTATTTTTATTATTTTTCTTCTTTCCTTCCTTTCTTTTTTTCGTTTACTTCTTCTTTTATTCCTTTTTTCTTTTCATTTCTTTGTTACTTCCTTCCTTTCTTTTGTTGTAGCTCTAGTTGGAAAATGAGCCACTAAATATGAGTCGAGTGCAGGTTGGGGAATAGATTGATTTGCTCTGAAAATCAGTAAGAAATCTGCTAAGAACAGCAGAAAAGAAGATGCAGATTAGAGGATAAGTAAATGGAATGAAAATGGAAAATGAAAGAATAAGAGAGGAAGCAAAAAGATTAGAAGAAGAGAGAAGAAATTAAGTAGGTTTTTCTTTCAACATCAATTTCTGAATACAAAATCCATCCCGTGCATCGCAGGTCACTGATGCCCATTAATAGGCAAAACCAGTATCCTTTCTTCCCTTATCAGGACTCAAAAAAATTCCTAATTAAGTCAATTTTTTAATTTGAAAATAAAAAAAGGACCCTAATTGACAGATTCAATAAAGGAAAACTAAATAAGTTAACTTTTACTAGAACAAAAGACCTGGTTAAAGCGATGCTTAATTGCATTGCTTAAAGACCTGGGTTGCACCATTTTTCCTTTTTAGCTTCTCCCCTCATTTAATTTTTTACTTTTCTTTTTCTTCCCTTCCATTATTTCTTTTCTTTTTTGCTTCATTCCATTTTTTTCTTTCTTTTTTCCTTTTTTCCTTCTTTCCTTCCTTTCTTCCTTTCTTTTTCCTTTTATTTTTTTTCCTTCTTTCCTTTCTTTCTTTTTCTTTTTATTTCCTTCATTTCTTTCTTTCCCCGTATAGATGGTGTCGGAGGCTTAATTGGGTATATCGAAAGTAAACTATTTTAAACATCCTTGAACCAGAAAATAATTCTTAGAAACTAAAAAAAGGCCATAAAATACTATGAGTACCAAAGCATTATCTATTTGTATAATGAGTGTCAGTAGTATTACAGCAACTGCTTACTTGGCCTCGAGGACCAACCGGACCATCGACTAAAGAAGAGAGAATTACCAACTGCATCATCCATTGCATCACCGACTGAGGAAACAACCAGGCTACTGACTACAAAGGAGACAACCAAGATAGCTATTACACCGACTACATCTCAGACTGAGAATCTGTAAATAATTAGGCCCGACTGACATAACATCCCTCTATGCACGTCTACCGAGTATGTACTCGGTCCCGACTAACTACCAAGGTAAACTTAGTCAGGTATGCCAGGATGCAATGTCAAGGCCTCTATCAGTAACACCAAGCAACCTTGATACTTGGAGTCCACGACGTCCGAGTAAGTGGCAGAAACCAATCGACCACAACTACCCCGGCAAAGATCGTGGCAGACAAGGTTGTGAAGATAGAATCTCAACAAAACCTGCAATCCTAATAGAAAGATACCAATAGAAAAGATCCTGGAAGACAAGGTCCCAACATCCTACCAGTAATTTGTTATACATATCAAAAGAGACCACCTTCCTATCAGAATTTAATTACTCCGAGTAACTCTATAAATGAATAAGAGGGGATCCCTGATGACGTAAGCTTCCATTACCACTCTCAAATGCTTATTTAGTCTTCTTTCTCACCATCACTCTCAGCTCCCGTTGCTATAACCTATCTCACTTTCACTGACTTGGGTATTGGAGGGTGCTTCGCTGGTCACCACCGGTCAAAGGACTGTTCTTTGCAGGTCTTCACCTAAGAGATACAGGAGTAGCACCCCATTTCCACCAAAAATGGAAGATTTCTCAAGCACTACCGGAGTTCCAGTGATGGATGATTTGATAGCAACAGTTGGCGCTCTAGGTAGGGGCTAGAAGAGAAGATCTTGGAGCTTGGAGCTTAATGGTATCACTCAAGTGCAGGATGCCTTCACAGCCACATCGAACGCTCTTCGCATCACAAGAAGCATCTCAACTAGGCGGTGAAACCTCTTGCTCTACCGCCGGTGACCCGGCAAGACCTGCTTGGCACTCATGCATAGCAGGTCCAAGCACTGGCCACGATGCTGTAGGGGTTGCAACGGTAGCAACATCCTGTGGTGAAGCAATAGCAGTAGGAGGTCCCAGCTACTCCCACTGTTGCTACTCGTCCTAGTCACCAGTCTCCCCGAGGGAGATCTCCTTACCGATGGACTTCTTATCGGTTACAGTCTCGCTCGCCATGTTGAGCAAGTCACCAATCCCTTTGTGGGAGATCCTCTTACTGACAGACTATCCACTAGTAGCTGTCCTCGTCTCTACGATAAGCAAGCCCCTAGCATAAGGAGTAGCAATAAGAAAGAGAGAGGCATGAGAAACACCATTGTTCCTTGTCCAAATCCTTCCAAAAAGGATCTACTGATGAGACTATTCGGTGACTAGCCGAATAACGCCTCGATGACTGTGACCACAAGTTGAGCGAAATCAACCACCGACTTGCTGATCTGCAAGGAGGGAGTCCAGACCCAACCGAGTTCAACTCTCGTCCACCTCTCTCCCAGCAAATCATAAAGGAACTAATCTTGAGTCGATTCAAGATGCCCCAACCGGACTCCTATGATGGCACTACGGATCTGCTGGAATACGTGGAGAGCTACAAGGCTCTTATGCTGATTCAAGGCACCACTGATGTCTTGTTTTGCCTAGCCTTCCCAGCCACTCTTTATAAAACGACCCGAGTGTGGTACTTTGGACTCGAGCTGAGGAATATCCACTCATTCAAATAGCTAGAGAGGTAGTTCGTGGCATACTTCAATGCTAGTCAAAAGATGCTACAAGAACCTGATAGCCTTTTCTTCGTCCGATAGTAGAACGAAGTCATTGAAAGACTATGTGGCTTTATTCAAGGTAGTCACATTGGAGATCTACCATTTGGACGAGTTGATGGCCATGGTGGCCATGAAGAGAGGACTTTGCCCCTACCGATTTACTTATTCACTGGATAAGACTTATCCTAAGTTTTATTTGGAGCTATTGGTCTGCACCTAGAAGTACATTCGCATGGAGGGTGCTTTCACTCGGCGAAAGACTGATGGAAAGCTAAAGAAGAACCAGGCTCAAGGAGAGACAAGCAGAAGTCGGATCGAGAAGCCCAACTCATCCCGCCGACAAAGCCCCTAGCCAAAGAACCCAGTCAGCAAATTCAGTAACTAGACCCCTCTCTTAGTCCCTAAAACTAACATTCTTATGAAAATTGGAGGGGAAGGATATCTTTGGATTCCCCCTTAGATGAGATCTCCATCAATCTCTCGCAGCAAGAACAAGTACTACTGTTCCACTGAGATCATAACCACGCATCGAGCAATGCATTGCCCTGAAAAATAAAATTGAAGATCTTATTCAGCATGGCTACCCTAAGAAGTACATTCATAGAGAGAAAATTTAGCCTAACACCCAGAACCCAGGCCAGTAGCAAGCTCAAGCAAAGATTGACAACCAACTGATGGCTAGATGGGTCAACATGATCTCTTGGAAGGTAGAACACTCTTCGAAGAGGCAGAGTGGTGATGTAATTTCTTTCTTTAACGAGGATTTAATCATGATCTAAACCCCACATGATGATGCTATTGTCATATCTATGAAAATAGCAAAACATAATATAGAAAGAGTTATTATTAATAATGAATATTTAACGGATGTCTTGTTTTATGATATTTTTGTCCAGATAAATCTAACAATCAACTGAAAAGGGTCTTAACTCCCCTAGTCAGCTTCTTTGGGAACACGATTAGGGTTGACGGCGAAATCACTTTGCCCGTCATTGCTCGAACTCCATCGCGATAAAGTACACTCCATCTTACTTTCATGGTTGTTTTAGTACCTTCGGCATACAATGCCATTGTTGGATATCCAAGGTTAAACAAATTGGATGCAATAGTCTCAACTCGCCGACTCCTTGTCCGCTTCTCAACTAAGAATGGAGTCAAAGAGATATGCAGAGATCAACAACTAGCCCGACAATGCTTTATGATGGCAACCAAAATGCAGAGGGCCAGTGAGATCCCAACAACTGAACAACTGGATTGGAGAGAGCCCAAGAAGAGGGAAGAACCAGCTAAGCAATGCTTTCCTTTCCACTAAAGGACAATCCTGCAAAATTTGTGCAAATTGGAGCTCTCCTGCCTAAGAAAGAACGGAACCGATTATTGGGATTCCTTCGACAAAATGTGGACATCCTTGCTTGGTTGGCATCTGACATGCCTGAGATCTCTTGAGAGATTATTATCCACAAGTTGAATATCGATCTAAAATTCAAACTAGTCTGGCAGAAGAAAAGGAACTTTGCTCTCGAGAGATAAAAGGCCATTGACGAAAAAATCGATAAACTCCTTAATGCCAGATTCATCCAAGAAGCCTACTATCCTTACTGGTTAGCCAATATTGTCATGACCAAGAAGGCCATCGGAAAGTGGAGAATTTGTACCAACTACATCGATCTCAATAAGGCATGCCCGAAAGATATCTTTCCATTATCCAAGATCGATCAGTTAGTTGATACAGCTTTCGGACACAAGCTACTCTTCATAGACACTTTCTTGGGATACAACTAGATCAGGATGGGTTCCGAATACGAGGAGAATACTGCCTTTGTCACTGAAAAGGTATTCATTGTTACAAAGTAATGCCTTTCAGTTTGAAAAATGCAAAGACCACCTACCAACGGCTAGTCAACAAGATTTTTAAAGACCAAATCAGTTAGAATATAAAAGTCTATGTCGACGACGTATTCGTCAAAAGCTCCGAAGAAGCCGACCATATCAAAGACCTAGAGGAATCATTCAATGCCCTTCATTAGCATCAAATGAAGCTGAATTTGAGTAAGTGCATCTTTGATGTCACCGTAGGCAAGTTTCTCAAATTTGTAGGCACCAAGTGAGGCATTGAGGCAAACCTGAAAAAGATCCAAGCAATCCATGACATGCAGCATCCAACCTCTAAGACAAAAAGTATAGCAACTAATCATATGCATTGCATCACTTAGTCGGTTTATTTCAAAGTCGATCGAGGGCTGCCTACCTTACTTCAAAGTTCTGTGCCAAATGCATAACTTTACCGGGATAGATGAGTGCCAACAAGCTTTCAAGGAATTGAAGTTCCTCGAGTCTACACCTCTGCTTTCAAGGAATTGAAGTTCCTCGGGTCTACACCTCTACTCTCTAAACTTGCAGTTAAGGTGGAACTTTACCCATATCTCTCTACATCTATGGAGGCTATGAGCTCCATACTTATGGATGAATGACAAAGGGGCCCAAAAATCCATATACTATACCAGTCGAGTACTTCACGATGCAAAAATCAGGTACTATAAACCTAAAAGGATTGTTTATGCACCAATCATCTCTGTGCATTGTCTCAAGCCATATTTTTAAGCTCACTCAATTATCATCCTAACCGACCAACCATTCAAAGCTATCCTTTAACGACCGGACACCTCAGGAGAATGACCAAGTGGGCGATCAAATTTAATGAGTTTGACATCTCTTATCGACTAAGATCATCTATGAAGTCCAAAGTTTTGTAAATTTCTTGGTCAAGTATACATGGTCGGACGGCAAGCTTGAAGAGGAGCCTTTTGAACAACCTGATCCAAAAATGACTTGGATTTTTCACGTAGATGGAGCTTCAAATTCTCAAGAAAGCAAAGCAGAACTAATTCTCACGAACTCGGAAGAGGTGGTTGCAAAGTATGTGCTTCGCTTTTCATTCAAAGCAACCAACAACCATACCAAGTATGAAGCCCTGCTAGCTAGATTAAAGCTTGTCAAAGAACTCGGGATGAAAATCTAAGGATCTTTATTGACTCCTAGCTCATAGCCGGTCAAGTCATTGGCAAGTATAAAGCTCGGGATCTGATAATGGCTAAGTATCCTGATAAGGTACGGACTCTCATGTCAGCCCTCAAGTACTTTGGCATATTTCATATTTCAAGATGAGAGAATGCTTAGGCAGACATGCTCTTCTACCTAGCAACTTCAGTTGATAACTCCCTCAGTCGAACTTATGTTGAATATCTGAAAACACCTAGCATTAACGAAACCGAGAAAATTCAACAAATCGAACATAAATAGAGTTGGATTGACCCTTTGGTTAAATTCCTATCAAGAGTCCTGCCCAACAATCCCTCGAAGGCAAAGAAATTAAAGTGGAAAGATTCTCAGTTTGTGCTGCTAGGTGGGCAACTCTACAAGAGGTCCTCTCTTTCCTTGCTCAAGCACTTGCAGCCCATTATAGCTATGTACTTCGAAAGATCCATGAAAGAATCTGTGAAAATCATCTAGTCCTTGATCTAAAAGCTTTAAGACAGAGATACCATTGACCTAGCATGCAAGAAAATGCCATAGATCTTGTCCAGAGATGTGACCAATGCCAATGATATGCCAACATCTAATGGTAGCCGGCGAATCAGCTGACCCAGCTCTCGTCTCCATGACTCTTTGCCTAGTAGGGTATGAACTTAGTCCATTCCCCCAATAATTGGTCGGCAGAAGTTGTTCATCATCACCATCGACTATTTCACCAAATGGATGAAAGCAGAACCTTGGCGCACATTACAGAAAGCAAAGTCAAAGACTTCTTCTGGAAGTCCATCATATACCATACCGATTTGGACTTTTCCATATCATTGTCACTAATAATGGCCAACAATTTGACAACCGAGCATTCAAGAAATTCTATGCCGAACTCTACATCCAACATCGATTTACATCTATTGCACATCCTCAATCAAACAAAAAAGCAAAAGTCATGAACCGGACAATCCTACAAGGACTTAGGACCAAGCTAAATGAAATCAAAGATGGATGGAGGAATTACCTGGATTGCTATGGGCATATCAAACAACTTATTAAGTACCGACAAACAAGTCTTTCTTCAACTTAACCTTTGATATCGAAGCAATGATCCCGGTTGAGATTGGTCTATCGACTATGAGAATTGAGTACTATAATGAATCAAGCAACTCAAGCCAATTGAGAGCCAATCTCGACCTACTAGAAAAAATTCAGAATAAAGCCCACCTACGGATAGTGGTGTACCAATGAGTTGCTCGGTACTACAATACCCGAGTAAGGTCAAAGATTTTTTGTCCAAGAGTATGGCACGTAGAAGTCTCGAAGCCGACCGAGCAAGGCAATCTATCTCCGAATTGAGAAGGACCTTACCAAGTAGCTGAAGTCCTTCAACGAAGAGCTTACAAGATCGAGGACCTTGACGGAGCACCAAGTTTCCATACTTGGAATGCTGAAAATCTTCGACTATATTAACAATGATGTGTTAACACTTATTCGATAATACAATAAGAATTCTCTCAGACAATGCTCCCAGAGATCCCATCTCGATGTATAACTCAACTGTCCAGTACCAGGTCCATCGAAGCCTGCCGAGCTCCCTTTGGTTGCTTAACAACTGGCCAACAAATGATCCATCATCTTTCTTGGATTTCTACACCCCTTCGGTCACTTAACAATCGCTTATGGATGATCCATCATCTTTCTCAGGTTTTTACATACTTTCAACTGCTTAGCAACCAGCAGACAAATGATCTATCATCTTCTTCGGGTTTCTATACCCCTTTGGCCACTTAACAACTAGCCGATAGATGATCCATCATCTTTTTCAGGTTTCTACACCCCTTCTATTGCTTAGCAACTAGCTGATAGATGATCCATCATCTTTCTCAGGTTTCTACATTCCTTCGGCTGCTTAGCAACCAGTTGGCCAGTGGAGGACTTATCTTTCATGGTATTCTCGAGCTCCCTACAACCCCCTAGGCACTTAATGCCTGGCCGACAAAGAAAGTCAATCACTGACTTGGTTGACCACATTCGACCATATTGCGGTGACAACCAAAGCTTATACAGAGGTCCTACGTGTCCGACTAATACTCGGTCGCCAAAAGAAAACCAATGACAAAGCTAGTCGGACCAAGGTTACACTTGCCGATTAAATGTGGCTCATCAATAGCAATGACTTCCTACAATTGTATGAAGCATGCAAGTCCGATTGTTGGGAGCACAACAATTACGGTCGAAAGCTAGAGCTCAAGCTGTCGTGATAGACAATTTTTCCAACTAAGGGACTTTGGAAAATTCATGATTGGATTATCTACAAGTCCTATAGTTAGAAACTTCGCCCTCATGTTCGGGAGCTTCTTGCCTAATCGTACCAGGAAGATATCTACCCGACCAATGAATTGCTTATTTGACTAAGTGACTTTGCTCGTATTATGTTCGTAACTAACAAAGTTGCTCATTCAATCTACTCTACCTTTTTTATTAAAGTACTTGGAGTATTCAAGCATTTACAAGCATTCACCACAAAGATACAAGGTTTGATGAAAGGAGATTTCATTGATAAAAAAAGTAATTATAGGATAGAGGGCTGGGCCCCAAGAAAACAAAGTACAAAAAGAAACAAAAAAGATCAAGTCTACTCCTCGGGGTGCACTGCCATTTCCTCAGGGATTGATCAAGTCTACTCGGGGTGCACTACCGTTTCCACCTCGGAGACCTCGATAGTTGCTTCATCCGTAGTTGCCCCAACGCTGACTTCTTCGGCGTTGGCTTGTTCAGCCTTGGGATTGGTGACCTCCTCGGTTGCTTCCCCTCCTTCCTCTCCCTTCGGCTCTCCTTCGGGTTCGAGGTCAACTATTTCGCTTACGTCCAGCCCCGGGAAGGCCTTAACGACCTTGCCTTTGCACCTAGCAAACTCAAGTTTGTAGGCATCCAAGGAACCCTCTACGACCTCCTCTTTGAAGTCCTTGGACTTTCTGAACTCCTCGACTGCCCGGGTGCCAGCAAAGTTTGCCCGTTCCTCGATGGCCTTGACCTTGGACTCGATGGCCTCGACCTCGAACTTGATGGCCTATAGTTGTGCCCCATAGTTGTGCTTCAATGACTGACGCCCTTGACTTAATGTTAGCAAGCTTTGCCTCTAACTCGGTGACCCGAGCTCGTTCCTTCGCAATTATTTAGACATCTTTTGTTCCAACTACCAAGTAACCCCCTTGGAGGATTGTAGCTCCTCCTTAAGCTTAGCCTCTCAGGCTTCGCTCGCCTTCAGTAGCTCCTTGGAGACTTCATCCTAGACTTTGGCAGTCTTTGCTTGGTCCTTCAAGGACCTGCTCAGTTTGGCAAACCCACTGAATCCCTCTCGGATGATGGAGATGTGAGCAAGCTACAGAAAAAGAGACTAGTTACTTGGAAGTAATGTACTCGATAAAGTATAAAGTAAAGAGCACTTACCCCTATGATGGCCAGGAAGATCGAAGTCAGGATCTCATCCATTGGACGAGTCTTTCGCTCCTCCCAGTCCTGGGGGAAGAGAATCATCTTAACCAGCTTTTTAACCAGTTTTCTATTTCGGATCCTAAGGCAGTTGCCCTCACTCGTGTGTCCATCGTTACGTATTCCTCCTCTTCACGAGCTTCTTCAAATTTTAAGGGATTTGCTGAAGCCTTCCCTCAAGATGCCTCGGCCTCTATTCGGGCTAAGCTTGGCCGTCTTGGTGTTGCTGCAGATGATGATGTTGGGGATGCTGGTGCTGGTGGTGCTGATGTTGGGACCAAAGGCATTAGTTCCTAAGACGAAGTTGGCGTAGTATTAGTCGATGCCGAGATGACCCTGACTTCGTCATCGTTGATTGTGGCGGAGACTCTTTCGAGCAAGGTGCTGGGGACCTCACAGATGTTGACGACCCCCAAGAGATTAGCCCACTCGGGGCTTCTTAGCTACAGCTTTTTTCAGCTTTGGGGCCCCTCCTTCAATCATTGTAGGCTTTCGGGCGGCACTCTTCAAAGATTCTAGCATCACCTTCATGTTTGTGAAATACTGAATAAATGACTTAGGCAAGTTGAAGATACAGAAAAGAATAGACAAATATCAGATAACTTAGAGAATTCATCAAGCTGAGCTTTGCATCATACAAGCTCCGCTCCAATAGCAAATCCCATTACCGGGGAATCTCTATGCCGAGTAAAACAGTGAGACCCTAGGCTCAGTTCCGAGCATGCAACACAAAAGAACAAAGGAGTAGATGATGCGGAAAGAGTTGGGAGCCAACTGGACGGGAAGAACTCTATAGAAGTTAAGAACATTTTGGATAAAAGGATAGGGAGGCAACCTAAGACCTGCATGAAGAAACTCTTCATACAAGGCGATCCTACCCAGCAGACCTAATGTCAATCAGTCATCAAGCCTAGGGGTGAAAACCTGGAATTGACCTGGGAACTAATATTGTTCCCGGAGTCAGAAGACTTTAGATTTAGTCATTGTCAAGACTCGAGACAGTACTCACCAGATCCGAGGGAATGGAAGCATCCAGACTAGCCGACCGACTAGCCGGAGCATCTCCCAAAGGAAGAACTCCCGACTTCTCCTAGATCGGGGGAGATCACTTCCTTCCAGGACTCCTGAGAATCTTGGAGTTGGGAAACATGACTTACCAAATGGCTCCCACCTTCAGACAAAGTCATCCCGACAACAAGGAAAAAGACGGAAAGAAAAGATCAAACAAAGGAGGTGAAAATATAAGGAAATATTGGAAAAAATCCAACTCAAGAATAGGAAGAAAGTTTGAAAGAAAGGTAGAAACTGTTGGAGTTCCAGTGAAGGATGATTTGATGGCAATAGGTAGGTACTCTACTGGTTAGATAATGGTGCCATTACCAAAAATGCAAAAAGATTCTTCTAACATTAACAATATATTTAGTCCTCAAGGCACTATCCAAAAAGAGTGGAGAAAAAGAAACATGAACATTTAATACTATGAAAAATTAAAATTCGCCATTGACTCATCGCAAGTTACATAATCAAGAAAGTTGTTGCCACTTGCCAATTGATCTTTCAAAGGTAGGTCCATCTTTCAACCAACCCTTTAGGTTTCATTGAAGCTCCTCTATTGCCCAAAGGATGCTGTAACCAGGAACACAACACCAGTTTAGAGGATTGAAGTCAAGTCGAAAACTGGTCATAGAGCTTTCACAAACTTGGACAGAACCATGCTTTTGATCCTTCAGTCAAACGAAGAAAGAAGGTTTGTAGGCTAATGTTGTTTATACAACCAAAATGGCTTTGTCCTTGATGGCCTTTAGTTCAGCTGCACGACAGTGATCAATATTCCTCCTTTTACTTGAGATGCCACGCATAAACATAAAGTGAGAGACAAATGGTAGCAGATCAATCAGAAAGGATTGTCATTGTGTACTTTTATCTAGCATGTGCAAAGCACATGCTTAGATACTAGTCTATCAGTAATATCAGAGAAAATCATTGTTGAAATGGTCACTGATCTATAGAAACAAACCTGTCATGCTATCCCAAGACAACATGTTTAATATTTACATTAAAATAGTATGCTAATATACAAACAATGTCAAGTTTCATTGACAATGTTATATAGTTAGGATTCTCAGAGTTCTATTGACATGTCAGAGAATAATGTGTAGTGGTTTAAGTACTAAAGTATACATTGTGGCACATAAATAGTATGTTGTCCTTGTCCATCTGTATTCTTTCTTTCTTCTTTTTTTTTGATAATAATATGGCATGGAGTGTATATTTTAGAGTCTGTAAGTGGGTTTGATATTGGTTAAATACATGGAACCCAATGTGGAATCTGCCATATAATGGCTCCTTGTATTTGGCATAGCTCTCATGAGAGATGCTACATATACTCTGGCTAGTTTCCATTGTAGCATGCATAGCAGTGCATGGATGCCAAAATATTTTGAAGTATACTTTCAAGGACATCAGGACAAAATTCCTAAACTCCAACTCCTAAGCACCCCAGGTACATAATAGAATAATTCTAGGTCCCTACACATTTCTAGTTAAGTGTGCTGCTTTTTCCTTGCATTCCTTTCACATATTTAAAATAAAACCAAGTTTATTCAACAAAAGGCACTGTTGAATAATCATGCTTAGAATATTTCTTAACATATGTATGCTTGTGCTTAAATGTTTGTCCAGTGAATGGCTTATTTTATTAGACATACTATAACATGAAATCAAGATCAGTAAAGTATCATTGACTAGTCAAAAGTGTTGCATACTAAGGCATACAAAGCAGACATCAACACTTGGAACCTGTGCAAGTGTCATTGCTCTAAGCATACGCTAATACAAACTTGAGCATCTGCCGGAATCCCCAAAACTGGAACCAAAATAGCATTATCTTCATCATAATACCTTACCTTTGTCCAATTTGTCTCACTATTGGATCATCAAGTTTTAAAGACTATTCAAAGGTTAGCAAATACTGTAAACAGCTTTTGAGTAGATTCAAAGGAGAATTCAGCAGTGGCGGTCATCAAATTTAAATTTACGTTAATCAGATAAATAAAAGGTGCTCAATAATGATTTTTCAAGTTTTCTCAGACATGATCCCCAGGGATTTGCTGCTAGCTGTTTGTTTTCATTCTTCATTTTCTATTAGTCTATAAGTCAATTACTACTGCATCGCCACTCAATCCTCTCGTATCAGCTCTGGTTATATATCCTGTTGCTCCAAATAGAAACCCTTTGCCCTGTTAACACTTTTACTCATCTTATTTCGATTCAATTAAATAAGAATCAGTAAATGCATTACTAGTCAGTCTTTCCACTTTCCTCACTGGAGTTCTGCAACCAAATTTCTCATATGCAAATCTAGAACTACCTCAAATCTAAAATGTTAGACAAAATTGTTCCTTTTCTTCTTCTTTTTCCTTTTTTTTTCCAGGATAAAGTGAATTTTAAGAATATCAGAATGAATCTTTAATTAATCACTGAATTCTTCCAAACCTGTGACGAAGTAGGAGCGCTGGAAGTCTTCTTTGATGGCCTCCACCACTTGGGCACGAGTCATCGACCCTAGTTCATCCCCATCTCCGGCGAGATCTTCCACCGGGGCCGGCGGGGGAGCAGGCCGGAAGAAGGAGGCGGCGATCCCCAGGAGCTCCGAACCGTACCATGCCAGCCTGAGCACCGCGTTCTCCATCTGGGTACCCCCGTCGTTCGCCGGCGAGCTGGGCTTCCTGCTGTAACGCCGGAAATCGTAAGATTTACGGAGTGGCGACCGCCGGGAGGCGTGCTGGTGGCGGGAATTGAGATGGGAAATGGGGGAGAGGCAGAGAGACGATGCCATCGCTGAGAGGCCGGGGATGAGGATGTCTCTCTGGTGACAGACTGTGAGGCTTAAGCGAACGAGTCACTGGAAGTTGTTATCGTGGTGGAGGAAGGAAGAGCTAAGATGGCCCCCCCGTGACCGTGGCCGTGTGAGAAGCTCCTGTGGAGGAGGATTGGAACTAACGGTTCAGGGGACGTCCAAGCCAACGCAACTATTTCTAGATTTTATCTATTAAGTTTTTATCTAAAAATATCCTTTCTTCTTCTTCTTTTTTTTTTTTTTTTTTCTAAACTACCTATGCAAATTTGCAATCTTGATTAACGGTTATATAAATGTAAAAATTAAAATTAAAATCTTGATTCTAAATAAATAAGTCACCTAATTACAATCATAGCAATAAATAAATAAAAATCTTAGCATTCAATGAAATAAAAAATTAAAAAAATAGTAACAAACATGTAAGAAAAGAAACTTATTGTTCCAATTATAAGTATATGGAGAAATAATATTGTTGTAGCCAATCATTTCTCCTGAAATTTGGATAACATAAGAAAAGAAACTTATGGTATCCATCTTCCGGGTGGATACCTACAAGAACAATCTCCTTAACTGGTGGTTACCGGCAGGGATCCTTCGACATTCAAGTCAGTAAAAGGATTTAAAAAATAGCTAGAGATGAGAAAATGCTAGAATGAGCATGTAGTGGATAGTAATCAGCATATCTATCAAGGATCCCCTCTTACCAATTTATAAGATTACGTGAAGTAACTGAATACTATTTAGAAAGTGGCCTTCTTTGATATGTACAACGAAATCCATTGGAATATTCGGATCTTGTTCTCTAGAATCTTTTCTAGTAGCATCTTTTTATGGAGATGGCAACTTTTGTTAAGACCTAGTCTACCATAATCTCTACTGGGACAGCTGTGGTTAATCGACCTCCATCACTTACTTGGATTTATGGACATCAAGCATCAGGAGATGTCATGCCGATGGACTTGCCATTGCTCGAAGTTACTTGGGCTTAAGTATCATGCTTACTCAGCCAAAGTTACTCGGCCATGGTTGCTTATCCATAGTTGCTCATCCATAATTACATAGCCAAAGTTACTTGGTTATGGTTGCTCGATCATAGTTGCTCGGCCAAAGTTACTTGGCCATAGTTGCTCGGCCAAAGTTATTCAACCATGATTGCATGGTTATATTGCTCGACCAAAATTACTCAGTCAATGTTATTCAGCCATAGTTTGCCTCCAGCTTAGTTATCGATCTTATTAGTTCATCGAGGCTGGGTAGTTGAGTTATCACAAAATGCCCCTCACTCCCGAGCCTAAAACATTACCGATTAAGTGCTTCAACTTTTATTATTTTTGGACGAAGGGACTAGCATCACTTTGTCGACCTCGACCTGACTATAAGAAGTCGGTTGTTGCTTGTCGACCAATTACTAAGTAGTCATAAGGAAGTGAAACCTGAATAAGAGTAAGAGTGGAATCCAAATATGAATAGGAATGAGACCCGAATAAGATGGAGGTGTCCAAATGCAGCCATTTTCTTCGATCGATTATGAGTCCGTCAGATGGGAGTGAGACTCGAGTAAGATGGAGGTATAAGAATGTAGCTTTCTTCTTCAACCGATTGTGAGTCTGGATGGGAGTGAGATCCAAGGTAGAGGTGTAAGAATGCAGTCACTTTCTTTAACCGGATATCAATTGACCAGATAGGAGTGAGATCCAAGTGGAGGTGTGAGAACGCAACCACCTTCTTCAGCCGAGTGTCAATCGATCAAATGAGATGAGACCCAAGATAGAAGTTGTGCACGCAACCATCTTCTTCGACCGGAGTCAGTTAGCCGAATGAGAGTGAGATCTAAGATGGAGATTGTAAATACAACCATCTTCTTTGATCGAGTGTCAAGCGACCGGTGGCCTTGCGAGCTTCTAGAAAGTTATTTTCAAACAAAAATTAATTAAGTTTTTCATACCAAGCTCTTGGTACTTGTTTTAAACCATACAAAACTTTATTCAATTTGAAAACATGATTAGATATATTATAACTTTCAAATTCAGGAGGTTGCTCTTAAAAAACTTTTTCAAAAATATATCTATTTAGAAAAGTACTTTTTATATCTATTTGAAATAATTTAAAGTTTATATGACATGCAAATGCAAGTAAAAGTCTTATGGCCTCTAATCTTACTATAGATATATGTTTCATTAAAATTTATTCTATTTTCTTAATTATATCCTTTGACCACTAATCTTGCATTATTTTTAACTACATTTTCTTTTTCATCTAATTTATTCCTAAACACCTATTTGTACCTATGATAGGATATTCTTTAGGTCTATTAACTAGAGTCCAAACATTAATCCTCTCAAATTGATTCAACTCCTCTTGCATAACCATCATCCAATTTGGATCTTTGTTAGCTTCTATGTAATTGGGTTCAATTTAAGAAACAAATACAAGGTAATCAAAAGTGTCTCTAAATGAAGACCTAGTTATAACTCCTTGTAAGGGATCACCTATAATTAAATCCTTAGAATGATGATGTGCGTACCTCCATTCATTAGGTAAGTCACAATGCTATTTGCTTATCTCTTCCTTTTCTTTATTATTTTGTTTGTATTTTAAGCTCAAATCCTTCATTCATTCATTCCTATATCATTATCTATGCACTCTTTTTTTCTAGAGGGCGAAAGGTTAAATTCATCAAAAATAATATGAATAGATTATTCCATAGTTAAAATATTTTTATTAAAAACTCTATAGACTTTGCTTGAAGTTGAATAACTAAAAAAGATACCTTCATTAGATTTAACATCAAAATTTTCAAAGTTATCTTTTCTATTATTTAAGATAAAACATTTATAACCAAATATATGAAAATAACTTATATTGGATTTTTTGTCATTTCAAAGCTCATAAGGGATTTTTTTTAGAACAGGTCTAATAAAAATACAGTTAAGAATGTAATATACAGTGTTCATAGCTTCAGCCCAAAAGTACTTTGAAAGATTACCTTGATACAATATTAAATGTTGTAATCTTTCTCTCTATAATACTATTTTATTATGGTGTTCTTAGAGCTAAGAAGTTATGATCGATTTCATGTTCATTATAATTTTTTTTGAAATATTAGTTTTCAAATTCTGTACCGTGATCACTTCTTATTGAAATAATTGAAAAATTTTTTTGATTTCAAATCTTTCTAAGAAATTCTTGAAAACTAATAAATGCTTCATCTTTATGTACCAAAAATAGTATCTAAGTAAATCTAGAAAAGTCATCTACTATTACAAGTTCATATTTTTTACTTCCTATATTTGTGGTCCTAGTTGGTCTAAATAAGTCCATGTAGTAGCTTTAGAGATCTAAATATTGAAATAATATTTGTGGATTTAAAACTCTTCCTAGTTTGTTTATCAAATTGACAAGAATCACATACATGATTATTTTCAAAATTTAATTTAAGCAAACATTTATTTAAATCTTTTAAGATCAATTTGAATAAAGTATGCATGTTAGCATATCCAAGTATTATATACTAAAGCCAACTAGTTTCTTTGATTTTAGAATTCATGGTTACTGGACTTGTACTACTCTTCATGGCTAGATCATTCAAATCTACTATATATATGTTTCCAAGTCTATGTCCTATAAACTTGATGCTTGAATCAAGAGAGCTAGTAACTATGCACATTGAAGATTTACACAAAATCTTGAAACCTTTGTCACATAATTGACTAATACTCAACAAATTATACTTCAATTTATCTACTGGCAGTATATTTTCAATGAATATAAAAGGGATGATCTTGATCTTAGCAATACCAATGATTATCCCCCTTATTGTTATCTCCAAAGGTTATAATATCAATTTCATTTCTAAGGTGAAGAATTGTTTCTTGTCATCGATCAATACCAAAATTGCCACCATCCAAGTATCTTCTTTTAGATCCTTAGGGTACAAACTATTCTTGCAAAATAAATCAAATATGATTTTTAGGTACCTAAGCTTTTTTGGATCCTTTGGGGTTAGTCATCATGGTTCTTTTGGAAACCTAAATTTCTTAACTTTGCTTCAATTTCTCTTTCTTAAACTATATTTATATACTTTATGTCCAATTCCTTTGCAACAAAAACAAACTATATTTAATTTTTGTATTTTGTTAAATGCTGACTTAGTTACAGAAAATCTACTTGTTGAAAATCTATTACTAAAATTTGAGTTGTATCCAATTTTAGCTCTATCATTTGATTTTTTTTTTTGTGACTTTTATGGATTAGTTCAAGTTTATTTGAACTCAATATTAGCTTATCAACCTAAAGTTGGAGTTTTTGTACTTTCTTTTCTAGATTTTTATTTTCTTGCTTTAAGGTTTTAGTTTATCAAACCCTTCATTCTTCTTTTTTTTTCCAAAATTATGTTTCTTTCAAGTGTACCATTCAACTCTTTATGCATCATTTTATTTTTCCTTAAAGCATCATCTATTTCTTTTAATAACATATCATTTGATTTTATTCTTTATTCCTAGCTTCTTAAATTTAGCTAATAAATCATAAAATGTAGAATGAAGCTAATCAAAAATAAATTCTATATTGGATTCAACACATACCTCATCTTCTAAAGCCATCAAACATAGATTAGCTGATTTTGTTTACTCTTCCTCTTCATTGAAGCTTGATTCATCATTGTTACTCTATGTAGCAACCAAGGATTTTTTTTTCTTGATCTTCTTGTGAGTTTCTTTTAGATTTGGACAGTCAGATCAATAATGCCTAGCAACCAAGGCTTTCTTTTTCTTGCTCTTCTTGTGACTTTTCTTTAGATTTGGATAGTTAGATCAATAATACTTGAGTTTCTTGCACTCATAATATATGGGTTGTTGATCCTTGTCCTTTTTCTTTTATTTTTCTTTACTTGGCTTCCTTTTAGCCAAATGTCTCCTATATTTTTATCTGCCCTTGTCCATAAATTTTCTAAACATTCTCATCACAAGAGCAATATCCTCATCTTCTAATTCTTCTTCAGATGAGAGGTTTTCTTCTTCTTCTTTTTTCTCTTTAGCTACTACTTTGAGAGCTATAGTTTTCTTTTTTTTTCTTTCTCTTTGATGCGACACTTTATATTCAGTTCATATGTTATCAAAAATCCAAGAAACTCTTCCAATGATAAGTTATTAAGGTTTTTTGCTTCCTGAATTGCAGTGATCTTTGCATCCCACTTGTTTGGTAATGATGGGAGGATTTTATCTACCAAATTACTATTAGAGTATATCCTACCAAGACTTTTGAGATTGTTAATAATATTAGTAAACTTTATAAAATTTTTAAAATGGTCTCAGTGGGTTCTATTTTGAAAATTCATAATTGTACATAAACAAGTTAATTATTGAATTCTTAACTTGGTTAGTGCCTTCGTGTGTGACTTAAAGTCTATCTCAAATTTATTTTATAGAATTACAAGTAAAAATCTGATTAAACTCATTTTGTCTAGTGCACAATATAAAAGGTTCATGACCTTTACATTATTTCAACCATCTTCATGTCATGATCATCCCATTAATCTTCCAATTTTGGGATGTCAATGCTATCAACCTTCTTTATGGATATGTGAGGACCTTTAATGATAACTCTCTATAATTGAAAGTATATTGCTTGAATGTAAATCATTATTCTAACTTTTCAATATATGTAATTGTTGCTGTTGAAAAGTGAAGGTCTATTGCTAGATTGTCTTTCGATTAGTGTTGTGCTCATGTGGATTATCATAATCTTTTTCTTAATTATTGGATTAACAACATTGAGACGTGGCTCTAATACTACTTGTTACCCAAATCGACAATCCAAGAGAGGGTGAATTGGATTTTCAAAATTTGAAACAATTATTTGCCTTTCAAAACTCAACTAAAGTAAGCCAAGTAGTGTGTCAAGTATGCAAATGCTGAAAGATAAGAGAGATAGAGAGACAAGCAAATACAGAAACATAATAAATTTATAATAGTTTGAAGCAATCCTAGCTCCTACATCTACTATCCAATGATCTCTTAGGATTTTTGCTATATTTTTGTAAGAATATAGCCGGTTTATTTTATCCCAGACTCACAAACTAAAATTCAAATACAATGGATATTTTTCAGGCTCACAAACAATCTAATTTATTTTTCAAAGTCAACTAATCAAAACCCAATTATATTTCAAGTTTTAGCTCCCTGTTGGAATAAACAATAGCTCAAAACAACAAGAATAGAACTCTCAAAAGAGTGGATGGTTACCGATGAAGTTTCTCTCATAGACTCAAGTCTTCAAGGATTGCTCTTCAATATTCTTTGAGATCTTCATTTAATGCTTCAAGAGAGTAAGTGAAAAAGAGTTTTGCTTCTCTTGAGTTTTCAAGTGACAGCTCTTGAGTTCTTTTTTATTTGCAATGATTGGAAGAATATTTTCACAAGTTCTTATATCCCTTTGACTTTAATCCTCTCTTTTATACTTCTTCAAGTATTTGATCATAGATTCTCAGTTATTTCAAGCCATTTAGAGATGTTGGGAGACAAAAAGTAGCCGTTAAAAATCTTAGAAAACGTATTCTGTAAGTTCTGGAACTAGTTGTTACTATAGCAATTTATGGGATGAGAGTCGGCTCGCGTGAGAGGAGTTGGCTCTAATGAATAGTAACCAAAAATCCAAGTTTCTATCACCCTGATAGAGCTGACTCTAATTTTAAGAGTTAGCTCTTCTGCATGGTATTCAAAAAATATGCTCTCTGCCTGTCTAAGAGAGAAGGTTCATCTGAAGGGAGTCGGCTCTTCTGCATAGTATCCAAAAATCATGCTCTCTGCTTATCAAAGAGAGAAGGCTCATCTGAAAGGAGTCGGCTCTTCTACATAGTATCTAGAAAATACCTTTTTGTCAACCTATGTATTTCCTGAAAACTCACAGCTAGAAATAGACATTAGTACACAATATGTACTCAACATTTTGTTATTCATCAAAACAACTAGGTGGAGCCAACATCTCTCCCTTTTTGATGATGACAAAATCTTGAGTATATCGACATTTAATTTCAAATTTCAGATTTGATAATTCATAAATATGATTTCAAGCTAATACAACCACAACTTGCATAGTTAAGAAGGATGAATGTGTCCCTTAGTTAGACAGTTCTAATCAGAACAAGCAGTATGCAATATTGGTATCAGATCTATGCAATATTGGTATCAGATCAAATTTGAAATTCATAAAAATAAAGATAATTATATTCTCCCTTTTTGTCAATCATTAGAAAAAGGTATCTGATCTATGCAATATTAGTAAACTCCCCCTCAAAACGAGCATGGAGATAAAAAGTAGAAGAGTATCAGAGTTGATACAAGAGACAGTTTTTCAAGAGTTAACAAGTATCAGAGCCAAAATATATATCTATCAAGTAAATGTAAGAAATCAAGCTATCAAAATCAATCATAGTGATTCACAAATTATAGACATCAAGCTGAAATGCATATATATATATATTTGTCAAGTAATGTTTTCAGTACAAAATTTGCTGACTCATCAGCAACACTGAAACAATCAAAATACATCATGAGACATAAATCATAAATAACATGAGACATAAATAACATACAACAACATAAACATCTGTGAGGCTAATCCTCATCAGATGGGATCTCAAAAGATATAGGGCATGTGATCCTAGACCTATGGGTTAGACCTCTAGGAGTCTTCAAGATACCATGACTCCTAGTCCTAGTAGAAGGTCCAAAATGTGGTACAACCCTAGAAGCTCGAGTAGAGGGAGGTGTAAAAGTCTTAGCAGGAGTAACAAAGACTGGATCAGTGGAGACAGCTGTGCCAGTCGAATCAGCAGGAGGAATAACTAGAGACTGCGGCTCTCAGCTGACTACCTCATATCCATCTATGCCGCCATCACTGTCACTATCACTGTCGTCATCAATAACATCAGTATCTCTATCCTCAATCCCATCAGCACGATCACCACCATCAATAGTGTCATCATGTCCATCCTGGTGGTCATCATCATCATCATCATCACCAGCATCAGGAGGTGGAGCTGCAGGTACTGCTGGAGGTAGAAGGGATCTCAGTAAGTCCTCGATACGAGCAAAACCCTCCTCCATAGTCTGACGAATCTCAGCATGCTCCATGGTAGTATGTGCACGAAGACCCTCAATCTCGATGCGTAACTGGGTCGTGCGGACACCCAATCCAATCATCTCACTCCTGAGATCTGTGAACTGCTGTCTCGCGTGCTCCTCAAAAGATATGTCCATACAAGGTGGAGACGACTCGAAGATGTAGCTATTGGGGTCATCGGCTTTGCCTCTAATGCTGGAGCAGCCTGAGGAGGTGTACTGACTGGCCCTGATGGCCCGGCCTCAGCCTCTCTCATCTCGTCCTCCTCGTCTGGCTCCTGTCTAGACTCTCTCCTGACCCAACGACCTGCAACCAACCGATATCCCATGCAGTGTAGCGATCGCTCGTCATAAACATCGGTATGTAGAATCTCCTTGGGGATCTCCCCCTCCAAGGGAACTCTACAAGCCCTGAACAGACGGGTCAGCGCCATGCTGTATGGTAAACAATGACGTCTCTGTGTCGCAGCATCATGCATCTGAACTAACATCAATGAGGGTAGATCAATCTCGAGCCTCTGGGTCATACTGACCATCAGTATCAGCTCCCTCTCAGTGATGAAGTCGAATCGTCCAGTCTTCAGAAGCAAGATACGGATGGTGATGTGATGTAGAAGGCGCATCTCCATTGATAACTGATTCGCGGTGACCACAGTCACTCTACGAATGTCCTCGTGCTCGAGAATACACCTGAAGGCTGCCTCTCTATCCTCTACTGAGAAGATACAAATGCCTCGATGAGGAATCTCCCATACTCTGCTGAGTAGCTCCTTTATCAGTGAGATCCCCACTCCCCTGACGATGGTGCTCTTCTGTACTCAACGGCAGTCCAAAGCACCATAGAACTTCCTCACTAGATGGGGATAGTACCTCTCCTGCATAGTACAAAAGGGTACTAATCCGGCATCAGTGAGTGTCCGCCGGATCTGGAAGTGTTGTCTGTCGAAGAACTCAAGGTCGATCCGTCGTCCTGAGGCTACAGCCTTCCCTGCCATCCTCTCTACAGGGGAACCTGGAGCAGCTGAACTACTGGTCTGACCTGCATCATGTCTGGCCTTTGTCCTCCTCTCAGACCCATGTCCAGTTCTACTCCTAATAGCTAATCTCTTTCTCGGACCCATCTCAATCAAGCTGAATAGGAAAGGAAGAAGATAAATAAACTAGAAGGGACAGGTTCAATCAGTCTGAAAACTAGTTTGGCTTTAGGTTGGGCTAAAGGAAACTAAGTTTTTCTAAACGAGAAATACAAGTTTTAAAAGATGCTTAGATATGTTTTGAAAAACTGGGATTAAAACAAATTTAAGTTGTAAAATACCTTTAACACGAAAAATCGAGGGTAAAATACTTTTAATAGTTTGAAAAGTGGGAATTTTACACAATATATTTAGGTTAACAGACATTAATCCCAATATATATAAAATGTATATAAAATATATTTAGGTTGCGAAAATTATATTCAAAATACATCAAATACATTTTATAAGGCTAGTGAACGAGGTTTAGTTGAATATGTGGGATTTGGGTTAAAACAAATTAGGATTTTAGATTAAACAACAAAGTAGTGAAAATGGGGGTAAAATGTCATGAAAACATCACAAATATTCTTTCCAAAACAATGAAAATGCAATAAATAGTTTAGAAAACCGGATTATAGATGAAAACCATGATTATTTCGGCCAAAAATCAATCCAACAGTGATTTTCTGAAAAACGGATGGAATGAGTGGAAAATCGGCCAAAAATCCATAAGAAATCCAAGAGGAATACATTCAAGCATGATTCCCTCTAAATGGAATCTTCCAAACGACTAAAAATGTCAAAAAACCCGATCAAAATTCATTAAAAACGGACGAAAAACCCTATACCTAGGTTACACAGTTCCAAAACAACAAAAATGAGAAGGGAAATACCTAATTTTAGTTGGGGCAAACGTGAAATGAGTTGATTTGGAAGGAGTGGAGCTAAGGGGACCACTGGAGCTCGAGAGAAAATGGGGGAAAATGAAATACAAAACGTTCAGCATGCTAAGTATCGTGGCACGCTGTGGCACGAGAGAAAACGGGGGAAAACGAAATACGAAACAAGCACCTCAAATTCTCAAAATTAAAGTATCATGGCACATTGTGGCACGAAATATTTTTCGTAATTTGAAAAGTCTTTTTCATGCAAAAAGGGCTTAAAAGAGTTCATTTATTGTTTATCTATATTGGATTTAAGTTTTATATTCAATACTTATGTTTTTGGCTTAAATTGCACCTAATTGTGAATTTTGCAGAACCAAGTGTCGACACTTCATCATTTGGCATGCAGAAAAACTCTTTGGCACACCAAATGTCGACACCCAGAATTCAAGTGTCGACACCTGAAACTCAAGTGTCAACACTTAAGTTCCCAAGTATCAACTCAAGGCCTGAGACTTTTTGAAAATCCAGAATTTGGTCAAAAAAGTATTTTTGTGTCAAGTGTCGACACCTGTGATTCAAGTGTCGACACTTGAAGGTTCAAGTGTCGATAACTAGAAGTCAAGTGTCGACACCTGATAGCCAAGTGTCGACACCTAACAAATCAAGTGTCGACACTCGGGTTCTGACAGGTCTAACGGATCTATTTTTCTGAGTTGCAGAAGTGTCTTTTCAAGCTTCCAACGGCTAGATTCAAAGCTCAAATGGTTACAAACCATTTTTTGAAAGTTTTTGAAGTATTTAAGCTTCACCAAACTTGTTCTTGAAGCATTGAAGTCCATTCAAAGCCCAAAAGTCAATATTCTCTCAAGAACTTCACTTCAAAAGCCATTTAAAGTGTGATTCCCTGAAAAAGCTTACAAGTCCATTCTTTCATCTTTCCAAAAAGAGAGCTTGAAGGATATTCCAAGGAGAAGACAAGACAAAGCATTAACTTGAGCCTCAAAGCTTCCGTTCTACTCTTGAAGAGAGTTTGTTTTGTTTATTTTGAATTGTATATCTGAAATTCTCTTTTGATTTGACCTAGCTTTCAAAGGTTTCTTGAAAGTAGGTTGTTGTGGTTGTTGATAAGCCAAAGGGACAAAACCAACTAGGGTTAACTTGTGAGCCCAAAGACAAAACAAGTGTAAAGGCTTGTTGATGAGCCTAGGTGATAAAACCAATATAGGTTTTGACTTGTGAGTCTTTGGAAAAACAAGTCGGCTATAATCTTGGAGAGATTATAGTGGAATTCCCAAGAATGGCTTGGGAAGTGGATGTAGGTGCTAGGTTTGTACTGAACCACTATAAACCTTGTATTTGTATGTGATTGTCTCTTCTATCTCTTGCTCTTTTACTTCTTGCACTCTATTTATTGCTTTCCTTTGCTTATAATCTAGTGCATCAATTTCATAACTCACAAACACCACAAGACCTGCACATTATTGCTTTAAATTTTTTAAAAGGCCAAATTCATCCTCCCTCTTGGACTCCATTTCTGGGCAACACTATGAAAGCTGGCTCTAATTTCAGGAGTCAACTCTCTTAAACAGTGCCAATCTACATGCCGTGCCATCATGCCATGCTAGAGTCAGCTCTAATAAAGGGAGTGGGCTCCTTCAGCTAAAACTTCAATTCTTCAAAGATTTTGATGTATTTTGGCTCTTTAATAATTTCAAAAGTCTTCCAAGAGCTTCTAAAGTTGCACAAGGACTCTATAACCAACTCAAACATTTTTAATTATAAAATTTGAGCTCTCGATTATTCCTATGATATAAAAACTCTCTTAAAGGATTTACCATGATACATAGAGTTTTACAATGATTCTTGAGAGTTGAATTATCATTCTAATAGCTTACAAATAATTCCAATGATCTAAAAAGATTTTAATTGATGATTATCTATCGAAAAGTTCTCTATAAAAATATTCTTAATAATTTGAAAAATGTTAATATGGTATTCATGCTCCAATATTTTATAATCATCAAAAATTATTTTTGAGGTCAACATGCTGGAATTCCATAAAATATTGTCCAAATCTTGCTTTAATGGGCCAATTTGTGTAGGAGTTAGCTCAGGCTGTTGGATTACTTTTCTATAGTCAGAGAGTCCTTGGATCACCATGATTTCCTCCTTCAGACACATCCAGAAATCTTATTATGTTGGCAGCAACTTTTTGCTTTCCTGCTCCTTTGCCAATCGGAGAAAATGCCATAAATCATGCCTAGCCATCCTAGCTTTCCTTCATTAGTTGGGTGCTATATCCATCGTTAGATCATGCTTCATAAGCTCTCCTCACTAAGGCTGCAAATAGGTTGGGCTGATCCATAACTTGACCTGTCCCAACCCAGTTAGACCCAACCCAAACCCATTTAAAAGATCCATGGATCCGGGTCGGGTTTAAAAATTGGACCCATTCATTTTTTTGGATCATGTCTAGATTTACTAAATTTAGATCTGATCCAACCCGATCAATGAAAATTTTTGAATTAATTTGATTTTTAGGATACATAACCCGATCCAATCCGAACTCAAATATAGGATCTAAACTTTTTTTAATGATTTTTTTTGATAAACTGGAAAAACCTTATACAATCCTAGAATAGGTACATCCCATAGAATCAGTCAGCAAAATATCATAAAATCTCTCTGGAGTATCAGATAAAGTAGTCCAGGTAACATTGCCAGAGTGATTCGTCATAAAAGACACCATCCAGTCGAAAGCCGAATTGGCTTCATGGTAGACATGCCTGCATAAAGCCCAAAACATCCCCGCAAAAATAATATAATATCCCGGAGTTGAGGATGGGGAGAAATGAAAGGCCTGATGGATCCAAGTGATGATCGTCAATGAGTCTCCCTCAACGATAAGACGATCAAGATGTAACACGCTCGTAGCATACTGAATCCCCACCCAGGCTCCATGAAGCTCCGCTATGGAAACAGTAGGATCAAAAAGTCGAGTACCTCCAGCAACCAGAAACCTTACACCGGCAGCCCTGATCACAAAAGCAGCTCCACCAGTAGAGCCTCTGACACTCCCATCAAAGCTGACAGTGGCATAGGTCAGAGGAGGGGGCTCCCAAGAAAAAAATACCCGACGAGACGCTCGAAGAGCATAACCGGAGCCCGAGATCTCAGAACTATCCACCGCCATACTTCAATACTCATGCGCGTGAGCCCTAGCACGCTCAACAATGAACCTAGGAGAGAAAGTGTCTGAGTTGAAAAGTAGAGCATTCCGGGAGAGCCATATATGATATGCTAGGTAGGCAACAAATATCGAAGAGGCCGAGGAAGGAGGATGACGAAGAACATGAAGAAAGGAGTCAATCACATCATCGTCATGGAGCTAGAGGGAAGTGTAACCAGCTAAGAGCCACACCCACTGAGCTCGGCTGCAGTAAAATAAGGAATGCCCAATAGTCTCGTCGTCAACACCACAAATCAGGCAAGAAGAAGGAAGGTGGAGACCACGACGGCATAGCATAGCTCTCGTGGGGAATCGCCTCCAAGCCACCTTCCAGATGAAAAGCCGCACTCTAGGGTGTACCCGAAGAGACCAAATCCACTTCGCCTGTAAGCCAATCTAGGCCTCCGAGCAATAAATAGAATACAAATCAGCCAGTGGAGCAGAAGAGGAGGAAGATCTCCAAACTTGAACATCAGAACAAGGACTGACAGGAATACCAATAGATAAGATTCTCTCTCCCAGAATCTGACCAAAGTAGTAAATTATAATATCAGGATCCAAGGTCTGCTCTCCCGGAAGAAAAAAATTAGTAATGGTTATGGAAGAAGGCATATAAATAAAAAAAAAGTATGCCAATCCAAGGCTATATCAGAAATCCAAGGATCCGCAAAGACCTTGATAGAAGTACCATCCCCCACAATCCATCTCATATGATGCATTACATCAAGGGCCCTCCTCTACATCTCTCTCCAAATTGCCGACCATGGCTGGAGTAAGAGCCAGTCTCTGCCTCCAAAGATCGAAGATCATATCTATGCTGCATAAAGGCAAGCCATAAGCTGTCAGGTGACAGGAAAAGTCGGGTTACATGACGAGCCAGAAGAGCCTCCCTCCTCACCAAGAGGGACTGGATACCTAACCCACAATCTCTAACTAGCTGACAGATATAGTGCCATCCCACCAGATTGACTCCTCTCGGAGCAGCATTCGATCGCCATAAGAAAGGCCGAAGAATTTGCTCAGCTTTCAACACTATAGCTTTGGGAATGACAGTATGGGCAAGCATATAAATTGGAAAAGATATAAGCACTGACCTAATGAGAGTGAGCCTACCCATGGATGAAAGGGCCCGACCCTACCAGCCTTCCATCCTATCCTGCATCGCCTGTACAACCATGGTAGTATCCCCTCTGCGGAGGGAACCCCCCGCAATGGGGACACCCAGATAATGAAGAGATCCTTCCTTCTCTCTTATCCCTAAGATAGTAGAGATCAGATGATGACTGTGAGCCATAATCTTTGGACTGAAATGAACCTCCGATTCTGACAGATTGACCCTCTGTCTATAAGCCATACAATAAGCCTGGAGAACTCTCCTAAATCGTGAGCCGTGGCCTCAGTAGCCCTGCCTAAAAGAAGACAGTCATCTGCAAATAAAAGATGCGAGATCGAGAAAACTGTCGGAGCAGCAATATATGGTTGGATGGCCAAAGTTCTAACATAATCTCCCAATACTCGCAAAAGAGAGTCAGCACAAATAATAAACAGATAAGGGGACAGGGGACAACCTTGCCGCAGGCCCACAGTAGAATAGAAGAATTTCGATGGAATACCATTAATAATAATAGAGAATGAGAGCCAGTAATACAATACATAATTTTGGAAATCCATTGTAGGTGAAAACCGAAATCCAGCAATGATTGCTCTAGAAAAGCCCACTCAACTCGATCATAAGCTCTCTCCATGTCCAGCTTAATGGCCATGAGACCCCTCCTAGCAGAAGCCTTCCGCATGTCATACATGAATTCCTGGGCCAACAAGACATTATTAGAGATACTTCGGCCCCCAATAAAAGTCCCCTGTTCTGGAAAAATGATATTAGGGAGAATAGACTTCATCTTGATAGCCAGTAGCTCAGCACATATCTTGTAAGGAGTAGTACAAAGACTGATAGGTCTAAAATGTGAAGGATGGGAGACCTCCTTGCATTTGGGAACAAGAGTAACATAGGTTCGCTTCCAAAGATCCGGCATCAGACCTGTAGAGTAAAACATCTGTACAGCAACAATAACATTATTTATGATAATGGCCCAGTACCTCCTAAAAAACAAAGGAGGGTAACCGTCCGGACCAGGGGCTTTGTCCTTATTCAAGGATTAGAGAACAGTAATAACCTCAGCCTCAAGGAACGGTGCAAGAAGGGCCAAATTCTGCTCCTGTGAAAGAACTACCTTAGGAGAAGAAACTTGGAGAGGAAAAGAGGGCCCAGCATTGGTTGTCCATTTAGATCTGAAAAAGGAATAAACAGTCCTCCTCACATCCTCCTCCTCAATCACTGACCGTCATCAGACTTCAAGGTCACAATGCAATTCCTGTGCCTCTGAACAAGAGTCGCCTGGTGGAAAAAGCGAATATTCCTATCCCCCTCTTCCAACCACTGGACTCTGGATTTCTGTCTCCATAAAATCTCCTGCTAGAAGAGAAGGGAATGATAGGAAGCCAAAGTGGATCGCAGTGCAGACAAGTCACCCTCCTGCAAACCTCCATCCCTATCCTCCTCTTGCAACTCATGAATAACCCTCTCAACCTCCTCAATCTTGGCAAAAATGTTACCCACCTCCTCCTTATTCTACCTCCGCAACCTCCATTTGAGCAATTCCAGTCTGTGGGTGACCCGATATTGGGCATTACCTCTCACTGGAATCCTCCAAACCTCCTGCACCACCTCCCAAGAGGCTAGATAAGAATGCCAGATCCTTTCAAACCTGAAGGGAGCATGAATAGGGGACTGATGAGTGGTAGAAAGAAGAAGGGGACAATGGTCCGATGCAACTCTATCCAGATGTCACACCATAAACCGGGGGTGTAGACTAAGCCAATTGGAAGTAACCACCGCTCTGTCCAGCCTCTCCTACAACCTGGCCATATCAGCTCTATTGTTACACCAAGTATACCGAGCTCCGACAAATCCCAGATCAAGCAAACCATTAGAGTCCAAGAATTGACAAAATTTATTAGTAGCCAAATTCTGAACAAAAGGTTTACTCCCTCTTTTTTCTTCGGCCTTGGTGATACAATTAAAATCCCTCATAACAACCGTGAGGATCCCCTGATCAATTAACAAGGATAATTCCTGCCAAAGAGCCCTCCTCTCCTTGTAGCTAGTGCTAGCATAGATATCCAAAAGAAGCCATGTCGAACCCAAATTTTCAGTGATCACCAACACAACTTGCTGATCACACTTATGGAAGATATCAATCCTTGCTACCCCCTTATCCCAAGCAACAACTATACCTCCCGATAACCCCTTAAAGTCAATAGCATAATAGTCTCAATCCCTAGGTAACCGACGCCGAACCCTTTGAACCCCAGATCCCCCCAAACGAGTTTCCAGGAGTAAACAATATTAGGTTAATACAAATGACACATTCTACTAAAAGAAGAGGCAAAGGAAGGTTTCCCCGCCCCTCTAACATTCCAGGAAAGGATCTTCGTAACAAGATTTAACACCCCTTGGAAGAGCCCTCCCCTAGGCTCTCCACTGAATCCAATTTTACAATCCCTCCTTTTCAGTACATTCACCTGCAGTGAACAAAGCAACCTGCAGATTTCCCACTACTTTCTCGTGACCTAGAGCCTCTCGAGCTTCCCCGATTCGCACCGGCACGATAGCAACAGGAGTAGAATCACCAACAAGCTAAACATTTCCTCCCCTGTCTAAGCTCCCAGGATGAACAAGCTTCACAAAGCCACCCTTTATCCCCTGAGCCACCGGACCACCCTGCTCCACCTGACCCCCCTGCACATCCGAAGCATCTTGAGCCCCCCGAATGACAACAGCACCAGGATTCTGAAGCAGACTCCCTTCAACCCCTTTATCCTTTCGACCCCTCAAACCCGTGTTCCCTGTCCTCCCTTAACACCCTTCAGACCTTTCCCACCCTGGATTGTATCCAGATCCAAAGTAGAGGTCCGTGATTTTCCTGTGGATGCAGCCAATGCCTTCCCACCGGATCTAACAGCAGCCACCTCCTCCCGAACACCCGACATCAATTCAGTAGAGGAAGGCAATAAAGAAAGAGAGAGCCCACTTCCCCCCAGGTCCCCTTCCATACAAGGTTGTGGTTGACTCACCTTAGCCAGTGCCAGATTAGGTGCTGCCAGCTCAGGAGCTACCGTTACCACCGTCGCAGCGGTTGCTGCTACCGCAACCACCCCGAACGCATCCTTCCCCTTCAGACTAGGAGCAGGCGATGAAGGTGGGCTTCGACTGCATTTCAAAGCCCCCGAGCCCAGATCCGGCATATACTGATCCTTTGGGCTAGATTCAAAGAGGCCCAATTTCATTCTATCACCCAACGGTAACAGTGTCGCTAACCCCTGCCAACGGCACCCCATCACAAAATGCTTCACCGGATCCAGCTTTCGGTGACCAGCGGTGCGCAACCTTGCTCGGCTTCTGCCACCCATCTAAGTCTGGCGGCGAACTCGGCATCGACATCCCAAGGGAGAGGAAAGCCGCAGACAGGGAAGAAGAGGGCTGCTCCGAGGAAGCTCTAGCCGGACCCTTTCCCTTGGCTTCTTCCCTCCTATCCTTCACAAGAACCCACTCAGCTCTCTGCATACGAACCCTAGTAGTTACCATCATGACCCGTACTTCGGCCGGCTGACCCCTTCAACCTCCATGCTAGCCTGAGCTACCCGCACCAAAGCTGAACCCTCCTCTGAAGTAGAGTCCCTTCTGTTGGCCATTCTAAGGCCCTTAATAGCCACACCATCCCCATATGTACAATCTCCCTCGCCGTGCCCTATCCTCCCACAACAGGAACAAACCCCAGGACATTCTCATACACAAATTGTTGCCAGAAGATCCTGTTCTTTCCACAGACGAGGACCCCGGGAACAAGTGGCTTCGCAGTGTCTAGCTCAACACAAACTCGAGCATATCCTGCCTTCTTAAGGTAGTCTGTAAACCCATCCACAAAAATCGGACGGACGGCTTCCTCCGCTACCGCCATGCTTGATGTCGGCTTCCAGAATTCCAACGGTAGCCCCGGCAGCCAAAGCCAAACAACCACCTTCTGGATCATGCTCTGACCCAGAACGAAGTCCGGCTCCCAATCTTCCATGGCAAGCAACTACCCCCCAATGAACCAAGGCCCCCCCAATCAGACAGCAACACACTCCTTCACTAACCTGAGCCGGATCACCAAGTGGTCCTACGCCAGGGGAATCACCTTCGGTTCCTAGGTGAGACTGGCCTTAGCTCGGACCTCCTTTGCTACCCATTCTGCTGCCACCCTTCTCCCTAAGCTCCGAACAATCACCGCCAGGCCTTGCCATTCCCAGCGACCCTCCTCCAGCTCCGCTTCTGGCAACTCCAGAATCTTGGTAAAGTAAGCCTGGAGCTGTCTAAGGTCTTCCGCCGACAGTTTGTGTGGCATCCAGTAAGACCCTCGTGACAGCCCCTGAATCACCTTTGACCACGATCTCTCTCCGTCGCTAGAGCTCAATGACTCCTTCCCTCCCGTCGACCGAGCACCATCTCCCTCCTCCGCCATTGATTCAGGATGAACCAAACTATCTATAGTAGGAAACCCTGATGGCACACCTCCCAAGATAGAGCAGGATGATTGCAGAGAGCACACTAGACTATTTTAATGATTATTTGATTAGTATATATGGCTCATCCAAATTATTAATTGCCTAATTGGTTTAGACTTGCTAGCTTGGGCAAAAGCTTTCCCAGTTCCCGCTAGTCAAAAACTTCTCCCAACTCCCAGGACCCAAGCTTCGCATCTCTTCTAACGTTCTCCACCCCAAAGACTGTCACCCAAACAAATCATTCCTGCTCGGTTGCTCCTATCTCCCCTTTCTCCTAATTCTCGATCGATCTCCCATCTCCCCTATAGCTGGTGAACGATAACGGTGGCCGGCAAGGAGGAGAGTTTGCTTGGCTAGTACTTCATCTCACCTCAAGGTATGCCCTTCTCCCAAATAGCAAAACTCTAGATCTTATCTACTCCTCCATCTTCCCCCATTATTCATGCCGTGTCCTCGCTTGTCAGTCATTCTTGTTCTACCCAATCATATATTTTAAGGTTATTCTAGTTGTCAAGATAGTTTGAGGCCTTCTATGGCTACCAGCCTACCATTTTGCACATGCTTCTGCATGTCTACTATGAGAAATGGGTGATTATCGTGGGGAATGGAAGGCGTGAGGGGCGGCGACGAAGGAGCATCGGAAGGTGATGTGAGATGGCACCACCAAGGATACTACCCCCATGAAGTTGGGTGGATATGGGCATGTCAGCGGACAACATCAAGGGTTTGGTGCTTGCTTTGTCATCCAGTTTCTTCATAGGTGCTAGTTTCATCATCAAGGATAAGGGTTTGAAGAAGGCAGGGTCTTCTAAGACTAGGGCAGGTGCGGACGGATCTGTCCTTCGTTGCTATTCTTCGTTTCTTGAATAATAAAAGGGATTAATTGCTAATTTTTGTAAAAAAATTCTTTTTCTTTGAGATTTTGGAGTATTTTAGGGTTTCCATGGTGCTGGTTGTGCAAAAGATTTAATGTTGGATGTTGGATGGATGGCAATCAAATTTCGTAGCATGCTTTATTTTGCCCAAAGATGGTTTACTTATCCTTGCAAAATTTATTTGGTAAGATTATTTGAAGCGAGTAGGAAAATTTTGGAGGAAAAGGGTGCGTAGAATTCCAGGGAGATATGTGGATAAAAATTTTGCAGTCTTTGCACAATAGTTTTGCTGAATTTGATCATATGTATTTAAGGTTTTGTACAAGCTTACACAGGAATGCCGTAGGGAGATATGGTACTTACCAAGAATTATTTATATCCTTGCTGAATTGTATAGTCGGTGTGGGGTGGTTCAAGAAATATGCTTTTCGCTGTTATTTCCTAAGAAATATCCTTTATCGCCACTAAACACAGTAGAACAGACATGTAACTCTTCATTTCCATATGTAGGCATCTTCATGACCCCATTCCATTTCATTGTAATTCCTTTCAAATAGTACAATCACCTCTAGTTGGCGACACTTTATTGATTCTTAGTTCTGAATTTTTATAGCTTCAAAAAAGAAAAGTAATTGATTTTATAATAGGACCTAAGAAAGTAACTTTTTAGCCTCAGTAGCGATAGGGCGAAATCAGTTATTTGCTCTCATGCATGGAATAGTAGAAAGATCACAATTCATGATGACAATCCTATCAAGTACTTCTGTAGCTTTACCACATAAGCAAATAATTTTTCCTATTGAAAAATCTTAACCTGGTTCTGGTTGTTTAGAACGGTGATCTCCGATTCTTTTTATTGAAAATTATTTCCTTCTGTCAGCTTTTAGGAGCAAATGTTACCTGAGGTTGAAGAAAGGGATAAGTCAACCAAATATGTTGAAGTGGAGGCAGCCAAACTTTTGCATAAACTTATTCAAGAGTCAACGGATGAGCCTGCAAAATTAGCAACGAAGCTTTATGTTGTATACATCAATTTTCATATCAAGCAAGAAATCTCAGTAGCTTCAATTAAAACCTAATTTTGTAACCTTATGCCTATTTTTCTGCAGTTTCCCATATATGCCAGCATATGAAATTAAGTGGAAAGGAGTAATCATTACCAATGATTGTTATTATGGAACTATCCAGACAAGGTATCATAGTATATAATATATATTAAATTTAATCTTATAAAATAGAAATCATTTACATCATCTAAAAGTTTTTATTATTTTTTATTTTGTTGTGTTTGTTGTACGGTCAATACGGCACTTTGTTAATTTTGAGATATACAATTCATGGCCCGACCGGATCCGGATTTGAACCAGACCTGCATTTTATAGATTAGAGCCGTGTTATACATGATCCAACCCAACCCGACAATTTGCGTTTGTATCCTTGAAACAACAATGGAATTCTTCCGTTCTTAAACCATTTAATGTCACATTCTCATGTTGAATTCAGCATCATGCTGGAAAAATGATTTCTTTTTGAGGTGCACTGTCTCATAGGAAACGTCGATGTGTGATAATAATAGTTAATGGCATATACCTGTAAAGAATTACAAATTGCAGCATCTTGCTTTGCTCTTGAGCTTGTCTCTAAGCAGATGTCATCTGAATTGAATTTTTTTCTTTCAAGAGCTCTTCATTTGGCCTTTTCACCAGTGGGATCTAAAATGTGCTTTATACTTTTGCCCCTTCTGTTTTGCAACTGGTCCTTTTATAAGGAACATCATTTACGGCGGTAATATAGAATATAGATGCAGTTCAACAATTCCAATTGGTTTATCTTCTCAGCTTACGTCATTTACTAGATGCTCATACATTTGTCTAAACTATCTTATCTACCACTAATTCTTTCATCGGGAATCACCAAACAATTCCTGATTAATATTGAATCTATCCATGCTAACAGAATCAACCCATAAGTGACTTAACCCAAAAAATCCTGTTATCTCCCTGATTGCCAGTCAGATTAGCTAATAAAAGCCCTTATAGTAATTATTAGTTTGTTCTAAAAAAATATATCCTGGAATCGAATCATGAAACCGACGGTTCTTAACATTTATTATAATGGTAAAAAATGTCTTCTTAGTAAGAAGAACCTATTATTTGGATTTGCCAAAGTCCCAAATTTAATAGTGCTATCTTACCATCCTTAAAATAAAAATTAAAAAAAAAAAATCTATTTTAGGATATGATGCAAGCGAGCAACCTCACGACCCGACTACTTTTTCCACAACTCTTGTTGAATGAGCATGCAGCAGTTTTGCAATAAATATCGAACTGCGAAGGCTTTTGGAAAGATAACGCATGTGACTGCAGGTGCAGGGTGGTAGTTCCATAACTTCAGACAGAGATCATTAACAAGCATAGACTTTAAATATCAAAAAACGCAAGCATAGACTCATAACATTCTAGCTTGTTATTTCCATATCATATGATGAAATAATGCCCAAATTATTTCTATTCAGCAAGCAAAGACTTCCCTTTTCCTCCCTTTTCTGATAAATAAATTTCTGTCCCCATCAAGATCACGTGAATGTTGGACCTAAGACGGGTACATGGTTAGAAAAAGGAAACGAAACGAAAAATGATGAAACATAAAGAGAAAAAGGTTAGCTTTATAAATTGGCAGCGAGCGGCTACAATGAGTAAAAGTATATCTGTCGCAAAAGTATATATGCCGCAAAAGCATCGACGCTAAAAGTATATATGTCGCAAAAGCATCGACGCTGGCATCATACGCAACGCGCACCAGTCTTAGAACCTGAGAAAAATAAGCGGGCAGAAGACTTCGGCTGACCAAATGACCAATGAGTAAAAACAATCTGGTAGCAGTAAAACACCTAATGCACTCTTCTAGATGAAAAATAAACATGCAAAGCAATTAAGAATGCCAAAGCAGTTTTAAAGTATATAGATGTGTTCGCTTATAATGGGAAGCTATATATTTATATTTTTTGATGAGCATGCAGTTACATATATTGGAACAAAATTTGCAATTTCATATATACAGAATCCTAGTTTTGCAAGTATGGCATGTCATAAGTAATATAATGAAATTTGGGTTAAGTTACTTATAAAGACAATCCAGGTTCCAGATAGAGGCTCTTATATTGTCCATTTCCCCTTCATCAACATCTATTAAGGATGGGTTATGCCTGAACTCCAGCACATAAATGTCGCTCCTGAAAAACACTCAGGATTAAACACCCGCAAAGATGAACAATTCTTGTTCAACAATGAGATCACAGGTACCTGCATCAGATCAGTCTTCCTTCTTACTGCCAGGTTCTTCAAGAGCTGCGAGTCTTTCTACCAGTGGAGGGTGGGAGTAGTGGTAAGCTGAATACCATGGATCTGTGTTCATAGCAGACAGGTTCTCTTCCTGAAAGTAACAATAAAGATATCAATTACTGCAAAAATACAAGGCATATGGATGTGCATATCAAGTCACCGGAAGAACCGATATCAAGTGATTATAGTGATAAGCCCAGTTCCAGTTAATGTTCGCTATATGGGTGACTTAACAGTATGGCACAGCCTCTGTACCGACACATGGTAGGGAGACCATTGTCTCATGCCCTAGTTATTGTACTGCCTGAAACCAGAGGTCCAGACAGCCTGGGTTGGTACAGCACGAAACCAGGCAGAACCAGTCCGCTCCACCCAATAAAGGTTGGCGTGGCCCCCAAGCCATATCAAATTTCATACTATATTGATACCTTAATGATATAGTACAGGACAGGGAATTACAGGCCAGTAGGCCCAGAACAGCAAACCATGGGCTACATTTGATTATTCAGTGTAGCCCAAAATTCTGAGACAGTTACTGCTCACAAGATTATTTTCAGAAATGATACTCTTCAGGTCACAAGCAAATTATGAATCAGTTATTGGGCCTAATGTCCTGGCCTGAGGGATCTGCTATTTTTCCAATTGGATCATGATTTACTCAATATTTGATTCCTAACATCAGCTAAATATACCATCTAAACAAATAATTTCAATTGGCTCTGGAAGGTTCAGAGACCTGTTTTATAAATTGCAATCAAAACTCATGACCAAGAAGCATCCCCATGAAATTCACTTAGGCATAAAAACACAGTTGTCAGGTAGCTCAAGCAACCCAATGTGATAGACCTAACACCCACCTGTCACCAAGCAACAAATCAATCATAGGCCACTCATTATTCTTCTAATCAACTACATTTATACCACAAATTTTTGTATGATTTATTATTTTATGTAGACAAATGTTCTAGCTTAGGCATGCAAATTGAATTTATTGTATCAATATTTTTTTATAAGAAAGAGTGGGAGGGGCTTCCGGCGTAGCTACCCCTCACTGCTACCGTGAGGCCTCCACTTTGCTAGGTTATATTCGATTCAGAGTACAAGATTTACACAGCTCATTTCCACCAAATGATGAGTACATCAACCCAGCACCCCCTAAGACACACGGGCGATCCAGCAATAGGGGGGAGAGAGACCCTAGTGGGGCATTCCCCCAACACCGCATTGCAGCCTAGTTTAAGCTGGATTTCTTCGAAATCAGTATACTATCATGTTTCGAACCACGAACGCGTTGGTTGTGAGCCAATGACCGTGTCAACTGTGCTACCCCCTGGAGGGGGGGGGGGGGGGGGGGTATTGCATAAATAGTTGATAACAACTAAAAACACTTTATAAAATATATTCTAAAACTTGTAATATAAAATTACATAAATAATAACTTTATCACTACAGGTTTGTCTCAAGTCGTAGAGATAGCCAAGCTTTTTTGGTTGTCCAATTGTTGGAGAGAAAAGACATCGTGGAAAACTTAAGCTCTTCCTTTTTATTTTTTAAGTATAACCTGGTACATCTTTAGGATTCAATATGAGATATCTTTACACCCTCATCAGCAACTGTATCACTTACTGGAAAAGTGACAAACAAATGCACACAAGCACATGCAAACGCCACCCAAAACACAGGAAGAAAACACACATTAACATGCATATATGTATGCATACATATGTACATATGTACATCCATGATATGTACATGGAGGCGTTCCATTGCAACGGTGCAAGACTTAATTAAAAGGTAAAATTACAAGGTTTGGCATAAGGATTTCTGTTAGTCTTTGAGTGACAAGTTATGAACCAGAACTCTATTGGAACCCCATAGCAATGATCCTAATTATTAATAAAAGAGAATAATTTCAAAACAAAGCATGAGGAAATTATCACAAATTCTTAAACCAAAAAAGATTGGCCCTCCCCCCCATGTAAGACAAGCCCCTACAAAGGCTACAATGAATAACATCAATAAAACACTAAGATAGAGAAATGATAGTATACAAGAGGACTGGGTACAAGATCATTCAAAAGTAATTAATTTTTGAGTAAAGTGAAAAATATGAAAAAAGAATTTAAAGAAAAAACCTGCAATTTCACAAGGCCTGACCGAAGTGCTACAACATAACCCAGTTTCTTTGCAAAAGCATCAGCCTGGAAACATATTACTTACACGAGTTGGTACAAATATGCTAACCAAATCAGCAAGTTACTTGGGACTATTAGCCAGACTGAGAACTAAATCCAACAGCTTCGTTGAATTGAGAAATGATGCATAAGAAAGACCCAAAAGCATACCTGAAATTCAAAAGCCCTGCTGACAAGATTGAGACCAAAGCTGACAAGGTGCTGGAGGGGTATAACAGTATGCTGCAAATTAAAAGTACAGAATTAAAGTAGCATTAAACAAGGCAAAAATAACATGTCCTCCAAACCAGCAAGCTGTGAATTGGCTTAAAAAAACTTGACAGCATTTCCATCTGGCAAACAAGTGAGAACTCAACAAAGACAGAGAATGGCATGAGGCTTGTATAGAGAGTATATCGAATTCTTTCTAGAGTATGCAGAGAGCCCCTAGCACCCACCACCTAAAAATGAAGCACAGTAAATTACGTAGACTAGAAGAGCACAGAATTGAGACTTGGGAACTTTGAAAATGATAATGCTAAGATGAGTCAAGAGTTAGGACAATGAGCAATCACATCTAATATTATTAATTATGTAGTCCTGCTATCAGAAGGAACAGCACAGTGAGATAGCAACAGGATCCCAAAACATGAATTGGACAAGTAATAGTGGGACCATGAGAACTATGTAAACTGTAATCTCTCTGGTCCAGGGGGCCATTAGAACTTAGCTCATGCACTCCAACAGATACAATACAAATCAAAAAGTTACTACCCTCCACTTGCCAACCTTTCCATCCATCTCATTTTGGCTCACTTGTCTCCCTGTTTCCCATCTCCCAATTTGCCCAATTGCAATTGGTGCCATTGCAGCACACAAGCTTCCCCCTTTAACCAGCTCTTTATATTGATCCCCTTCCCTGAGGCCTAACTATCCTGAACCATCTGCAATGGCTGACCACCATCCAACACCAACAAACACAGTGGATTTGTACAAGGAGGTGGGGTAAACTAGAGGGGGCAAAGAAGCCAAAGAAGGCTGATGATAGTTCTAAGATACAAAAGTGGAAAAGTAAGGAAAGGTTGCCAGCATGTGATCTTAAATGGGAAGGGTAGACAAACTAGTAGTAGGGGTCCACTGTGTTTGTTATCTATCTATCCATCTATCTAGGATACAAGAGTGGAGAAGTAAGGAAAGATTGCCAGCATGCGACCTTCAATGGGAAGAGTAGATGAACTATTAGCAGTAGGATATCACACGAACTAGTAGTAGGGGTCCTCTATGTTTGTTATCTATCTATCTATCTATCTAGGACACGAGTGGAAAAGTAAAGAAAGGTTGCCAGCATGTAACCTTAAATGGGAAGGGTAGACGAACTCGTAGTAGTAGCTCATCCATCCATCCATCTATATAAATGTATAATTATTTTGCAAATTTTGTACAAAGTTGGACGCATGGGCAGTCACCCAATCGGCAATCACTTGGGCAATAAGACGGTCCATCCTAGGGTCATCAGGGCTATTTGACAACTTTAATTGGATGCTGTTCCTAACAACAGCTATAAGGATTCGTGGTATGAAAAGTAGAACCTAAAATCAGATCAATTCGATAGAAGCTCTCTTTGTATTTGTCTGTGTGAGAAAGAACCAGCAATCAAGAATTTACCATCTTTACAACATGATTTGATGAAAATCCAGCTTCTTCTTAATGAGAACAAGACAATCCAAGCAATATCGCCACATTACAAGTAAAATTTGCAGAAAAGCATAGGCTAACTTTCTGCTGATCTATCATAAAAAGTAATGAGTGACATTGAAACATTTCAATAATCCATGTTCAAGAGGAAAAAGAAAAGCATTTACTTCATTATCTAGCACATGAAGAATCTATGATCATTATATGACATGCCCACAAAGAAAATACTGTCAATGATAAAAGCATGCACTAGTAGATATGAAAGGTCAAAAATAACTTCTGATGTCAAGTTCCTAAGAAAAATATAGGACGATTAAAAGAATATTTTTTGACCGGAGAACTCAAGCTTCAAGTAGAACAAAGTGAAGGATGCCAATTATAAGTTTACCTTAGAACAGCATGTAACAAGGAGGTACCTGAAAGATGATGAGCCCGATAAGTACTGGCTGAGTATCAAAGCCGAAACTTTGAAAAAGATCCTTTGAGTTCCTTACAAGAGCATATCCTCCAAATTGCAAAAATCCGAGAATCTGCTCAAAAATGAAAAATAAACTTTTGCAATGAGGATAAGAAAATTTTCAATATTCAACTACTTTAAGTTAGCACAAATATAACAAATTTGCATTTTCTTCTATTATAAAGCCCGATACCTTTCAAGTAAAATATACATCTATAATTATTACTTCAACAAGAAAAACACTTGAACACAACTAACCAACAAATTAATAATTTCAAGAGCTCTTTTGATGCATTTCCACAGCCAGTGGTAGATATTATGTATTTGTTTGCCTACCAAAGCTACTAAAGACACAGATACAAGTTTTGTACATGGAAGGATCGAGAAATTTGATCCAAGTTTCGTACTCGATAATTCAAGCTTGGTTCATGACTTCTTTCTATTATGATCCATGGATTAGCATCACCTATAGCAATGGTCTAAATCCTGGTTCTGAGGCCCATCTCAATTTTGTCCCAAGTCAGTACAGCATCAGAACAGACCGAGACAGTCATTAACAACAAGAATAAAAAGGAAAAGAAAATAAAACAATTACATCCTGGGGTACCAAGCCATCCGAACTGTCGGGGTATCTCAATTCAAGAGAGAACCAGGATCCCACACCTATCCAAGGTACTGTTCTCTCATTGAAATGATTCGGTACCGGCAAGATGCCCTAGTACCATTGGAATGTGAATCCTTGACCTATAGTTTGTATATAGAATTAGAAGGACATTACATCCTATGACCACAGAATTCATATATCCTAGGAAGCATGATAAAAAATGATGCAGCGGGGAAGTTATAATGAATCACTAAAAGGATTACCTGAACAGCAATGAAGGAATACATTGTATGATTGAGTTTCCAATGTCCAAGTTCATGAGCAATAACTGCAACTACTTCCTCCTCTTTTTTGCACTGCAAAAATGTCATCGAATATAGATTTAATACTCTGAGTGACATACAAGTGCCAGAAAATGAACAGAAATGGCATGTCAACCACGTGCAGTTTGTTGCCATTACAAGAGTAAATGTAGTTGCAAGTTTGATTAGAAATTTAGTAAGGTAACAGCCAAAACATTAAATTACAGAAAAGAAAAAGATGCTTGAAATGTTGATGTAGCCTAGAAGCCCAAAGTGTATATAGTTAAGGAGGTTTCTTGAAATGCACCTGTTCATGAATACTTGTATATCACCATATATATGTATAATGAAACTAGCTGGCAATTGCATTTGAAAGCATAGATGAACCGAAATGAAAAATTGTTCGACTTTTATAAAAATCAGCAAACCACCACTGCTGCAACCTAATATACGTGAAAGACAAGAGGACCAGCTTGAGCCGCTGCTATTATATATCTACAGCAGAGAGTATAAAGGACCTTATAGTTTCTTTACAGCATGCTGTTGGATGCAACCATGAAGATTATCTTATGAGATGGACATATTGTTCAAATGCCAAGAAAAGGAGAAAATTAAAGAGGGACAAAGAAGTATATGGTTGACTAGTATTATGAATTTTTAACATAATGTAGGCACTTTAGTGTCATGGTTAAGTTTTGGTGCAGAACAAGAAGTGGTGATCTGTTTTTCTGCTTGTGTCCAAAAATTTAATCTATAGGTCCCCGACACCGACCTCTAAAAGAAGTCTGCATGTGTGAGATGTCAGGTGATTTGGAATTCTATCAAATGGTGAAGAAAGATTAGATCTTGCACCTCCATTCCCATAGTGTTCTCAATTTTTATCTATAAAATTTAGCTTTCTAATTTCCAATACCAGATTCAAATCCTCTCTCTCTCTCTCTCTCTCTCACCCCGAGGATGGGGATCATGGCTCGGCTGGAGGAACAAAGGTTTCCCACAGGCTGAGGGGGAAAAACCCTTATGCCCAAACCATTGTAGTAAATGGGAGTGAAAAGAGCCCAGCGGCTTGCCACATTTCATAAGAGCCAAATCAGGCATAAGATAAAATGCAGCAAGCGATCTTTCGCTGCATCTCCAAATACATCGGCCCCAGCACATTTGCAGCTACTCAAACATGGGATTGGGCCATGTACTGCAACTAGGGTTCACGTACACCCAATGGCAGCTATCCAAACCAAGGTTCACCGGTACCAAACCTATTACTAGTACCAAGCTAGTACAATATCGATACACCTAATATGGGGGTCAGTTTGGTGTACTGAAACTTGGTACCCCTCCTCCTGTACCAAGTCTCGGTTTAGTACCAGTATGACACAGTGCAGCACACCTGGAACGAAGTGATATGCATCAATACAGCGAACCATGATTCAAACAGCCCCTTAATGTGTTCTGTAGCAAAATTCAACCACTGAACCAAAATTGATCTTATTCCCCAACTTACATTGCACCCCACATGCTCTGGGTTCGCATTTTGAATACAATTCAAAAGAAATAATTTTTGGATAAGCTTGAAGGGATTGAACAAGCATACTTCTAGAACAACAAAATGAGGTAGGTGTTGCTTTGGGAGTTCACCATCATCAAAATAAACTAATAAAAATTGACTCATTATCCAGCACTCAACACAAAGTTATCGCCTGACATAGAAGCACCATAACACACCTAAAGAAAATTTATTGTAAATATAAAAGGTTAAAACCTAGCTTATCATGTTCCTAAAGAGTTACTTGACTCAAAAATAATTTAGACCCTCTACACACTAATAACAACCGAGTCAAAATACATCTATCCCACTAATAAAAACTTAGAATAACTTAAAAAGAAAAACTTAAAACCTCTTGAATGTTTCACTGAAACCCTAAAACAACCATAACAATAACTTAGAAATCACAATAAATAAACATAATTGTGAATAACATGGTGTTTTCACCAGCATTAGACTCCACATGCTACGTTAGATTTTCCCATGATTCCAGAGAGAAAAGGCTGGACACAAAGTTGCACAAGACGAAGGATGATATAATAACACGTGAAAGAATGGGATGAGAGAGAGGATAGGAACCATTTGCACAAAAGGTGCTCCTGCTTGATAAATCATCAAACAGTTTAGCTGATGGTTAGTTTGAAAATATCTATTGAAAGGAAAGAACAAACAGTTTATCTTGATGAGTCGTTAGCAATAGCCAATGTACAAGCAAAGAAAAGTTTATATAGCATCCTGAAGAGAGAAATACAGCAGGTATTGCAGCATCTACAATCGAAGGTTGTACCAACTAAAGAAAAAAAATTTGCTGGTAAGGACTTTATCACTTGTGACCCAAATTAAGAAGATATCATACAAATATATATATATATATGGATTCATTCTTAATTTTTTAAAAAAACAAAGGTTTTGATGCATATTAATACATTATACAAAAACCTATATAGTTGTCTTAGTATAGAAATGTTATTTTGTTATTTATATAACCTTGAATAATCACAATACACAAAATTAGCAATATTAGAGCAAACCTGCTGAATCAATGTGTCATAAAGAACAATGCGTTTGTTGTTGAAGAATCCATACATATATGCCTGTCAGGTAGAAGATAATTATATAAATTATACCACAAGTTTGGAGAGAGAGTACAAAAGAAACTCATTATAGATAGCAGTGAAACACTACATAGCAAATTTATTAAAGCCCAAAGATAGGAAACAAAATGACACCAAATTGGATCGTAATGGCGGTTTGTGGATCCATTAACCTTTTTTGGGCAGAAAGAGGCCTGTAGGCAGCAGGCTATACAACAAGGGGGGAGACTTCCATAAAAACAAGCCACCTCAGTCAAATGATGATGATCATGATATTTGTTATTGTCGCCACTTATTTCACTGACTAAATGTGGCTTGTCTGCCATTTTTATTTTTCTTTGATAAATTACATGCATGTTTGACATGAATATCATGTCTAGCCATCTTCCATGCTTCTTCCGTGCAGTACAAGATCATAACAATAATCATCAGTGATAACAGTAATCATCAACATTTAATAATAAGGCTACTAGTTTATCAAACATTCTATATTAAAAAAGATGAAATCCAACTTTTTTATAAAAAAAAGCTAAAAAATGCTCACATTGCTATGGCTTGATCTTATAGATCCATCAACAACAAAGAGCTTTTTCAATGGAAACTTGAGGGACGCCGCTAGCTTCTCTATTTTCTCTCTAAGCTCTCCTTCAGGAAGCTGTTTAACATTAGTACATAAACGTATGAGCAATATGGACTTCCCAGTGAGTAAAAGAATATCACATCCACACACTTAAACACAGCAATAAATGTATTGTCTGTGGAAATGCAAGAGAAGACAGGCAAAAATACTATCATTCCTTTTTCATATTGAATAATACTCAATCAATATATAAATGCAAAAACAAGGCAAATAAGTTACCATGTTGGAAACCAAGTACTCACAGGAGTGAACTTATTAAACAGAGGAGCGATTAAAATGGGATACAGTGTCATCATTACAATGGAGAGTACAAACATAAAAGCCCAAAGATATATTGCCAGATAAGGACCTCCTTTCTGTAGCAACACAAGAAAGAGAATTAGTAAAATGATGCATATCCCAGATCATTTTTCCGCATCACTATGGAACAAATAGGGTTTGAAGTAAAACTTTCTTCATAGAAAACCACGTAATCACAAAAAATAAGGTGAGCGAAACATCTTTTGGATGTAGCACATACATCCGATAATTATGAGCCATACCTGTACTATGATAATAATTCCAGCTACAATTGGTGGTCCAAGTAAGATGGAAAGACAAATACCTTTGAACATGTCCCTGAAGAACAGCCATATTGTTTGCTGTAGAACATTTCAGACAACTTTCAATAAGACATCTAAGAATTATAGTTAAGAAAGATATACTCGAAGAACCAAAGCAACTTATTACAGAAGCTACAGTTAGAGAAACTCAGAATTAGGAACAAGTGTAGCATAAATATGAGACAAAAGACAGTGGACAAACCTTATTAAACCCGTGACGAGCCTCAATCACGAATGTTGAATAAAGAGAAAATGGCAGGTCCGTTATCTGCATAGCAGTAAGAGCTTTGTCAGCATTAAAAAAAAAATAGTTAGGAGCAATATAAAAATAGGTCCGAAACCTTCTCATACAATTTGTAATTTTCATCCATAATAATTAATAAAAACAACTCTAACATACATAAGTGATGGACTTTTCATGACTTCCCATGAAAAAATATCAGGGGGAAACCGTACAACGAAAGAACTTCATGGAACCAAAATTGTTGCTTAAAATGACAATAAGTGGACTTTTCATGACTTCCCATGATAAACAAAATTGAGGTTCAGCAATAAATCATCAATCCACATAAGTTACCTAGAATGATCCTTCTGTCCGTAAAATAATTCTTCTGTCCTTTACAAAAAGTTTAATTGTATATTAACAGAAAGAATTGGCACAAACTTAACACAAGTACACCCCTCCCCTTTATCATGCTGCAAACTTTATGGCACACTACATGTTGTGGATATGGTACAATAATGCAAATCCCATCTAGGTGAATGTTGATTCCGGCCTTGATCTTAATGAATATCAACACTTACTGTTCAAGTGTCGACTCAAAGATCAGCTCATGCAACAAGTGTTGAATCTACAAGAAATAACAAAAAGCTGGATTTTTAGCACAGACTCAAGTGTCGACACCAGATTCAAGTGTCGATACCTGGACTTCAAGTATTAACTCAAGAAGTTGACTCAAAGATTAACTCATGCTTCAAGTGTCAATGTACAAGGTGATTCCGAAGAGCAATATTTTTCAGAACAGTCCAAGTGTCGATACCTAGACTTCAAGTATCGACTAACAGACTGAAATATTGATATTTACAATTCTGACAGCATAGTAATGGCATTATTTTCTGAACTGTAGAAGTTGGTACAAAGCCTCAAATAGCTAGTTTTCACTCTCTAACAATCATAAACAAATTTTTGAAGATTCACTAAACATATTGATGAAGCAAGAGAATAAGAGAGAAAATCAAGTACTTCTAAAAGAATCTTCCAAAAATTAAGTTCCAAAAAGAAGAGCCTTGTTCTTAAAAAGTGTGCCTTCAATTCTCAACAACTAGTAATAGAGATATTTCATTGAAAAAGACAACTCAAAGATTCCACCAAGAGCTTTATCGACTTTTCTTTTGTTCTTTTAGAAAGCTTTTGGCTTTCATCTTTTATACTTTGGTTTTTGAGTTATAACTAGTTTCAAGAAGATTAAAACTAGGAGATAGACCCTTCCAAGCCCTAAAATTAGATTGCAAGCCTAGGATTGGCTTGTTATAGTGTTGTGTTGGTGAGCCTAAGGAAAAAAACCAACAGGATTTTGATTTGTGAGCCCAAAAAATAAATGGCCTATAATCTTAAAGGACTATAGTAAAATTTCTAAGGATTTGTTAGAAAATAGATATAGGTGTTTAGAGTGCACCGAACTACTATAAACCTTATATGTTTGTGATGCCCCACTTTCTTTCCTTCTTAAGCATTGTATATAGTTATAATCTGCACACATACATTGCAACACAATCACCTCACTATTTTTCAAATTCAGCGCATACTTGATAAAAGTTGGATTGCTTTGCTAGGCAACAAGTGATATCAGAGCTTGGTACTCAGCAAACTAGACCCAATAATTTTGAGTCTACTCAGCAAACTAGATCCAATAATTTTGAGTCAAAGATCGAAAAGATAGTCCAATTTGGTGTTTGTGTTCCCAAGGGGCAAGCTTCAAATCATCCACCTTTGTTTAATGGAACAAACTATACATACTGAAAAAGATGCATACACATCAACATACAAGACATATTATAATCTTTGGAAGACCATTACTAAAGACTCTCACAAATCCACAATCATAGTAGATGGTATTGTCGTTCCCAAACCTGAGGATGATTAGGATGAGCATGACATTAAACAAGTTGAATTGAAGCCAAGGCTACGAACTTACTATATTATGCATTAGACCCTAATGAATTTAATAGAATATCCACTTGCACCTCAGTTAAAGAAATATAGGATACACCTAAAATCACCCATAAAGATAATAATGAAGTGAAAAATTCCAAAATTAATATACTAATTCACACTTATGAGATGTTTAGGATGGAACATGGTAAAACCATCGTTGAAATGTATATTAGGTTTACTAATATCATTAACAATTTGAAAAGTTTGGACAAGCATATCTTTAATGCTGAACTTGTAAACAAACTTCTCAGATCTCTTCCTACTGCATGGGATGTGAAGGTCACCACCATATAAGAGGCCAACGATATTGACACACTTCCCCTTGAGCAACTCATGGGTTCTCCTATGACCTATGACTATCCTTGGAGTAAAAAATGATCAAGAATGAGAAGAAAAAGAAAACTATCATCCTCAAGTCTACAACTATTAAAAAAGAATTTAATGAAGACTCGGATGAAGAAGATGAAAATGATGAAATGGCCGTTGTATCAAAAAAGTTTAAAAGGTTCATGAGGAAGAAAAAGCATGGCTACAATAAGCCTTATAGAGAAAAACCAAGCAAGGAGAAAGAAAAGATGCAACATATTTGCTTCAAATGCAAAAAGCCGAGACCTACAAGATGGCGGCCCCCTCCTCAAGAAAGTCTCAAAGAAATACAAAAAGAAGACAATAATGGCAACTTGAAGTAATAGAAAGAACTCTAGCTTCGAAGAAAAAGCACAAAAGGTTGCAAACCTATGCTTGATAATAAATGATGAAGAGATAAGGTCTAAAACCAATGAAAATTATACTTTTAAAAAATTACAAGATATTTTTGTTGAACTTATGAATGATTTCAAAAAGCTAAAACTGAACAATAAAGAATTAAAGAAACAAGTCCTTGAATTAACTAATGAAAATGAAAAGATGTTAAAACAAAAAGAAATCCTAACTCAAGAAAACAAAGAGTTGAAAAATAAAAATCTTGTTTTAACAAATAAAAAGGAAGAATTATCTAAAGTAAATGAAAGCTTAACTCAAGAAATCAAGAATTTGAAAATACAAAAGATCGCATTAACAAATGAAAAGCTTTTAAAAAAATAAGGCATTAACACAAGACAACAAGAAATTAAAAGATCTTAAAAAGATTAAGCCTTTTATTGAGAAATTTACACATAGTTCTGAAAAACTTAACATACTTTTGAATAATTAAGGTGTTATTTTTAACAAAACCAATTTGAAATAGAAACAATAAAAATAATAAAAATATTTTAAAAATTTCTGTCCCTACATCTTCTAGTATTACTTGTCATTGTTGTGGTAGATTAGGACATAAAGCTTATTTATGTGATCGTAAAAAACTAAATAATGTAAAAAAAGTTGGGTTCCAATAAGAACCACCTCTACTAATCCTAAAAGATCTAAAATGGCTTAGATACCTAAAGCTTTCACTTGATTGATTTTGTAGGTGTGTTTTGCAAATAAAGAAAAGAAAAAATTATGGTATCTTAATAACGGTTGCTTATGATACATGACCAGAGATATAAAGCAATTCACATCTCTTGAAGCATTGAAAAAGGATAATATAATTTTTGGTGATCATGAAAGGATAAAATCACTAGAATCGATAAAGTTTGTATCATCCCCTCTACTCATATCGAAAATGTTTGATTAATAGATTGATTGAAGCATAATTTACTTAGCATTAATCAAGTTTGTGATAAAGGATTTAAAATAGTATTTGAATCTTTTTAATACATTATTTCTAAACTCGATGATAATAAAATCATGTTTATTGGATATAAGACACGAAAATATCTACTTGATTGATCTTAATGATCTTCCTATACAAAATGGTCAATGCCTAGTTGTAATGGAAGCCAAAGTCAATGAGAAGAGTTGATTATAACACCATAGGCTAGGTCATGCTAGTATGCATTTACTTTCAAAGTTAATTAAAAAAGATCTTATTAAAGGTTTACAAAAACTTAATTTTGAAAAAAACAAAATTTGTAATGCATGCCAATTTGAAAAATAAACAAAGAGTTCTGTCAAATCAAAGGGCATAATTTATACATCTAGACCTTTAAAACTTACCCACATTTACTTATTTAGACCTACAAGAACAACTAGTTTGGGTAGGAAAAAATATGATCTTATAATTGTGGATGATTTTTCATATTTTATTTGGATTATTATTTAGCACACAAAGACGAAGCTTTTTCAGTCTTTATTAAATTTTATCGAAAGGTTTCAAATAAAAAAGGTACTTCAATTATTTTCATTCATAATGATCATAGAATAGAATTTGAAAACTAAGATTTCAAAAACTTTTGCAACGAAATAGTAATTAAGCGCAAACTTTTCTACACCTAGGACATCCCAACAAAACGAGATTGTAGAAAAAAAAAATCGAACTTTGAAAAAAATGGCACGCACCATGCTTTGTGAAAGCAACATCCTAAGATACTTTTAAATAGAAGCTATCAACACTACATGCTATATTTTGAACCGTATTTTAATCCAATCAATTTTAGAGAAAACATCCTATAAACTTTGAAAAAATAGAAAACCAAACAATATTTTCGAGTTTTTGGATGCTGATATTTTACACTAAAAAATAAAAAAGACAATTTAGGTAAATTCGATGCCAAATCAAATAAGAGTCTTTCTACAATACGCCACATCTAGCAAGGCATATAGGATCTTTAACAAGAGAAATCTTATTGTTGAAGAATCCATCCATGTAGTTTTTGATGAATCTAATAACAAGTCTTCTAAAAAAGATGTGTTGAATGATGACACAGGTATTCAAAGGATGAAAAAATTAACTCTAAATGATGCACCCTCCAAGGACCTTGAAGAAGATCAAGGAGGAAAAACCTCTATAAGATAAAATGATCTACCTAAAGAATGAAGGTATGCTAATGGACATCCTAAAAAAACTAATCATAGATGATCCATCAAAAAGAATAAGAACTCGATCCTCTATTAGAAATGTGTGTGATTATTTAGCTTTTGTATCTCAAATTAAATCTAAAAGTATTGAAGAAGCTAAAAAAAATTCTAATTGAATTAATGCAATGCAAAAAGAATTAAACCAATTCAAAAGAAATAAGATTTTGACCTTAGTAGAAAGACCGCCTAATATATTAATAATTAGAATTAAATGATTTTTTAGAAATAAATTAGATGAAAATAGAGTTGTAACTAAAAACAAATCTAGACTTGTAATTAAAGATATCATCAAGATAAAGACATTGATTTTGATGAAACTTTATCTCCTGTTACTATATTAGAGATAATTAAATTATTACTTGCATTTATATGTTTCATGGATTTTAAACAACTTCAAATAAATGTTAAAAGTGCATTTTTAAATGAATACATAGAAGAAGTTTATGTTAACCAACCATCTGGTTTTGAAAATCATATCTATCCAAATCATGTTTTGAAACTTCATAAAGCATTTTATGGTTTAAAACAAGCCCCACATACATTGTATAATAAGTTGAGCAAATTCTTACTTGAAAATGATTTTATAAGAGAAAATGTTGATACTACCCTGTTTTTGAAAAGAGGTGATGATTTACTTGTACAAATTTATGTTGATGATATCATCTTGGGTGCCACTACTAAAGCTCTTTGTCAATAATTTGTCGAGTTAACATAGGGGAGAGTTCAAGATGAGCATGATGGAAGAGCTAAACTTCTTTCTCGGATTTCAAACCAAGATAATTTTTATCAACCAAGCGAAGTACACTAGAGAAATACTAAAGAAGTTTGGGATGGAGACAACAAAACGTCTTGGCACACCTATAAGTCTCTCTTGTAAGCTTGACAAAGGTAAAAATGGTAAGAGTATCGATAAAAAATTATATAGAGATATTATTGGCTCTTTCTATATCTCATTGCTAATAAACCATATATTATATTTAGTATTTACATGTGTGCTAGATATCAGTCAGATCCTAAAAAATCATATTTATTGGATGTTAAATGCATACTTAGATATTTGTCTGGCATTATAGATATTGGATTATGAAATTTTGGACAATCATCAATTGAGTTTATTGCATCTCCTGATGCTAATTTTGCTGGATGTAAGATAGAGAGCACTAGTGGAGTCTGTCAAATTCTTGGAGTCAATTTAATCTCATAATTTAGCAAAAAATAAAATTCAGTTTTATTATCTACAGCCAATGCCGAATATGTAGCAGTTGAAAGTTATGCTAAAATCGTGTAGATTAAACAACTCGAAGATTTTGGCATCAAACAAAATCCCCATAAGATATGATAATACAAGTGCAATCAATCTAACAAAAATCTTGTTTAACATTCAAGAAGTAAATACATTGAGATAAGACACTACTTCATAAAAGAATGTAGAAAACGGTAATGTACTACATGACTTTGTATATACTAATAAATAATTAAAGAATATCTTTACTAAATCCATAAGTGAAGATAAATTTTGTATGATTAGGAGAGAATTAGGAATTTAGGAATGATAAACCTGTTCGAGTAGACCCTTCATGTCCTCTCCAATTTAACCCTTAGTAATCTAAATTAATTTGAAAACTCATCTTCTTGAATTCTTCAAGTATTCAAGACATCTTTTACAAAACTCTTTTGAATCCCTTTTTCATATAAAAACTCAAGATTTTTTTAAAAAATCTCCAAATGTCGAACTTGAGATTCCACAAGTATCGACTCACCGAAATATCGATTATTAAGCAAATCATAAGTATCGACTCACCAATGGATCCTTAATCTTTTTAGGACCCAACCGAAACCTATTTTTCACTTCCTTTTCTCATTTCTCTCCCACTTCTTTCCAAAAACTCTCATTTGTCCGGATCTTGGCCTCCCAATTTAGGATTGTTCATTTTGTTCGTCCGACTTGTAGGTTGATGAGACCCCATAAGCAACTTGCTCATCGTGCAAAAAGGATTCGATCAATGACTCGCAAGGACACGAGCACCGTTCCAAGGCATGGCATGACCCTAAGTGAAGAGACTCGCCCTCATCCTTCATCGGCAGAAATGAAGATGTCCGGCAAGGCAATTTTGAGCAGTAAGAGAATTGATTTCGACTATTTTGATCGAGAGGGGTTCTCGATAGTGGAGTGGATTCGAACAGTAGGCAGTGAATCATTTTGTTCGATGGTGGAGAAATATTATCCTCACCTCATCCGAGAGTTCTACGGTTCTTTGGCTCACAGAGATAACGGATGGATTGCTGAGGTCAAAGGCATCCAAATTCCAATGAATGCAGAGAAGATCAGCAGAGCTTGGGAGATCCCTGCTCATGGCAGGGCGGCAAATTGCATGGGAAATAGGACTGCAAGATTCAGATGCATTCTCGAGAGAGATGACGTCTAAGGCATAACCATGGTAATTGCCAACCACTTTCGATGGAGATGCGGCTTTTGTATCATATTAAAGCATGGATCCTCGTATCGAAGACTGGATGGTTCGACTTCATCAACAAGAGCTAATGCTCATGACTGCCCTAGCACGGAGGACTACAATCAACCTTCCTAGCATTATGGTTCAGTAGATGTAGGAGGCTACCACTAGCAGGCGACTATGTTTGCCGTACAACATGGGACTGACCAGTCTTCTGAGCCTTTGGAATATCAGTTAAAAGCAAGGCCTTCAAGAAGATTCTGCACACAAATACTTATGATGACCGATCCAGGATGGGGTATCGGGAGATTGGAGGGAGATGAGTGCGTAGAGGGTCAAGGCAGAAGGCAGAGCCCAATTCAGAGGATGAGATCAGAGATACTGAAGCAGGACCTTCTTAGCCAATCGATGATGATACAGGCAAGGCAAAGAGATCTGAGCCAGATACACCTGCTGGTCTGGCTTACACCGAGACTGCAGGTCAGCCATCTCCACGGACTCTCAGTGCTCCTCCATCGAGGACTCGATCGGATGGTTACATGGAAAGGATCATATATATAGTCAACACGGTCAGAAAGAATATCCACGTCCTATCTATCAGAGTTGACTGTATATAGATAGAGCTGCATATCCTGAAGACACATACTGATGACACCTTAGAGCAGTTCAGGGAATGGAGATAAGATTTGCCAAAATCTTAGCTACTATCCAGCATCAGGCTCCAGCTCCAACTCCAACAGGACCGTCTAACCCTTCGCCAGATTCTCTGCCATCACCTCCACCAGCGGATCACTTCTCTCCAGCAACTGATCAACTACCTCCAGCCACAGATCATAGTCATCCAGCAGCCCCTTCTTCGGACTAGACTCCGGTACCACCATATGACCATCCTATTACTATCTCTAGGACTCAAACAACTTCTAGGACACTAGGATTTCATACTCCAAAGTTCCATCACTCTGGTCCATCTAGTAGAACGAGAAGCTTGACCTATAAGAACCCTAGGTCCACAACCTCTAAGATCATGACTCCCATGGTCATAAATTTCCTATCTAATAAGCAGCTCACAAATGTTATCCCTAGGACCGATATCCTACATATGATTGTATCTTGCTTATGATGTCCTACCGAACATATTTTGTTGTACTCTGATATCTACAGAGTATTAATTTTATACTGAAACATATATTTATATATCTCATGTTATTTTCATCTTAAATTTCTATATGAATGAAATTTCTCTTATGTTTGCTCAGATACATTACTAAATATCATATTTGGGTTCCCACATTTCTCCACGCTCATAAATAAGGAGAGATAAAGAAAAAGGGAGAGTAAAAATAAAGACAACAAAAAAGTAGGAGTGTTAGTAATAAGAAAAAAAAAAGTCATTACATTGCTTGATTGAATGATGATAAAAAGGGAGAGTAGAAGTATTGGTATATAAGAAAATAATAGTAAATTACTTTTTCACATATGAAAGGGAGAGAAAAATTAAAAAATTAAGCCTAATTTTCGACTTTTGCTTTTGCTCGGATACATTTGAAGTACTCCTCGATACATTCTGATATATAAGCAAAACATCTCTACACTCGCCTTGATACATCAACATATACATCGATACTTTGCGGATATATAGATAAATGGCCTGAAACTTTAATACTTGAAAAGTTGTTTATAAACCCAATCAAGGATCGCAGAACTGTGTCAAATCGACCGATTCGGGACGAACCAAACCAGACCGGGGGCCGACTGGCACGGTTCGGCTATATAAAACGTTCCCAGCATTTTAAAAAAAAAAAAAATATACCAGCCCGAACCGGCGTAGAACCGGGCCGAGCTGGTCGTGAACCGGGCGAAACAAGGTCGAACTGCTCGGTTCGAGAAAGGTTCGGCCCGGTTTGAACCTTTTTTTTTTTCGTTTTTCTCACATGGCTACTATAGCCATGTGAGGTGGGGTGGGGGAAAACATCTTAAGCCAACAGTGTTGGCTTTGATTTTTAAACGACAGAAAGCTCTCATTTGTTATTCTTCAACGACGACGGTTCGAACAATTAGAGTCCTCCATTTCAATGCAATCAAACATCCAGAAATTGAAGAAAAAGATAGAATCAAGGTACGTATAGCTTTCCTTTTTCCTATTCCCTCTACCCTCTCTTTTTTTAATTAAAATCCATGCAAAATAAAAAATTAAGGAAAAATGCTGTCAAATCGTTTTTGTTGGCTATGATTTTAAAGTATGTGGTAGATCTAGGATAGATCTATACAATGATACTAAGATCTTGATTTTTTATTAAGTATATAATTTTTTAAATTAAAAATTAATTTTGGATTAAAAAATTAATTAAAAAAATAATTAGTAAAAAATTTATTATTATAAAATATTAATCTAGGGCTCGTAAGCAACTCTCACTATAAATTTCATGTCGATTTATCTAAGTTTTGATGCATCTTATGAATAGTGCTTTAGGTCTTAAATTGAAGAAAAATTGATTTTTAATGCATTTCTAGGACCTTAAAAAATATATATATAGCATGTATAATAAAATCATACACGAATCTAAGATCAATTTTTTTAAATTTTTTTTATTTTTTTAAATTTTTAAATTTAAAAATTAAAAAATAATTTAAATTTAAAAAATTAAATTAATAAAGTATTAATTAATAAATATTATTATTAACCTTATATGTAATTTAAATATTCAAGTATGGATCCATCAAGGAGGAAGAAAGATCCAGAACGCGATATTAGCTAGTTGCATTGAGAGATGCTGTTGGATCGGCATCATTGGAGGTGTAAATGGTGCAATACTGAATTCAAAGATAGGGGTAACAAGGTTGAAGCAGCACTTAGCTGACAGTTATCTTGATGTATCTGCATGCCAACAGTATCCACAGGAGGTCCGTCAGTTGATGAAAAAATACTTTGCTGATTTCAAAGCCGGAAAGAAAAGAGCAACAAAGAAGAAGGCAGAGGTGGAGCGCAAAATCGCAGAACCACATTATTACTCCAGGAAGTCAGAGGGAGCATCTATTCCTTCTAATGAGAAGATATAGATGGAGGCTGCTATTCAGGCGAGCTTGTATGAGCAAAGGCAGCTGGAAAAGACGGTCAGGCATAGACAGCGATTTGGGCTATCAGCTTTTGAGTCGGAATCAGGATCCAATTATGCTAGTGTTGCAGGAGAGTCTGAGACAGTTTAGAAGGACCTCCTTAGTCAGAGAACCAATCAGGAGAGGCATCAGCCGTATTGCAACCATGTTGGAAGCATTTGGCAATAGAAGGAAGTCTTCCAGGAACATTCCAAAGGAAGCCACTTCCATGATATCGATTCATATACATTTTTCAGCAGAGATTCCAAGCAACAGAGAATTGACACAATGCTGAAAAAGAATAAGAAGAAGGATATGTGGCAAGCCATTTCTTCCTGATTTTATTTCAGTCATATCCCAGCACATGCAGCAGACAATCCATATTATCGCTCTGCTATTTCATCTATACAGGCTGCTGGTGCAGGTGTAGATCTTTCAGGATTGAGAGATATCTATGGTCAGCTTTTAGACAGCAACGAGAAGCTAAAAGGATGGATATCCTCTTATCAGAGCAAGTGGCTCGTGTATGGGTTGACAGTAATGTATGATGGTTGGCCTGGTCCTATTAGACGGAACATCATCAATTTCTTGACTTATTGTGATGGAAAGACTTTTTTCAGAAGTCTGTTGATGCTTCAAATCAGGTGCACGATGCAAATTATATCCTCAGATTAATGGAGAAGGTGATTGATCAGGTGGGAAAGCATAATATCGTGCAGGTCATCACAGATAATGGACCATAGTACAGGACCGCAAAGCAGATCTTGATGCAGCGGCGATCGCATATTTTCTGGATCCCTTATGCCGCACATTGTATAGATTTCATATTGATGGATATTGGAAAACTCCGCAGGGTGCAGAAGATTGTTGAGCTAGCACAGTCTATCACCAGATTTATAGATAACCATACATAGATCTTATCATTGATGAGGAGCTTTACAGGAAAAAAAATATTGAGACCAAGGATTACACGGTTTGCTACTAATTACATTGCACTTGATAGTCTTCTTGGCAAGAAAGCATAGCTGTGTCAGATATTTGTCAATTAGGTTAGTGATGGCAGCAGAGTAGATATGCCAGGACATACTGAGAAAGCAATGTGAAAAATTTAGTGATGAGACAGACATTCTGGCAGCGAGCTGAGAGGATAGTGGAGGCTATCAAGCCTTTATATGAGATACTTCGTGCCGTGGACTCCGAGAGGTATGTTCAGATGGGTTTCTTGTATTTCATGATACAAAGGACAGAAAAAGATACAAAAGACAGATCCATCACATGCATTTGAGTATATCCGGATCATTGATGGACGATGGAGTTATCAAATGAGTTCGAATTTGCATCTAGCAGGTACTCAGTAATTATCAAGTCCCTAAAAATTAAAATTCGATTAGATTTGCACAAATACGCTTGACTAATTCTTAAAATATATGAGCAGCTTACTATCTGAATCCAAGATTTTAGTACTCCATACCGGACATTGCCATGAATGAAGAGCTTATGTCTGCCCTACGCAATGTTATATATAATAAGATGGTGCCTGATCCAGATGTCGCTGCTATGTACCTAGAAGAAGTAAGATTGAAATTGTTGAGTGATTTTTATTAGTATTATTTTCAAGTAACATATGATAACAAAACTTTTTTCTGGCAGACAAAATTTTTTAGAGAGGGCACATTCATTTGGATCCACTGTAGCAATCAGAAGTAAATCAAAGATGAATCCCGATAGGTACTACTAAAAAATAAGTATAATATTATATTAGGATTGAATTTTTTATTTTGCCAAATCTAAAATTCTAAATGATGTAATGTCTTTTGCAGCTGAATGGTGGATACATTTTGGTAAATCTACTAAAAATCTGAAGGTTCTTGCAGTCAAGATCCTCTCCCAGACGGTATCATCGGGTGAATGTAAGTGCGATTGGTCTATATTTGGCCTTATCCACTCCAAGCAAAGAAACTATCTGAAACAGAAATGCCTCAACAATCTTATGTATGTACACTATAATTCAAGGTTGAGGCTAAAGTGCATTCAGGAGAAAGTAGAATTAAAATATCCCGATCCCACTGCAAGTTCACATATTGATGAGGATGAAGATCCAATGATTAGGTGGGTCATGAGTCAGCAACAGCAGCCAGAACTTGATGAGCCAGAATCGCCTTCTCGATCAGCTAGTTTTGTAACTAGCGAGGCTAGGGTGGATGCTAGACAATGGGCAACAAGCCATATTCCTTACAGGGCTCCAGCAGATACAGCACATCGTCCCTCCCCGCCATCTATTCGTCCGAAGACAAAGGAAAAAGAAAGACAGTTGCACCTCCATCAGAGCACTCGGTCCATTCAAATTCAAATACCAGAGAGAATGGTGATAGTGCTTCTTAAGATAATCAAGGATCTGGTGAGCATAAAGGGATCGAAGGATAGGAGTCGTAGCCACCTATTCATATTCGATTCACTGGAAAGTCGCAATTTAGCCATGCCACAAGATACAGACCATGGAGTACCATCTGATAGATTCCATGGTGATACGATTCCATATAGACGACGGGCTCCACGAGGTCGTTCGGGACACGATGCAGCTGCAGCTCTTGCACGTGGAATAGGATCCATGGATGTATCAGGATCATCCTCATATTCAGAATCCTCTTACCCGCAACTACCGGCAGCTTCTGGTCCATATGATCCATATGGTGCATCTGAGACGTCATCTTACAGTGGTTATTATCCCATGCAGCCCGGAGCATCTTATGAATCTGATTTTGCTGCTTGTATATTTGGATGGATCCCTACACTGCCATATCATCAGTCTCTGGATAGCTCTCAGAGTCAGGACATCGGCGAGGGATCTACGATGAGTTATGATCCATCACGCATACCTCCTGAGATGACCTTAGAGGAGTATCATACTGCCTGAATGAAGGGATATACTGATCTTCCTATAGAGTATATAAATGATCTCTATATTTATGGACATCAACCCTCTACCCAATTCTAGACATTGGTATATAATTATATGTAAATGTTACATTCACTTTCATTAATCACTAATAATCTTAGTTTAATTATCATTTTATATCTTATTTCAATTAGAATTAATGTGTTAGCATTTTTTAAATCCTAAATCCTAAACCTTGAAGTCGGACATATCATAAACTCTAAATTCCAAACATTAAAGGTCCTAACACTAAATTATAAACCCTAAATCCTTAAAAAACAAAATAAAAATCTTAAAAACCCAAAATCCATCAACCAAAATCCAAAAAACAAAAAAAAATTGGGACGAACCGGCACGCCCCGCCATACCACTGTCGGTACGGTACGATGCCGGTACCATACCAGCCGGCTACCGGTACGGGTCCCGGTACCGATACCGGGAACCCTGAACCCAATACATCAATGCTATGTTATATCAGTTTACTCTCTAAGATATATTAAAATATTATAAGCAATTGTATTCCGATATGCTCATGCTCTGATTTTCAGGAAAGTTGTTGATAAATCACTCTTATACCTAGATAAATTCAAAATCAATCTCTTTATGATATCAACATTCAAATTAAAATTCATATACTCTGATACTTTAAACTTTTTATGCCTATATACTCGAAATTTTGTTATCATCAAAAAGGAAAAGATTACTGACTCTGACCTTAATTTTGATAAATAACAAAATGTTTGAGTATATATGATATACTAATAATTTATTGGAATTGTAAGATCGATGCTTCAGGTACGTTTAAACTTATAAATGATGAACTTAAATGATCAATCATTAAACAAGAAGAATTTCATGTTTTGAATGTCTTCACATATGGAAAAGCCAAGGAAATAATGTTTTATTAGATAATTGAAGGTTGAAATAAAAGAAAACAGATCAAAATTTCAAAATTCAAAGTTTGACAAGCATTTTTCAAGTGGCACAACTCAAGTGTCGACTCAAGGATTTTAAGTATCGACCCTCAAAAAAGATCCAGAAAAGAAAATGCAGTGGCATACAAAATTTCAGTCGGCATGCTTCAAGTATCAATACTTACTGATCAAGTATCGACTTATAGTATAGACTCAACGGTCAGCTCATGCATCAACAAGTATCAAAGCCACAGAAATAACAGAAAGCTAATTTTTTTGCACAGACTCAAGTATCGATATCTGAACTTAAGTATCGACTCAAGGATCGACTTATGCTTCAAGTGTTGATGTTACAAAGTGATTCTAGAGAGCAATATTTTCAGAACGGCCCAAGTATTGAAACCTAGATTTCAAGTGCTGATTCAAGATATCGACTCATAGACTGAAATGTCAATACTTATAATTTTGATAACACAATAACGACCATATTTTTTGAATTGCAGAAGTTGGTACAAAGCCTCAAACGGCTAGTTTTCACTCTAACGACCATAAACGAATTTTTGAAGACTCTAAGCACATTTATTCCTCACCAAACACATTGAAGAAGCAAGAAAATAAGAGAGAAAATCAAGTGCTTCCAAAGAAATCTTCCAAGAGCTAACTTTCAAATAGAAAAAAACTTCTTAAAAAGTGTCTTCACTTCTCAACAACCAGAATTACTGCAATCAATAAAGGCTTTCCATCGAAGAAGACAACTCAAAGATTCTACCACGAGCTTCATTGACTTTTCTTTTGCTCTTTTAAAGAGCTTTTGACTTTTATCCTTTTGTACTTTAATTTTTTAGTTGTAACTAGTTTCAAGGAAATTAAAACTAGGGGATAGGCCCTTCCAAGTCTTGAAATTGGATTGCATGCCTAGGGTTGGCTTGTTGTAAGATTGTTTTGGTGAGCCTAACAGAAAAAACCAACAAAATTTTGATTTGTAAGCCCAGAAAACAAATTAACTATAATCTTGAAAAATTATAGTGAAATTTTCAAGAATTTCTTGGAGGGTGGACATAGATACTTGAAATGCACCGAATCATTATAAATGTTTGTCGTGCCTTACTTTCATCTTCTTTCCTTTTTAAGTATTGCATATAATTATAATCTATATACATATATTGCAATACAATCACTTCACTGTTATTCAAATTCAACACATACTTGCTAAAAATTTTAAGAAACCCAATTCACCCCCCTCTTAGGTTGCTTTGTTGGGCAACAAAAGCTTCCATACAAAGAGTCATTTTGAACAAATTACACACTCGACAGACCATACATAGTTCCAAGGACCCACAACTAACTCATTTTTGTAGAGTTGCTTGGCAGTATTTGGACTTTCCATCTTGCACAAATTAGATGCTGCTATAAAATACCAGAACTATCTCTACAACTAAAAATAGATTCACAACTAACTAATAAATTAATATTAATGGTCAAAATGAATTTTACTATTCAAATTAAAACTATCAAGGATGCTCGAGTTTGTTTCATATCATAGATGGGGAGGCTATCAGGAAGGAAGTTCTGTTCAACTCTTGGATCAGAGAAATGCTTTTTTTATAAAAAAATATTAGATTACATGCACAGCCTAGCTGCCAGCATACCCTTTATATCCTTTTAAGATATCATCTTCTAGTAAATTTTGTTAACTAAGAGACTATCTAGTATCACTTTTATTTTTTTTCTAATATTTTAAGAATAAAATCACCAAAATTGATACAAAATTATGTTTGATGATATTGTTTTTAGCTTCTATCTTTCAAAAGCCACTTTCATAATTTTTTCAAAAAAGAAAATAAGAAATTTTTACTTTCAATATTTTCCAAAACAACAACTCATTTTACCAACACCACCAAAACAACCTCCACCACCACAATCACTACCTGCACCACTCCATTGCCATCATCATGGCTGCCATCATCATGGCTGCCATCATCATGGCTGCCATCATCATGGCTGCCATCATCATTTCAACCCCACTACTACTACTGTAGCTACCACCACCACCATCATCGCCACCTGCACCACACAGCTAGCACACCACCACCACATCACCGGTACCACCACCACCACCATCATTGCTATCATCATCACCACCCCTATCATATCATCACTGCCCCCACCACCAACATCAATTGCACCTCCACTGCCTCCAATCACTACTACCATCACCCCCACCATCATTGGAATGTTTATGTTTTTAAAAATAACTAACTATACCAAAAATGTTTATGTTTTAACAATTTTAAAAAATGAAAATAGAATTTCTATTTTTCTATTTCTAAAACTTGTAAAAAACAAAAGTGATGCCAAGGAGCATCTAGATTTAATGGCATTTTGGTCAACAATTTTGATAGATGGAATCTTTTTCAGGGTATTCCTCTCTTATGTTATGACATGGTAAAAAGTTGCTCAAGAGAAAAAGTACAAGCTCGGGCATCCATTTGATTCAAAATTTTAAATGAAGATCAATTTTATTTTATAATCACAACTTTATTTTATTTATTATTTTTCTTAATTGTGCATCGCACATGCTCGGTTGATAGTATTAGATAATATAATATTATTATATTATGTCCATACAGTTATATTAATACAATAATATAATTTTATCATAAAATTTAGATCAGTACATGGGTGATCAATGAAGGATAAGAACAGTGAGACAATCAAAGGCTGCAAGTTCACAAAAAAAATTGGTCCCTAGCATAGTGATTATGAATTCTGAGCTGAATGAATGCAAAATGGTCAAAGACAGAGAAATATAATAAAAGAAAATTTATTCAAGTCTATTTGCACATTCACCTTATGAATTAAGTTTCTATCAGAAAAGAGTGAAAGGAAAAACAGATCAGATAGACGAATAACCAAATGCACGACAGAACAAAAAAGGAAGCACGTAAAGATTTTTATCACATGTGACATGTCAATCAGATAGAAAATGAGAATGGTGCGTTGGCATAAAGAGAAGGTTTCTCAAACCAAATTGGTGGCCAAAAAGATTTTTACTCATAATCTTGATGGTGTTGGTAATTGCCATGACTCTTTACTTTCATGATAATGCCAAATTGATATAGTGTCAGTGAAAATGTTCATAGGGCTAAATTGATATGGTGTCAGTGAAAATGTTCAAGATAATGCCAAATTGATATGGTGTTGGTAATTGCCATGACTCTTTACTGTCATGAAAATGATCATTAAGTAAAAGACATGGTAAAGTGCAAAGTTACTCTCTAACCAAGCATAAATAACAGAAACAAACATGAAAATGGTGTCTTTGTGAATAAAATTATGTTTAGATTATATTTTTAGGTGGAAAAATCCATTCACACCTGAGACCAAGTCATAACACCTGCTAAAAATGAAAGTGTGTGTATTATTTCATTCTCTGCATTCAGGCCCATGTATGCCACAAGGTCTCCAGATATCTGCAACCAAAGAAGTAATGGAAATGTGTAGTGAATATCGGGGAAATAGAAGATCTAGAACACACATGCACAAGGGCTTCTGAGTTACCTTCCAAAGCCAAGGTAATACGCCAAAATACAAAATTGCAGTGTCCATTAGTATAGTCACAGCTTCATGAACAAAGTGGAAGTGGCTGAAATTCAAAATGTATAAGAAGAGAAAAAATACCACCACTACAAACAATAACAATAATAATGATAGCAATTTAACAGGGGACTGTGACCATTGAATTAGTTCAAGAATTGAAACTGATTGAGTAAATTACTATTAAAAGATATGTCATCAAACATACACGAAGACATATCCACTGGAAAAAGGAATGACCATGAAAGAAGAAAACAGACCTTTTATCGAGGCTATAAGCTCTAGACTTTTCAAACTTTTCTTGACTCACCACACCTTCCAAAGGTTTTGGTAGGCTGGGCAGCTTGAGAGCTGCATGCTGCCGAATGTCTAAATAAGTCTCAAAAATGTACATTAAGACCATAAAGCCTGCAAAAGGGAATGTATTCACTATGATACCTGCTTTAGAACTTTTTAAATGAATAACCATAACCACAACAACGAAATCCTGTCTCGAGCTTTATGAACCTATCACTCCCAACTTCTAAATCACATATATTATGAAACACAATAAATTACCAACCGCCTGTCCTATTGTTATCAAAAATTAATGGAACCCAAACAAAGGCGGGTGCATACACAATTACCACATGGACACAACACAAGATATTGCAAAGATGATATTGTACAACCATATTATACTGGTGACAGTAGCATTTACTAACCACTCCCTGTAAGTCGAGTAGCTCAAATATGAACTTGAACTTGTCCAGAATGTTGTCAAAATAGCATCATTCTTTCAAAAATATGTTTAGTTAGAGTAGAACTAGGTCATATTTCTACACTAAGTATAGAGCATACAGCAGTCACATTTTGCCATATAGAAAGGAAGTGTCCATGTTCTTTTAAATTGACAATGTTTTCTGCTTTTCTGATCAATAATTGGTCAAACCTTCTTAAAATGTTGTTGATTTGAGTTTTATTAGCTTTTGTTAAAAAACAGTATTACTGTATTTTTTATAATAGCAATATACTGTTAATCTCGGTTTTGTTAATCTTTGTTTTGCAGGTATATATGGAGAAATAAGATCATTTCAATGCACACAGGGGAAAAAAGGGTTAAATACCTCTTTTTTGATAAAAAAATTAAGAACCTTTTAACCATCAAATAAAGTCATCCAAAATAAACGAGTAATGACCGTGTATATTTGGATGGATTGAATACTGCAGCCAGTAACTAATCTCCAGAGCAAATCAGCAAAAAAACTGGGATCTAAAGATGGGCTCACCGGCAGCACGCTCATGATGCTCTTGGTGCTTTAGAAGCCTTAAGTCTCTATGCTAAAGTTAGAGATGCATTAGAAGCACACTAGTGGGTCTTTTACATTACCTCAGCTTAAGTGCATCAAAGAGCAAAGAGCAGAGTGAAGAATTAAAATGTAAGCATCAATGAAGAGGACAATTCATCTTCAAGGATCCAAACACCATCACATAATCCACTTGTACAATATTGAATTTAAATATCAAAATAGATGATATAGTCATCATTCATTTATGGTGGGTTTGATAAGAATGATGGAGAAGTAAGAATACTTGGGTTTACTTTGGTTTGGTCATCAATATTAGTGATTGGACATCAAGATTGTTCTTATAATTGGTTCCAAGAAGAAATTATGAAAATTTGTTTCAACAATAATACAGTTAGATTGATGTCAAAGCACCACAGCAAGCAATAATCATACACTTTTAGTGAATGACTTGTCACTATGACTATGACAGTAGCAAGTCAGCTGATGCCTTCTATCATTTGTTTTAAAAATATTTAGCACACAGTTCTATAATGTTTAGAGATTAGAAAATGTTAATGGTTATATCAATTGATGAAGCATCATAGTATGTGATGCTTTTGGAGTCCTTAGAATCTCACTATTAAGAATTTGTGAAAGTAAAAATATAATAATTACACTAGAGATTGCATGGTACATATTATCCCAGTGATAACTTTAGAAATAAGTAAATGGTTTTCATATATGTTTTTTCACCAAAAAAAACAATAAGGATACGTTCATGTATTAACATGTCAAATTCAAGTTTTAGCATGTGTATATACATACACATAGACATACATATACACCATGTAATAGCATGGACACACCATATAATAGTATCGATATTCAAGATTCTATGCCTAAAGAGAAGTCAGATAAAAAAAGTAATTGAGAGAAATGATTAATTAAATTTCTATCAGTAGGCCTTTGACACCATTAGTCTTGCTTTGCAATTTTTATCGTCATATTTAAATAACACAAAAAAATTTGGCCCTTGGATTACTTTTTTAAAGATTCCTGCTCATTCTATTAAGAAAAGACTAATCTTGCAAACACTCAAGGCTATCTCCACTCTTGTTCGCTCTCCCCTCCCTTCATTTTTCTTTTCATGCACCACAATCCTTCTCCCCTAACAATTATATTCAACCACCCGCTGCTTCACGACCTCCATTCTTTGCCTCCCTCAAATTCCCCCAACTCTAGCAGCATCATGGCTGAGCACTCCCAGCTTCAACCCATGATCACCTTTCTCCCTCTCTTCCTCTAGTCCCCATTTTTTCCTTTATCAGCATCCTCACATTCAGGGAGTAGAACAACTACCCCCAACATATAGGCGAACAGACCAATCTGGGGTGGGATGTACATCACTTATTTGAGATAGAGTATTTGATGAAAATCTAAGGTTACATCAAATGTTTGGGATTAGGTTAGCTTAATAGCAATTTTTTCACACTCAGGGCATCCTTTACTTACCCCTTTTACAACAGTTAGACGAAACCCTGCCCTAAGCACTTGAACCATATGAATGGTGTTTATGATGAACTACAAGGTAAACTGAACTCCAGAATACCAACTCCCACCAAGATGCTTAAGTGGAATGCGAGGGCAAGCACAATAGAAAAGAAAAGACATCAAAAAAAAAAAAGGACAGTTTCTTGCTGTGGCAAGACTTTAAGCCAGGTTTTGGGTGGAGCTAATATAAAGGTGACGCTTTGAGCGAGGTGCTTAATATAGAGGGCATCACTCGCTCACATTTTTGAAAGATCCTTCTTTTACTTCTTGATTATCACTTTATCAACCCAAACAAACATTCTTGAAAGAGACGCACGATACACGTTACAGAAAAAGAACCGCAAAAAAGATAAAATCATGCTTTCATGGCAAATAAAATCAAATAACCTAAAGCACTGACCAACAAAAACGACAAAACCCAGAAACCAGAAAAAGGGTTTCCCTACTCATCTCTTCCCTAAATACACGATCAGACAGCAAAAGCATAACCAAGTCCAACTGCAAGAGATTGCAATCATGATAATCTCAATCGTTGGATAGGAATCTGATCGAGAATCAAATCAAGCCATCATCATCATCAACCAGCCGATGGATCAAAGCAGAGAGAATAAATATTGCGCGAAAGAAAAGAGTGGAGTAAAGATCAAGAAAAACGTACCCAAGACTGCTTCCAGATAGGGGAGAGCCATTATGGGAAGAGGAGAACGATCGGTGCCTTATTACTAGTAGTTCTACAACTCCACTGCCGAGGGTAAGGGGGGAAGGTGAAGTATTCGAGGGTTGAGGGGAGAAGCTAGGCGATGTGGCGACTCGGAAGAAGAGAGAGGAAGGGCGCGACCGAGGAGTGCGACCCAGAAGGCGACGAGGATTTTTTATTTTTGGGTAAACCAAAAGGGTTAGGGGGGATTCTTTGCCCTTGCCCCCATACCCGCAAATGCCGAGATTCCCTAAAGTTGCGTAGGGGGGCAGTTATGTAATGGGGAAACGAGCTCGTCTATACTTATTATTTAAGAGAAACGAGGCGATGATGGTAATACCAGGGCCTGCGTTTGGATGCAACGGCAAATGCCGAGTCTCGGTACAGTCGCAAAGCGGCGGGGGGGGGGGGGGGGGGGGGGGGGGAGCTCACGCAATAGGGGAAACGGGCTCGTCTGCATGTATCATTGAAGGGAAACGGGGCGATGATGATGATTCCAGGGTCTGGGTTTAGATGAAACGGTGAACCAGGGAAAATAGAGCGCACGTGAATACACGTGATCCTCTCGACGCTGATTTGCCCGCGTTCGGGTGTTATGCCGCGTGGTGGTTCATCTACCTTCGAGAAAGCGGGGAAGTTAAAATTATATTTTCTAACGGGTTGGGCCCTATACCCGGGTTCGGCTCCCTCCTCTCATCCTTTTGGTTAATCAAAAAAAAAAAAAAAAATTTCTGGCTACTATTATTTTTTTTCCTTCCTTTTCTTATAAAAGAAAATTCTTTTATCAAATACTTATTGTTTATGATAAATATTTTTTAAAAATAAAAAATACTTCCTTTTATCACTACCAAACGTGGATATAATTCGTAAAGGATGAAACCTTTTTAGCATACTAATAGATGGCACAACATTTGGTAATGGTAAGAGATTGCTAGCACCGTTAAAAAAAAAAGTTTTGTTCCTGATACCTTAGTTTTATCAATCTTGAAGAACTTTTCCTTTTATATCTATATCTCATATACATGTTATACAAATTATTTATTAATTTTAATTATAATAGTTTTTCTTAAGTTCTATTAAAATTATAGTGGTGGGTTGAATAGTCAACATCCTGAGCAAGTAATATCCAGCGACTCTAAAATAATTTAAGACTAGCAATTTTAGTTAAAGAACTTTATTTCGTATAAATTAACATAAGATATTTCATGGAAGTAGGTAGAAAAAAATATTCTTGGTAAAGGAAGAGATTATGCATACACATAATTTTTATGTATTTTTTGTTCGCTAATTTGCTCAATGACAATTAGAGGTGTTGTCATTGCAATCTTCATCAAGCATAGGGAGATCAAGCTCAACATGAAGTTTGTTTTGATCTTGAAATTTTTAAAATTAAATTGATTTTTTATATTTGATTGGTTAGATCAATCCAGGTAGATCATAGGCTATTTCATTTGACTTGATTCTCTTAAATTAAGATAAGCCAATCTATTACCTATTATATATTTCTAATACAATGTTTTCATATATATATATATATATATATATATATATATATATATATATATATATATATATATATATATATATATATATATATATATATATTCCATATCTTTACATAATTACATTAAATACCTGATAAAGTTTTAAATATTTTTTATAACTACTTATTGCTTAAAAAATCAGTGTAATTATCTATTATATTTATTATCTATTATTAACTATATCTATAAAAAAACAAAGAAGTCTAATTTAGTTTTGAAAGATATTTTCTCTCCAAAACTTGGACCAAATTTTTTTAATAAAATATTTTCATGTAATATACAAACATGCATTCTATATCATCTTCACATTAAAGGCCTAACAAAATATCAAATACCTTTTATACCCACTTATTGCTTAGAAAATTGGTGTAATTATATATATAAAGCAAAGAAGTCTGGCTTAGTTTTGGAAAAAAATTACCCTCCAAAACTTACACCGAATTCTTTTGCTAGAATGTTTTCATTAATTTGTATACATGCATTCTGATGTGGTGGGATCGTTGACGTGGAGGAACCGGCAGGCACCACGTCAAGAAAAGACGCCGCGTCGGACGTCGCGTCGGACGTCGTGTCAACTCTCCGGCCCGGACTCCACTACCGAGCTGAGCTGAGCTCCCTCAAGATAGCGAGCCGAGCTCTGTCCTCCGCCAGGTCGGGCCCACGAGCTCGGGATGCCTAGGTCGGAGCCGCCTCCTGCCCTCCAGAGCGAGACCCTCGGAGGTTAGTGCCCTGTGGTCGAGGTCGAGTTCAGCGCTCACCCGTCGGTGTGGAGCCTCTCCGAGCGCGCACCCTCTGGACCGGGTTCGCCTCTTGCCCTCCAGAGCGAGACCCTCGGAGGTTAGTGCCCTATGGTCGAGGTCGAGCTCAGCGCTCACCCGCCAATGTGGAGACTCTCCGAGCACGCGCCCTCTGGATCGGGTCCGCCTCCTGCCCTCCAGAGCGAGACCCTCAGAGGTTAGTGCCCTGTGGTCGAGATTGAGCTCGGCGCTCACCCGCCAATGTGGAGCCTCTCCGAGCGCGCGCCCTCTGGACCAGGTCCGCTTTCTACCCTCCGGAGCGAGATCGTCAGAGGTTAGTGCCCTATGGTCGAGGTCGAGCTCAGCGCTCACCCGCCAATGTGGAGCCTCTCCGAGTGCGCGCCCTCTGGACCGGGTCCGCCTCCTGCCCTCCAGAGCGAGACTATCGGAGGTTAGTGTCTTGTGGTCGAAGTCGAGCTCAACGCTCACCCTCCAATGTGGAGCCTCTCTGAGCGCACGCCCTCTGGACCGGGTCCGCCTCCTGCCCTCTAGAGCGAGACCCTCGGAGGTTAGTATCCTGTGGTCGAGGTCGAGCTCAGCGCTCACCCGTCAATGTGGAGCCTCTTCGAGCACGCGCCCTCTGGACCGGGTCCGCCTTCTGCCCTCCGGAGTGAGACCCTCGGTGGTTAGTGCCCTGTGGTTGAGGTCGATCTCAGCGCTCACCCGCCAACGTAAAGCCTCTCCGAGCGCGCGCCCTCCGGACCGGGCCCGCACTCTGCCCTCCTCCACCAAGACACCCCCGCAAGCTCGGAGCACCTAGGTCGGAGCGAGCCCTGCCATTCCAGCTCGGACGAGGTCCTCACTAGCCTAGAACGCCGGCAGGTCATCCGAGGACTGCACTAGAGCACCTTCCAGGCCATACTGACCACCTGCAATCGCCAGTTACACTAGAAAGGGAAGAAGCATGCTGATCGAGGTGCCACATTCCTCACCAACCACCCAGATCATCCAAGAGAAGAATCCAACTAGGGGATTCGAATCCCGTGGGCAGCGGCCCACCATTCAAGGCACTGCCAAGTTTCCCGGAATGAGGCGACCAAGAAGAGTGTCGGAGTGCCTGACAACTTCCCTTATCATGAATCAGGAAAGACTCCTCGTGACACCACCGCATGCGCCTGACAGCCTGGCGAGGATCCCGAGACAAGCGCCCAACAGTAACCTAGTTGCAACAAACTCGGAGATAACACAACAACAACCCCAACACATAAAGAAAAAAAAGAGAGAAAGGTGCAACCCCCACCAGGGAGAGGGGGCAAAGCACCACCACCACCACGACAGTCGACGGGAAACTAGGGAAACAAGGAGAGGCAGAGAAGCAGGGAACCCCTCTGTCCCCGCTGTCATTCTCTCCCTGCAATGTTTCTGTCTACACACACATTTCTTACTCCTCCTAGTGCGAAGTCCATCAAGAGGGGCCCGACCAGGAGGATCTGTTCTCCTGGATCGTCACTAACTTGACCGTCGGAGTGCCCCCGCCGGAAATCCCGGCCCGGGTCACTAACTCCTGTTTTGTAGGTCCGGTACCAGAGGACCACCAGGCAACAAGAAGAGTGCACTCCGGTGCCGGTAGCAGCTACAGGCACGGCGATCCTGGCGGCAACAGATTGACGCGCCAGGAAGGGGGGACAGGCGTGATCAAGTCCTCCACCTCTTTACAGAGTGACACCCCATGGAAGAATGGTGGCGACACGAGCTCGAAAGGCCTCTATCAACCGTGCAGGGGGTTCCCCCTCCCCAAGGGCACCCACGTCACCTTCTCCATTCCCTTCGGCGAAAGGATCCGCTGACGACGTCGTCAGGCACGCAACGAAAGCACTCCTGGAGAAGCATGAGCGCAAGCTGGCAGAGCTTTCCTGCCGGTTCACTGCTATGCAAGGCTCAACCAGCGAGCCACCGGGCTACGATGCCTGCCACCCTTGAAGCCCTTCACCGGCCGTGATGAGACGAAGTAGTGTCGCCCTCACTGCGATCACAGCCGTGACACCGGAGAATGTCGCGATCTCAAGTAGGAGGTCGAGAAACTCATCAAGAAAGGCTACCTCCAAAGGTTTGTGGGGGGCATACCTCAAGCGGGGTCCTAGGCGCTTGCTGCTCTCCCGCCGGCTCCAACCTTCAACAGCTGCCCCATCGTGAAGCCGGTGGGCGTGGTCACCGGGGGAGCCGCGCGCGCGTCCAAGGAAACCTGGGGGGCACGGGACCCTGAGAATGTACTCCCCATTGTGCTGGGAGAGGAAAGGTAAATAAAGATGCCGCGGTCGTCAGGATGACGATCGCGAACCACCGCAGGCATGCCCCTACAAGGTGGCCGAAGCTCCATCGTGAGGGGCCTGTTACCTCGAAAACCCCGACGGCGTCGAGCTCCCTCGAAAAAGAAGGGTTCGCGGCCCGCGAAGACGCCACCAACAAGGTAAGGTTTCTTATCGATAATAATGATAACGATTTTTTCTTGCACGAGTATCCATATGTCTGGCAGGGAAGAATCAACGACGTCCCTGAGCCTAGCTCCAGGACGTCGACAGATCTTCGAACCATGCAGCTCTCAACCTGAAGCATTCCCGAGCCCAGCTCCAGGACGTCAAAGGGTCTTCGAGCCATGCAGCTCTCAATCTCAAGCGTTCCCGAGCCCAGCTCCAGGACGTCAAGAAATCTCTGAGCCATGCAACTCTCAATCCCAAGCATCCCCAAGCCCAGCTCTAGGACATCAAAGGATCTTCGAGCCATGCAGCTCTCAATCCCAAGCATCCCCGAGCCTAGCTCCAGGACGTCAAAGGATCTTCGAGCCATGCAGCTCTCAATCCCAAGCATCCCCGAGCCCAGCTCCAGGACATCAAAGGATCTTCGAGCCATACAACTCTCAATCCCAAGTATCCCCGAGCCCAGCTCCAGGACGTCAAGGAATCTTCAAGCCATGCAGCTCTCAACCTGAAGCATCCCCGAGCCCAACTCCAGGATGTCAAAGGATCTTCGAGCCATGCAGCTCTCAATCTCAAGCGTCCCCGAGCCCAGCTCCAGGACGTCAAAGGATCTTTGAGCCATACAACTCTCAATCCCAAGCATCCCCGAGCCTAGCTCCAGGACGTCAAGGAATCTCCGAGCCATGCAACTCTCAACCTGAAACGTCCTCGAGCCCAGTTCCAGGACGCCTACTCAAGATCGGAGCTCAGATCTCTGGCCAAGAAAACTTCGAGCCAAGCCGCTCTCAATCTCAAACGTCTCCGAGCCCAGCTTCGAGATGCCAAGGGATCATGGGACCAAGTAGCTCCCATTAACGCCTCGAGCCTAGCTCTAAGGCGCCAAAGACCTGGGCCAAGTCCTCAGGCAACCCCTGGGTCCGAGCCTAGCTCCACGTCCAGGAAGGCCTCAAGTCCGGTAACCCTCTTCTCTGATCTCCCCACTCGAAAAGAAGACGAGAGGGGAAGGAAAGAAAGAGAACGAGAGGAGAACCCGACAAGAACCCTCTTCTCTGATCTCTCCACTCGAAAAGAAGACGAGAGGGGAAGGAAAGAAAGAGAATGAGAGGGGAACATGGCAAGAACCCTCTTCTATGATCTCCCCACTCCAAAAAAAAAAACAAGAAGAAGAAGAAGAGAAAGAAAAGAAGAAAAGAGCAGAAGGAATAGCTCACCGAATAAAGTTGGGAGAAGATGGCGCTGATGACATCGGCTAGCCGCATCCCGGCCATGTCCTGCCAGTCGCATGTCTAAATCGAGAAATCCATCATGCGCTCGGCCAGCTCGGGGCTCCGGAGGAACAAGCTTTCTGGCCCCATCTTAAAGGAGAGATGGCATCGCCCCTCCTCCCTTCGACCTTCTACCGGAGTGGGCGGCCTCGTCCCGGTAACTGCAGGGCCGCGGGGGGCAGGCTGAGAAGCGGACGTCGGTGCAGACGGTGCCTCGGTCGTAGCCCTGGTGATGGCCCAGACCTCCTTACCCCTGACCTCGACAACTAGTGGACTCGAAGGATGATGGGGTGTAGCAGCCGCAGCTGCGGCCCTCGCCCAGACCACAACTTCAGGCTCCGCAGCAGGGGCCTGCTGGACTGGCCTCGGTGCCACAGAAGCCACCCTCTCCACCGATGCAGGAGTAGAGCGAGCCGCCTCCAAACTCGGACCAGCTGGAGCAGCCGAGCTCAAACCAAGCACCACAGTAGGGGCAGCCACAGGAGTGCTCTCACCCCAGGCTCGTCTCGACGGAGGGTCCCCGGCTAGCCCGATCGGCGGCCTCTTCCGGGTGATCACCAGCATATCGTTCTTGGAGAAAATAATCCCTGCATGCAAGTCATACAACAATTAGAGTCCGTGGGAAACAATGCAAGAAATGCAAATATAAAGAAAGAGGGAAGTTCAGGTCGAACTCACCCAGCCCATTCGTTGGGTCGATCCCGGAGTCGGTGAGGTTCTGCTCAAATAACAGGACTTCGAGGGAATGAATCTGGGCGGTGCGGAGCTGCTCGTAATCATCCCGGTCAGCCGCATCGACCACGGAATTTCGGTTGGGGGACTTGTCCGGATCACTCCAGACCTAGTCAACCCCCTCAACCTCAACAAAAAAAAACTTACTCTTCCATCCCCTGATGGAAGAGGGGAGCTCAAACTTAATGCCCTTCGGGCGGGAGGATAAGGACTACCACCTATCCTCAGTTGGATGGCGCTTCAGAGGGAGGAAGGCCCTGAACAAGGAAAACCGGGCAACAAACCCGTGGAAGTGAAGAAGCTTCTCAATGCTGGCTTCATCAAGGAGTCTCATTACCTGGAGTGGCTGGCCAATGTTGTCATGGTGAAGAAGGCTAGTGGGAAGTGGAGGATCTGTGTAGACTACATAGACCTCAACAAGGCGTATCCCAAAGATAGCTTTCCCTTGCCAAAAATCGACCAGCTGGTGGATGCGACGGCCAGTCACCAGCTCTTGAGCTTCCTGGATGCTTTCTCTGGGTATAACCAGATCAGGATGCACCCCGAAGATAAGGAGAGGACGGCCTTTGTCACAGACAGGGGCCTGTATTGTTACAAGATGATGCCCTTCGGCCTAAAGAATGCGGGCGCCACCTTCCAAAGGTTGATCAACCGAGTCTTTAAAGATCAGTTGGGGAGGAACATGGAGGCATATGTCGATGATATGATCATCAAAAGCCTCCGTAGGACCGACCACATCAGGGACCTACGGGAGTCCTTTAATGCGTTGAGGTGCCACAGGATAAAGCTGAACCCCGCCAAGTGCATCTTCGGGGTGACCTCCAGAAAGTTTCTCGGCTTCCTAGTTACTCAAAGAGGCATCGAGGTCAACCCCGAAAAGATCAAGGCCATCATTGACATGACCCCTCCGACTAATAAAAAGCAGGTGCAAGAGCTTACGGGGCGCATCCCCTCTCTCAGCCGCTTCATCTCCCGGTCGGTCGAGAGATCCCTCCCGTTCTTCAAGACCTTGCACCGGTCGGACCGCTTCCAGTGGACTGATGAATGCCAAACGACCTTTGAAGCCTTGAAGGACTACTTGAGGAACCCTCCGCTCCTGGCCAAACCAATGGAGGGGGAAGTGTTGTACTTGTACCTATCAGCTTCCAGTGAGGCCGTCAGCGCCGTTCTTGTGCTGGTGGAGGAAGGCGGCCAACAGAGACCCATGTACTACATCAGCAAGGTTCTCCATGATGCCGAGGTCAGATATCCTAAGGTGCAAAAGCTGGTGTACTCGCTGGTTATAGCGGCAAAGCATCTCCGACCTTATTTCCAAGTGCATCCTATCGTCGTGCTGACGGACCAACCCCTCAGGGCGATCCTCCGAAGCCCCGATATCTCTGGACAGCTCGCCAAGTGGGCCGTCAGGTTGGGCGAGTTTGACATCTCCTTCCAGCCACGGTCGTCTTTGAAGGCCCAAGTGATAGCTGATTTCATCGCGGAATGCACCTGGGGGGCGGAGCCGACTCCCACAATGGTCGAGACGTACATAGCCGACCCGGTGGGAGAGGCCGAGCCCGCCTAGACCCTGCACGTAGATGGAGCTTCCAACCTCTTGGGGTGCGGTGCAGGCTTAATCCTAGCTGACCCCGATGGGCAATGTTTGGAATACGCCCTGTATTTCGCATTTCAGGTGTCAAACAATCAGGCAGAGTATGAAGCTCTGCTTGCGGGGTTGAAGATAGCGGACGAACTGGGTATTGCTAGGATCCGCGCCTTCTCCAACTCCCAGCTAGTAGTCAGTCAGGTGAAGGGTGAGTTTGAGGCGAGGGATCCGTCTTTGGCCAAGTACTTAGACAAGGTACGGGACTTGGTGTCACAACTTAAATTCTTTGAGATTTTTCATATACCCCGGAAACAAAACTCCCAGACGGATGCTTTGTCGCGGCTGGCCACCACTGCGATCGGCACCTCTGACCAAACCTTCATGAAACATCTCCAGCACCCAAGCATTACAGAGGAGCCGATGGAGATCCACCAGGTTGAGCAAGAGGCCTCGTGGATGGACCCAATCCGCGCATTCCTGGCGTGAGGAGCCCTTCCGGATGACCCGGCGGAGGCCAGGCGCATTCGCTCAACGGCCTCTAAGTACGTCATCTTCGATGGGGCTCTCTACAAGCGCTCATTTTCTCAACCCTTGCTGAAATGCTTGGGGTCAGCCGATGCGGACTATGCGCTCCGAGAGGTGCACGAAGGCATCTGTGGCGATCATCTTGGGGGAAGGTCCCTAGCTTACAAAATCATTCGCCAGGGGTATTATTGGCCCACGATTCAGAAGGATGCCTTAGACTTCGTACGAAGGTGCGATGCATGCCAGAGGTTCTCCGGCATCCAAAGGAGGCCAGCCAGCTAGCTGACCCGGCTCACAGTGCCTTGGCCATTCGCCCAATGGGGGATGGACATCCTGGGACCTTTTTTCCCGGCCTCCGGTCAGCGAAAATTCCTCCTCGTGGCCATTGATTACTTTACTAAGTGGGTAGAGGTTGAGGCATTAACGCAGATAACCGAGGCCAAAGTGGAAAACTTCATTCGGAACTGCATTATCTTCCGGTTTGGGATTCCGAAGACGATCATCACTGACAATGGGAGGCAATTCGACAACTCCCAGTTCCGGGACTTTTGTCAACAATATCGCATCGCCCATCGGCTTACGTCGGTCGCTCACCCTCAGTCCAATGGAGAGGCCGAGGTTACCAATAGAACGATCCTGCATGGGCTGAAGCCCCGGCTAAATGAAGCCAAGGGGCTCTAGGCGGAAGAGCTTCATTCAGTGCTCTGGGCATACCGGACTACAGCACGGTCGGCAACAGGAGAAACTCCGTTTAACTTGACTTATGGGAGTGAGGCGGTCATCCTTGTGGAGGTTTCTCTACTATCCCTGCGGGTTGATCAATTCGTCGAGCCGGCCAATTCGGAGCAACGAAGGGCTGACCTAGATCTGCTAGATGAGACCCGATTCCCGGCAAGTATGAAGATGGCGACTTACCGTCAAAGGATGGCCAGATATTACAACTCACGGGTTAAAGCGCGCACCTTCCAAGTTGGGGATCTGGTCCTGCGGAAGGCAGAGGTCTCGAGGCAGACCGAATAGGGGAAGCTCTCCCCCAATTGGGAAGGCCCCTATCAGGTTATCGAGATAGTCCGGGCTGGAACTTACCGCCTAGCACACCTGGATGGGCGATAGATAGCGCGTCCATGGAATGTAGACAATCTTCGCAAGTATTATCAATGAAGTCTACAAACTTCTCCAAGGCAGCCCACTTTCGAAAGTCCGATTCCGGTCGGCAGAGGCTCCAAGGCAGCCCACTTTCGAAAGTCCGACTCCGATCGACAGAGGCTCCAAGACAGCCCACTTCCGAAAGTCCGACTCTGGTCGGCAAAGGCTCCAAGGTAGCCCACTTCCGAAAGTCCGACTCTGATCGGCAGAGGCTCCAAGGCAGCCCACTTCCGAAAGTCTGACTCCGATCGGCAGAGGCTCCAAGGTAGCCCACTTTCGAAAGTCCGACTCCGGTCAGCAGAGACTCCAAAACAGCCCACTTCCGAAAGTCTAACTCCGGTCGGCAGAGGCTCCAAGGCAGCCCACTTCCGAAAGTCCGACTCCAGTCGGCAGAGGCTCCAAGGCAGCCCACTTTTGAAAGTCCGACTCCGGTCGGCAGAGGCTCCAAGGCAGCCCACTTCCGAAAGTCCGACTTCGGTCGACAGAGGCTCCAAGGCAGCCCACTCCGAAAGTCCGACTTCGATCGGCAAAGGCTCCATGGTAGCCCACTTTCGAGAGTTCGACCACGGTCGGCAACTATCTCGAGATAGCTCCCGTGGAACTACTGGGAGGACAGGCCACAGTACGAGCCGACTCTCGGGTAGAGACCAGGAGCAAGCGCCCAGGTATCCAGCCCAAATTAAATTACTGTTCTCAACTACCCTACCGGTTTCTGGCCCGAATGGGCCGGTCGGGGGCACTTGGAGAAATTTCGAGAAAAGGGCACTTGCCCCGTTCCCGTCGACCGCTCCAAGGCAGCTCGTGACCCTGCAAGGCCGTAAAACCGACCGGGGGTACTTAGAAGAATTTTTGAAAAAGAAATGCTTTACACGCATTGAAGAAGTTCCAAAAACAAGTCTACTCGTTCATTTCAAAAAGTGGTATTTACAAATGAGGTGGGTCGGACCTTTACAAACCCCTTAGGTTCGGCCCATGGGAGACGCGTCAGGGGCCACAACCTCGGCCCCATCGGCTATAATTGGAGGGTCGGCTGGGACTACGGTGGCCGGGGCTTCCTCCGGAGGGGCCACCGCTTTCGTGCTGGCTGGCGCTGGAGCTTCGGCCCTGGCCGCTCCAACCTCACCCTCCGCTGGAGGCTCCACTTCGGCCTCCTCTCCCTCGGACGGGTCCCGCAACTTGGCACCCGCCAGGTCCAGCTCCGGGAATAGCATGCCCACCTTCTTCAGGGCGTCGTCGTAGCCCTCCCTGTAGAAATCGGTCGCCGCCTCCTCCATGTCCTTGGTGAAGGCGCTGGAGGCCTTGTATGCCCCTACGGCCTCCTGGACCTACTTCGCGAACGACTCCCTGCACTCCTTGAGTCGAGCCTCCAACTGTGCCGACGCTGTGCGCTCGGCCCAGGCCCTCTCATTGGCCTCCGCCGACCGCTTTTCCTCCTTGCTGAGCCAGCGGGCGAGAAGGCGGGCCTTTGCCTTCTTCTTCTTGAGGCTGGCCTCGCGGTCGGCCAGCCTGCTTTCAGCCTCCTTCTAGGCCGCCCTTGCCGACTCAACCTCCGCCCAGGCTGCTGCCAGGCTCTCTCCAGACGACTTCAGTGACGTCGCCGCGACCTCCTAGGCTGCCTCCAACTCCTGAACCCTTTTTGCAGAGGCCTTGGCGGCATGCACTAATTGGCAGATAGCGTCGTCCATGAGGGAGATGCCATGGAGAACTTGCAGACATACAGCCCGGTTAGTGTTATATGTCAAGGAGAGAAAATAAGTAAATAACGAAGTAGGAAGGTTAGGTCCTTACCCTCATGAAGTCGTGGTACGTCTCCACGGTCACATCGGCCAGGCTTCTCTGGATCGACACCTCCCAATCGGCATCGGTCATTGCCCCCCTCAGTAAGCTCCGTGCCCTTCGGGGGTGATCGAGTGCCCACCAGTGTTGGAACCTCTCCGAGTAGATCTCCTCGTCCGACTGCTCTGGCCCACTGTCGACTGCTCCCTCTATGGCCAGCCCCTTTCCCTTGTCAGCCCTGACCGCTCCCTCTGGACCGGCGGATGTCGTGGCTGCATCGGACGTCACCGGCTCCCCCTGCTCTTGATGGGGGGCCGACCTTGCTGGTGGGGCTGGCGCCCCCACCGCGTTCCTCACCCTGCGCTCGCTGAGAGGGAGGTCGTCCCCATCTGACTCGATGTCGACGATGGGGACGGGTCGCTCCTCCTCCCGCCTCTTCTTCTGTTGCTCAGCGACTGGCGGGGGGGCTGATTCTGGAGTGGCGCGCTTCCGCACCGCCCGTCGGATGACGTTGGACTTGTCAATCCGTTGCATTCTTCCTCCTATCACCAAACATCCAGAGTTAGAGAGAGGAGGAAAGATTAAAAGAATTGTAAGAAGAGGGGTCGGCCCTTGCCTAAGCATCTTTGGGAGCTGATCCTCGCCTGATGAAGGGTCTCTTCCCCCAACAGCTCAAATGCCGCCACCGGGCCGGCTCTACTGAGCGCATTGAACATGCCCAGGTCGGCCGCCGATACTGGCCTCCCCTCGCGGACCCTCGCCCGCGGCTCTCTCCACAACGGCTCGAACCCCCAAGGTTCGAGGCTGCTGACGAAGAAGAACCTGGCCTTCCACCCGTGGACGGCCGACGGGAGGCACTTCAAGATCTTTCGGCCTTGACAAGGGACGAATAGGACCCACTCTCGGCTCCTAAAGTCCCTCTTCAGGAAAAAGAAGTTATCGAAGAGGGACAGACTGGAGTCGGACCCGGCCCTATGACAGAGTACTATAAAGCAGCATAACACCCGAATACTATTCGGGGTCAGCTGCACCGGGGTTACCCTATAGTGGTTGAAGATGGCTATAAACAGGGAATGCAGTAGGAACCTAAGGCCGGCCTTATGATGGGACTCGTACATTGGAAGGGTCCCTGGACCTAATGGGTTATTTGCCCTCCCCTCTCGGCCCGGAAGAGTGAGGTGCAGGGTGGACGGGATACCGAATACCGTCCTGAGGTTTTCAACCCATTCCTGGGTCATGGTCAAGGATACCGTGCTCGACCCTGGGTCCCTAGGTCTATGGGACGAACCCCTACTGCTGGATGCCATTGGAAGCTAGAAGGAGAAGAGGAATGGCTTGGGACTAACCTGGGGTGGACTCCTAGGTGTCGATTTTCGCGAAGGAAGGAAGGGAGGACTCGATCTCGCGAAGAGTAGGCGCAGTAGGAAAAGCCCTCTCGCTTTGCCTCCTCCTCCTTTTATAGGCCTTCAAGGGAGGGGGAGAGGGGGGAGAAGTCATTGCCCGCCTCGGGCACACCTCAGCCGTCCCGTCAAGGGCCACAACCGCCTGCGTTGCGAGAATCGAAGCGGCTGAAGCACCCTCTCACGCGGATCATGATCCGCGTGCACGCCGGATCAACGATGATAGACTAATCCAAAGGGTAGCGCTGGCCGGCCAGATGTTGCCGCGTGGCGCGATGCTCCACTTCACCCCGAATCGACGTGGGACAGTCTGGCTCTTATCATGGCACCGGACTTGCATTAACTGCCCCGCCTGCACCCCAACGAGTGGTTGACAGCTATCCAGGGCGCCGTCTGAGGCGGATTCGAAGCGACCCGATGCTTTGGTCCGGAGTTCGCCGCAGGTGCGCACGATCATGCTCCTGTCCTTTTGTGCCACGTGGCCCCTCAACGTCCAAGAGCATGGGGGCAACTGATGCACCCATTCGGCTAGTCCCCGGTCGGACCGGCCCCCGACACCCGGTCGGCTGGTCCTCACGCAGAGTCCGACTCCCCGATCGGCTTTCTCAAAGAGCCGACCCGGGAGCTTTGAAGGCTGATAGGCGCCCCACCGCCCGTGCGACGGCCCTTTTTATCGTCACGGTCGGCTCCTGGGGAGCCAGCTGACCCACTGTTGAAGAGATCGCCCGAGGTTTCTAGGAACCTTTCCTCTCCGACAGTTCTGACATTCTGTTATAACAAACTCCAGCGCATGGCCACTACTCTGACATGCCGCCACCCATGATCTCGTCGCCACGCCTGTTCTCCTGAGGACATATTCAGATTTTTCTAGCCTGCTCCCCAACAGAATTTGGCAGTGCTCCGTACCTATAAAAGGCGCCCGGGGGACCTCCGTGAAGGGTAACGTTCTTCTTCCCCATTGCATACTCTCCTTCCGAGCTTCCTCTCGTCTGTTGCTCCAGCCCTCCTCTAACTTAAGCATCGGAGTATCCCCCGCCGGAGCCCCTCCGGCGCCCAGGGACTTCTTGCAGGTTGCCCGATCGAGGAGCCCTCCAGCGCGTCCGCTGAGCCCGGTTCAGGAGGAAGAGAGGCAACAATCCTCTTATAATAATAATCTTCATATCAATAAATAATTCTATGATGATTATAAATCCCAAAACCTTCTATCCAATTTTATCAGCGGCTCATCTATCGATTCCTAGTCCCAACTTACAATTTTCTGATCCCTAGAAGAAAAATTTTTAGATCTTCATTTACAAATATTTATTTATCTCACCATTCTTTTCTTCCTCTTTCTCCTTCTCTCATATCTCTCATCTTTCTTTCTCTTCTCTTATTTTTTTTTCTTTTCTTTTTCTTTTCCTTTTCTTTTCCTTTTTTTTTTTTTTTTTTTTCTCTCTTCTCCTTTTCTTTTCTCTTTTTCTCCCCCTTTCATTTTTCTTTCCTTTTTTTTTTCTCCTTCTTTTCTTCTTATCCTTCTTTTCTTCGTCTTCCTCGTTTACCAAAATAGAGGAAATCCCTTGAAAAGAAACAACTTGAATCCCTGTATCTACATCATCTCTTTCATTTGAATTTGATAACATGGGCATCCCTTTCATTATGGAACCTAAAGCAACCACCAGGAATTAAGAACCGAAGCAACTATCGGGAACCAATAATCATAAGTAGGCATGAACATCAGAAGTCGTTGTTCCCTGCACAATAATATTTTCATCATATTCATGTGAAATCAAGAAACCCCCTTCAAAAGAAACCAATCTAAATTCTAGCCTTTAAATCATGCTTCTTTGGTCAACCTGAAGTATAACATTGAATCAGGAACAGGAACTATCAATACCATTAACATCATGAATCTAGCTACAAAATGATGTTTTCATGATTGTTTCAAACTGACCATAATATATTAGCAAAAACACTCAAAACTCATAATCCTGCAACGATTCTTCAACCACATATAAGGACATAAGGCAAGTCTAAACTCATATAGCTCGATTGACGACAATCCAAATCCAACACATCATCACTGATCCCTGTAGATTAACGAAGAAGCACTTCCAGTTTCATAAAATAACTTAACCACTTGACTTTCTTGAAAAAAAAAGGAAACCTAACTACTGCAAATCTAAGGGAGAAGGCAAGGGGTTGTTAAATAGGTTCCCACTAGGAATTTGCTTCCCCTCGACAAAATCGAGAGGGACAAGGAGACCTCTCTCTATTTTTTTTTTCTTTTTTTTTGTGCTTTAAAATTCATGCTTGGGTTGATCTCTTATTGGATTCGGCTGGGTATTACATGTATTCCATATCATCTTCACATTAAATACCCGATAAAGCATCAAATATTTTTTATAACCACTTATTGTTTAGAAATTTGGTATAAATTTATTTATAAAAGCAAATAGTCTGGCTTAGTTTAGAAAAAAATTTGTTCTCCAAAACTTGCACCAAATACTTTTAATAGAATATTTTCGAGTATACATGCATTTAATATCATCTTCATATTAAATGCCTGACAAAGCATCAAATACCTATTATAATCATTTATTACTTAGAAAATTAGTGTAATATATTATCTATTATATCTATTATCTATTATATTTATTAATCTATAAAAGCAAAGAAATTTGGCTTAGTTTTAGAGAGGATATTTCTTCCAAAACTTATACCAAATTCTTTTAATAGAATGTTTTCATGCATTACATATCATCTTCATATTAAATAACTAATAAAGCTTCCCATACTTTTTATAACCACTTATTGCTTAGAAAATTAGTCTAATATATTATATTTATAAAACCAAAGAAGTCTGGCTTAGTTTTGAAGAAATTTTTTTTCAAAAAGTTCTACCAAATTCTTTTAATATAATGTTTTTATATAATATACGCATATGCATTCATATTTTATTCACATTAAATGTTTAATAAAGCATCAAATGCCTTTTATAATCACTTATTGCTTAGGAAATTGATGTAATTATCTGTTATATCTATTATCTAGTATATCTATAAAAGCAAAGAAGCCTTTTTAGTTTTGAAGTGCATTTTTTCTTCAAAAATTGCATCAAATTCTTTTAATAGAATGTTTTATGCAATATGTATGCATATATTCCAAATCATCTTCACATTAAATGCCTAACAAAGTATCAAATACTTTTTATAATCATTTATTGCTTGGAAAATTGATGTAATTATCTATTATATCTATTATCTATTATTTATTATATCTATAAATGCAAAGAAATCTAACTTAGTTTTGGAGGGAATATTTCTTTCAAAACTTGTACCGAATCCATTTAATAGAATGTTTTCATACAATATATGTGCATACGTTCCATATCATCTTCACATTAAATGCCTAACAAAGCATCAAATATCTTTTATAGCCACTTATTGCTTATAAAATTAGTGTAATTATCTATTATCTTTTATATCTATAAAAGAAAAGAACTCTGATTTCGTTTTGGAGAGAATCTTCTCTCCAAAACTTATACTAAATCATTTTAATAGAATGTTTTAATGCAATATGTATGCATGAAATCTATATTATCTTTATATTAAATGCTTGGCAAAGCATCAAATACCTTTTATAACCACTTATTGTTTAGAAAATTGATATAGTTATCTATTATCTATTATCTATTATATCTATAAAAGCAAAAAAACTGGCTTAGTTTTTGAAATTTTTTTCTTCCAAAACTTGCACCAAATTCTTTTCATAGAAGATTTTAATGTAATATAATGCATGTATTCTATATTATCTTCATATTTTTGCTTGAAAAATTAGTGTAATTATATCTATAAAAGCAAAGAAATTTAGCTTAGTTTTGGAGAAAATCTTTTCCCTAGAACTTGCACCAAATCCTTTTAATAGAATATTTTTATGCAATATGTATGCATGCATTCTATCATCTTTATATTAAATTTTTAACAAAGCATCAAATGCCTTTTATAACCACCTATTACTTAAAAAATTGGTATAATCTATTATATATTATATATATTATCCATTATATATATATAAGTAAAAAAGTCTGCTTAGTTTTGAAAAAAAAATTTATTTTCCAAAACTTATACCAAATTCTTTTAATAGAATATTTCATGCATTATGTATACATGCATTCCATATCATCACTACAAAAAAACTGAGCTGCACCCACGTAGAAAATACGTAGATAAAAGCTTAAAAAACGTAAATATATGTCTACACCCACATTAGTATACACGTTTGGTTAACGTGGGTATGTCCGACGTCGCTATAGCTTATATCTACTTTTTTTTTTCCGTGTGTGTAGACGTGCTTTACCCACGTAATATCTAACGTAGGTAAGATTATATACGTGGGTATAAATGTAGTCTATACCCTTCTTTATAAAATGTGGGTATTTAAATACATACGAATTAGAAACGTGGGTAATTAAATACATATAAATTAGGTAATTAAATATATATGAATTAGAAACGTGGGTAATTAAATACATACGAATTAGAAACGTGGGTAATTAAATACATACGAATTAGAATTCGTTAGAATTAACAAAGTGTAGGTATAAATGAACATGTACTAACAATAATAAAACATAGGTGTATAATTAAATATAGTCATGCTCAATCCAATTTCAAAATATGGATCACCTGTAATAACAAATAAAAATAGAAAGACAAAATAACTATAAACAAGATAATTTTCATCATTATATTAAATATCGTTTAACATACATAGTGATAGTCTTACAAATATATTGTCTAAACAACTTTATTAATTTTATCAAAATCCAAAGAACAACAAACAAAACATAGTATTGATTTCAAAAGAAAGTAAATACTAGAACTCAAAACATATCATAAAACAAGTTCCAACTATTTTGCTACACCATAAAGAGAATAAAGATATATAAAATAAACTTTGTAAAATCTTCATTTCTTCCTTGACACCTTCCATTATATCACCTGCAAAAACAAAGAAATTATATAAATATACATAATTTCAGAGATAGTATAAACCATTATTAAACCAATAATGTACATAGATACATACATAATCTTTTCACCAAATTATGTGAGTACCCATAGCATGTTTCATTAAAGATCGATTTTTGTCCTTTAAAAGCAATGGAGCATCGGGCTCAAGTGCATAAGAAACAGAAACCTCACAAAAGACATCTTCCAAACTTTTGCCCATCAACATCTTGTATTTATCATCAGAAATAAATATTCCTTTGCCTACTTCTTTCTATGAGATATCCAATAAAATTACTTCTTCACCCTACAAGTATTGATTTCATATAATATAATGAATAAGTCATGATGATCATCACCTAATAACATTGAACCATTATATTTAATTCTACAAATTCATTAAAATAAATTTTACTTACAATTTTAGATGATTCAAGAATGGATAATATGTTCACTTGAGATGAGTTTAGTTCAACTCTATCACCATTCTAGAAATAATAGAGAGTTAGCCAACTTTCTTAAAAAATATTAAATTACAAATATTGCATAAAATAATGATATCATAGATACCTCTGGATTATGTTTGCTACTAACAGATGATATTTTATCTATTTTTGGTGAATGATCATCAGCTTCTTTCATGTTGGCAATACCCTGTTAATAAATAAGATAATAACAAGTTAAATTCATCAATCAAATAGCAAGTAGAATGAATGATCATCGGATTTTTCCATGATATTTTTATATTTTCAAAAAAATCAAAACAATTCTGAAAATAAATATTAAGTTATCCAATCTCATTCATATAGAAATAAAAAAAGAATTATACATTTAACTAAAGTACTCACCGAAACTGTTGAACCATAAATATTTACTACTTGAACTTGGAGAGTTCCAACTTGACCTGACAAGTCATTAACCATTTTACGCAAACTCTCATTTTCCTTTTTCAAGACTTCATTTGTTGCTTTAGAGCCCCACAATGAACTGGGAGTTGATCCTATCCCTAAGCAACGAATCATGTCTGGTCTTTCTTTGCCAAACTATTTGGAAAATACTTCATCCCCTTCTGCATCTTTAAATATTTCCTTTTGGTTCCAGTAAACATGTATGTATTAATTATAAGAAATAAATATTATAATAAAAAAAAGATAGACTTATAGTTTAGTTAACTAATAAATGATACTTACAACTAGTATAGCAGCAACATCATTTACAAGTTTACCATTCTTTCTAGTATGAGTGTTCACCCACATGCCCGGACGGCTCAATATTTTTCCTGTCCTTTTGAACTGAGTATACAAAATAAGAAAAAATTAGTTGAACATAACATATATATTTATCAGAGCAAGCAGTTTAAAAAATTTAGATGGGTTTCAAATATAGGTGATTGATTTACGCGAAGCTCCTTGTTCCTGCATAATAGTATAAATATATTATTTGTCTATCTTATTTGAAATGAAGAGATGGAGAATGAGCATAGATTACCTTGAACTGCAATTGGTTTATTAGTTAATTTATATGGATGGGAAAACAGTTGGAATGGTATGCTAGAGCAGATAACTAGCCTAATAATGCTGGAACTGCCAGGAATGACTTAACATGATGAGATTTCTCAAAAAAAGACTTAGCATGATGAGAAACCTTTAGAACTACTTGTTTGACTCAAGCCACTTCATTAAACTTCTAACGGAACAGATTTGATGCACAGGTATACATATAACAGTATAACATTCTAACCTCTGCTTCAGCTATTTGGAGGTCATAATATCGCCTTGTAAAAGCCTTATGATAGAGCAATTCTTTTCTCTTAATTGAGACTGCTTGCTTACTGAGATGATTCAACAGACTATTCAAATATTCCAACCTGCACAAGGATTCCTCAAGTAACCAAAATGTAGTTATATTTCTTCCACAATTTCAAAATCAATCATATATATCATGAAAACAATATAAGTAGCAAGAAGGAAGTACAAACTAAGTTTCCAGAGAGAAACTTCCCTGTGAAATTTCAGTTAAGGAACCTTAAATCTTGGGTCCTTGCTAGCACAGACATAGTCTGGATGACTTTCCTCATTCCAACACTTGGATAAGCTAAAACATGTCGTCCTCAAGCTCATTAGATGATGTGCATGATGCTATACAAGATACATTTCTACTCAAAAACTTGAAAATAAACAAAAAACAGTCCCTGCAAAGTGAAAGATCAAGTATTACTCCCTCTCTTCTACTACTTGTCTCTTCCCTCTTTTTCTTCTTCTTCTTCTTTTTTTTTTTGGTATCCTTCCCTCCATGATTTTACTTTATACTCTCTTTCATTTACTTAACTGTTTGGGCTCTCTTGCCTAACTGCTCCTCAAAAAATAAATAAATAAATAAATAAGACAAGAAAAGAAAAGGAAGAAAAAAGTATGCCTTAACTACGATGGGACATTTTCAATCAAACAATGGATAAGCAAGCAACAACTATAATCAAGGAATAAATAAAATGATAAACAAGGCCTGAGAGATTTTACTTTATACTCTCTTTCATTTACTTAACTGTTTGGGCTCTCTTGCCTAACTGCTCCTCAAAAAAATAAATAAATAAATAAATAAGACAAGAAAAGAAAAGGAAGAAAAAAGTATGCCTTAACTACGATGGGACATTTTCAATCAAACAATGGATAAGCAAGCAACAACTATAATCAAGGAATAAATAAAATGATAAACAAGGCCTGAGAATTTAGTGCAAGTTTTCATTTTGGGCAGACAGTGAGTGCAAATTTGGTGGTTTTAGTAGTTTCAGCTCCAGTTTTGGCAGAATGGTTGAGCTGAAAAATAATAGAAATTCAAAAATCAAATAATCAAAAATTAAAAAAAATTATTCTAAAATAAAATAACTAAATGAGAAAATAAGTTAGAATTCATTTTAGATTATATTGTAATATGTGGGACCTTTGAATACATATTTCCAATAAAGTCATGCTTAAACATTTAAAAAAGAAACTAAAATATGATTTCTACATTAACTCTTCTGAAATGAATCAAAGTTACATAAGAACTCCTGAAAAATGATTACTTTGATATTGATTCCTTTAGAAGTGCTAAATGCATATAGATCCTCTCGTCAATCACCATTGACTTGCCTAACCAACATAGGGCTGAAAGTGAACTAAAGGAGCAAATGAAGCATTTGTACTCTGGATGAATCTGCTGAGTGAAGCTAGGGTGAGTCTGATGCCTTGTTACATCATCGTCAAGCATTCCCTCTCCTTCTAACAGCTTCTTTGAAGATCTTATTCCCCTTTCAATGCATCTTTGAGGGGAGAAATGGTCAACAAAATGTTGTTTTCTGGAGTTAACATATTACTAGATATTATTCATTAAAAATTTGTTCTTGGCAAACATTTCATGACTCTAAGGATGGATTTGCACCAAGGCAGAATAATAATTGGTGCATAGCATTTCAGTTAGTGAGAAAATAGTCACGTCTTTAGCTACTTTTATGCCTATGCATTGCAAAAAAATAAGTGTCATCCAAACTGCAAGAAATACAAATATCAAAATGCATGTTAATATGAAAAAGATCAACCATATATATATTTTTATGTACAAATAAATGCGTGTATCTAAGTATGCATCATATGCATTTATGTTTCTGGATAGGACTACATTAACAAAGATAGAAATATGCACAAACTACGCTAGAAAGAGGGGTGTAGTTGCAGCTTCTTGCTACAAAACAATATGTGAAGACCAACTTGTTTTCAGGTGTATAGTGATAAGCATAATAAAAATTCAAATTTTAATACCCTTCCGCTTTTATAAGCTGCATATTTATATGAAAAAGAACAGTTCATAGAACAATAGCTACCTTGAAATATTTACTCTTATTTTGTCTGACACCATAAACTCAAAATCCAAGATTACTTGTGAAAGCTTTGTAAGAGGCATCAGAATGAGCTACAACTCAGTCCAATTCTTTCCTGCAAATCCTGTAGGTGAGCATGTGGTGTGGTTACCATTATGTATCATGCCACTCACTGAAGTTACACAATCATGTGGCACATCCCTATCATGAAGAGGTAATAGACATGGTACTAATTTACTTAGATGCATCCCACTAGAAATAAAGTGATGCACTTCAAATTTTCCATCAACTGGCTCAAAAGCATCATCCTTCTCAGCCAACAATTCAGTATGTTGCATATGTAGTGCATTTGATACTTCAATTTTAAAAATTACACGTGATTTTCCATAAAGATTTCATCTTCATTAAAGGAAACCCGATATTTCGAAGATGGATGCCAATTTGACCTACAACGCATAAAAAATTGGCAACTGATCATAAGAAAAAGGAAAGCCCCCCGTAAAAAAAAAAAAAAACAACAAAAAGAAAAAGGGAAAAGCGAGGAATTCATCTCCAACCAAATTTTTTTTATAATTTGGAAGAAGTTGAGATATAATTTCAACCAGATCAGAAAGGGCAGGAACGAGAGATCGAAGCATACCTAAGCGAATTTCCTTGGATTAGGGTTGCGGAATCGACGAATCGGCCCTGCTAGCTAAGACAAACCTCGAAATCCATCGGAAGGACGATGGTGTTCCAGGGGATGCGACATCTAGGGAGAGAGGAGACAGAGGAGAAGGGAAAGGAAGGCAGCCATGTCTCCCTTCTTTTCCTGCTGTTGCGGCTGTGAAAACAAGTAAAACAAGAAGGAACGCCTTTAAAGCACCCTGTGTGGAGTTGGGCTATTATATTTTTGGGTCGGAAATTTGGAAATTACGGCTCAGATCGAACCAGCAATCGACCTCTTCTCTTCTCTACCATGCTGCCATCGACCTCTCTTCTCCTCTCTTCCATGCTGGCAACGGCCGGCGGACGGCACACGCCCAGCACTAGTAAGTCTCTTGCAGTTCTCTCTCATCCTCTCCCTCTCTCTCCCTTCTTCTTCCTCCATGATCCATTCTGGCAGCGGCCATCGGGCGGCCATTGCCCAGCCCTGCCGCTCTCTTTCTCCCCCCTTTCTCTTCCTCCAACTCATGCTGCCAGCAGGCGCCGGCCCTCCTTTTCTTATGTATTCAATGTCAAGTGCCTACTTAAACAAATCGGGTGAACAGAGCAAATCGAAAACATTTCCTCTCACCTTTCGGGACCTCCCAGAAGAGTTGAGATTTTGTGTTGTCGGAACCTCCCAATCTCGCCGATCGGAACCTCCCGGCGTATGCCTCGCCTCGCCGTGCCTCCTCGACTCACCATGCCTCGTCAAGCGGCGCCGTGCCTCGCCGCGCTCTGTTACGAAGGGAAAATACGTAGACCGTAGGTAGCCGCCTCGCCGCACTACGAACGGAAAATACCTTGACCGAAAAAGTTGCGGTAATCAATCGAGCTTATCAAGTTCGGATCCGAATCTGATCGAGCTTATCAAGTCTGTATCCAAATTCGATCGAACTTAATCTGAAAAAACTATGCAGTTTAAATTATGCATCAAGCTTGATTTATTTATAATTATATCGAACTCAATTTAAATTTAATTTTAAATCGATGGACAAATGAGTCTAATTGATCAGTCGGATAATTATAATTTTGAATCATGCTCAATTCAAATTTGAATCAAAAATTGAACTATAACATGCTAACTTGACTCAAGCCCAAAATTAATTTAAACTAATCCAAAAAAACCAAATCTTTAGTTTAATAATACATTATTTATATAATAGTATAAATATATCAAAGTTTTTATTGATTTGGGCTTCACTAGTTGAAATTAATTTAGAGCATATTTTGGTGATTCAAGCTTGATTTATATCGAACTTCCAAGCTTGATTTTACAAGCTATTCATTTATTTGCTCAAATCTTCCCTGAAGTATTTATACATTATTATTTATTATTATTATTATTATTATTATTAAAAGTAGTCAGCAGAGCTTCCAGGTAATTCTAGATATTTTATTATTAATATTATTATTATTTATCTATTTTGATAACATGTTCTCTAGCTTCCTACCAATAAATGGTGATCATGGATTGGACTTGGACATAGAAAATACCAAAATTTAGATAAGCCCATCCTAAATCCAACTAAAAGTAAAGCTGTAAATAAATCGGGTTGACCCATGATCCAATCCGATCCGATCCATTTAGACCCGATCCAATCCATTTTTATGGACCCGTGGATCCAGGTTGGGTTCTAAAATTAGATACGTTCTATTTTTCGGATTGGGTTTGGGTTTACTGAATTTGGACCCGACCCGACCCGACCCGATTCGAATATGCTAATAATATTAAAATTATATCTATTTGGACCTTTAAATTATAAGTTAAAACTTGTATGCAACTTATTTTCAACATAGAGATAGAGTTATAATTATTTTTATATATTAATTTAATTTAAAAATAATATTATTTGTTATCTATTTTATGGTTAATAATAGTTAGCTATTTAATAATTAAAATATAGTTATCTATATTTTATTTGTATTATATTTATATCCAAACTTTTTAGAATAGAACAGGATTATTTATGAACCCGATCCAACCTGAATGACCCGTTATTAAAAATATGGACATATTGAATTCTTTTATTATACTTAGTGGGAGTGACTTTGTAAGTATAATATTATTATAATATAGTGTAATTACATTTTTAATATTTAAAATATAAAATATAAAATAATATATTATAATAAATTATAAAATATGTCATATTACATTACATGATATTGCATTATATTATATTATATTATTTAAATATATATTATATTATAGTTTTAGTTGGGTCTCGGGTTTGGATATTAAATATCAAGATCCGATCCATTTATGTTAAAGTTAATCGGATCCGAGTTTGGAATAGTTCCAAACCTGGGATCAGTATTAATTTTTTTGGACACTCTTTTCTTGATATACCAACTTTTATCCATTATATTTGATTTACTCACGTTTAATAGTTGAAACGTAAGTTACAAATTGATTATAGCATTTTCACGTTTGCCAAATGTGGATATATATAATATTTTGTTTTAGAATTTGAACTTTTACTCATGTATATATTTTACGTGTCTAAAAAACGTGGGTGTATATGACCTTTTTTATAGTGCATCTTTACATTAAATACCTAACAAAGCATCAAATGCCTTTTATAACCACTTATTGTTTAGAAAATTTGTGTAATTATATATTTAAAAGCAAAAGTCTAGCTTAGTTTTGAAAAAAAAAAAATTCCTAAAACTTGCATCAAATTATTTTAATTGAATATTTTCATGCAATATGTATACATGCATTCCATATCATCTTCACATTAAATGCCTGACAAAGCATCAAATACCTTTTATAACCACTTATTGCTTAGAGAATTTGTATAATCTATTATATTTATAAAAGTAAAGAAGTTTGGCTTAGTTTTGGAGAATTTTTTTTCTTCAAAACTTGCATCAAATTCTTTTAATATAATGTTTTCATGCAATATGTATGCATAAATTGCATATCATCTTCACATTAAATACCTAACAAAGCATCAAATGCCTTTTATAACCACTTATTATATAGAAAATTGGTATAATTATCTATTATATATATTATCTATTTGTTATATATAACTAAGGTTCTATTACCTGGATTTAAATGCTACCTCATGTTAATTTTTTATAGTCCTTTTTCTTACTCAAATTTTCATATCTTTAGCATTTAAATTTAAAATTTCAAATGATTTTAATTTTTGATTTTTAAAATAGGAAATAAATGATAGAACTTAAAATTTAAAATTAAAAATTAAAAAAATGATATTGTTTTTTTGAAATTTATCAATTTTTTTTCTTCGTATTCTTATATTTCTTTTCCTTTTCCCATAGATTAACTAAACAAAATAGTAACAAAAAAAAGAAAAAAAAATGATGATTGTCTTCGTTTGATCCATGTTGCCCCATAGATGCTAGCTTTTCAATGCTCATCAAATGGCTATCATGGCCCAACGGTGCTGGCAATGTGTCATTTATTTTTATTTTATATTTAAGATAGTTAAAGATAATATCATATAACTCGTGCATCGCATGTGTATAAATCTAGTTATCTATTATATTTATTATATTTATAAAATCAAATAGTCTGATTTAGTTTTGGAGAAAATTTTTTCTTTAAAACTTGTACCAATTTTTTTCAATATAATATTTTCATATAATATATATGTATGCATTCCATATCATATTCACATTAAATGCCTAACAAAGTATTAAATAATTTTTATAATCACTTATTTCTTAGAAAATTAATGTAATTATCTATTATATATATTATCTCTTATATTTATAAAAGCAAAGAAGTCTGGCTTAGTTTTGGAGATAATTTTTTTCTAAAACTTGCACCAAATCTATTTAATGAAATATTTTCTTGTAGTATGTATGCATGCATTCCATATGATATTCATATTAAATACCTAACAAAGCATCAAATGCCTTTCATAGCTTCTTATTACTTAGAAAATTGGTATAATTATCTATTATATATTTTTTATTATATCTATAAAACCAAAGAAGTCAGGCATAGTTTTGAATTATTTTTTTTTTAAAACTTGCATTAAACCCTTTTGATAGAATGTTTCAATGCAATATATATGCCTACAATCCATATTGTCTTCACATTAAATGCTTTGACAAAGCATCAAATGCCTTTTATAACCACTTATTGTTTAGAAAATTGATATAGTTATCTATTATCTATTATATCTATAAAAGCAAAGAAGTCTGGCTTAGTTTTGAAGAAAATTTTTCTCCAAAACTTACATTAAATTCTTTTACTAAAATGTTTTCATGTAATATATATACATGCATTCTATATCATCTTTACATTATTGCTTCGAGAATTGGTGTAATTATATCAATAAAAATAAAGAAGTATGGCTTAGTTTTGGAAAGAATTTTTTCTCCAAAACTTAAACTAAATCTTTTTAATAAAATATTTTTATTCAATATGTATACATGCATTCCAGATCATCTTCATATTAAATTCTTGACAGAGCATCAAATGCTTTTTATAACCACTTATTGTTTAAAAAAATGGTATAATATATTATCTATTATATCTATAAAAGCAAAGAAGCTTGGCTTAGTTTTGAAAAAAAATCTTTTTCTAAAACTTGTATCAAATTCTTTTAATAAAATATTTTTCTACAATATGTATGCATGCATTCCATATTATCCTCATATTAAGTACTCGACGGAGCATCAAATATCTTTTATTACCACTTATTGCTTAGAAAATTTATGTAATTATATCTATAAATGTAAACAAGTCTAGTTTTGTTTTGGAGAGAGTTTTTCCTTCAAAACTTACACCAAATTCTTTTAATATAATATTTTTATGCAATATATATACATGCATTTCATATCATTTTTATATTAAATAACTTTTATAACTGCTTGTTACTTAAAAAATTGGTGTAATTATATTTATAAAAGCAAAAAAGTTTGGTTTAGTTTTTAAGAGAATTTTCTCTCCAAAACTTGTACTAAATCTTTTTAATAGAATGTTTTCATGTAATATGTATCCATGTATTCTATATTATCTATATATTAAATGCCTAACAAAACTCCAAATGCCATTTATACACTTATTGCTGAGGAAATTGGTAAAATTAATTATTACTTTTTATCTTTTCAATGAATATTTGAATTTGAATCTCTCTTCAATCAAATTTCTCCTTCTCTCTAATTATCTTCATTCTCTGTTTTCTATAATTACAACTAAAATTATTGCTAACTAATTAATTAATATCTAACAACTAGCTTAAGTTTGGTTCAAGGTATAAAACTAAACTACCCAACTAAGCATATACATCTTTGTCTTTTTTTGATTGACTTGAAAATATATTATTTAAAATATAATTATTCTCTCAAGCTTCCACTCCTCTTCTCAAGATATCTTCAGAATTCAAGTTGCAGCACTTTTGCTCTCTCAACCTCTCCCTCTCCCTCTAAATCTTCTTTTTTTTCTTTCTTCCCGTCCCCAATGCTATTTATTGTCATGATCTAATTTTCCTTGCTCTAAAATCTCATATGGAGATTTTTTTGTGAGTGTTGTTGCTATGTTATCTCATGGCTCTTATAGTCAAGCTTAAGTCATTGTTGACTGAAGGAGCTACTTATCTTATTTAAAACTTGATGTGGGATTCAATAATATAAAGTTTAAAACAACACAATACAAACATAAGGTTAATTTCATGGGTATTACAAACATTACTAAAAATGCAAATAACAAAATTTTAAAGGAACATTTTCATTTAAGTCATTCCCTAAAATTAGCAATATGATTGTTGATAGTTCATTATTTGGTAAGTGCTTTTTTCATTGATTATTTTTTTTTGGTTTCTTAATGAAATATTTGCTGTTATCTTAATTCAACCATTTTTACTTAATTTTGACTATTTTAACATATGTTATTAGAGAAGTGGTGGGAAGGGACAATATAATGGAAAAAGGATGTGAAAGGCAAAAAGAGTAGAGTGATGGATATTGTGATTGAAGATTTGGAATGAGTTCATATATTTTTGTTTTTGGTATTTGAGTTGCATGTACACTTATATGTTGACATATTTTTTTTCATTTTCAATATTTTATTTTCAATATCAATAAGAATATGCTTTATTGTACTCTATGGGGGGAATTTGCTGATTAGATATACTCATATCTGGTAGAGGAAAATTATGGGCCTATGATCGTTGTTTTTCAACCATTCAAAACTAAGCCATTCCAATGTAAATACTGTCATTATGTTTCATATTGTTGTTTAATTCTATCTTAATGTTAGTTATGATTGGATTGTTAAAATTACTTTGAATGCGATATTGTTAGAAAACATTGGCATCTCAAATGCATATTATGGATCCAAGGTGTTGATCAATTCTCTTTTGAAAGAAGTTGCTTAATTCAGAAACAAGTATGGTTTTTTTTTAAAATTTTTTTTTTTGTAGTCTTATATACAAAAGATTATTCATAATTTAATTCAATTTTGATATAATCTAATGTTCTTCTCCTATATCAGATTGCTAAATGGAGAAGAGTCTTATATTCCAAGAATAAGTCAAATTTTGAGACAGTCTTTTTATTCTATTTCGGATGATTTTCTAAAGATTACTGAAAGAAAGAGTATTCATGATATTCTGGATGTTTCTAAGGTATATTTAAATTAATTATATACTTTATTTCATTCATTCTTTCTATTCATAACCATTGAAAAAAAAAAGAGTATCGATGATATTTTAGATGCTTCTAAAATAATTTGAATTATTTATATACTTTATTTCATTCATTCTTTCTATTTATAACCATTTAAATTTTTATAGGAACATACTTGTGCTGTATCAGCCACTATATTGGAAATTGAGTCAGGGGAAGATTGGTGGTATCTAGGTTGCACAAAATATCCAACAAAAGTTGTATCAGCTGGGTCGGAGTATTATTATAAGAAACATGACAGGTTGGTCGATTATGATCCTAAGTAAATTTTTTGATATTAATATATGTGTTATAATATCATTTTTAGTATATAAAAATGTTAGAATATGATTTTTGTATATCAAAATATCTAAATTTTGTCACCTAATAACTATTTCATAACTTATATATATTTAAGTTCAAGAATCAAGTGAAAGTCATTGACCGAACTAGTTTTACTTACTTTTTTTTCTTGGTCGTCGATCATCAAGCTATTCAATTTTTTAGAAAAACTATATCAGAGATTAAAATGTAGTGGATCAATTTCAAATTAAGCTCAAATATTGGATATCATAATGTTCTTTAATATATCTTAATCATGTAATTCTATTTATACCTATGATGTCTGGTGTGGATGATGCCCATCCCTCTGAATTGAAGTCTTTTTGCACACATTTTACTCTTTTTGCATCCTTATAGTAAATACCCAACCGTGGAAGATATTGATAAGATTATATCAGCTAAAAATACCTGGCGAGCAGATTGATAGGGATTTATATGAAGTTGTGAAAACTTTCATGAAACATGGCCCTTGTGGTGAGTTGAATAGGGAATCTCCATGTATGCAGGATGGAAAGTGTTCAAAACACTATTCTAAGAGATTTTTGGAAAATTCATCAGTTGATAGAAATGGATATCCTCATTATAGAAGAAGAGATAATGATCAAGTTATGAAGAAAAATAGGATTACTGTTGATTGATAAATGATAATAGACATATAGTGCCATACAATCGATATCTTCTTCTCAAATATGATGCACATATCAAATGTTGAGTGGTGCAATTAGTCTTGATCAATGAAGTACCTTTTCAAATGTGTAAACAAGGGCCATGACCGCATCACTATAGCTTTTTGTCGAGAATCTAGAGATCCCAACGGGTATAATTCAGTGGATGAGATAAGTATATACTATGACTGCATGTATATATTCCCATAAGAGGCAATATGGAGAATCTTTGATTATGATATTCACTATAGAGAATTCCCATTTGAGAGGTTGTCATTTCATCTTCTAGATGAGCAGGTTATACTTTTTCTTGATGATGATTCTATTGATGCAGTCATGAATAGGCCTAGAGTACATAAATCAAAATTCATGCATGGCATGATATCCCCTATCACCAGATTATTAAGGCTATATTTGTGTAACCTATTGTAATTTGTAACATATTGATTATAGTGTTTAGCATATGCAATGCATGAGTCATGACTAATGATATGAATGGGTAGGAGGTACATGGAATAGATATATTTTCATTTTCTTTTCACTCCATATATTAAATGTTCTAGCAACCCTTCCAAGTTAAGAAAAAAAAAATTGTCAATCTACTTATAAAATATACGTGTCCAATCATAAAACTTCCCTGATAAACGGTGGATATATGAAGAATGAGCTCAAGACAGGAATGCAACAGAAAAATACATGGAATTATTTATGTTAAAAAAAAAAGAAAAAAAGATGAAGTTTAATCATGCATGGCTAGATATAGAATATTTATAATCATAGATTTAATTATAGATTTCCAAGCATGGAAACTATATTTCTTGTAACTTGTGAAGATAAGCTCTGTGAAGCAAGAATATGCGCACAAATCAGATTAAAGAGAATGTTAAAGTTTACTTTCAAACACTATTATTTTCTATGACTAGGTCGAACACTAGCTACTTGTAAATAGCTTGAATCATATTTTTGTATGTCATAACCATTTTCTCAAAATACACATTTAAAAAAAGATATTTTTTTTTTTTTTTGCATGTAGCCACTTTCATTATATGTTAATTAATCTTTTATGTACATATTTGTAATTTAACATAACCCATATATGTTTCAATTATCCAGGAGCTTCCTTGCCACATCGGATCATTTGCCACTGTGCAAAGACAAGAGAAAGTAAAGAACGTTCTTTTTTTAATAAAAAAAAGTAATAGATGGATAAATTCGGTATAGCTATTCTTATAAATTTTTATTTTATCGAGAAATATTCGATTCAAGATACTTAATTTTTACGATATTTTTTTATCCTAATTTTTTAAAATAACAATAAAAATAAAAAATGATTAATCCTGACGAATAAATTCAACGTAGCCATTCCTGGTTCTCATCCTATTAAGAAATGTTGGGTTTAAAATGATATTTGTAGCTTTTTCTCGCTCCAGCTTTTTACTTATTCAGCCATCGGTTTTAAAAGATAATTTTTATATTTAACTAAATTTTCTGTAGAATTATATCTTGAATTCATTGTTGGTTTCGAGATAAGATCCCAATTTGCTGGGATATGATCTCCTTCTGGACGGTCCGGTTTCACGCTCGCAGCCTAGCAATCCAACGATTAAAGAGAATATGCGCACAAATCAAGATTAAAGAGAAGGTTAAAGTTTACTTTCAAACACTATTATTTTCTATGACTAGGTCGAACGCTAGCCACTTGTAAATAGCTTGAATCATATTTTTGTATGCCATAACCATTTTCTCAAAATACACATTTTAAAACAAGACAGTTTTTTTTTTTTTTTTTTGCATGTAGCCACTTTCATTATATGTTAATTAATCTTTTATGTACATATTTGTAATTTAACATAACCCATATATGTTTCAATTATCCAGGAGCTTCCTTGCCACATCGGATCATTTGCCACTGTGCAAAGACAAGAGAAAGTAAAGAACGTTCTAACTTTCTTTTAATAAAAAAAAAGTGATAGATAGATAAATTCGGTATAGCTATTCTTATAAATTTTTATTTTATCGAGAAATATTCGATTCAAGATACTTAATTTTTACGATCTTTTTTTATCCTAATTTTTTAAAATAACAATAAAAATAAAAAATGATTAATCCTGACGAATAAATTCAACGTAGCCATTCCTGGTTCTCATCCTATTAAGAAATGTTGGGTTTAAAATGATATTTGTAGTTTTTTCTTGTTCCAGCATTTTACTTATTCAGTCATCGGTTTTAAAAGATAATTTTTAAATTTAACTAAATTTTCTGTAGAATTATATCTTGAATTCATTGTTGATTTCCAGATAAGATCCCAATTTGCTGGGATATGATCTCCTTCTGGACGGTCCGGTTTCACGCTCGCAGCCTAGCAATCCAACGGCCCTGATCTCGCTATAATAAAAGCTCCCTTCCCACGCAAAACAACCACCTCAGCCCGGGCAAACCCTAACCCTTGCACGCGCGCGGTGCTTCTTCGGCGCAATGGGTGAGTCTCTCTGCTTCTTCCTCCTTCCACCATCTCCCCCTTCATCTCTCCAATGGATCGATCGATTCCTTTTCGATTCCAAGCCATTTCTTCGCAGCGCTTTTAGATCGTCATGTTATCTTTTCTCTCAGAATCTTGCTCTCTCTTTTTTTTTTCCCCCTTTTTATATCCAGTGTTTGAGAGATCATTCTCCAGCTTCTTGCCTTCTATCTCTTTGTTTTGGTTTCAGGGGCGTACAAGTACGTGTCGGAGCTATGGAGGAAGAAGCAATCGGATGTGATGCGGTTCCTGCAGCGGATTCGCTGCTGGGAGTACCGCCAGCTCCCCTCCATCGTCCGCGTCACCCGTCCCACACGCCCTGATAAGGCTCGCCGCCTCGGTTACAAGGCCAAGCAGGTACCCGATCGTTCCGTCATACTTCCTAATCTGTATCATTTGTTATAATTTTGGTATCCGTTTTCGAGTCACCTGGCAGATTAATTGATTTGATTGCTTTGTTCTGTTAGCATTCCTCTGTCGATTTTGGGTTGTAAAAAAAATCGCTGGAATAGGATTAGGCGTGGAATCGAATTGATGGTTGACGGGAACGTGATCGTGAAACTTGTGAAATAATTTTATTAGCTTGCGTGAGTACCTTTATTGCCTGGGAATAATTGCTGGAGCCTTGAAGAAAATGAAGCATTGCGTACTTTTAAGTTCAAGGGATGACTTGGTAGCACACACCCACTGTTGTAAGGGTTGGGGGTGGGTGGGGAAGGTGCTATATTGGATGTGATTTACGCCTCTTAAGGGGAAGATATCATTGCTCGTGTGAGTATGATATCTGGGAAATCGAGTTAAAAACAATTAAAATTGCCAATAATTGCTTGTATTATATGTTGATGGCCTGAAGTTAAAGTTAAAGGCTTCTATGAGACATGTTTATGCGATCATATAGCTTTTCTTGGTGGTTAGAAAGTTAAACGCATATGGGTTGGATTAGAATCATCTTGTTTTATGATCAATGAATTTCACCATGAAATATATGGTTGGTTATAAGAAATTTGATATCGAGGTGATGGGGTCGACCATGACAAGCATAAAGAGATGGGTGCTAATCTGAAGGTTTGTTCAAGAACAAACAGTGTTTATCAAACAAGTTTGTTCCCTAAGAACAAAGGTCAATTTGGATGATGCAATATATTGATGTAATCTTGATAGGAGATACTATGGTGGCCTGGTTTTGTGATAGTGTAATGATATTGGTGATACTATGAGGCAGTAATGGATTTCTACAAGATTTTCCAGTGTCCTTTAATATTTCATCTTGTGCTAAAAAAACTAGAATCCAAGATTGGTTGATTAAACTTGTGTTGCCAACCGTGTCAATATGGTTCTGATGATTATGGTTGTTGTTTTCATGCCCTTTGCTTTTATTATTGCCAAAGTAAACCTGTATCATCTCTCTTTTCTGAACAAGGTATATTTGTCATCATGATCAATTTTAGGCCTTCACGTTTCTTTCTTTCTTTCTTTCTTTCTTTAATTGCTCCGTTCCACAACATGCAGGGATATGTGATTTACCGTGTTCGTGTTAGACGTGGAGGCAGAAAGAGACGAGTCCCAAAGGGTATTGTTTATGGGAAGCCTAAGAACCAGGGTATTACACAACTGAAGTTCCAAAGAAACAAGAGGTCGGTTGCTGAGGAGAGAGCTGGTCGTAAGTTGGGAGGTCTGAGGGTTCTTAACTCTTACTGGGTTAATGAGGTTAGATGGCTTAACCCAACAAAATGTTACTGGATTAATATCTATTACTATTTTATTTTGTGTACTGGTTGTATATTTTGGCCTATATTCATGCATATAGCTCTTGTTCTCTTTGATCCCTGCAGGATTCAACTTATAAATTTTATGAGGTTATCCTTGTTGATGTGGCTCACAATGCAATCCGCAATGACCCCAGGATCAACTGGATCTGCAAGGGTGTTCACAAACATCGTGAACTTCGTGGACTCACTTCTGCTGGTAAGAAATACCGTGGCCTCCGCGGCAAAGGCCACCAGCATCACAAGGCCAGGCCATCACGTAGGGCAACCTGGAAGAGGAACCAGACGTTGTCCCTTCGCCGATATCGTTAAGCTTGTCTGCTTGGCTGCTATTATCGGGACTACATTTCGATCAAATTTGCTAGTTTTTATTGGTACTAATTTTGTCAAGTTTGTTTCAAGCTGCTGTTTAAGATATAGGCTTCACTCGACTGTTGGAAGTTTCAGAAATTTACTCTAGTAGTACGTTAATTGGTGTCATCTCATGCTTTGTTGCGGTCGTGCATCGCTAAAATCGTACATTTGAGTCCATTTAATTTTGTATGAGTGGGTTCTTTTGCCGTCAGAGACCTGCATTTATGAATTATGTTTGCATAATTTTTAGAGTTTTGATAGTTCTATTAGATGGTGTTTGGTTTCCTTATTCCATCGAGTAAGGACTTATTTCATCTTATTCTTCTAGACAGGCAAAAAGTAATGGTGGACTATCTTGATTTTTAGCAATTTTGGTCAATGCTGATATTCTAGAATTAGTTTTTAATGGTGGATTATGAAATAGTTTATTCTAGATTATTTTATTTTTAATAAGGTGGATCATATTGTATTAATTATATTGAAATAAAGTTGTTATTTCATATTTTTAATTAAATAAAAATTTGGAATCATAAGGATAAATAACTATTTTTCAAAATTCATATTTTTATTTGGATATTCAAATATTATTTTAAAAAAAATTAATTGCCTTTATTCTTATGCGTACCCTTAGGTGGAGTGCTTGTTTTTGATTTGGGTTACTGGAAATGCACATCATCATTGTATCAGTAGTTTATAGGGGGTTGCATAGCCCCTGCATCTAATTGAAGCTAGGGCAAATTCCTGATCGCCACTTCGATGGATTTACCTTATGTAAGATGTTATCTCCCAAAGTGATGCTTCATTGGTGGTATTTTTGGGTAAGGGTAATACTGGATCATTAAAGTCGGAAGTCGGTTTACAGTGTATACTTGAAAAAGATTTGATGTAGGCAATCAACCATTGGCTGCTTTATTTTATTTATAGTTCTAGACAAGTTTGCAATGGATACGGCAGGAGTTTGATCTGTGAGAACAGATATCAATAAGTTCATATGACCCATGTGGTTCATTTAAGAGAGGAATATATGATGGATGGATTTGATTCTGTCAATACGTTATAAACTTGACCATGTGATATAAAAAGGTGAAAAATTTTTAAAAAATAGTTTTTTGTGTTTCTAAATTTTTAAAAAACATAATATGTTTTGCATGGTCAATTTTATGAAGAAAATATTAAATTGATTATAATGGTTAAGCACTGGCGGTGGTGGTAGAAACTGTGGAGGCTATGGGGTAATAGAATATAGGATATATTAAAAGCATTGATAATGTGGTGGTGGTGATGATAATGATCGGGATGGTGCTAAGGTAAAATTGGTGGGTGTAGTAATAGTAGAATGATGGTGGTAGTGGCAACATTGATATTGATGGAGATGATGGTGATAATAGTGATAGCATCGATAGTGGTAAAGATGATGACGATAATAGTAATGGTGGTGATGATGTGGTAGAGAAAAGGTAAAGATGATGATAATAATGATGGTGATGATGTAATGGTCGTCGTTTGAACTATATTTATGTTAGTTTCACTTGTATGGATGCTATCTTAGAAGTCGCATATTAAATGAATGTTAAACTCGCGACTTCATTTTAAGTGAAGTCGCAGGTTAAACCTGTAGCATCAAATTTCAAAATAAAAAAATAAAAAAATAATTAATATAATATAAAATATAAAAAAATTAAGAGAAGTTGTAGGTTATACCTATGGCTTTGTCTTAAGTGAAGTTATAGGTCGCATAGACGGTTTTATCTTATTCTTGCACTTTCCTTTTTTTTTAAAAAAAAAAAAAACTAAAAAAAATTAAAAATATATAAGCAAAATCATAAGTTATTACCTTAATAATATTATAAAATAAAATTTATTATAAAATATAATAAATAATATAAAAATTATAATAATATAATAAATATAATATTATAAAATATAATAAATATTTTATAATATAATATAAAATTTATAATTTAATCGGGGCCAGTTCGGTCATCAATTCAATCGCTAGTTTGGTGCCAATCCAGTCACCATTCCACTTGCCAGGCCGGTGCCAGTCTGATTACTAGCTCGGTGTTAGTCTGGTAGCTAGGTCGGCCACTAGTGCTAGTCCAGCCACTAGTCCAGTCGCCAAGCAGGTGCCAGTCTGATCACCAGGCCGGTGCCAATTCGGTCGCCAAGTAGGTGCCAGTTCGATCACTGGATCGGTGCCAGTTCGATCACTGGATCGGTGCCAGTCCGGTCACTAGTATGGTCACCAATCTGTTACTAGTGCTACCGCCAGGCCAGTGCCAGTTCGGTCGCAAGTCTGGCAGCTGGACTGGCACTGACCTGATAACTGGATTAGCATCGACCTGGCGGTCGAACTGGTGACCGGACTGGCATCGACTTGGTAACTAAACCGGCGATCGGACTGGTACCGACCTGGAGGCAAGACTAGATCGGGTCTCTAGTGGCTGGACTAGCACCGACCTGATAGTGGACTGGTGGCCAGACTAGCCCCGGCCTGGTGGCCGGATTAGCACTGGCTTGGTAACCAGATTGGTGGCCGGATTAGTGATCGAACTAGCATCGGGCTAGTGGCCGGACTGGTGACTGGATTGGCACCAAATTGGCACCGGACTAGCACTGACTAAATTATAAATGTCATATTATATTATAAAATATTTATTATATTTATTATATTTTATAATATAATATATAATATTATAATATATTTATTATATATTATAATAAATTTTATTTTATAATATTAATATTTTATAATATTATTAAGATAATAACTTATGATTTTATATATATATATTTTTTATTTTTTTAAAATTTTAATTTTTTTAAAAAAAATTTGTTTGGAAAAACAGAAGTACATAAATAAGGTGAAGTCGTAAGAATGACTTGCGGCTTCATTTAAGATGAAGCTACAGGTACAATCTATAGCTTCTCTTAATTTTTTAAATTTTATTATATTATTTTAATTATTTTTATATTTTTATTTTAAGATTTAAAAATACTGGTTCATTCTGTGACTTCTGAGTTAGCATCCACGCAAGCAAAACTATATTAATTTTATAAATATAATTCAAAGATCTTTATTTTTATAAATATTTATTAAAAAAATTATTTTTAAAAAAATCTATCCGAGTCAGGTGTTCCGCCATTCTCTCTCGTTATATATATATTTTCCCCTTGCTCTTTCGCTTAAATTTCTTTGTTCTTTTCCCGTTTTAAAACGAACACCCGACCATGATCAGACTGGAAATTTAACCTCTGGCTCCCATGCTTGTGTATGATAAGAGTATATATGTATATATATATATATATATATATATATATATATATATATATAAAACCTGCAATGCATTTTGATAATGCCTTGTAAGTTGTCACCTGGATTGTTATTTGATGATAGAACTTTGACAATCCCTCGGCCAGGCCCTCTCCTGCATGGTATGCTTCTAAACTTGGTCAAAATTTTCTTTCTTTCTTTCTTTTCTTTTTTTAACACCACAGCATGTGTTTACATGATCAACCAATCTATGTACTTGGCAAACAATCGAAGAGATTGCTCCATTTCTGGAAGACGGAGCATAACAAAAAGCTGGAGGGTGGAAAGAAGAGGTTTCGCCCCCGCAGGGGGGGTGGGGATTAAATTAAAAATGGGAAATTAGACCGGACCCATCGTAGTAGCAGCCCATGAAATTAAATGCCAACAGCAGTATACAACCAGAAACCTATTAAAATGCAATCTTAGAAATAAAAATAGATTAAACACCAGAATGCCTGGAGATGCACAATATATAACAAATGGGAAATCTATTTCCCTGTTTATTCATTCAGAAATTATAATAATTCACATACACCATATGCCTGCAAAACATGCAGCATCCATCAGAGAGCAAGCAACACACCTCCAATAATGGTGAGCAAGACTGCCATATGACAAAGATAGCAAGGTAAGAGTAGGCACACTGGACATATGAAAGAACCTAGACCATGTGATGAAGCTTATTTGGAACCATCTGCAAGGGCACCTCTAGGTTGCTTGTAGCCATGATCAGGAGCAAGATGATCGGATGCAGCTCTTTTTGGTCTCATCTGCACAGATTAAGAATGAGAATTAAGGACACAGCAGAGATAGAAATGTGCTTAACGAGTACCTAATATGTAGCTTCACCTTTTCTTCTGACTTCTGATAGAATTGTCGCAAAAGGATATTTCTGGCTTCAGTTGATATCACTGCAAAGAGGAGCAAAAATTGGCTGTTAAACGACAGGTACCTGGTGAATAATAAAATATGACATCAATATTATGACTCAAAGAGCAGAGATCATGATGATATTCAAAGCGCAGTTTAGATACTGAAATATTGGACACTAGTTCTTCAAAAAGACATTAAAAGCGATAAAATAATCTTAAAATATTAGAAAATTCTGCAAACCATGCAAGCAAACAACAAAAATGAGTTCTATTAACACGTGATTGTTGAGGCAGGATAGCTGGATATGTACTGCCGCAGACATGACATTGAAACTAAGATACAGGAGACAGATACAGCCAATCATGAGGCTAGCTGAGCATACTGGGCAGTCTGCCCAACTCATTCTGCTTGCTCTGCTCAGGTAGGTTAGCAAAAAGATTTTTTTTTTAAGTTTCCAGCTGCAACAGTAGTTCGAAATGAAATTAGGTACTCAATATTTAGTCCTCTGCCAAATTAGAATGTCGTTATAACTATGTTGTTCTTATGTAACATAAAATCTCAGAGTGAATCCATCAATCGTCCACAGAAAATTTGCAAGTCAATGCATCCAGAAAAATGAGGATGAGTATACCAAATATGGATGGTGATAAGAAAACAAAAGGCTCCTCTTATCAATGTTTCTGACTCCAAGACTTTGTTTAGAGTCTACAATAAGCAGAATGGCCAGGCATGAATGATAACTATATAAGAAAATTTTATTATCCCAGGATCCTATGCATAATTTTTAGAACACCGAAAATAATATTATTTCAAGAATTGATTTGAACAAACTATAGATCTGTAAACCTCATAATAGAACAAATAATAATTTTAGATTTGGGATGCGTACCTGCATTTACCATTAATTCCCAAACCTATAATAGATGCTCACATGAACATCCAAGGTCAAGTCCTCTCCAGCATCCTCTCAACAGGTAGCTATTTGATGGAACAAGCCATGCGAAAAAAATCTCATGATGAAAATTATAAGGAGTGGAGAGGGGACCTAGCCTATTTATAATTTAACTCTAATAGGCCTTTTCATCACGGGCCAGTTAGACCAAGGCCTACCGTGAAGCCCGACTTATTTGGGCCATCCTGGGTTGAAGTCGATAGAGTGTGCCGACTTCAATTCGAATTTCAGGAAAAAAAAGGGGACGGAGCCCCTGTTTATCCGACCTTAAAATTCGCCAGAGAACTCGGAAGGGAAGCCGTGGGGGAGTTGGAGACAGCCGATGGAGCGTCGTGGAGAGGAGGACTTGATCGACTGAAGTTCTTCTCCGTACGGTAAGAGAACCCCATCATTTTTCTCTTTAAATCTTGTCCCACATCACCCTATGTGGAATGGGAATCGTAGCTCCTCATTGCCGATTACCTCGCCATCACACCTCACTAGCAAGATCCATTTTCCCCTTTATTGTTGAGGTTAGGGTGCAGTTTGGATGGCAGCAAGGGGGTTCTTCCTCTTCTTTTCGATTCCGTTTGGTGGCTGGATTGCCGTTGGCAGCACCCCACCCAATCTCCTTTCCAGTCGTGCTCCGTCGAGCACCACCATGGGAAATCCCTCCATTTCCCTCTAGTTGCCAAAATAGGGGGAGACCTGTTTGGGCCAAGCCGAAGAGGAGAAGAACCAGGAAAAGAAAGGAGGAAAAAGAAAAGAAAAAAAAAGAAGAAAAAAAAAAAGAAAAAAAGGAAAAGGAAAAAAAAGGGAAGAGGAAAGAGAAAGAGAAGAGAGAGGAGAAAGAAAATAAGAAGAGAGAGAAAGAAGAAGAGAGGAAAGAGAGGAGAGAGAAAGAAAAAAGGGAGGAGAGAGAAAGAGGAAAGAGAGAGGAGAGAAAAAAGGAAGAGAGAGAAAGAGGAGAGAGAGGAAAGAGAAAGAAGGGAGAGAAAGATAAAGGAGAGAGAAAGAAGGGAGAGAAAAGAGAGAGGAGAGAGAAAGAAGGGAGAGAAAAGAGAGATGGTGCGGACACCAGAGGTACCAGAATTAGACAGAGGATCCTCAACCCTCTGTGGATATCTGATCAGGATTCTTAGTCTTTTTTTTGGATCCTGTAATAAGGCTTAAGATACTTAAGCCTGAATAATTTGCATTCGAGTCATATAATTAGTATCAAGTTGGTTTCAATTTTGGTTGAGTCTTGTAATTTGGCCAATTTGGTCAAGTTAGGATCAATTGATCTTGTAATTAGCCAAGTTGGTTCATAATTTCAAGTCAATTTGAAGATGGGTTCAAGCTAATTTGAAGATGGGTCCACAAGGGAGCAAACCAGTCAAGCCAAATCAAGCCACCTCTCTTCCATGCCGAGTTGGATTGCCAAATCATCTTCCAAGTCATAGGAACGCTACATCACCAATGCCACATGTTATGAGTGGTGCTATATCATCAAGGCCAAGTCAAATTTGGTGACCAAGCTCCATAAAAATTCAAACTCCTCTCTTGATTCATGCAAGCTACCACCCTCATTCTAAGGTGCCACATCACCAAGGCCAAGTCAAATTTGGTGACCAAACTCCATGAAGAAAATTCAAATTCAAACCTCCCTTGATTCATGCAAGCTACCACCCTCATTCCAAAGCACCACATCACCAAGGCCAAGTCAAACTTGGTGGCCAAGCTCCATGAAAAAAATTCAAACTCAAATCTCTCTTTCTTGGAGACCAAGTTTGTAAGCCTATATAAAGGCCCCCTCTCATGTATCTTGAACAAGAATTATGAATGAAAAAAATTCTTGAGTTCTTCTCAACTTTCTGTGTGAAGGGTATCTGTGTGATCCCAACCCCTGCGCCCCTGCTACAAACCCTGGACGCCTATCTCTTGGCCGCCCCTCATACTTCCCTTCCTTCTCTTCTTCTTCAGTCTTCTACCATCTTCCTTCTTGTTTTTCTAACTCTTGTTAGGTGCCTTGCAAGTCCCTCAGAGTCTACGAATCCAAGGATTCCATCTGATTTGCTTTCGGGCCATCGGATTGAAAGCCGCGAATTCGCAGGGTCGATAGCCTTATTTTCCAGGCCGCATTTGAGAGCGTTGAGCGAACTCTTCGTGGATTGGTCTTTAAATCTTTGCCAGGTACACCCCCTCACTTCTTCTGGTTACGGTATTGCAAAAGAGCTAGCCCTACCGGGACTTCTTAATCTCGGCGGTCCTGTTTCTTTCACTTTAGGGTCTATTTTTGCATGCATGATCTTCTAGATTTTCTGTAGAATTCTCTACTTAGAACTTTGGCTCTCACTTCGGGATAAGTAATCTTAACTCACCCCTAAATAACAAAAAAATAATTTGCATGCATAAACGGTCCCGCATCAAGAGAGGAGAGAGAAAGAAGGGAGAGAGGAAGAGGAGAGAGAAAGAAGAGAGAGAAGATAAAGGGAAGAGGAGAGAGAAGAAGAGAGAGGAAGAGGGGAGAGAAAGAGGAGAGAGAAGGTGAGAAAAATAATAAAATGTTTAAAATAATAATAGAATTTGAACCGATTCTTTTAATGATTTAGGCCGAGATCCAGACTGGACTAAAAGCCATTTTTCCTATACTAGTTTATTTTAGATAAAAAAATTAATTACATGATTAAATTTACTAGGATTTTCATCTTCTTGTCGATAGAGCAGTATCAGAGTTGAGTTTCGAATAGGCAATATATTGATAGAATTCTTTCAGGTAAGTTATCTTAACCTCCAGTATTACATGCAAAATATGCTCTATGGTATGTTGTGAATATTATGAAATGTTAAATATGTTTAACATAAATTGAGCTGCGTTGAATTGCATACATTGTGATGTTTTGTTGTTAATGCTCTCTAGTCCGACTATAATCACACGAGGACCTAGTCTTCTTTTGATCTCCAATGGGATGATCACTGGCACATGACCGATGGATGGTATGTGTAGTCAGGAGCTAGTTTTCTTTTAGATTTTGCCATGGCACATGCTGAGTATGCATAATTACTCATGTGATATCAGAGCTAGTTTCCTTCCGGGCCTCTAGTAGAGAGATCACTAGTACATGACCAGCGAACGATATGTGTAATCAGGATCTAGTCTCTTTCGGGTTTAGCCATGGACCGATCGTGACCATAGTCAGAGAGATTAGGAGAGTAAAGTAGAAATGGTTGGCCATCCATAGTTATATTGTTTGTTAATTGAATGTGCATATTAACATGATGTGGCATTTTATTTTGTTATGAGCTAGTTATTCTATGATGTATGATTTGTGTATGGTTGCAAATTGTTGTGGACATATTTATGCATATATTAGAGGTGATGATAACTTACCAAGCCTGTAAAGCTCACCCCTTGTTTCTTATATTTTTGTACAGATTCGGAAAATCAATCAGGCTTTGGGACTAGTCAGTAAGGTGCTAGAGTTTAGATGTTAGATTCTTAGCTCATATTTTATCTTAAATTTTAGTTGAACTTTGTTTACACTATATGCTGGATTTTTAGTTAAATTTTATCTACTTGTTAGCTTTGATGGAAAACTCTAAAAATAAATAAATAATTAGTGAATTTATTTTCTATTATTGCCTGATTGTTGATTAGTAAGATAGGCCTTGTATTTCCATTGGAATTGAAGCCTGAAGAGATGCGACTGTCTGTTGTATGCCTAGCTTGGCATCGGGCCAAGGTATGACACCTACACTATGCCTCCTCAACCACATCAACGAACATAAGGTGCTCAAAATCCAAACAAAAGGATCATACACAACATTGGGCTATATACATGTTTATCAATACGGATCATAAAATCAACCCATTTTTAATAAACCATAATAATAATAATAATTAATCTTAGTCCAAAATTAGAAAAACTCCTACATCTTCTACTTGAACAAGATTAATTATAATTTTAAAAATATTTTATTTTAATATAACTCTCGGGTTGAAAATAACACGTAGCCACAAAATATGATCCATAGACAATATTTACAAATGATTCGGTTCAATAGTATCAATTATGCCGAATCATGTAAATCATTGCATCCTTTATTTGACACAAGACCTATCCATGTAACAAGTACCATTAATATTATTGACATGAGCCTTGGTGTAGTAGTATAGTGAGAAAAATAGCATCCAAAAGTGATTCAAAGATAACATGCTATTTTCATTGTCGGTCCATTAATTTCTCTTCAACATGCTTAAAAACAAAATAAGTAAGATAAATTTTAATGGCTTCAAAACAACAAGCTATTCTATCTCACATACTCAGTATGGTATTAATAATATGACAGCACAACATATCTGAAACTCGATACTTGGTCTCAGTTTTCATACTACAGGTATATAAACAAGAGATATATCATAATAAAAAAATTATATAAATATACCAGCAATCATATTTCTCTTTAACCATATGCTTTATTACAAGCTAGAGAAACTCCATGACTTAAAAAAAAGCCTGTATGTCTTTAAACAAATATATCGAGATCTTTTAAATAACAAATAAGATATATTTATATGACTATCATTCTCAAGATAAAGACACATTCTTGAAATACTATATTGTATTTTATTTCACCTGCACATATGAACCGTATATGAATGCAATCTATTAACTATCATGTCAACAACATATATAAATACTCATGATAGAAATATAAAATGAAACGAAAATCTATCAAATAAAGCACAAATCTAAAATCACTCCCACTAACCAAGCACATCAAAAGAATGCAACATGCCTATATTTTCAACAAGCTTTGTAAAGTATATAGACTTCAAATCCTTGGTTAGAGAATCAACCAACATGGATTTTATATATATGCACTCGACAGTTATTTGTCTTCTTAGATTGCAATCCATCAATAAAATAATCAATGACAAATAAAATTTATCTATCAAGTTAATGCATAAATACATCAAACTGCATCAAACTCCAACTAATCCAAAAAATCAAAAGATTTTAAAATGCCCATATTCTTAACATGTTTTATAAAAACTATTGATCTTATTCATTTGATAGGGGATCGATAAATATTGACTTTGTACAAATATACTTTACAAAATATCTTCCTTTTAACTAAAATTTCTGACTGTCAAATATTTTATCTTCATATAGATAAAGAAATGGAAAACTTTTATTGTTCCTTTAAAAAATATAGCTGTACTATTATTATAACAAATCTTAAGTAATTTTTAAAAGAGAATCAACAATTATAAGATCCATGACAAAATTTCATAATTAAAACAATATGTATTGTGATTTTGCAATATGCCACAAACTTTGCCTATATATCAAAAAATATCACTAGATTCTATTTTCATGCCTTTCTATGAAACAAACCCTCCAGCCATTTACATCTTAAGAAATTAAACTATCTTAAAAAATGACATTTTCATTTTTTATTATATGATTTTTTTGTTAGTGCTATATCAATTAGTAATAAAGGTACTGATAATTAGTTTGTATATATGATGTTGCTCTCCCACTATCCTCCAATAAGATGAAATATAATATTTTATTAAATAAAAAAAGAGCAATAACTTATTTTTTCTCTAATATCATAATTATAGTATAGGAATATCTAATATCATGTAAATCAGAATATACAAATATAGCATGATTTGATTCAATATTCTTTATACCCATATTAGAATAGCAGAATCTGTATTCATTTAAAATTATCTAGATAATCAAAATAAATAACATATTATTTCAAATCCAAAATTTATTCACTAATGAAATATTAATGATTAAGTATTGCAAGACAGTCCCAAACATAAAATTAAATAATATTGGACTTCCTATCAACTTTCAATTCAAAAGATATCTTGTACAACTACTTTACCAAGAATTTTATCCAAAATATAGATGGCAATTCTTAGGATCTTATACTAGAGATATCATGATAAATTGCACTCACTTATCATACTTCAAATCATATCCTTTAGAGTGGTTTTGCCTCTCAATCAAACTATTTTATTTAGGATTTTCAGGCATGGTGTATTAAACAACTGTCTCATACTTATACAAATATTTAATAATACTATTTATTTATTATGTATGGGATCCTAGAATGTAACTGATACACCATATCAATATTCTTATCATTTTCTCAAAAATATCAAAATTTCTGAACAAAATAGGATAAAATTACTAATTATTTCACCTATATGGTTTTAAATTCACTAAACTGAACGAAAATTAAAAATATGATGAGTAACCAATATATTAGAGATAAATATCTCAAAAAAATATAGTTTATATGCAATACTTTCTAGTTTCATAATATAAGTCCTAATACCATCATGCCATCATATCTTATATTAATTTATCTATCCATCAGCTATCTAGGCTCTCTTTTATCAGATTCTACATACTTTTTACTAATAAAGTCATAAATCATATTACATTACCATTCTTAGGTATAACACAAAGAATGGAATAATTACATATATTACCAGCAAAATGATTTACTCTTTACCACTTTTATGGATAGCTTTTATTATAGAGTACTCTTATAAATCATTCAAGATGGAGGATCATTACACAATGTAATATCTATAATCCATTATTCTTGATACTAGCACAATTTCAATTTTTATATTTTATAAATTATTCTAGTTAGAGTCATCATAATAAGAGTATTAACTCTATTGAATACAAATATACTAATTGCTAAATAATCTTTATGTAGTTAATCAATAGAGAAAGATGGATAATATATATGCTAGAAAATCTTTATAAGCATTATTTTAATGAGAGCCCTTGGTCCAATACTATAAAACTTTCTTTAAAAAGAGACCCACATAAGGTATCTCTTTTCAACATATAATGCTATTCAATCCCTTCTAAATATTTTATAGAAGGAACTTGTAAATCTCAGTGAATGGAAAACTTTGATGGTCACCATTCATCGAAATTCACAAACCTTCCAATCAGGGATCAAGTCATAACCTCTAAAGTAGCATAAGATACATAAATGATAAATTAAGATCATGAATGATGTAACATATTTGAGGTACAAATAACAAATAAAGATGGGCTTTAAACATAATAAGTTATTTTCAACAAGAGCACCATGTGCATCAATGTAAAACTTCTCTTTAGATAGAATATGATGTGCTTAAGAGCTCTAATCATGAGATCAATAGAACGAGAATACAAGACTTAAAAATTTGTCCCCTTTAGATAGGCAAACTTTTTAGGCCCAATATATATATATATATATATATATATCTTTTTAAAAAAATTAAAATGTTAACACCATGAGGATATAAAGCATTCTAAAATTTATCTTTTTTGGACAGACAATTTTTCTAAGCTCAATATACCTCCACCTTTGATAATTTGGCCCAGTTAAGACCTCAACAATAATATTATTATTGTTAACACTAAAAAATGACTGTATAATCAAAGATAGCAGGAATACAAAATATTAGTTAATGGACATACATATAAATAATATACAAGAGTCCAAATACAATATTACATATTCCTTTTTGGGCAGAACATGCAATATGCATAAGTACTCTATACATGAAGCTATAAGTAAATAGAATACCCTAACATTCGTGAACCTATTCTCTTTGGACTGATAGATCCATGAAAGCTAGAGCACTCTTGTAACATAATGCCCTATGCAATATTTTCCAGTTAAAACATACAACTTTCTTTTGTTATATGCCATAATCAGAAAATATTCCTCTTATAATGAAAAAAATTATAGATAACATAAATAAATAACTTTGGTGATAAATATTTATTCAAACCCATAAAATTATTTATACAGAAAAATAAATGTCTAATTAAATATAAAATGACATGCTTTAATCATATACATGCCATAAAAGATCAATCTAGAACGAGATACTTAACAACATGCACCTCATCAATCAAATCGTAATAAAATATTATATTTTAACTGCCACTTCTATCAATAATACTTACTACATAACTATAAAATATCTTTGGACAAGAATTATAGTATATAATAAGTGTCACAACTAATTACAATCATTTTTGGATCAATTATAACAGATACATCAATATACAATTCTAAAATAAATAAATAATAAAATAATTAGTTCTCAATGACTTATCTATTCAAAACTCAAAAAATGCTCTAGATCCTTTGGGACTACGTAAAAACATACTTGAATTATACAATAGTAAATGAAATTGCACATAAATAATTCATAAATTATTTAAATATTTTATCATGAATGAAGAACTCAATCAAAATATTTTTCAAATCATTACGAGTCTAACGATCTAAAAATTGCTCAAATCAGATATAAAACAAGCAAGTTACAATACTAAATCGTAAATTATAGAAATATAGAGACTTTTCCATAAAATATATTTTCAAAAAATGATAGGAACTTGGATATAAAATTTCAAGGATTGATTTGTAATATTCAAAAATTTAGGGACATATGTAATTTTATATAGACTATATATAATTTTAAATTTTATAGGGCTTAATTACAAAATTTTTCTTTATCTAAATTAAAACCAATCCAATGTAATTGGGTTCAGCCAGTTCTTCAATTTGGACTTAACTTATTTAATTAATTAATGGATTGGATGTAGGCCTTAACGGGTTAAAACCCAAATCCAAAATCCATTAACCCATTAAGCATTATCTTCTTCTTCCTCCCTCTCAACCGATCCTGTTTTTTTGACAATTTCTATCCCTTAACTACTGGTGAACCGGTGGTGGATAGCTTGGGAGGTGTCAATCCCGTATAAATACGGTACCAATCCCATATAGATACGGTCCTATTATAGAATCATACAATACAATCCAGTATAGTACATTCGATATATGGTTAAAGCTGTGTTGCTGGACTGACAAATATATTAAATCAATTTGGCTTGGAGAACTGTGATGGCCATTGATAACCCGAAATGATGCTGCCGCTAAGAAACCAATATTGGTTGGTGAAGTTGGTGTGCAAAGCACTCTTGTTAAAGAAAAGTAGATGGTCGTCGGATTTTGTAAATAAAATTACAACACAAAATGGCTAATTAAATCTAGCACGAGCAACGGGGCATCCATCATATGGAAATTCTCATAAAAGCCCGGGGTGCAACGTGCGAGATTTCCAATAAAACTAAAAAACCCAAAAACCTCTCAAATCAAAACATTAGATATTAGTTCCTCGAGAAATCCAACTTTTCTAAAATCAAACATCAAGAATTAAAATTTTTGCACTTTTCGTGCATTGTGGAAGGGGAGAAAAGAACTACGAAGTATAACCATGGGATGCAACCAAGGAATAGCGGTACCTTTTGATAGCGATCAACACCCACAACTTGTCCTCATCCTGAGGAGTCTAAGAAAAAAAAAAAAAAGGACTAGCCACCACTGGTCATCAATCCCGAATCCCTAGTTTTTGCTGGACAGCCATCAATCCGCCATGGTCAAAAAAAAAACTTGATAGAGGTACCAAAGACTTTCGATAATGGATCCGAAGGATGTCGAAGATATAAGCATGAAGAAATCTACCGATTCCTTTACGAATCATCGAGGAGAGAGGCATAATAGCCAGATGGAAGAAGGAAATCAGGAAAACAAATTAAAAAAAATAAAATCTAGAAGGAAACTAAGATCCTTCACCATGAAACAAATTAAAAAATAAGATGTTCTAGATCATGCATAGTTGCTTTGATACCAATTATAAGAAAATTTTATTATCCCAAGATCCTATGATTTTTAGAACACTAAAAATAATATTGTTTCCAAGAATTAATTTAAGCAAACCATAGATCCGTAAATCCCATAGAACAAATAATAATTTTCGATTTGGGATGCGTACCTGCATTTGCCATTAATTTCCAAACCCGTAGTAGATGCTCACATGAACATCAAATGTCAAGTCCTCTCCAGCATCCTTTCTTAACAGGCGGCTAATTGATGGGACAAGTCATGAGAAAAAAATCTCATGATGAAAATTATAAAAAGTAAAGAAGGGACCTTAGCTTATTTATAAGTAAACCCTAACAGGCCCTTCCATCACTGACCAGTTAGGCCAAGGCCTATACTATACCGTCTCAACCACACCAACTAACATAAGGTATTCAAAGTCCAAACATAAGGATCACACACAATATTGGGCTATATACATGTTTATCGACATGGATCGTAAAATCAACCCGCTTTTAATAAATCATAATAGTAATAATAATTGATGTTAACCCAAAATTAGAAAAACTCCTACAAATTAATGTCACTGAAAAGCTAGGACCGATCCTGATCTACATAGGAATTGCCTAGGTTAATGCCCGAAAGCTCTAAAACATAAGCTATAAAACATATTCCTCCCCTTCTGTCCTAATCAGAATCATTACTGTGAAGATCATTAGGTATTGGAAAGAGGAGCAGTAGCCAACTCCTAGACTGATAAAACACTACAATTTGAATTAATGGCTTTTCTCTCATTGCTAACAAGAGGAATATGCAGCTTAGGTAGGTAGATCTTTCAGAGTTATGTTGGAGGTTACACATGGATACACATTCTAGCATGTTTATTCTATCCAAACACCTGACAGAAATATCTACATGGGTACAAAGGCCTATTCTCCACTTTTTTGCAGGTTCACTGCTCGACCATGTCACATATTCACTGCCTAGTCAAATATAGTAGGAGAGTAATGTAATACAAAATGGTGGATAACATCTATTGGAAAATGTGGTCAGAAGGGTATTCCCGCATAAAGCTTGGTAAAGCACTGATATAGGAGACAGCACCAATTATTTGAGCACTAGTTTGGGGCTTGAGTGATGCACATGATTTGTGCATGAATAAATACATTATGGTGCAGAGATCCTTCCTTCACCATCAAACAAATATTATTGTCAAACTAATCGGAAACAGAATTTCCTCTAGAAGCCTGCATGGGATAGAATGTCCATCTTCCTACCTCTGGAAATTAAACTTAGGTCTTTATGCACTTGCAACCTCAGTTGAAAGTATATGATCAGATAATCCTGTATACTGTGGGAGGGAAAAAAACTTAAAGCGGTACCAAGGGAAGGAATTGCAAACAAATAACACGGTATGCTCTATCTGAAGTAAAAAGTTTGGAAGAATACTAACTGCTACAGCCATCTAGATCAAGAAATGAAAACAAGCTATGTGTAAAATGAAAGGATGGCCTAAAGTGAAGACTGATGTGTTATGGATTCATAGGGAAAACCATAGAGCATTTGGTATTGCTTTCAGAAAAAATCATTACAATAAAGTTCTAGAACTGCAGCTAAAAGGGTGAGAATCCATGTGGCAAATACGACTATTACGAAGGTCCTCATCTATTTTTGCGGAGAAAGTAGGACATCTGGGTGAAGTCTGGTTCCCTATAGATGGTTCCTTTTTCAGATGCAAATTACTAATTCCAATATCCTGCAGGTTGTTAATGATTGATTCAGATATTTTATTCTTAGTTTTTACAGATGAGATAACACAATTGCACAAGAGGAAACAATCCAGCAGGCTGGCCTGACAATTGGAGTAAAGAAGCTGCTAAAGAGCTGTGGAGGAATGCTGAAGACAACTCAATCGAGCCTTTCTTTCATATATATGTTTCCCTTTGTCAGTTCTATCTGGAACGTGGGAACTTTGAGACAGATTTGCATAAAATGCTTGAAGCAGGGATCATCTTGAATATAAACTACTTTAAACTCATTCAATAGATCATCCACAATTTAAAAGAGAAAGGAAGATGCAATCCAGAGAAACTCTAGTTAGCATGTACCCATGCTAGACCCAACTCCATTGCTCACACCTGCCTCAAAATAATAGGCACTTCAATGAAAACATGCATACCTTCTTTTGGAATTAAAGACTAAGTGCAATTAAATATTTTACACGTCATGCTGGTTGAGATATATATGCAATTGCATGATTTTTTTATATAGATAAATCTGCAATCATTCTTTGCAGCAACGTCTCAGAACAAGAGCCTTCAAGAAATATTTCCCCGAGAAGATCAGTGATATTACCTTGATCAGGTGGTGGAAGAGTCCTGTTATGAGTAGGATGATATGTGACAGGAGTGAGTTTCTGAAAAGATACATGAAATTGTTTCAGAAAAAATCACAAAAAGTAAATTCTTTAAACAGTTCTCAAAGTATTTAAGTCCAGCAACAAAGGTTACATATCAACAACTCAGTATGTGAATTATGTGCACAAGAATGACTTATAGCCTCTTTAGTACACCCTGGACGCAATTAAACAAATTGCTGATATAACTATGTAAAATGGCAACTTAAAAGTCAGAATGTCCACTGTGTGGAACTACACTTGGAAACATTGTGACGAGAACATTGCTTCCATTGGTGAAAATAGAATTGGATATCAGAAAATATGAACAGTAAGGCCCTAAGGAAGCCCACTCCTCTCTCTCTCTCTCTCTACTTCAGTCCAGATTATAGTTAATAGTGGTGTAACCAGGACGTCCAAAACAGTTGGTTTCCATTTTACATATATTAAACAGGTAGGAGAGAGAAAGCTCTCCTCTATTCCAAAAACATAAAACATGATTCAAAATCATAAAAAATCCACATATCATGTCAGCTTCCTTCTCTTGATCATTTCTCACCTTTCTTCCTATTAAATCTAGCATTCTAATAGATTCAATTAATGAAGCCCCCCTTGTTTCTCTCCCCCATCTCCTCCTTAATTCTCTCTTTCTTTTGTCCAACTGGTGACCTCCCCTCTTCTCTCTTTAAAAAATTAAAGTTTTCTAAAAAATATTACCCACTTCCTTAGTATATACATACTCCCTCCTTTAGTAACTTCTTTTTTTCATTCTAATATATAAAATAAAATTAAAAAATAATGTGGACCCCTCCCACCTTTTCCCATGATCAGCACTGCCATTCTAATTTTGAACCTCTGATCTTATTACTTTTTCCTATTACAATTAAAAATGTTGGAGGTGCAATTTAATACTATTTAATAAATTATTATATATAAATATTATTTAATCTGATTTAAATTGTAATTAATCAAATTCCAATCTTTTACTGGGATTTTTAAAAGTTCTTTCAAATTCATTTGGATTTTTTGTAAAAATCATATATATGTTTTTTGAAAAAATATATATTATGAATATAGTTTCATTTATGTTGGCCAAGTTTTTACTCCTTTAAACTTCATTTTTATTTACTCTAGTGGTCAGTGCTTTTATTATCATTATTTTATGATAAACACTTCAAATATGACAAGACTTCTTGTTAATTTGTTCTCTATTTTTTATTCAATTTTTATTATTGTTGTTATTGTTGCAGGATCTGGCTTGGATTGGACAGTTCAAACCGTGAGGGCGATTTTGGGTAGTGGTGACAATACCTACAAAACAAGTCCCTGGTTGGTGGTGGTATTAGCGGGGACCCTCCGATATTTAAGTCAGGATTCTAGAATAGATAGGAAGGAGTAAGCATAAGAGAGAGGTGATTAGATAAGAGCATGGCTTGTTTAATATGAACCCCTAGCCCGGCGTGCCCCTAGGCCTGGGGTTGGCTAGCCATGCCTGGCACGGCTCTTTGGCCCGTTAGGCCTGTGAGCTTTTTCTAAAAAAAATGCCTGGCCTGCTCAGCCCATTTGGGGCCATTACGGGTTGTGCCGGGCACAACCCATTTGGGGCCATTATGAGTTGGGCCTGGCATGGCCCGTTTGGCCCATAACAGTCATAAACAGCTAGTTTTTGGCTTTTTATCATTTTAGCCCCCTAACTGTCATAAAATAGCTAGTTTGAGAGATAATTTAGAAAAATAAAAATATTTAGGTTCCTATAAATACCCCCTTCTTCTCTCATTTTTACCATACTAAACCAATTTTTCTCCCCTCTACTACTATTATTTCTCTCTTCTAGCAATATTTAGCAAGTGTTCTAGCAATTTAATTTTTAGTTTACATTTAGCAAGTATTCAAGTGCTACACAAGAGGAGGTCCTTATTGAGGAGTACAAGAGGAGGTCCTTGTCGAGGAGTACAAGAGAAAGTTCATAAATCTCAGTTTTATCTCTACTCAATTCCTCCACCTCTACTCAATTCTTCCTTGTGGTTAGTTTTCATTATTTGCATTCATCTATTTAGATATGGTATCTTTTGATGAGTCATTTTAGCATTCGCCTATCTCTAAGGAAGAAAAAACTAATATTCTTGATCCTTCTGGAACCAGTGAAGGTCAAGTTCTTTCCATAAGAGGACTAGTGCTATGTGGGATGATTTTGATAAAGTTATGATTGATGAAATTTGGAAAGCAAAGCATAAAAAATATGCCAAACTTTATAGTTATGCTAATAATGAGGGAACTAGCCATTTAAGAAGACATCAAGAGAGTCATAGGTAGTGGCAGACCACCGGGAGGGCATGGGACCTTGGCCCCCTTAACTATTTTGTCATTCCATTTAGCAATAAAATTTTTTAGGCAAAATTTTGTATATATAGGTGTTTGGCCCCCCTAAAATTAGCTAGTATTAAATACAACTCGAAGAATCTTAGAAAAAGAAGTTTTAAAAGAAAACAAATATCATAACTTAGTTTTCTTTACTTGAAAGTTGGATCACTTCCAACTTTCTTTTTCCTTTTCATTAATTTTTCTTTTCCATAATTATTTAGGAGAAGAGCATCAACGAGCACCAACCTTGGTTCCGCTTGCACGTGGTTGCATTTTTGCCTGAAGGATTTGGACGGAGCTGATGGAGCAGGACCGGGAGGTCAACCGGACCAAAAGCACTGACCTTGGGTCCGCGTGCGCGGTCGCATTTTTGCCCAAGGATTAGGACGGGGATGGAGTTGATGGAACTGGGACCACGAGGTTGACTGGACCAAAGGGCACCAACCCAAGTTTGTGCGCGACCACGAAGGTCCGACACTCGGATGGCACAAAGGGCCATCCCGGGAGATTCCGAGGCACAAGTAGACTTGCAAATGCAATGGCAGGCCAAGACTCGTGCCCCACGCATGCAGGACTTGAGTCTCGGTGGGCACGGCACAGGCATGCACCCTGCATACCCCGGACACGAGTCTAGGATGGCCAAGACGTGTGCCCCATGCACAGGGCAATGGCAAGCCAAGACTCACCCCACACGTGCAAGACTCGAGTCCCGGTGGGCACAACACGGGCATGCACCCAGCACACCCGAGACACGAGTTCAATTCAAATAATATTTATAAAAAATTAAATTAATTTTAATTATTTACTAATATTTTTTATTTTTATATTTTTTTGATCTTTAGAAAAGTTGGAATGGCCTGCCCCTGATCATAGAATGAATAATTCTCGTCTTTAAAGTACCCTTAATATACAAAAAAAATCTCTTGCAGGTAATTTTGTATATAATCATGAAAAGCACATGTAAAACGGATAGTTAAGGATGAATTGCCTTTTAGTTTATATGAATCTTTTAATTTTGAAGAATATATTTAATTAACCCTACGACATGCTTATAAAAGAACTAGTAGGCATACATTTAGAAGTCGCTATGACTAACTTTTTAACAATGAAACAAAATTTAATTAAACTTTTTGTCTTAAATACAAAATTTTCATTAATTTCTGATATTTGGTCAGCATCTGTTGGTAGTAATTGTTTTTATTGCCGTTACTACTCATTATATTGATAATGCTTGGCAATTAAATAAATGTATTCTTGCTTTTCGTGCTTTTGATTTCTCACATTTTGGACAACAAATTCAAATGCTATTTACCAAACTGCATGTTCATATAGCATAATGATAAAATCATGTCTATTACTTTTGATAATGTATTTAATAATAATTTTGTTGTTACATTATTGAAAGAATCATTGCATCCTATTTTAAATAGAAATTTATTACATATTAGATATGCATGTCATATCTTCAATCTTTCTATTTAAGCTGGCATGGGCATGGTTAAAGATATAATTTTAAAAATTAAAAATGTAGTTTCTTTTATTCATACTTCAAGAGCAAGACTTCAATAATTTAAGCATCTTACGTAGATCATGAAAAACGTTTAAAAAATTTAAACTTGATGTAATTACTTGTTGAAACTTAACATAAGGCATGATAAATGATATATATCCATATAGAAACTTATTAAACGTATATATTAATGACCGTGGATTAGGCTTTACATTGATCGAACATGATTGAAATAATGGTAAAATTTTGAAAGATGTTTTAGTTAATTTTTATGATGCTACTAATGTTCTTTCTGGTATTTATTATCCAACGTCAAGTTCATATACAACAAGCATATATTATTAGTTAAAAATTACAGAATATAGATTTGATGATGTTTTAATACCTATTATTGAATAAATGAAATTTAAATGGAATGAGTATTGGAACAAGGTATATCCTATGCACAACTTAGTTACTATTTTTATCCACGAGTTAAATTAAATGGTGTGCTAATTTTACTTGATGCATATAGTGCTAACATGCTTCAAGATCCTGAACACACTAAAACTGAGATAATACAATTTCTTTATGATATTTGTACTTTATATGATAAAAAAATTTGTGGATCTAGATTACCCACATCAGCACAAAATCTCTTCTTCTAGTAGTTCTCGTTCATTATCTATTTTCTTTCATTGTATATAGTAAACATACACATGCTTCAAGTTCATCTATATCTTCATCTTTAAGTAGTGAACTTGAATTTTATTTACGAAATGATCTTCAGTTTGTATACAATGAAAATCAAATAAAAAGTCTAGATGTGTTCGCTTGGTGAAAGAGCATTAAAAATCAATATCCTGTTATATCTGCCATTGCACATGATATTTAGCGGTGCCGATACTCACAGTAGCATCGAAATTCGCTTTTAGTGCAGGTTGACGTGTTCTTGATGAAAAGAGAAGTAGGATGTCTGGTGCCATGGTTGAGATGCTTTTTTACTTCAAAGATTAGTTGGATGTTAAGACAAAACTTCAAGACAAAGATGGACATGATACATCCTCTGAAGATAACGATACAAACAATACCGATGATTAGTAAGATTTTTACCATTTATTTTCAATTCTTATTTTCTTATAATTGTACATTTTTATTTTTTAATTATTGAGGATAGTCACCTCTATCTCTTTTTGCTTTCTCATTATATTTTGGAGGTTAAGCCTAGCCCCCCTCCCTCTATTATTTTATTTATTAATAAACCAGTAGAGGTTCATGCCAAACCCCCTACTATTACAGGGTGGCTTTATATTAATAAACTGATGTATTGTATTAATAAGTCTCTAGTCCCCAATCTTTTTTTAATTTATTAAAAAAGATTTTTTTATAAATTTTAAAAAATTTCATTACGGGCCGTGCTAGGCTGGACCGTGCCAAGGCATGGCCCATTTCATGCAGGCTAGGCCGGTACGCGGGCTGGGCCGTGCTATGCCTGGACTACGGGCCAAAAACGCTTAGCCTAGCCCGGTCCCCTCATATGGGTCATGCCTGACATGATCCATTACTGTAGCAAGCACAGCCCATTACTGTAGCAAGCAGGCCATGCCAAGCATAGCCCAAGTCATGCTGGGTCGAGCCATGTCGTAGGCGGCCCAGCGAGGTGATTGCATACCTAGGAGGTCCGGTAGGCCTCTATTTATAGGGTGAGGCTAGTGCCATGAGAAGGAAAACTAGATATTATCCAGGCCTTACCGAGTGTTATCGTGTTTTGCTCCCAACGCCCGCAGCCACGGACCGCTCCCACGAACTCCGACCCATGCGCGACGCGTGGCGCGGGTGGGCGCTCGCCCAGCCCAACGTGCAGGCGTGTGCCCGGGCGCGTGCGCGGCCCAAGCCCACGCGCAGCGCGTGGGCGCGCGCGCGGGCTCGGCCCAGCCGCTTGCGGCGCCCCCCTTGGGGCGTTTCCCTGGTTTCTCCGTGTGGTTTCCCCTTGGTTTCTCGTGGTGTATGCGCGGTCACGCGATTTCTCGCATTCTGGACCGTCCAATCGGTCAATCGGACGGCTGAGATTAATCTGAGCTTGATTAGGCTTGATCTGAGGGTATCTTGCACGGATTTTGGCACGATCTGAGCCTTTGTTCTTTGATCTGATGGCTTGGGAGTGTTTTGGATTTTTTGGAATCATTTTAGGTCTATTTTGGACGCCGTTTCAGATGGTTATTTAACCACAGAGAGCCTGCGGTCTTTGAAAAACAGAGAGACAGAGAGAAAATCCAGAGAAATTTCAGAGAGATTTCTTCTTCGATCCAGGCACCAGGAAAAGCTAGAGACTTGGTATTTGGAATTTTTCTCGTGCTTCTTTCATCCTCTTTTGTTTATTTATTATGTCTCTTTGTTTTTAATCTGGCATTTGTTATCTGGATATTTGTATTCCTTTTGTACCTAGATTTGGGTCAGATTATAGTGGATTACTCCTTTCCTCTTAATGGACGTAGATAATATTTTGCCGAACCATGTAAATCTCGTCTTCTTTTGATTTGATATCTGCCTGTGTTGTGATTGGTTAATTGCCTAAGTGAGTAAACAAGAATTATTTGGAGGCCTAAACTGGTTTAAATCACTGCGCACATCCCAACAATTGGTATTAGAGCAAAGGGATGGCATTTGATGGGCAACCAAGTTCTTCTCTGGCTCCTGAGGCAGTTATTTTTCATTCCACTACCTCTAGGAATGAGGTAGCGATATTTGATGGCACAGGTGATTTTGCATTATGGAAGGTAAGAATGAGATATCTGTTGGTAAAGGACGGCGTTGCAACAGCTTTCAAAGGAATGGATGCAATTCCAGGTGATACAGAGGCTGAAAAAGAGGAGATGAATGAGAGAGCACTTGGGACTCTGTTTTCGGGATTGAGTGATAAAGTCCTCCGCAATGTAGTAGAACTTGATACAGCTAAAGGTGTATGGAAAAAACTGAATACTTTGTATATGGTAAAATCTCTCACTAATAGACTGCATTTGAGGGGCAAGCTTCACATATTTCGTATGACAGAAGGGATCTCACTCAAGGATCACTTGGATGATTATAATAAGTTCCTGCTTGATTTGACAAATATTGGTGTTAATGTTGATGAGGAAGACAAGACTTTGATCTTGATTTATTCTTTGCCTAAGTCCTATGAAAATATTACTACTACCATGCTCTATAGAAGAGAGACTATAAATCTTAATGAGGTTGAAGCCACTTTGTTATCCAATGAGCTTAGGTTGAAAGTACAATTGGAGCATTAGGCTCCAAATCCGGTACAAGGACTTACTGTCAGAGGTAGAGATGAGCAAAGAACAATTGGACAAGATAGAAATAAGTCCAAGACTAGATCAAAGTCTAGACCTAAAAGACCTGGTGTTTGTCATTACTGCAAGAAGCTAGGCCACTGGAAAAATGAGTGTAGACTTCTACAGTCCAAGAAAGAGAAGGAACAGAAAAATAAAGGAACAATCTCAGATTCGGCATCAGTAGCAGTTTATTCTGTAGATCATAGCAGTATTGCAGATGATGTAGTATTTACAAAACATGCAGTATCAGTCAGCCTGATACCTGGATCGTGGACTCTGGAGCATCTTTTCACATGACACCCCATAAAGAATGGTTCACTTCTTTTAGATCCTGTGATGGAGGCTCTGTTCTTCTTGGCGATGACGCCACTTGTAAAGTGGAAGGAATTGGTACAGTTCAGATCAAGTCTCATGCTAATACTGTGGTGACTTTGGATGATGTCAGATATGTTTCTCTATTGAAAAAAAAATCTTCTCTCGGTACATGCTCTTGATATTTCCGATTTTGAGGGCAGATGGGATAGAGGATCTATTACAATTAGTAAAGGTGCATTGACTTTGTTAAGAGGCAAATTGAGTGGCACTCTTTATTATTTGGATGGCACTACAGTGATTGGTGAGCCTTCTTTAGCACATTCCTCTATTGTTCAATTGACACAGTTATGGCATCAAAGATTGGGCCACATGTCAGATAAAGGTTTACAGGAGCTGAGCAGACGTGGTCTGCTAGGAGGTTAGAAAGTTGGTGCACTTGGATTCTGTGAGCATTGCATATTTGGAAAACAACACAGAGTCAGCTTTACTACAGGCGTGCACAGGACAGCAGGTATATTGTATTACATACATTCTGACCTATGGGGACCTGCCCCAGTTACATCCAAGGGTGGATCTAGGTATTTGCTCTCTTTGATTGATGACTATTCCTGTAAAGTCTGGATTTATATTATCAAAAATAAAAGTGATGTGTTTCACACTTTTAAAGGGTGGAAGGCTATGGTCGAGAGGCAAACTGAGAGGAAGGTGAAAACCTTCCGGACTGACAATAGATTGGAATTCTGTTCTACATAATTTAATGACTTTTGCAAGTCAGAGGGCATTGTTAGGCATAGGACCACAGTGTATACTCCTCAGCAAAATGATGTTGCGGAACACATGAATCGCAAACTATTGAAAGAGTCAGATCTATGTTGTCAAGTTCTGGATTGAGTAGAGACTTCTGGGCAGAGGCTGCACATACAGCCTGCTTTATTATAAATCGATCTCCAGCATCTGCATTGAATATGAAGACTCCGGAAGAAATGTAGACAGGAAGACCTGCAGACTATTCAGTTCTTAGAGTATTTGGGTGTTCAGCATATGCACATGTCAAAGATGGAAAGCTGAATCCCAGGGCTAAGAAATGTATATTTCTTGGATATGCATATAGGATGAAGGGCTATAGATTATGGTGCACCGAGCCCGGATCCCAGGGTTTTCTAGTCACAGGGATGTGACTTTTGATGAGTCATCCACTCCTTCAAGGCAGCAACAGCCAAGTTCTTCACTGAAAGATCAGGTTCAGGATCAGCAGAATAAGACTGTTGTTGATATTAATCACAATGTTAGATCACAGCAGTTGCAGCCTACAGGTGATATTCAGAATGAACAGCATCAGCAGACAGATCCAGAGTTCCAGACTCAGGAGGAGGTTATTGTACGTGGTCAAGTTCAAGATGATAGTATTGTCACTTGAAGAACCAGGCGACATATCAGAGCACCTCAAAGGTATGGTTTTGAGGATTCTGCTTGTGCTGAGTTATTATATTATGCTCTGAATACTGCAAACACTATAGGTGATGAGCCGACCACATTTCAAGAAATAATTGGTAGTTCACAGGCTGAGCAATGGACCATGGCTATGGTAGAAGAGCTTCAGTCTTTGGAAAAGAATCAGACTTGGGAATTAGATTACCTAAGGGCAAGAAGAAAATTGGTTGCAAATGGATCCTCAAGAAAAAGGAAGGACCTACCTCTCAAGATTTGAAATATAAGGCAAGGTTGGTGCCTAAGGATTACAGTCAACGAGAGGGTATTGATTACAATGAGGTATTTTCTCCTGTAGTTAAACACTCTTCTATTCGTGTGTTCCTTGCTTTAATTGCTTCTCAGAATTTGGAGTTAGAACAACTGGATGTCAAGACAGCTTTTCTACATGGTGACTTGGAGGAGCAGATTTATATACAATAGCCACCTGGTTTTGAGGCTCAGGATAGAGAAGATCATGTATGCTTGCTCAAAAGGTCTTTGTATGGTTTGAAGCAGTCTCTAAGACAATGGTACCGCAAATTTGATAAGTTTATTATTGACCATGAATTTGATAGATCTTTATATGATAGTTGCATGTATCATTAGCAGCTTTCAGACGGATCCTTTTGTTATTTGTTATTATATGTTGATGACACGATGATTGCAGCCAGGGATATGTCAGTCATCCAGAAGCTGAAAGCTGAACTTAGTACTGCATTTGAGATGAAGGACCTTGGACCGGTAAAGAAGATACTTGGGATGAAGATCATTCATGACAGACAATTATGTAGACTATTTGTTATTCAGCACAGTTATATTATGAAAGTTAAAAATATTTTGTATGTCACAGCTAAGCCAGTCACTATGCCCTTTGCCAGTCACTTTCGTTTATCTGCTAGGGATTCTTCTCAGACTGATGATGAGGAGAAGTATATGTTTAAATAAAGTACCTTATGCAAGTGCAGTTGGCAGTATCATGTATGCAATGGTCTGCACTCGCCCTGATATTTCACACAGGCAATTAATATAGTGAGCAGATATATGGACAAGCCTGGAAAAGCTCACTGGTCAGATGTGAAATGGATTCTTCGATATTTAAAAGGTACTTCTGATTTGGAATTGGTATTCTCCGGACAGAGTGGTTGCACTGTTACAGGATTCTGTGATTCAGATTATGCTTGTGACTTGGATAGAAGGAGGTCATTGACCTCATATGTATTTACTCTCATTGGTTGTGCAATTAGCTGGAAGGCTACTTTGCAATCTACAGTTGCTTTGTCTACTACATAGGCAGAGTATATGGCTTTGACAGAGGCAGCAAAGGAAGCAATCTGGCTAAGAGGGTTAGTACAAGATTTGGGTCTCAAGTAAAATTCTTTGGTTATTCTGTGACAGTCAGAGTGCATTACATCTTGCCAGAGATCAGATGTATCATGAGCGCACTAAGCATGTTGATGTCATGTATCACTTTATCAGAGATTTGGTAGAGGATGGTGATATTCAACTTCAGAAAATTGGCACTGCTAATAATCCGACTGATATGCTCACTAAACCAATTCCAGTAGTCAAGTTCAGGACATTCCAGAACTTGATTGGTTTGAGCACTTGGTGATCCCCTTCGGGGTCTTTTGATGAGGAGGAGGCTTTATAATCCATATTTGATAGAGGCATTTGTTTTTGGTCGCAAGGAGGAGGATTGTTATCATGTTTTGCTCCCAACGCCCGCAGCCACGGACCGCTCCCACGAACTCCGACCCATGCGCGACGCGCAGCGCGGGCGGGTGCTCGCCCAGCCTATCATGCAGGTGTGCACGCGGGGGCCCACGCGCAGCGCGCGGCCCAGGCCCATGCGCAACGCGCGGGCGCAGGCGTGGGCTCGGCCCAGCCGCTTGCGGCGCCTCCCTTAGGGCGTTTCCCTGGTTTTCCCATGCGGTTTTCCCTTGGTTTCTCGCGGTGTACGCGCGGTCCACGCGATTTCTCGCATTCTGGACCGTCCGATCGGTCGATCGGACGGCTGAGATTAATCCGAACTTGATTAGGCTTGATCTGAGGGTATCTTGCATGGATTTTGGCACGATCTGAGTCTTTGTTCTTTGATCTGATGGCTTGGGAGTGTTTTGGATTTTCTGGACTCGTTTTAGGTATGTTTTGGATGCCGTTTCAGATGGTTATTTAACCACAGAGAGCCTGCGGTTTTTGAAAAACAGAGAGAGACAGAGAGAGAAAAAAATCCAGATAAATTTCAAAGAGTTTTCTTCTTCGATCCAGGCACCAGGAAAAGCTAGAGGCCTGGTATTTGAAATTTTTCTCGTACTTCTTTCATCATCTTTTGTTTATTTATTATGTCTCTTTATTTTTAATCTGGCATTTGTTATCTGGATATTTGTATTCCTTTTGTACCTAGATTTGGGTCAGATTATAGTGGATTACTCCTTTTCTCTTGGTGGACGTAGGCAATATTTTGCCGAACCAAGTAAATCTCGTCTTCTTTTGATTTGATATCTGCCTATGTTGTGATTGGTTAATTGCCTAAACGAGTAAACAGGAATTATTTGAAGGCCTAAACTGGTTTAATCCGCTGCGCACGTCTCAACACCGAGCATGATATGCTTGTTATTACTTGCTCGGGTTTGTGAGATTCGATGATGATCTCCTGGCTCGTTTATCCGTATCTAACTATTATTGGAGATCATGGGACTCTGCGACATGTACAAAACGAGAGTTAGTGCCTCTTGAGTTTATTAGTCGAGATTGGCCACGATCCATGAAGACACATCGGATCAGATAGGATTGAAGATCGGCCCAACCAAACTCGACACCTTATCGATGACCCTGAAGCAAGATTTTTCTTATCCGAATCAGTTGTCCCTGATGTCCAAACTAGAGCTAGGTTGGACGAAGACAGTAGAGAAAATCAACTCTCTTAGTTTATCAGGAATCGTGCTACTCCTAATATGGATCATCATGCCTCCTTGGTAGCCATTGATTCAAAACAGAATCAGCTGGCCAGATGGTGCCATGTGTAAACCATCTAGTGGAGCCAACTAAAGTGTTGCACCATCCGCATACTGTTTGGAGTTTCTATAAATTGGAGGGTTTTTACTCCTTTCACCACTCATTTCCCAAATCACTTTTCCTTGTTCTGTGTTAGTAAAGCTTTTTCCAGTTAAAGGGGGTGATTGGCATTTCTGATGATCTCTGGAAGGCTTGCTTTTACCGGGCATGAGGATGAAGGCGGGGGATTTAGTAAAGTTGCAGAAAGCCACGAGAGAGAAGAAGAAAGCATTGAGTAGCACCTAGGCTCAACCAAAGCACCTTAGTGCTGAGGCTCCAAGGAGTTAGCTCTTAAGTACCTATTCCTTAAGAGGGACGATCTCTTGAACTATCCACTCGCGTCGATGCAACTGACTTGGAGTCAAGCCTTTCCTTGCCCTCAAGGAATACAAATACCTTCAATTCAGCCCTCTGACTCCACATTAGAGGATTCAAGGATCGCCCAAGGCCTAGTTCATGGATTTCTTCTTCTTCAGAAGCGAGGATGTTGGCGAGAGCTGAGCCCAATATTCAGCGAATGGATGCATTGACTTTGTATATCCAAGTGAGCTAACTCCCATGATCCTTTGTATATCCAAGTAAGCTAACTCCCATGACCCATTTAGCTTTATCACTACTCTCATCCGACTAATCAAATTTTTGTGATTTCCAAGCTGGGCTATTACCTGGTCAGCTTTCTTGAGTTGGCCAAGTCAACAGGACAGAAAATGGCAGAGACCACTCACAAAGTTGATTGGGCATAAAAGATGGCTTCCGAAGCAGAAATGAGAGCCTTGGAGGTAGAGAAGAGAGCCTTGAAAGAAAGACGGGCATGTGTCGAGGCCGTTGTTGAAGTAAGGTGTCTAGAATCGACATTGAGAGAAGCTGAAAGAGGGACCCTGAAGAAGGCTCGGGCAGCCGATGCTCGGGCCATGGTTGCCAAAATGGTCAAGGAGGCAAAGATGACGATCGAATAGACAACGTATGGCGCCACCAAAGAGAACACTCAGCTCCAGAGCGAGCTCCACAAGGCTAGAGAGAGTTGATTTTTTGGAGTACTCAATTGGTCAAGAAAGCTTAGTGGTGGCAGAACTTACAAAGGAATTATACATAGACGAGGTGAAACATCAAGATGCCAAAGAAGAAATCAAGTGGATGGAGGCAAAGGTTTCAAAAGAAGAGAGGAACTTGGGGTCGAAGATGGGAGTTTCAAAGGCTGAAAGGGCATGAGTGATGGTTGTTGCCGAAGTTGAGCACCTAAAGGAGATGCTGAAAGAGACCAAAGAAAATTATATTTTGTAAAGAGTATGTGCCCCCTATGAGACGACTCTGCTTAAGGTCAAGCTTCAAGCTGCCGAAAAGAAAGTCGACTCTGCTATGTTGTGGGTGTAAGGATAGGGGGCTTCTTTGGTCCCACATCAGTTATGAGTCAAGAAAAAAATTGGCTTATGATAAGGAACCTTTCCTGTCCACGTGAGGCACCTTTTAGAACAGGATACGGGAGGTTATCACACTCCATCCGGCCCATCTCCAAGGGACAAAACCATGAGGCCCATGGACCATAGAGGATAATACTTTACATGCACGTGGAAGGGAGACTGATCCGCACATGGCTATGAGCCTTTGGCTACAACATTAATGCCATTTGTGGGAAACTTGGATAACCTTCTCCTAGATTTTTCTCTTGACTGGGGGGTTATATTGTGGGTGTAAGGATGGGGGACCTCTTTAGTTCCACATCGATTGTAAGTCAAGAAAAACTTTGGCTTATGATGAAGGACCCTCCTTCCCCACAAGAGGCGCCTTTTAAAATAGGATATGGAGGGTAATTGCAGTCCGTCTAGCTCATCTTCAGGGGACAACCATGAGGCCCACGAGACAGAGCAGACAATATCTTGTGTGCATGTGGAAGGGGGACCAACCCGCACGTGGCCATGAGCCTTTAGATGCAATAGTTATCATCATCACAATTAATATTTTCTGTTGGATTTTCTCCTTCCTTGCATAATGGGGGCATTTTGCTTGTATTTAATTAATGCCGTACTTGATCCATGAAACCAGGAATTTAGTCATTTAAAGTGTATTACATGTTTTGAATAAACTCCTATTGCTATCTGTTACATCATATTTGCTTATACAGTGTCTAAGCACACTTCGAGCTATTCTAGGATCAAATGCACTTACCTAAACTTCCATAATTGTGCCCATCAAGATGACAATTTTGCCCCACTCTGTCATATTTAAAATGATGATTCTAAGTGCTTTAAAAATTTCTAATAACACAATACTTGATGTTCAAAACATACACATGAAACTTAATAACAACTAAGTAGGAGGAAAAGAACTTCTACCTCAAACAATTGCCTTAAAAAGACAGAAAGACTGAGTCACCAATGTTCTTACAAAAGGAAACAAGTCACACCGAACACTAAGCAATATCATTTACTTATATGAAATCCTCCATTAGCTATGTGACCTATGTCACTCATTCAACCAAAGGATGATATACTATAGTAAAACTAAGGATAGCTAAACCGCTATCGGGACCCGTACCGGTTAGCGACCAGTATAGTACGATACCATACTATACCGGTACTGATACCGGTCTTGGTGAATTGAGAAAAAACTATCTTCCTCCCCCTCTCAAGCAAGGATTGCTAAACCATATCTGAACCAGATCCGAACCGAGCTGAAACGGACTGTACCAGTCTGAACCGACCTGTACCATACCAAATTGTACCATACCGAACCGACCCATACCGGTCTGGTTCAAATTATTTTTTATGGTTCCGATCCCGAACTATTTTTTAGGGCCGAATCGTACCGGTTCTTGGCAGGTATGGTATGTCCCGAATTAGGCGATTTGAAATGGTTCCGAAAACCCTGAATGAAACTAAATGGTGATATAATTTTTACATAATATGGATATGTCCTCGCATCTGATTCTTTTTAGGTTCCTGTGTGAAACTCTTTTGAACACGGCAACACTTGACACTCATGTCAAGTGTCCAAGTAATGTTTCATTTAATACACTTATTTATCAATTTATCATCCTAGACTATGGGATACCCATAAATAGTTAGATAGTTTCCAACCATTCTGATTAGAAAAAGAAGATATCTCGCCAACGAGATAATATCCGAAGTAAACTTTATTTAGCAAAATTGACCACATCTATTTTGAGAATGATATCATGCAGCTATTTAATTCCTGGATGATTACAAAATCTTCCATCCAACCAGTATAGCTGAGTTAGAATTGCCCTTGACTGGCATTGCTGGCTGATTAGGAGAATTTATAAACAGAGGCAAGATAATTATTGGCAAAGAAATAGACGGTGGATCAGGAGTCAAAGTAAAAAGATAGCACATAAAGCATTGCCTCGAATACTTAATTTCTATCTCAAAATACTAATTCCATGATAATTTTGGCTTACGATATATTGCCATTTACCATTTGAGTTCACTCGGTCAATCATTTGATTGAAACTTCATCCATGTTTGTTTACAACAGACTCCATACCGAGGGTGGTTGTCTTCTCCTCTTATTCATTCAGTCAGAACACTCACGAATGCCAGATGCCGAACCTCAGAAATGATGGGGATTTTCTTTTTTGCCCCCTTTGGATGCTGACTTTTCTTGTTTTCAACTCGTTAAATATATAAGCATTTCCATTTAATTCACATTACTTATACCAATCAAATTACTCACTCTACCCTTTAATTGTTATTCCATTTACAAAACTTTCATCATATGATAGATCCAGAACATTTTGGCATAATTTCCTAACAGTGCCACCGAATAATTTGTGGCCACCAAGACATGCCACTTGAAAACTTAAAGGTTTTTCAAGCTCTGTAATACGTGTGACTAATCTACACAATGTTCGAAGTCAATGCGAAGTTTGTGAAACCGACAAGTAACAAGGTTTTCGATTGCCAAGATCTCGGCCATCTCAGAGGATTTCTGATACCAAGACGGACCGAGATCAATTTATCTCAGCCAATGGAATTAGAATCGGTTTAAGACTAACCTTCGCGGCCGGCTAAAAGGGTTCATGCAGAACCACACAAGATTTGCCCAAAAAATGTTCCCCCGAAAAGAAAAAAAACCCAGCAAGAGAATCAAAGCCTTAGAGGGAAAAAAAAAGAAGAAGAAGAAGATAATAATAATGGTAATAATTTGAACAGCCACAGCAATCATGAAACCGTTCGATCAAGACTAACAGAAGAGCGACGGAGGGAACCGATCCAGGGATCAAATAGAGAGAAGGCAGGAACTTACGGAAGGCTGGGCGGAAGGATCGGCGGGTCGGAGCTGGCTGAAGTTGTGAGGATCGTAGGAGGGCCAGTCCCCGAGCAAAGACCCCCCCATTTACCGGGCTTTTACGGCAACACCCTTTAACTCCGCTTCGGCGGTGCAAGGGTTATCTAGTATTAATAGATGGGGATAGCTATAAAAAGAAAGAGAAACAAGGTGCTCTCTCTCTCTCTCTCTCTCTCTTTCCTCCTTGTTTCTTGCCCACAGGGGAGAAAGGCACGCTCCCTAAATACTCTTTTATACTGAGGATGTGGGGAACTCCGTGGAGGGAGAGGAAGAGCATCGAGACCAGTATTGTTTCACGCCCCATGCGGATGCGGGCCTTAAACTTCTACCATTAGCCGGCGATTGCTTTACTAATGTTGCATTTTAATCGGGATTTTAGGGGGGATATGGATCTCGGGCACCCATTTGCTACGTGGGCCTCTTCATTTATGTGATCGTGTTAGTGAATGGTTGTCATTTTGCGTGTCCTGAAGTGGGCGTGAAACTATATACCGGTCTTTCCGTTAACTTTCCTTAATTGGGTTCGCAGTCTGCATTGGCTTCGACGGCGTTCGGTAGATTTTTAACAGTTTTACCGGTGTAATGTGTGCCTGCTGCCTGCCCTTCTTCCAGGACGTTACCTGCCTTCCTCCCGCGCAGCGCTGCGCGGGATTTTATTTTATTTTATTTGTACCCAAGGCCACGGTAAAACCAAAAAACCAATTTTTTTTTTTCCCTCTCAAGGCCTACAGTAAACCAGAAAAATGGTTGAAGAAGATCTTTGGCTCCCTTGCACTCTTTCACTTTGCTCTGTAACATGGCACGCATCGCATTGCTATTGTGAATGACGTTTCAGTATTTTATTAGAGGTCAATCCCATTGCTATTATAAATGTAAACATTTTATTAGACATTTGGAGATATCGTATTTTTCATGCACCATTGATCTATATTTAAATATAACATTTTAGTCTCCAACTATATATATATAAAACTAGAACAGAAGAAATATCAAACAAAATCAAACGAGGATCACCGGTAAATTCTTCACCAACTGCGTTATTATTATTATTATTATTATTATTATTTCTCTTTCTAATGTTTACTGTTGCTGGAGGGAAAAAAATGGTACTCTCTTTGTTTGATAGATTCTTTCTCGTGATTATTTCCTGAGACATCTATTATGACGTTCCGGTAGCCAGTTTTCCTCTCTCGAGCATCCTTTCTAAATTCCAGAAAGTTTCGAGTCAAAAAGTTAATCAAAAGAAGGTGGACCTTCTGGTACTGTGCCAAGTTTTTAACTTTTATGGCCATGATACTTTAAGATATAGACTTCAGGCATCTTAATGATAGCCCCCGGTTGGAACTGGGCACCACGAGGTGCAGGAGGCTGACAAAAGGCTTTGGGCCTTGTTATTGCGTTTTACCCTGTCAAACACTCTCATGTAACCCACTTCTTGGCCAGGGTGAACAAATATATTATAAAAAAAGTTGATATCACTCCAGTTTTTACTTCGGAGTTTGAATGGCAATTTTGTTTTCACAAGGTCTTAATTAATTTGTGTGCATAAATAATTCAAAGAACCACAGGATCCGTGTGGAATATTTCCTTAATTTTAAAAAATTCTTAATTCTCAGGTGCACCTATTATTAACGTGTTCTGCGTCACTACAGGTACGTTTATGGCTGTGGTCATCCATCTGTGTTGGATTCAGCAATTTTTGTATCGTTTCGTATACTTGGAAATGAATCCCCACCATATTGATTTAGATACTCGTTTATGCTATTTTATGGGTAGCGCCAGTGTTTCTGATTTCCGCTTATTAAAATTCATATACACTACATTTATTTCAATTTCAGCACCCTAAAGCTGACACTTCTAAATTATCATTGAGGGAGGAAATATTGGATAAGTTGATGCCCACGACAAGTGAAACCATGCCAAATCTTTTATTTCCTGGGAAGTTTCTTATTATCTTCGAAGGACTTATAGATTCATTTATGGGATCAAAATAAATATGTTACCACCAAGAATGGGAACCATGCACAATCTAGTTTTCTTTCTTTATGTGCTATTTTATAGGGGGTGATATCAAATGTGATGTGATCATCTTATTTGGTATTATAAAATTTTATCCTGCATCCTCTGATAAATTTAATGATAGCATTACTGTATTGTGCAGTGATGCTATCACTTCATATACCCCATATGAGAGCACATTACCAGATATTGGTGATGTGCTAAAATTTTTTTCTAATCAATAAAAATTCAAATAAATTTGTTCATGATAATTGAAGAGAAAAGAAAAATCATTATCGTCATTTTAATAATCTAACCACAATAGATATCTCTAATAATAATAAAAATGGTAGTAGTAGTAATAATAATAATAATAAAAATAATAGTAGCAGTAGTAGTAATCATAATAATAGTCATTATTATCATTATTATTACTATTACTATTAGTACTACTACTGTTATTATTATTACTACATGTTTCTGTGATGAGTTACGAATGAAGAATACTTAATCAATTTATAGAGTAATTATTACATATTAATGTGTAAGACTATTTATGATATTTTATATATTATCACAATCACTACGTGATATATCAAATACAGTAAAATTCTATTCCTAATGATATATCAAATACAGTAAAATTCTATTCCTAATGATATATCAAATACACTAAAATTCTATTCCTAATGATATTTCATTGATATATCAAATACAGGGATCCTGCATCATTTTAATATTTGTACATCATCTCAATATCCACACCACCCCCGGTATTAGTTTCTTCCATTCATGATTTAATGATATATGCTGCCTTGGATTCTTTCTGCAGGGGCAACTTGCGTGGCTTTAGTCATGTGATCATCCTGTGCCTCCTCTGCCAAAGAGTAGTAGATAGCAGAGGCTCTATTCCAGCATTATGTTAATTTTCTCTAAGAAATCTTTCTAGTGTGTGATTGGTTCATGTTTGGTGATAAATCTCAAGCTAGGTATCATGAAAGTTACTGTAAATTCACTTGAAAATAAAAAAAGAGAACATTTTGAGTTAATGCTCCCACCGCTATCTAGTTTGCTTCCTCTAGTTTTTGTCCATTCATTACTTAATGGTGTGCACTGCCTTGGATTCTTTCTGCAAGGGCAACCTGTGTGGCTTCGGTCATACAATGATCCTGTATCTCTTCTGAGAAAGAGTAGATAACCAAAGCTCTGTGAACAGTGCGAGAAACCACTGGAGTGTCCTACTTTCCCAGCCGCTGCATGAATCAAAACATCGAAAGTTCGCAGAGGGTGGATCGATCTCCATGCCTTCACATTAGTATTTTAGAGTAGACTGTCTTGGTTCTAACTACTATACCAATTCTTCCACATGCATGAAGCTTGCTTTAACTCTTTAGAAGTCGAAACCGGAGGCAGGCAGGGCTGTAAATGGGTCCTGGCTGCCAGAAGATCCAATCAAAAAACTGGTCCGAGCTCGCAATTCTCTTAGGCCCTGAAGCACCCGAACATTCTTTTGCTGTGGTAGCTTGCCAAATGATGATGAGTATATGAAGGGCATCATTGGCCATGCTTTGTAATCCCTGTCAAATATTCATCTTATCTCGCTGTGCAATATATCTACTGATTTGGTGCCTCTGTATGTGGTGTATCTGTTGAAATATCAGTCCATTTTAATGTCTCCATCTTCATTTTTTTATGTCTCTCATGGCAATTTAATTGTTCTTCATTGAAAATGGGAATAAGTGTGGATCTTGAATCGTGTTTCAGGATGCCTTGATCGTATCTGCAATTATGACAACCGTAGAATAACCTTGCACTTTGCATCATGATTCTGTTTATATTCCAAGTTTTCAAGGAATAATTTTGTTCACACTCTTGGGAATTTGTGGTAACGTAGCATAAGCAAAGACTGTTGCTTAGGAATATCACAATCATCATCATTGTCATTTAAGGTTCATCAACAATGCAAAATCAAAAACATTAGTTTGATTGCCTTGTAAACCATATTCCGACTTTCTAAAGTATACCACGCCTTGTTTTTGTAAATAATTGTTAAAGTTTACCCAACCGTACATATGGATCAGATAAATGCAACCATATCAACATGCATTTTGTTGTCATGCCACGAGGATATAACTGAAATATAGATTTTAATATCGACCATTTGTCTTTTTTTGATTGGAAACGAAGAAGTGAAAAGGTCCACCCCTCATTTATTTACTCATTAAAATATAGTACATTGGGTAGGATCTATTTGTACAGGTATGTAACATACGCACTCTGCTCAACCACAACAGTAAATTGGTATTGCCTCCCACGGTCATCGCATTTTTTTCTTTAAGCGCCATCGGTGATTCGATTTTTTGGCACAATCTCTTGTGATTTTTCTTGTGAGCAGGAACAAATGTTACTCCAACTTTTAAAGGTATGAATTATGGATTGCAAAATTTCATTGATTGAATATAGCTTTTTCAAAAAGATTCTAGCATCGTGTTCATTTTAGATTTCCTAATGCACTGCTGCATATAATTGATCTCCGCTTCTTCCATCCTATCTCTCTTCTTATTTTTCTCCCTCCAAATTGCCCCATGAGTCAAGGAATGGCGACGATCTTATTGAATAATTAAGCTGTAGTCTCGATACAGTCCAAATACTCTTAGTAAATAAACGTCTGAAAAATTGGTGTTTAGTGCTTTCGGAGCTTCTTCCACGTAACGAGCAACCGTTACTGACGTTCCAACATCTTTTTGAAGGATTTCATTAATATTGTATAGTTTATTCTTCGTTGCTAGTCATAAAAAAATCTTAATCTTCTCCGGTGCAGGGATCCTTTATAGAATTGGATAAAAATTAAGGATATTTGAGACCGCCGAAATCGAAAAAAAAATGTAGAAGGAATTGATCGAGAAAGTGCCGTTAGATGATATATATGGGTTGGATATAAATAAACATGACGTCTTGTGGCAATGGAATGAAGCAAGATGGCATTCATTCCAGTCATTCCCTTCAAAAAGGAATCATATCAAGCGTAAAAGATGCACATTTTGGATATCAATTATAACTACATCTGATACAACTTGGAAGGGCTAGGGTGGCTAGAGTGGCCTGCAAGGGTATGGTAATCCTCCGAGATCAATATCAGCCGCTAAGCTATGGGCCGGGCCATGGGCTTTCAATTATTGCCACAAAAACGACGATCAAAAAAGTAACAGCCAGATCCGACAAGATATGGATATTTAGAAAAATCTTTTGGTGGGTAGATTTTCATAACTTAATTTCAGATTGTGTGCATTTTATCTGCATGGATGCATGTATTTTACTTGAATTCCAACGGCTCAGCTGCTAGCATCTGTATCCAGAGATATTCAAAAGCATATATTTATTTTGGATTCTAAAATTAACAAGATACAGTATTGGTTAAAACCTTTGTTATAAAAATTTAGCATTAAGTATGCGACTTAACACCTGACACTCTGAACTTTATTTGTCAGTATTCAAGATTGGATTCCATACCTGATAGCAATGTTTACGGCATTCTTTCAGGAGCAACAGTTGATTAACCAACATTTACCGTAGCCCTTCTTTTTAAGCCTTGCATCTGATGTTGCTCTTTAATACTGTGGAATGACAAGAAATTAGGCCAATCAGAGTTTCTGAACTTTTCTTTGGGCAGGACCTTGTGTTCCACTAAAGTCTGCTCATGATATCATCAAAGCGATGCAACTGAATGGACTTCAAAAGGAACTCCTGAGATTCTTAATTTGCTAGGAGAAAAATAAAAAAAAAAAGCTTTCTAGAAACCCCTTGGACTAAGTTGTTGTTAATTACACAAGCATCTCTGAAATGTTCTTCATTTAACCTTTTTTTCTTACCATGCCCTGACTAGTTTTCTCTCATCCGTTTACCTCCGGGGTTATTGTGTACAACTTCTAATTATATTCAAGCTATAGATTTAGTCTTTCTAATCAATGAATAATTATCATAGGACTTTGTATTTTCTGCCGGACACTTCTTTTTTTTTTTTTTTAAAAAAAAATGTCGATCACTGCAACAGCCATTAGAACAAATGGCATTCCACTTTCCTGTGGGGAGGGCATTTAATCTAAATGGTGGAAATTCTAGTGCGTGTGAATGCGGTTTGGTATACCTGCAGGTTTGATCAATACAATTTTATGTGGTGATTCGGTCCATCAGAGAGCAGGAATTCCAGTGTTCGATCTCGAAGACATAAGTATTTTGAGTAACATACAGGATTTGATGAATCCTTGTCGACCACCAAAGAACAAATCTTTAAGGATGACACCCCAACCAAGTGTACCAACATAGTTCTTCATGCAACTTGGCCAGCCATCAGGAATTTTTGTTTCACTAATATAAAATACATGACTTGTTCTCCAAAAAAAAAAAAAAAAATGCATTAAGTTTTTATTTGAAAGTAAAATATTACAACTTGATGAAGATGTTTTTTTTTTTTTCTTTTACAAGTGTAGCAAATGGATTTGACTTACTGTAGCAAAACTGCCTCCACTTCGAAATTGTTACCGGTGTTTTGATCCCAAACGCCCGCGGCCGCTTGCCTAGCCCATGACGCATGTGCACGAACGCGCATGGGCTCGGCCCAGCACGTTGCAGCAATCGCGCAGAGTGTTTCCGTGCGTGTTTCGTGCGGCGCACATTTCTTCCATTTGGTCCACAGCATGACGAGTTCTCGGTCGTCCGATCGTGCGATTGGACGGTCACGGTTTGATCTGGTATTGAGACAGTGTTTTGCACGGATTGTGGCTCGATTTGAGCCGTTGATTTTTTATCTGATGGCCCGGGATATTTTTGGAAGGCATTGTACTTGTTTTAGGTCTCTTTTGACACAGTTTCCGATGGTTTTTAAAAACCATAGAGATGCCCTGCGATACAAGACGTCGAAATATTTTTCTGAGATGCAACAGAGAGCTGCATAAGGTCCAGAAAAATATTGAAGATGATCCAGAGAGCAAATAAAATAACAGAGAATCCACGACAGGATTTGGCGAGGCTAGAGGCCTGGTATTCTGTGATCTCTCCTATTTTCTTCTTCCCTTCCGATTTGTTTGCCTCTTTGTGATTAATCTGTAATTATTATTGGGATATTTATATTTCTTTTATGTCCAATTTTGGAGACTGATTATAGTGGATTGCTTCTTCCTCTGTGTGGATGTAGGCAAATTTGCCGAACCACGTTAAATTTCGTATTTCCTTCTGATTTGATATCCGCCTGTGTGATTGGTAAATTGTTAAAGTGAGTAAACAGAATTAATTGAAAGCCTAAACTAGTTCAATCCGCTGCGCACATCCCAACAATTGGTATCAGAGCACTGGGATGGCATGTGACAGGCAACCAAGTTCTTCTACGGCTCATGAGGCAATTATTTTTCATTTTACTACCTCTAGGCATGAGGTGGCAATATTTGATTGCAAAGGTGATTTTGCACTATGGAAGGTGAGAATGAAATATCTACTGGTCAAGGAGGGCGTATCAATAGCCCTAAAAGGTATGGATGCAATTCCAGGTGATATAGAGGCTGTAAAAGAGGAGATGAATGAGAAAGCACTTGGGACTATGTTTTCGGGACGAGTGATAAAGTTATCCGCAATATAGTGGATCTTGTTACAACTAAAAGTATATGGAAAAAATTAGACACTTTGTATATGCTAAAATCTCTTACAAATAGGCTGTATTTGAGGGGCAAGCTACACACATTCCGTATGACGGAAGGGACCTCACTCAAGGATCACTTGGATGATTATAATAAGCTCTGCTCGATTTGACGAATATTGGTGTTAATGTTGATGAGGAAGACAAGGCTTTGATCCTGATTTATTCTTTGCCTAAGTCCTATGAAAATATTACTACTACCTGCTCTATGGAAGAGAGACTATAAGTCTCGATAAGGTTGAAGCCACTTTGTTATCCAATGAGCTCAGGTTGAAAGTATAGTTAGAGCATCAGGCTCCAAATCCGGCACAAGAACTTACTGTCAGAGGTAGAGATGTGCAAAGAACAGGTGGACAAGGTAGAAACAAGTCCAAGACAAGATCAAAGTCTAGGTCTAAAAGATCCGGAGTTTTTCATTACTGCAAGAAGCCAGGCCACTGGAAAAATGAGTATAGACTTCTACAGTCCAAGAAAGAGAAGGAACAGAAAGAAAAAGAAACAATCTCAGATTTGACATCAGTTGCAGTTACTTCAGCAGATCACAGCAGTGTTGCAGATGATGCAGTATTTACAGCTGCATGCAGTGTCAGTCAGGCTGATACCTGGATCGTGGACTCTGGAACATCTTTCCATATGACATCCCATAAAGAATAGTTCACTTCTTTTAGATCCTGTGATAGAGGCTTTGTTCTTCTTGGGGATGACGCCATCTGTAAAGTGGAAGGAATTGTACAGTTCAGATCAAATTTCATGCAAATATTGTGGTGACTTTAGATGATGTCAGATATGTTCCCAATTGAAAAGAAATCTTCTCTCGGTAAATGCTCTTGATATTGCCGTTTTGAGGGCAAATGGGTAGATGATCTATTACAATTAGTAAAGGTGCATTGACTTTGTTAAGAGATAAATTGAGTGGCACTCTTTATTATTTGGATGGCACTATAGTGGTTGGTGAGGCTTCTTTAGCATATTTCTCTATTATTCAATTGACACAGTTATGGCATCAAAGATTGGGCCATATGTCAGATAAAGGTTTACAGGAGCTGAGCAGACGTGGTCTGCTAGGAGGTCAGAAAGTTGGTGCACTTGGATTCTATGAGTATTGCATATTTAGAAAACAACACAGAGTCAGCTTTACTTCAGGCATGCACAGGACAACAGGTATATTGGATTACATTCATTCTGATCTATGGGGACCTGTCCTAGTTACATCCAAGGGTGGATCTAGATATTTGCTCACTTTGATTGATGACTACTTTCGCAAAGTCTGGATTTATACTATCAAAAATAAAAATGATGTGTTTCACACTTTTAAAGGGTGGAAGGCTATAGTTGAGAGGCAAATTGAGAGGAAGGTGAAAACCTTCCGGACTGACAATGGATTGGAATTTTGTTCTACAGAGTTTAATGACTTTTGCAAGTCAGAGGGCATTGTCAGACATAGGACCACTGTGTATACTCCTTAGCAAAATGGTGTGGCGGAATGCATGAATCGCACACTACTGGAAAGAGTCAGATCTATGCTATCAAGTTCTGGATTAAGTAGAGATTTCTGGCAGAGGCTGCACATACAGCCTGCTTTATTATAAATCGATCTCCAGCATTTGCATTGAATATGAAGACTCCGAAGAAATGTGGACAGGTAGACATGTAGACTATTCAGTTCTTAGAGTATTTGGGTGTTCAGCATATGCACATGTCAAAGATGGAAAGCTAAATCCCAGGACTAAGAAATGCATATTTCTTGGATATGCACATGGGATGAAGGGCTACAGATTATGGTGCACAGAGCCCGGATCCCAGGATTTTCTAGTCAGCAAGGATGTGACTTTTGATGAGTCAGCCACTCCTTCATGGCAGCTACAGCCAAGTTCTTCACCAGGAGATCAAGTTCAGGATCAGCAGGATAGGACTGTTGTTGATATTAATCAGACTGTTATATCACAGCAGTTGCAACCTATAGGTGATATTCAGAATGAACTACATCAGTAGATAGATCCAGAGTTACAGACTCAGGAGGAGATTATTGTACGTGATCAAGTTCAAGATGATAGTATTACCACTCGAAGAACCAAGCGACATATCAGAGCACCTCAAAGGTATGGTTTTGAGGATTCTGCTTGTGCTGAGTTAGTATATTATGCTTTGAATATTGCATATACTATAGGTGATGAGCCGACCACATTTCAGGAAGCAATTGGTAGTTCACAGGTTGAGCAATGGACCATGGCTATGGTAGAAGAGCTTCAGTCTTTGGAAAAGAATCAGACTTGGGAATTAGTTAGATTACTTAAGGGCAAGAAGAAAATTGGCTGCAAATGGATCTTTAAGAAGAATGAAGGAACTACTCCTTAGGATTTGAAATATAAGGCAAGGTTGGTGGCTAAGGGTTACAGTCAAAGAGAGGGTATTGATTATAAGGAGGTATTTTCTCCTGTGGTTAAATACTCTTCTATTCGTGTGTTTATTGCTTTAGTTGCTTCTCAAAATTTGGAGTTAGAACAGTTAGATGTCAAGACAGCTTTTCTACATGGTGATTTGGAGGAGCAGATTTATATGCAACAGCCAACTGGTTTTGAGGCTCCAAATAAAGAAGATCATGTATGCTTGCTCAAAAGGTCTTTGTATGGTTTGAAGTAGTCTCCAAGATAATGGTACTGCAAATTTGATAGGTTTATGATCGACCATGACTTCAAAAAATCTTCATATGATAGTTGCGTGTATCATCAGCAGTTTTCAAACGGGTCCTTTTGTTACTTATTATTATATGTGGATGACATAATGATTGCAGCCAGGGATATGTCAATCATTCAGAAGCTGAAAGCTAAGCTTAGTACTGCATTTGAGATGAAGGTCCTTTGACCAGCAAAGAAGATACTTGGGATGGAGATCATTCATGATAGGCAATTATGTAGACTATTTGTTACTCAGCATGATTATATTGAGAAAGCCTTGGACATATATGGTATGTCTATAGCTAAGCCAGTCACTACTCTTTTTGCCAGTCATTTTCGGTTATCTGCCAGGGATTCTTCTTAGACTGAGGATGAGGAGAAGTATATGTTTAAAGTGCCTTATGCGAGTGCAGTTGGCAGTATCATGTATGCAATGGTTTACACTCGTCATGATATTTCACAGGCAGTTAGTGTAGTGAGCAGATATATGGACAGGCCTGGAAAAGCTCAGTGGTCAGCTGTGAAATGGATTCTTAGATACTTGATAGGCACTTCTGATTTGGGATTGGTATTCTCCGGACAGAGTGGTTGCACTATTACAAGATTTTGTGATTCAGATTATGCTTGTGACTTCGATAGGAGGAGGTCATTGACTGGATATGTATTTACTCACTCTGGTTGTGCAATTAGTTAGAAGGCTACTTTGCAATCTATAGTTGCTTTGTCTACTACAGAGGCAGAGTATATAGCATTGACAGAGGTAGCAAAGGAAGCTATCTGGCTAAGAGGGTTAGTACAAGATTTGGATTTCAAGTAGAATTGTTTGGTTATTCACTGTGACAGTAGAGTACTTTACATCTTGCCAGAGATCAGATGTATCATGAATGCACTAAGCATGTGGATGTCAGGTATCATTTTATCAGAGATTTGGTAGAGGATGGTGATATTCAACTTCAAAAAATTAGCACTGCTATTAATCCGGCTGATATACTCACTAAACCAATTTCAATGGTCAAGTTCAGGACATTCCTGAACTTGATTGATTTGAGCACTTGGTGATGCCCCTTCGGAGCTTGTGATGAGGAGGAGGCTTTACAATCCATATTTGATAGAGGCATTTTTTTTTTGGTCGCAAGGAGGAGGATTGTTACCGATGTTTTGCTCCCAAATGCCCGTAGCCGCTTGCCCAGCTCATGATGCATGCACGCGAACGCACGTGAGCTCAGCCCAGCGTGTTGTGTCCACAACATGGTAGTTCTCGGCCATCCGATCGCGCGATCGGACGGCCATGGTTTGATCTGACATTGAGGCAGTGTTTTGCATGGATTGTGACTCAATTTGAGCCGTTGATTTTTATCTGATAGCCTGGGATATTTTTGGAAGGCATTGGACTTATTTTAGGTCTCTTTTGACACAGTATCCGATGGTTTTTAAAAACCATAGGGGCGCCCTATGACACAAGATGCCGAAATATTTTTTTGAGATACAACAGAGAGCTGCAGAAGGTCCAGAAAAATATTAAAGACGATCCAGAGAGCAAATAAAATAACAGAGAATCCACAACAGGATTTGACGAGGCTAGAGGCATGGTATTCTGTGATCTCTCCTGTTTTCTTCTTTCCTTCCAATTTGTTTGCCTCTTTGTGATTAATCTGTAATTGTTATTGGAATATTTATATTTTTTTGTGCCCAATTTTGAGGACAGATTATAGTGGATTGCTCCTTCCTCTGTGTGGATGTAGGCAAATTTGTCGAACCACGTTAAATCTCGTATTTCCTTCTGATTTGATATTTGCCTGTTTAATTAGTAAATTGCTAAAATGAGTAAACAGGAATTAATCGAAAATCTAAACCGGTTAAATTTGCTGTGCACATTCCAACAGAAATCATGGAACATGGACCTTCGTGGGTGCAAGCTTGATGTATGGAATCTCAAAGTTTTCCTTGCGTTGCTGCCACAAAACAGCGCTCTTTAACGTGTTCTCACGTTCAGACAAGAGGTTCAAGGTTAAGAAAAAAAAAGATAGGATGCCCTTCATGTGCGTTACGTACAAAGTCAAAAATATCTTTTCCTTGGACGATTTTAAAACCTCAATATCTCTTGCAGATCTCGCAGTGAGAAATTCTTTCTACAAATTAACAGTGCTTAATTATGAGTAAAGCGTATCTAATTGATGTGATAGAACGCATTTTGGATTAAAAAGGTCTGCATTGATTATGTTTAAACGACCATTATTATTTCATCCATCCTCACAATTATTATTTCATAGACGTTACATATAACATACAATGAGAGAAAGTATCAAACGCTATAACTTGTGTAAGAATGTACGTAGCATATATAGACTCAAGATTACGGTAGGAACAAATTCACATGAAGCATATATAACACATACCCTACAATTGGATGCGGCAATCCATAGCCTGCCAATCCTATACAATTTGGATTTAACATAAATATGGATTCAAATTTAAAGTTGTAACCCGTTAATGATCTAGTTATGATCGATTTTTTTCATACCAAACCAAATTAATGTCACCGAAAATTTTACAATTCCAACATGATCTGATTTGTTTTCTCGATTAATTTAGTCTAAAACCTGATCCAAACCCAAGCCCAAGCAGACCCGGTCAATATCCTGTTCTCGTTCTCGAAGCAGTGCTTGCCGTTTTTCTCCATTGGCTACCAGGCTTTCAGAAAAGGTGGCGTCGCGTGCCAAGCACGTCTCCATATATATATATTCCTGCAAGGTTTGGGAAGCCAAGCCGGCCAGCTTCAAAGCAGCGAGTGAGAGAGAGAGCCCACCATATGCACGGCTCCATATGCTTCCGCCGCGTGGTGGGACCCTCTCCGGTCCAGCCTTCCCGAAGCCAGCGCGGGCCCGCCGGCAGCTCCCTCCGCTAGCTCCTCCCTCCGTCGCGGTCAAAAGCCAAAATAAAACGATAAAACAAGGAAACAATCCCATATAAAGTATTTGATCAAAGTCTTGAAAGAGACCTGGCTCTGCAGCATGGGACGAATGACCCGAGGGGAGCCAACTGGGGGTCCGAAGGGACCCTTGAACGTTAAGCAACAACGGACAGGGAAAGTCCGGAAGGGAGCTGGTTTTAGATTGCGAACGTACTCCAACTAAAGGGAGGAAGATACGGAGAAATGAATGCATGTTTCCTGCCTTCGGCTCTTTCGGGTCACCTGCAAGGTGGTGGGACAGGGCCAGCCTTGACCAAGTTAACCGGACTCGACCATGCACAGTACCTGGCTCGACAAGCGTGATATGATTCATGGCTCTCGTATGTGTCACCATATATGCTTCAAAGTTTCAAACATGTTTCTAGATGATTTGAATGATGGGTGATGCATGCATCATGGTTTCATCCCTTCATATATATATATATATATATATATGCTTGATTGAAAGAGATAAAAAGAAGAAACGTTCAAACTTTGGGGAAAAAATTGTACGGGGGGAACATGAATGCCCATGTTTTCTAGAAGTGCAGTGGAACCGCCACCTTCTAGCTAAAATTCTTTCTTAGAGATGTGAATCCTTTTGCTTCGTGTTCATGCACTGTGTATCTTAAACCTTTTTTTTTTTTTTTGTTGGCATGGAAGAATGTACAAATCATTGTGCCGTAGTGTATATGAGTTTTATATGGCCAATAATGATGGGAGGTGAAATTAGATCGGAAGATATATGCCCGGCTCTATTTTCGTATATGAATCTATTTAGATATAAAAGAAAAATTTAAATATTTGAGTAATATTCTTTACCTACATGGATAGACAACTATCCAATCCATATCCAAATATTTAATTATATTTGTTACCTTATTTAATTTTATGTAGCACTTATGAATTCTTTTTTTAAAGATGGCCATTTGCTAAATATTGATATAAATTTTTATATCCAATTAATATTAGTATTCATATCTATATTTATTAAATAAAATAAATATGAATATAGATATATTGATAATAGATCCATATCCGATCCAATTTCAATCCTAATCTAACACATATATGGCAATTAGCATAGGATTATAATATGCATGAAGGACATGCATAAGAGCAAATATAAATAACATCTCCTACTATATATATATATATATATATGCAGTTTTCACCGTATCAATCTTGTAAAATTGGGCAACTTTATTTATTTATTTTTGAAGCAAGTATTAGTGAAGGCCCGGTCATTTGCGCATATAAAATTTTCGTGGCTAGGGAACATTATTTGCCATTGTAATAGGAACGGTTTTGAAATCCAAGGCTCTAAATTATTTCATTTCGATGCTGAAATAGCATCGATGGTGTAACATATTATTTTAAATGAGTACTATATTCTTAAAATGCGTCATAAAGAAAATTTATTTGTTTTGGATGCATTTCGCTGGGGCATCAAGTGGGTAGGGTTCAAAAATGAATAACTTTAATAGCGATGCTTTAACATATCTTAAGTACAAACAAAGAAAATGAAAGGGAAAAAAAAAAAAAAAAAAAAAAAGGGAAGAAGACAACGTGACATTTCATTTCTTCAACCTTCAAAAGTCTTTGGACCATCTGACTAAATTGGCTGTTTGAAAAGGTAATCCCCGAGGCATCAAATATTTAGATAAAAATCAGGAAAATAAAATAAAATTTAAATAGGAACCGGCAGATCATATAATTTTTTTTCTTCTCAATGTTATCAATGATACAGACCATAATCAAAAGTGCAGATCTTCTATTTATACAATTCATTATTAAGTTTCAGTTAAATATTTTTTAATCAAATTTGATGTATATGGTTGCTCTTCATTCAAACATCATTGTAAACAGCTCAACTCGAACCGAAGGAAGACGCCAGGATGGGCCGAGCACGAGGGATTTTGGACCATGGGACGTTCGTTTCTGGAACGAGGACCGATGGACGACCGGTTCGTCAAGCAGCAGAGTACCGAATTCCACCAACCATCTCAACCATACCAAGTGGCGGCCGATCCCTCCGTGGCATTAATTAATGGTTTGCTGGGGCAAATTGTGTGGTGTCAATTAGTTGTTATGGTTTCTAATGATGCTCCGGTATTTCTTTAGAAAACCGATGGATCCCACTCGAAAAGACTAAAAAGCTTCTAGATCAGGTCCCGTTCAGAACCAGTCAATTCCCTGGACCCGTGTTGTGCGCGAGCCATCAATCGTTCTCCACCAACGGGACCATCGCACCACCAATTTTCTACCATGTTTTTGACTCACACCAAAGGCCTCTCAATGTTGAACCGTGACTCCATTATATATAAGAGAGGAAGCCAACGGAAGTCCCAAGAGAAAAACAAGCGGCTAGCCTCTTTTCGTGCTCGTTCTCTCCTTGGCTTTTTCCTTCCCTTGTAAGACATGCTTAAGGCCAACTCAGAGAATACAGCAGCAAGCCCAGGAGCTCTCTGGTTCCCTGGGAGAAAGATGGAAGGCTTCGGAGCGGCTCCGCTATCGGCGAGAGCTCGAGAGATAGCCAAGAGTCGAGAAGAGCTCCTCAGGCTCCTGCGAGATCTCCCGGAGTCGGAGTATGAGCTTTCGCTCACCGACCTCGTCGAGAAAGGATCGGTTGCTGGCAACAATCCAGCTGCGGAGGAGAAGAAGTCTTCTTCAGGTGGAGAAACCAAGCGAACGCCATCAGCCGCCAAGGAGAGAAAGAAGCGGAGGAACAGCAGCAGGGGCGGTTGTGGCAGCAGCAGCGATGGAGTGCTCTTGAATTTTTATGTGCCGAGTTCCCTGACCCGGAGTCTCACCGCACCACGGTCAGGCCGGTCGAGCCGGGGGGTGGCCCATAGGGACGTTACCGACTGCAACAAGAGGTAATGTTCGATGAAATTTAGTAGAAATAGAGTGATGGCATCGTCACCTTTCTTGCTCGTATGATCAATAATCTTTGGATTATTTGGGTGAGATTGATTAGTTTCACTTGTTTGGATAATTAGACATGGACCGGGGAGAAATTTTTTTTTTTTTTTTTTTTAAAAAAAATCAGGTATTTCTGAATCAGTTGGATGAGATTGAAGGACTGCAGTCATGGTCATTTGTTTCATAAATCTGGTATAGTTGTAGGGATCGATGGTGAGCATCGGATCTGCAACCATAGATTGAGTGGGTGGGTGGGTGGAAGTAGTGGATGGTCGTTCTTAACATCGATTCTCATCTGGTCTCGGTTTAAAGACGTAAAATTTGTCCCATTTAGAGAAGGCGGGTTGTGGTTTGGGCACCAACCCCGTTACTAAAAGTTTCCCATAAAATACAATAGAGAGATAAAAGAGATCGGTAATCATATAAAGATCATGATTTTTTTTATGTAAATATTAAAAGATTTATAAATTATATTTTCAAGCAATACCAAACTTACTTGCAACCACTTCGGGAACTCCGAACCTCTTCGATGAAAAATTAATTAGCTGTCAACCATCTGACCTAATCGATGCTGCTTCAGCTGCTGATGATATATTTCGTACGAACGGTGGGAGGATATCCATCTAAAACAATTCTTTTTTGAGATTAGGAAAGTCTCACCCCTACTTGCTACTCTATGTTTATCCTACCTCTCAAGAGCTGATGCTAACCGGAACGAACCGCTTCCTCCTTTGTCCAAGTGGCGATAGGTGATACCATCCAAAAGCACGACGTCCATGTCAAACAATTGAGAAACACTCGCTTTTGTCACTGCTGAGTTACATCTGGTTTTGCCCTCCCCTTCTCTTCCATTTGTCAAATCTTTCTTCAAACAAGATGACATCTATTTGGGTACTCTAAAGCAAACCTTGTGAGTTGTGATATATGTGTAGAACTGACCAAAAACAGACAACACGGTTGGTAAAAGGTACCGGTTTCTTGTGCTATTTTATGTTCAACCTGCCTCGTTACTACTACTACTTGATCATCAAGTCAATAACTAGAAGAAGCTATGTTGGTTGGATCTTTCAGGGACAGGGAACCTGCAATGTTCGGATGTTGGCCTGCTTTTTGGGAGAGAGGGCGAGGCAAGTCCAGGCGAGAGGTGCTGGAAAGAAGATGAGGAGAAAATGCTATTGGTTTCCTTCGTGCTTTGCCCTCCGAACTCTGTTTAACTGAAGCCGTGTATAGGGGCTTCAGTTGGGTTGGAAATTAAGTAGGCCATGACTTGACCTTTCCACTGCCAGCCATGTTTTGTCTATTTGTAAATTATGATTTCTAACTCAATTCGGATGGCCTAACCGAGAATTGCTTTCTAATGCCAGCTTTGTTATGTTTATATATACGGCTGTTCAGAGCTTGCGATTTACAAGAGAGTTATCGTAGATGGCTGGGATCCCCTATCTGATTTTATTTATTTATTTGATATGATAAGTAACCTCTCGCTTGATCTTTTTTTTTTTTTTTTAGCTTATAAAATTGTACATTTAAGCCGGTCATGACACAATAACAAGTTGCATCAACTTTCCCGGCTGACTATTCCCCCCTCCCCCCCCCCCCCCCAAAAAAAAAAAAAAAAAAAAAAAAGAGAGTATCTATGATAGTGACAATTGGATGCCGGTGGCAGGAAGATGCAAATGCAAAGCAGGATATGAATGGCCGTAATCATAGCTCAGGTTTTTCTATTTTTGATTTTTTAAATTTTTTATCTTACTAATAATTGTCGATTCCAGCTGTCACGCTTCTTTTTTTTTAAAAAAAATGGTCTTACTAATAATTTTTGGGGGTGAGAGAGCTAAACCATGACAGATGCATTTAATTAAACAAAACTGTTTTTGCTAAATATTATTTTAAAAAGCAGGCAACAATTGTATATCCAAACCTCCTCAAAAATTGCATTTTAATGCAACAATTAGAATTGGGTGAGACCCTGACAAAATACTTCGGTGTTGACATCTCTAATGAGTGGGGAATGATGTAAATGTGAGAAGAAATGATTGTTTAAGAAGATCCAATATGAGAAATGTGGAACTTGGTTTTGGAAAAAATATATGAAAATGACAATAGAACCATTGAAACGCTGGTTTTAAATGGATTTCCATTGATTTCTCAATTTGGGATTTCGATCCAAAATGCAAAACAAGATAACCCATGCACGAGCCTCTTGTTGCAGAGTCTGTGAAGAATCAAATCAGAGATGATGATAAATTAGATGCACATACGTTGATAGATCCGCACCTATATCCATATTTTTCAATGAATGACGATACAAATACAAATAAAATATTAAATAATATTCATATTTTTTTTAAATGAATGTGAATAAAGATTGGATATTATTTATACTCATACTTTTCTGACCTAATACGATTATAAATAAAAAAATTATTCACATCTAAACCAAATTTTTAGCACAACTTAATAATAAAAATTAATATTAATTACATAATTATAAAGAACAATAATAAAATTCATTATGTAGATCACATTCGACAAAGAATTTAAGCCCTGGTTTTTAAACTGACATAAAGGTTCACCTGGTTGCAACATCTAATCTAAGTGGAGACAGGAACGGCAGAATGATGATTGTCAAGAAGTGCACACAGGCTGCCCTAGGTGCAATCATTACGTATCTTTGAACTAAGTGCCCCTGATAACCTTTGTACCACAATAAGAATCCTGCAAATCCCCTATAATGGGGGTGATGATGGAGGGCAATGCACTTAAAGCATCAAGACAGGCTACGGGCATTGGCGAGCCTCTGTTATACCATCACCAAGCAACATTTTTCCACCATAAAATCAACAGGAAATTATTGGTGACAATCTAAAATATAACATATGCATGCCAAGAGTGGAATACACTAGTCTGACAAGTATGAGAAAATAGATGCAATACTAGTTCAATGTTTAAGCGTGGCAGGCCAAGAAAAAAGAGTGAAGATATTATGTTCTACCGTCCTCAAGGGGCAGAGAAAGGAAGCCAAATTTTAAGAGAAGTCAAATATAAGTTGATACAAAGCTGGGAAATTATATAAATTCTACATGCAAGGGCCTGGACTCCCACAAACATATTCAAAATTGAATGCTTTATGATGTCCTTGATAGGAAAACAAACCAAAAGATTAAGAGCAGTTGGTTCACTTGAAGCATTTCTCGTGGGTCACATGTAACTCAATCAAGCCATCGAGCAACTCCATCGTCTTCGCTCACAGCTGCAAGAATCTCAATGCGTACATCCAAGACTGCCTGCACTCAGATAATTATGTGTACAAAGTTAAACAAGAAACAAAGTGAATCACACACAAAGCTAGAATAAGCCCGATCAGGGCATTAAGAACATATATAAGCCATGCTTGGTCAATAACAGTGGCATTCCTTCTCAGCTATCTTGATGGAAACACATGAGGTGGCCGGTATCACAGATGACAGCCCTCCTGGTCCTGGCTTCCAGCTCTTCTACTCCCCTTTTTATTTCCTCGAAGTTTAGAAGCATTATGTTTTGTCTAATTTCATGTCTCTGCACCATTTTATTGAGAATGGGCATTTAATTTCCTCTTAAACACCAAAGAAATTGCTCCAAGACCATGTGCAATTTGCCCTTAGTCTACTTCTAGCCAAAAGGCCTATGTGATCATTATAAATCTCATGCAGAGATTCTTAGTTGAACATCTAGGCAATATTTTTCAACAAGCTGATGTACTGGAAGCAAGGGACCTTCATAGTAAACGTATCCAGCCCAAGAACTGATGCATTCCATAAACAGGCATCACTCCAGTAGGTTGGTCATCAGGAAAGCCAGGACCGTGACATTGCACACATTGGGGTGAGCAAGGCCTAGACGGCTAGACCAAACTTAATGTCACCTCCGAATCCAGCATTGGAATCGGCTACGTGATCGGCCGCACAACCCGAGATTTTATTCTAGAGATCATGCAAGACCTAAAAAAATTTTCATTACAACTTCAATCCTCCATAATACTATTGACCATAATTCATAAGAAAATACCCAATACAAAGGAATAATACAACTCATATGATTACAATTTCAGCCATCCTTTAGTCATCCGATTGATATTAACGATTCTTTAGCTAATCCTCATTTCTCCATGAATCCAATCCACCATCAAGCTCAGATATCCTGCACGACTCTGAGAAGGAAGAAAATAAAATAACTTGAAAATAACTGAAAAACCATAATTTATCAGATCATGCAACAACTCGAATATCAAATATAATAAACCATTGATAACATTATGTTTTCTTTTTATGTTTTCATTAGTTATCCTTCTTCTTTAGAATTCTAGACTAACCACAGTCATGCTCCAGTCCATGACTGGCAACCTCGATATCACACTTCAGCCTGTGACGTGGCAATCTCATTGACCATGCCTGTACCTGTGACTGGCAATATCATTGTCCAGCTTGTGACTAGCAATATTAGTAACCACGATATCGTGGCATGGTTAGTCCAAATACCGTATTCACTTGATTAACACTTCATCAACTTATTTCATATAATCAAATCATGTCATTTACAACTTTCCAATAACCAGCATCATGGTCCAACCCATCCAAATATAACTTTGCTTGATAAAATATGGTATGCATAAATATAAACAATAGTAACATCAATCATACTATCATTATGAAAAGTCAAACTATACCATGCGAAAATAATCATATATGCCAATACTCATGTACACGGACCAAATCATGTCATGCAAAATATATATATAAGACTGGTGATCATGTCCAGATATCCTTACCTCACTGAGACAACTAACGCGCCTGATATTGGTTCGTACCCGGAACCCGCACAATACCCCTCTGCTCAGAAGATTGCCCCTACAATAATCCTAGGGTAATTATAAAACCTAAAATCTTTTTACCAGAATTTCATCAATGGTCCTCTCGTTGAAACCCTCACTCCTCAAATTTCCAAAAAAAGAGACTTTTCAATCTCCACCTCACTATTTTTATTATTATTATATTTTTCTCTTTCTCTCTCTCTCTCCTCTTTCTCCTCGTCTTTCCTTTTTCCCTTCTCTTTTTTTTTTTCTTTTCTTTTTCTCTTTCTTTCTCTTTTTTTTTCCTTTTCTTTTTCCTTTTTCCTTTTTCCTTCTTTTTTTTTTTTCTTTTTCTTCCTCCTTTCTTCTCCTCCCGAACTTCCCTGTTCTTCCATGGCCCGACCGAATCAGCCTCCTCATGATTGTCGACAGCCATGGGTGGTGGTCACCGGGAAGAAGGGTCGGCGGACCGGCGGCGGACGGTGGCGTGGCCACCGGCGAGGTATGGTCCAAGCAAACCGAACCGAATATAAATCAAACCAAAATAAATACGGATTAAATAAAACTCACCGATCTTGAAGGACTTTCGAACGCTCGTCGGAGAGGAGGAAGACGTGTGGGAAGAGGCTCGATGGGGGTTCGGTTGGCGACGGTGGGGGAGCTTTAAAGCTATCAAACCGATGGGTTTCCTAGCCGTTTGGAAAGCAAAGACCATGCCGATTAGAGTCCCAACCCGTCCTAACCACGCCTCTGATGCAGTCCCTCTCCACGGCTGTCCCAGCCTTTTCTGGCAAAAGTTCCGAGCGGATAAGGGGAGATCGAACTTCCCCTGTTTTGGTCTTCCGCCCCCCATTTTTTTTCTATGTTCTGGATTGAAGTCGGCTGGGCCAGCCGACTTCAGTCCAAAGGCCTAGTTCTCACATTCTCCCCCCTTCAAATAATTTCGTCCTCAAAATTAGTTTACTTGAGGTTTAAACTTCGGAGATGCTTAATTGACTTCTAAAAAAAATCAATATTCTTGATCAACTTTGAATAATTTTAAACTACCACATTTCCGTTGCGCACTCTAATATAATATACAAAACCATCTAGGTTCACTAAATGAATCCCTTCAAAAATTTATCTTATTTTGGTACCACGGAGATCTCAAGTTATTAAAATAAAGCTGTTAAGTCTCTTTATCTCATTCACATCCCAAGCATATCATATCAAGGTTTACCCTGACTCACTTTCCATATTGAAAGTCCTTACATAATTTTACAATCCTTTTATGACTTTAATAACTCTAGTTCAAGTCCGATTTAATCATGCTTTCCTTGATATTTTAATTAGACAATCTAGATCAACTCTTCTCTTGGAAAGTTATCATTAACTCTAACAAGTACATGACTTTCAATTAATACTCTTATGAATAGAATCAATCATATTATCACTCATATAACTATCTTACCATAATTCCTCATAAGTTGAACCCCTATAAGTCTTCCAATACCAATTTCTTCACTCAATACAACATCAGTAGTAGGATAACTTAAATCTTTTCATAGATCTTAATTTGACTTGTAATTTAACATACTCAATAATCCTCAACACTCATAGGATAGATCTAGTAATTTAATCCCAAACTACTAACCTACACCATCAAGGATTCTACCAAGATGTGCATGGCATGACCATATAATATCATTTACTCCACTAATTGCAAATCTATGCATTATGCCAAACACTTTCCATTATATAATTTCATTAATAATCCACATACAAATTCATTGAAAAATTCTCCTTTCTAATATCATTAACCTCTTTCATAACCTATACTCTAAACATCTTCTTGCAATAGTCCCAAAATTTACAATCCAATAATTAACAACAGAACTAGCATGTTATCATAATCTATATCCTTACCAAGTTCAGGATTCCACAATCATTCAATTGATAATTGAACCTACCGTAACACACTATAATTCTAGGCCAGTGCTCTTGATGCTTGAGTCAACCCACTTGTCAATGGCAAAGACACATCTTATCCAACTCTACAATATCCATCATATGCTTACTTATTATGATAAAAGAATACAAATCATCCAGCCCTTTACATTTATCCTAAATTAATCTCACTATTTATATTACAAATAAAAATCATGTTCCTCTTTGATATTAATCATATACCAGATCTTATGTATAATAACTAAGGATTAGAAATCTAAACTTCGAATCCATTTTTTTCAACTTTTATCATATCCTAACTGATCATGACACTAAATTGAAATACCTCCTAAGTCATAATCCATAATAATCATTATCCAAATTTTGATATTCAAATCATATCCTAATCACTTATGTCACAATCCCAAGTGATCATACTCTTAACTTCGATACTATTCATGTCATGTCTAAACCACTTATATCATAGTCCCAAGTAATCATAAGCTAAGCTTCATATCACTTATGTCATGTCCTAATCACTTACGTCATAGTCATGAATAATCATAACCTAAGTTTTGATATCATTCTATCATATCCTAATAACCACCATGTTATTTCTTAATTACTTATATCACCGTCCCAAATGATCATAACCTAAGCTCTGATACTATTCTGTCACGTCCCTAATCCAGTACTGGAATCGGCTACGTAACCGGCCGCACAACCCTAGATTTTATTCTAGAGATCATGTAAGGTCTAAAAAAAATTTCATTACAACTTCAATCCTCCATAATACTATTGACCACAATTCATAAAAAAATACCTAATACAAAAAAATAATACAACTATATGATTATAATTTCAATCATCTTTTAGTCATCCTATTGGTATTAACGATTCTCTAGCTAGTCCTTATTTCTCCGGGAATCCAATCCACCACCAAGCTCAGATATCCTGCACGACTCTGAAAAGGAAGAAAATAGGGATTGTGAGCTTTACAGCCTGGTAAGGTTTTCAAATGTCATACCAATAATAATATAACTTAAAAATAACTGAAAAACTATAATTTATCAGATCATGCAACAACTCGAATATCAAATATAACAAACCATTGATAACATTATATTTTTTTTATGTTTCCATTAGTTATCCTTTTTTAGGGTTCTGGACTAACTATGGTCATGACTGGTAATCTCAGTATCACACTTTAGCCTGTGACCGGTAATATCATTGTCCATGCCTGTGACTGGCAATATCATTGTCCAACTTGTGATTGGCAATATCAGTAACCACGATCCCATTACATGGCTAGTCCATATACCGTATTCACTTGATTAACCTTCATCAACTTCATGTAGTCAAATCATGTCATTTACAGCTTTCCAATAACCGGCATCATGGTCCAACCCATCCAAATATAACTTTGCTCGATAAAACATGGTATGCATGAATATAAACAATAGTAACATTAATCATACTATCATGAAAAGTCAAACTATACCATGCGAAATAATCATACATGCCAATGCTCATGTGCACGAACCAAATTATGTCATGCAAAATACATATATAAGACTGGTGATCATGTCCAGATATCCTTACCTCACTAGAGACAACTAATACGCCTGATATTGGTCCGTACCCGGAACCCGCACAATGCCCTTCTACTCAGAAGACTGTCCCCTACGATAATCTTAGGATAATTGTAAAATCCAAAATCTTTTCACCAGAATTTCATCAGTGATCCTCCCGTTGAAACTCTCGCCCCCCAAATTTTCAGAGACAAACACTTTTCAATCTCCACCTTACTTTTTTTATTAGTTTTTCTCTTTCTCTCTTTCTCTCTCCTCTCTCATCTTTCTCATCTTCTCTCTTCTCTTTCTCCTCTTCTCCCTCCTCTCTCTCCTCATCTTCTCTCTCCTCTTTCTCCCCATCTTCCCTTTTTTTTTCCTTCTCTTTTTTTTCTTTTCCTTTTCTTTTTTCCTTTTCCTTTTTCTTTTTTTTTTTTCCTTTTTTTTTTCTTTTTCTTCCTTTCTTCTCTTCTCTCCCTTGTTCTTCCACAGCATGACCGAACCAGCCTCCCCATGGTTGCCGGTGGCCATGGGAGGTGGTCACTGGGAAGAAGGGTCGGCGGACTGGAGGCGGACGGCGGTGCGACCATCAGCAAGGTACGGTCCAAGCAAACTGAGCCAAATATAAATCAAACCAAAATAAATCCATATTAAATAAAACTCATCAATTTTGAAGGGCTTTCGGATGCTCACCGGAGAGGAGGAGGACGCGTGGGAAGAGGCTTAATGGGGGCTCGGTTGGCGGCGATGAGGGAGCTTTAAAGCTTTTAAACCGACGGGTTTCCTCGCCGTTTGGAAAGCAAAGACCGTGCCGATCGGAGTCCCAACCCATCCCAACCACCCCTCCCATGCAGTTCCTCTCCTCCACGGCTGTCCCAGCCTTTTCCGGCGAAAGTTTCAGCTGGATAAGGGGAGATCGAACTTCCCCTATTTCGGTCTTCCGCCCCCCATTTTGTTTTCTATGTTTTGGGTTGAAGTCGGCTGGGCCCGCCGACTTCAGCCCAAAGGCCCAGTTCTCACACTTAACTCCCACTACATTGGGGTGAGCAAGGTAATGACAAGTTATACCATTGAATCATTCCTAGCAGCATTGCAGGAGACACCTTGCACATCTTACCTATCAACTTTTGCCAAGAAATCTTATTTGCTTATCTACATAAATCCACCAATTATTGAGCTTTTATGGGTATTGAGCCTCTTCCACCAAAACAAAGATTTGTCGCATCCTGTTCCATGATGATCACAAGCTCATCTGTAAGTCTTAAAAGGCGAATTTGTTCATGTCTAGCCAAAGTAAACCATAGAAAAGGTCCTTTGGCAAAAGATACCACCAGAAGCACCCAAAGATGATTAGAGCATCCTAAAATTGGTCCCATCCAACCAGATTGGCATGGGCTCCCTTTCCTTATGGTACCCCACATCTCAAAACTATGCAATCAACAGCTTGGATAGAAAACCAAAACTTGTCTGCATGATTGAAATGTTTCTCAGAGCTGTTATTGCAGTGACATTGCACACTCATATCGTCCACTGTATACCAAAGCTCCGAGGAAACATGAATTGAGAAGTTTATCCTCACTATCTAAGTTGGACATGGTATCCTGCTTCTTAGAACATGAATTTGCTAGGGGATTCAATGGAATACAAACAAAAACTTTACAGATCTAGTTAGTTCTTAAAAAATTAATTATTGATACAGAGAAGTGGTTCAAAGAATCAAAATACTAGTTTTCCCCTATTTGACCTAGCAGCCAGCCAATGCTGCAGCACAAATCTGAGATTAATCTAGAAACAATGCTTCCCAAAGGCCAGTTTCATCACCGTCAACTCAATAACAATTAAACAATTTAATTCATAATAACTAACCCATAGACACATCAAAATGAATTCATTGTTAAGTTTCATCAACATTGGATTTTCTATCAGTTTTCAAATAAAAAGATTCAATTGAAACATAAAAATATGGCGAGAAGTTTTAAAAGAAACTGATTCCAAAATCAAACTTCATGAGAAAACAATGAATGAACAACTTACATCGTGATTTCCAGAATTGTCTAAGTAATAAACTCAACTTTTCTACATCATTTAGAAAAGAGAAGCAATTTAATCAGATATTAAATTCAATGACGAGATACAATGAATTATACTACTTTCTAGCATTCAAGTAGATAACAACCATGCTACAACATTCAGAAACTAGAATACTGTGACTGCTGGAAAAACATTTCCTTTCTGTAAGTAGTATTGTTTTTTAGTGTTGAGGGAGCCATAGCTGCAAAAGTAACCTTTTGGTTAGAACATGCTTTTAACATTACAAACCCTGGATATATTCTGTTCTTTCTTGTTGCCATCAGCATTCTCTCTCCCTTTTTTTAATGGGAAATATGCTGTCTTTTATGGTAAGGTATCATAGTCAATGATGCAGAGGAACACTCTTGATTCCTTCAAAACTTGCAAATTCAATAACATTCCCATACTAGTTTCCTATCCATCTTGATTGAAATAAAACCTGATTAATCAGCTCTGAAGATGCACTTTACACTTTTGCCCTTAATATAGTAATAGCCAATCTACTGTTTAAAATGGCAACAAGATTATCTTTTTTCTTCCTTTTTTATGGCAGATATTGCAATCTATTATTTGTGTGGAACAATAGTTTCATCATCCTATATATCAAACTAAGTTGTTCAAATGTTTTTCAAATTTACAACAACCTTCTTTATATCTTCATCATCACAAACTGAAAAAGTAAATGCCCTTCAAAATCTAGATGTTTGCTTATCATCCATCAACTATCATGAGAAATTTGAAAAAGAAATAGTTAATTGTATTTTTTCACAGAATCATGTTTTTTATGGTCTGCTTTTCATCTTCATGATTTTCCCACATGTATGAACAGACCTTATAAATCAATTCAAATTTCAAATTTTAGCATATGAAGAGCATATAATCCGTTGGTTATCATTGATCTTCTGGCATTTCATAAAGAAACAAACTCGATATCTTTTAAAGAACATAATTACAGTGTAAATGAATTAACCCCTATAGATCCAAATCTTTTGCACTCTGCTTTTATAATGTTACGACCTTTTGATGCATAGACAGGTTAAGCATTATGAGTGAGCAGGCTGGAGAACAAGTTTGCCATAAATTAAAAGCCAAAAGATTCTAACTTCTGCATATTTTGCCTGCAATGATCAGCGATGAACATAACACACATTTTCTGTCATACTATCACTATGTTGCTCTTGGCATGCACCGTAATAAGAAGATAAGCAACCCAGAAAATGCACACTCTAATGCAGAATTCATCCTAATGACAAATGGTCACAATATGGAATACAAATTTTGATTCATACAAAAACATCAAACAAACTAAAGTGTCTGAGACATGCAGCAGTGTTGAGACAAGTAGAAAACACATGGAGAACCATTTTGATCTCAAATCAATAGATTAACATCAATGTAAGATTTTTCAGAAAAGGAAAACAATTTTGAATGTCAAGTCTAGTTAGTGTTCCCTACATTGACAGGTATCACAATTCACAGATATTGGTTTGTCTTGAATGTGTACCGGTCAACGTTTTATAAGAAGAACAGAAACTGCTAAATACCACATCAATGCATATCTCTTAAACATGGCATATTTTGCTGACTCCACAGCACATACTATACTACAATATACAATATGATATAAAATGAAACTTTAAAAATGATTACCAAAATAGTACATGTTATGAATAAGTTTAAGATTTACTTTCCACAGCTAAAACCATATTTATAAGTTAATGGTTTAAACTTCATTGTTTTGAAAGATGATGAAGATAGGAACATACCAATGGATTTCTGCAATTCACAAGTCTACATTCTTCCAGCACTGAACCTTCTAGCATCCAACTCTCCCACACATCAAAACTATGGCTTGCAAATACAAACTCCATTCTTCTATTAATCTGGTACAAGAGAAGATAACTAAATTAGATTTAAAGATAAACAAAATTATATCTATTTTCAGTAAAAATATCACAATTGCATTTGTTGTAATATATCATCGTACAGAATTACTTCACAACAGATTTCACCACATCATCATATTTTTTCCAGTAAAAATATTGATATAGCAGTTTTATGAAAAAAAATTAACCAAAAGGATGCCAAAAAAATTTAACAAATGGCCATCTGCACATGAATATTCAACTAAATTTAGGTTTCCTTTAAGAAGTCAATAGCCAAGTTATGTTACATCCAAACTTTCGTCAAGGGATGTAAAAATCAGACCAACATCCATGCCAAAAAGTGACTATTGCATTTTTTTCCAAGTGGCTATTGTAATTTATTTAAAACAAGTTCCTAAGGTGGGTACAACTTAGCACTGCACTAAGTGCTTCCCATCCTAATTTTTTCAGAGTTCTGCTTCCAAGCATCAGTTCAAAATGAAGTTGATGTTATTCAAGGCAATAAATCAATTATTAACTACAACAAGGATGCAATACTGTCACTTCAAATCATGTGAACCACCCAAAGAACGAAGACAAGACATTGAATGCTAAAATAAATGTTGCAAATGAATAAAAGATTAAGATAAACCCTAATGGATTCCCACAAAACTTTTCAAGTAATCTAAAACTGCATGTCTGCACAAACAAAGAAAAATAAAGATAATGGATGATTTTCTAGTAGCGACTGTAGTTGTACAAGGAGGCTAGCAGGGCAGTCTATAAATTATTTTTTTTTCCCTTTCAGGGTTAAAAATTTCCCTTTTGCATGGACATTTGTGTCTACATCAAAGGAATCCTTGCTGGATATAAATTTCCATGTCAAAAATGCAACAGAGTCTTAGATACTTATCAGATTCCTCTTTTGCAACTTTAGATATCAATGGAAAATTGGCCATTCAAAACCAAAGAGTTCCACCTGCAGAGTGGAGTTGAAAGTAGGATCTAATTGTTTTCAAGCTAGAGCCAGATAAGGACAAAGGAGTTAAAATAACTATGTAAAATGTGATTTTTGGAATTTTGACAAGGAATATGCATATTGCAATATTTCAAAAAAAAGTAGCTTTCAATGATTTCATTCAATAAAATGTTCAGAATTCATTGAGTATGTGCAATTTGGTTAAAATCATTTTTTCTAGATCTTCTTGTATCACGTTTTTTGCCCTTTGGCCAAGCCAAACACTCGGATATGTATTCATGTCCACTCCTCCTGTCCAAGTTCGTGCAATACCCTAAGTCATTCAAGTATTCATCTTAAAAGATACAACATTTGAGTATCCTTCATTTGTACTTAAGTTTTCAAGCACCAAGGATTTAACTAACGGTACATGACACACTACTTTCTCCAATGAGCAAGTGATCCACTTATTTTAATGCAAGTTTAAAAATTATAGAAAATGTCCCACTCAAGTTTGGATAGACAAGGATAATTTTGAGAGATGTTTCAGATGATTTAATTCTTTTTTCAGGTTGAGTGGAAATTTTAGAAAGTCTCGACAGGTTCTCTATATGGAAGCATCGAAAGAAGTAAAGATAGCTGATAAGTTATCTATAAAAAAATATAATGAAATATATAACCATTACACACATTAACCTTACCAACATCAAATAATTATGAATATAACAATATTTATGTATCTCATGTTTCTCTCAGGTTTGAAGATGCCTAAAACAGAAACTAAAGATCCTGCTACCATGCATTTCAATAATATTTGTATATATTGGCAATCACCCTTGATGAAATAATTGTTCCACTCCAAAACTTGCTCCCCAAGTTTCACCGTATAAAAACATGGCTCATGGTCAAGTGAATCGCAAGATACTTACTACCAGTGCCAGGAAGTGAAGCTCAACTTACCAAAAAGGTAAAGAGTTCAATAATCTATGACCAGATGCCCTTGTTCAAGTTAATAGAGCATAACATTCACCATATGAAGTAGCTGAAAGTAAAGCATGACAATGACCTTCAAAGTAATGTTTTTAAAGCCTTAACCATAACCAGACAAGCCTTATCAAATTGACATTGATTTTACAAATCCTTCATCATTTATTTTTGCAATACCAACTTTTCAGTATTCAACCTGATAATCCAACAATATTATCTGTTACCTATTTGACCCAACACTGCATATTATTTCTCCAAAAGAGGAGGCTTAATATTCTGACCTGCAAAAGTTTCCCACCAGCAGCAAAAGATCGCAATCCTAATGTATCCTGAAGAAAAATGAGGAAAAATAGCATCATAGGCCAGCAAGAAGGATAGTAATGCCAACTATAGTGCATACTTGAACAGGGAGAAAGTAGATAAACACCAAAAATAAAGCAGAAGAATGTTTTGAAACAATACCTTGCTTCTAAAAGCAACAAGGAATTGTGCAGCAGGATCCCTTTTTGTCACATTAGACAATGTATCAAGGAACCACCCACCACCAGGAACTCTTTGTCTAGATACATGGAACCCTGGACGGTCTCTTGCATGCAATGCTATAACAAGACCATCCTTCAGCAGCTCACCAGATTTTCTACCAACCCCTGTACTTATTTTCACTTGTTTTTCAGAAGTTGCTTCCATTGCTGAATCCACGAGACATATTTGTTTATTTCTAGAATCCTCGGGTGAAGCAAACCGAGAACTTATAGCAGTATCATCATCCCGACGTGAGGCGTAGTTACTATCACTTTCTACTGCTGAAAAATTATCTGACTTTTGCTGGGATCTACGGCGAGCAGGTCTCTTTTTACCCTTCTTACCAGACCCACTGCGCCGTCCTTCAGATTTAGAGCCAATGTTTTGAGATAGACCTGAAGCTTGAGACTCCTTCAATTGATGCATACTATGTTTCTTATAATACTCTGAGCTTAAATGGCTCTCATCTGTCTGCTGCTCACCATCAGAAGCCCTTTCTTTAACTTGTTTCTCTGACTGGTCTTCTGCATATGCAGTTTCACTTTTTTCTTCATCTTCATCAAAAACAGCATTTTCTGGAACAACACCATCAAAGAAAAATGATTGCAATATAGTGATTGCTTTCTCTCTTATTTCCATCCACACTTCCTCACTGTAATCTGCACTCCGAGGAAGGATTAACACATTTGGCATCTCTCTTACCTGAAGTCACCAAAGTATAAATCATAGATCCAGAAAAAAAAAGAGTTAATCACATAAACAAAATCACTGAATTTACAACCAGAAAGGATATCATAAAGTAATGTGAAACAGATAAAATGGTTCAACCCAAGGTTTTAAATCCCGTGGGATGGAGATGTGCTGGTATCTCCATAGAATGGGATGCCCGTTATCCCATCCCATCCCGGTAACAGTCCTAGTCATGCATCCCAGTAGATATCCTTCGTCTTTCTCCTCTTCTTCTTTCCTTTCTTTCTTTTTCTATCTTTTTTACCTTCTTTTTTTTTTTACCACCTTCCCTTTTTTTATTTCCTTTTTCTTTCATTTTCTTATCCCTTCCTTGCTTTTTTTTTCTTTTTCTTACTCTTTCTCTTTTCTTTCTTCCTTCTTTCCTTCCTTTCTTTCATTTTTTTCTTTTTCTTTCTTTTCATTTTTTTTCCTTTGTTCATCTTCCTTTCTTTGTTTTCTCTTTCTTCTTCTCTCCCTGTATGGATAGGTTTTAGAATCCCAACCCCATCCCAATCCCGTTTTCTTAGAGGAATGGGACGCGGAGGCCATCCCGCCACTCGTCCTGCCAGGACGTAAAACCTTGGTTCAACCTCCTAATGCAATAAAAAACTAGATCCAATCAACACTTAAATAGAAATTAAAAGTAAATTAATTCCCGGAAGCTTTTAAGAAATCAACAGCAAGAGGATTGCAAAGGCATGTAACAACAAGATGAATCCCCCCAACAGAAATTTTAACCAAATCAAAGCATTATCACCCAAGTGATATATACTCTATAGACAACTTTCTAGGACATTGAGTAATAACAAGGTAATTGTTTACCTACACCAAGCCATCATAGATTAGACCTTGGCACATGTCATGCACATGAAAGGAAGCATGGACAGTTGTGAGCCATATATCCCATTAAAGATTGTTTTTTCTACTTTTGAAGTTGGGATTTATTAAGGAAATAGCATCGGTCGAGATGCCTATATTTTTGGAGATTAGTGAGTAGGGTGCTGAGAGTTCAGTTCCCCAGAAAGTTCAGTGTAATTCTTTTTTGTTATTTTCTCTTCTTTGCCGGCCAGTTTCTTCTCATGTTACCAACAGTGACAGGGCATCTCATGATAGACAAAGAATGTGTCACAAGGAGTTTCCTTTATATGTATATAATACCCCAAAAACATGCCAACCTACAAAAAACATTTTTACCCAAATGATGTGCTATCTATTAGAAGCATTACCTATCTAAATTTTTTTAATATTTAACTGGATTTTACTGTTCAATCAATTTTAACCAAAATCTCAATTTTACTTAATTATAACATTAAGTCATTCAATGTACGACATACTTGAGAATCAACCCAACCAATTTTGCAGGCTCAACACCTGGACTGCTCCCTTTTAGTTATACTCACTCTTTGACTGCTAAGCTATCTTCCGTCTGTTTGAATTCCTCCTTTAACTCAACAAATCTACTGCTTACTGCATGGTCAAATTATTTTTGTGGTGACGATTCTAACCTGTTATAGCAAATCCATTTGTAGACACATTCATAACAACAAGAACAGCATGAGGTTCCCAATCCTGTTGCAACTTGCAAGCCAAACTAATTTAGATGCACCTTTCTCAGCCCATCCTACCCTACCATATGAAAATCAAGCTCATCAACATATATTCCATTCACAAAGATGTATGAAAAATTTCGACTATTTTTATCTTAGTAAAAAGTAAATCACCCCTTCTAGCTAGTTTTGTTTTGCTTCCCAGGTAGTTTCTGTACAGCAATCAGGGTTCATTTCAACAATCATGGATACTTGACCAGAGGGAAAAAAAGGGGTTGGGGGAAAGAAAATGAGGAAAGACATGATCAGTGGAACTTTACTTAAAGCTAGTTTTCCAACAAACAATATAAACATCAAATGGACAAGTACTCATCTAATTATTCCTCCAAGAGAGTAACACATTCAAGAAAACCATAAATAGTATAATTTGCCCAACATCCAAAGGTACCCACTGTTTATGATAAAGAAATTTTTGAATAATTAGAGAGTATAGCTACCAAGGAATAGAAGTAAAACACTACAATTTATAGAGAAGAACTTAAGCTCCATCAAATGCATATTTATGAAATGTGTCCAAGCGTTATAAGGTGAAACAGAGAATTTAATGTTACAGATTAGTTAAATTCACTGTGGAAGGTTCATCAAGCCTACAACTACAAGATTAAGAAAGCAATAGAACCCTTTTTAGTTAGCACAAATCCTAAAATAACTAAAGCAAGGACATCCAATATTTTTCCAAAAATGTTCTAACACTCAAGATTGTCATGGAAGACTAATTTAAAGTTTAAACTAGACGGTAGCTGAGACACCCAATTACTACACTTATCAAAAGGTAGAGCAACCATTTTACCAGGACAACATTTTTTGAGTATGCATGAAAATTTACAACTGATATGAAAGAATAAAAGTGTTTTTCATTAAAATATATATGCATTTGTAAATTCTAGGTTATTCATATTATCACTCTGACCTACTTGACCACATATAATAAGAAAATAAATCATACCCAAAGACTAATGCTCATACCCATGCTTCCATCCATTGTGGCCCCTCAGCACCATCTAATGCACAACCAGCTACAGTTCCATCAATCAAAAGCTGTTTTAGTGCACAATCATCTATGAGTTGACCACTACCTGTATTAACTATAAATGCCCCTGTGAAAAAACCAGTTCATTGTAAGTCAAAAATTGATGGATAATTGGTACAACAGCAACCAAACCATTACTATTATAAATATAAAGAAAGAGGAATGCTGAGTATTCAGAAGAAAATAATGAAATGAAAAAACAAAAAAGAAAGAAAAAGGACCATAACCCCACAAAGTGCAACTAAAGTTACCAGGCTTTATATTCTGCAGGCATTCTGCATTAAGAATATGTATGGTATCATCGGACAGTGAACAATGAAGTGAAACAAGATCGCTTGCTGCCAATAAATCATTGAGTGTGTCCATTCTTCGAGCAGCAGGAGGAAATGAAGTAGAAGGCCTTCTGGATTTTCTTTTGCCCTACAAAACATTGTATTAAGGCAAAATTAGAACACAACATGGGAGATTAAACACATTGGCACTACACTACCTTACATCAAGATCACAAGACATGCATTTCTCAGATGCACAAATTCATGAAAATTTTGCAAGCAACTGGGATCGTAAACCTCACTTTAGCCATTCTGGTTAACAGGTGCAGGTTCTAGCAATAGTCAAGTTAGTCCTAAGTTATGGAGATCAATATCACCTCTTCAAGCTTATTTGATTTTGGCCAACCAGAGTTCGCTCAATTGGTTTCCATCCCTCTCCAGTTAAGAGAGTATCAAAGTTTGAACCCTGATGGTGGCATGAACACCATATTTGTTGGGAAAAAAGGCTTTTCTGCATTAGTTTTCCTTCATCAATTGGTAGTAACCACAAGTGTGGCAGACAATATTTTAGAAAAACAGATACAAAAGTAAAGTCAACAATAATGATGAAACACCAAGAATGCATTAAAAATGAAGTTAGCTTAGCATAATGGTTTCTATAGATGAAGTGTAAGATCAAGCCCTAATTATTATTCTTTTTAAGTATGAATACAAATATTAACCTTTTTTTGGCACACAACACAAACTAAGGCCACAAAACTTAGTCCCTCAAAAAACTTTTGAAGGTAATATTGAGACAAATGCAAGTAAAGCCATGGAGTACTGAACGATGAGGTTTGAGCAGGGTTTATGGTACCATCCTATGCCGTCCGGTACGGGGCATACCGTACCGTACCGGTCAAGAACCGATACGGTTCAGTCTTAAAAAATGGTTCGGGATCCGAACCATAAAAACTGGCCAGAATCGGACCGGTATGGCCCGGTTCAGCTCAGTTCAGGTCGGTTTGGGTTGGTTCGACGATCCTTGCTTGAGAGGGGGACGTTAGAGAGTTTTCTCTCAATTTTTTAAGGCCGGTACGCGTACCGGTATGATACGGTATGGTACCATATTGTACTAGTCGCTGATCGATATGGATTCTGGTATCGGTTTAGTGATTCTTGGATTCAAGTATTCAAATGAAAATAAACACTTACAAAGCATGATACATTAGTGGATAAATTTTTTAGTTAAATCCATAGAAAACAAGAAAGATTACCCCCTTACTTGCAATGATTTAAAAGATTAAAAATGATAGATATGCAATCAAAAGGTGCTCAAAACCTAGTGTCGACGCAAGAATCCTTTGCTACAAGACAAACCATGGTTCATGGTTAACAAGGAAGACCTGATTCAAATCTATCAATCAGCCCAAGTCTGGCCACATAAAAGTTTTACAAAATGGGTCAACTGAAATCCAAATTAACCATTGAGCGGGTCAAGTTTGAATTGGGTGTGCAAATCTAATCAAATCAAGAAGAGAGAGGGATGTTTAGAGCTTCTACACCAATCCTTAGTCCTCCCTCTTAGATGGCCTACATCCCTCTCCACCTTCTTCTCTAGTCCCAGCACTTATGTTGATGCCCTTCTTAGCAAAGTCCCCTCTGCCCTTTTACAAGAAGACCCAACTGCCACTTCCTAGCTCTTTCCCTCTCCATCTATATTGCCATTCCCATCTTTCTTTGTTATCTCTTAATCCAAATTGGATACCCTGGAGGTCAGTGATGAGCTTGTTGGGAATAAAAGAGGTGATGGGAGTGGGATGATGAAGTTGGCCCCATAGAATGGGGGATTAACTACTTGTTGGAGTTTAGGTAAGAGAGATGAGGAGGTGGTTGACTCTGGGTTTTGCGATTGGGGGATGGGTGGGAGGGGAAGTGAGATGCTATGTGATTGAAGGGTGGGTTATGTCAAAGGATGGGAGGAGATGTGCATGAGATTGGGGGACTAAAAATTAGTTTTGCCAAATTATTATGTTCTCGGAATCTAGTGTCTAAACATTTTTAATTTTTAATTTTAATCACTCCTTCAATAATTTCAATGAGATTTAACAGAATATTAGATTAAAAATTTCCTTTGGCAAGCCAACGGTGGGAGGAGACATGTGATGGGCATGTTTTTCGACAATGTCACTTGAAGCTTGCTGGTTCTAGCTGATTTTGCCATCCCCTTCTAGTTTTATATAGTTTTATATAGTCAATTATGTTTCCTGCATGATTTTTCTTTTGTATTTTACTTGCAATTATTTTTTTTTCTTACGAAGCCATTCACCTAACCTTTATTTGCTAACAAGGATCTTATGCAAGATTCCCCATTTTATGCCTATCTCTTGGTAAACTTGCAAAATGTATTCATACTGTCCCCAATTACTTCAGCAGAATTAACTACTCCAAAGGCTGCCCCATGATGCTACAACCACTCATGTGCAAGAAATATCAGAACTCGATCCCAACTCGTGTAGTTTTTGTGCTAGAATACCACTGTTCGTTTGGTACAAGGAACCGTTTTTTTCCAGAAAGGCGATAAGATCAAATTTCGGATATCGCACGGGTATCCAAGATAAGCACATTACGTTGGGCTATGAATTATAGATCAAGATAAATTAGAAAGGAAAATTGGTGCAATACCTCGTGGTAGAGATCGAAGTAGAGGACGCTCATCTTGAACGCTAGGCTCCTGGTGGCGAGGCAGCGGGCCGAGGCGGACCTCCCGATGATCCCGAGAACGAGGCCGCGGCAGCGGCGCATCCCACGGCAGAGGGGCTGGATGGAGCCGAGCCAGCCGGAGGCGGCGGCGGAGGAGGAGGAGTGGCGGGAGAGGAGGTGGGTCCGGCGGAGGAGGCTGAGGAAGAGGGCCATGACAGTGTCGGCGACCTCCTCGGCGCGGCCAGCGTCGACGTGAACGAGGCGGAGGCCGAGGTCAGCGGCGAGGGCGGAGTCGACGGCGCGGTCGGTGGAACCGAGGCAGAGGACGAGCTGCCAGGGGCGGAGCCGGCGCTGGGCGGCGCGGGGGAGGAAGGCGAGGGAGTGGACGAGGACGGCGGCGGCGGGCTCGATCCGGCCATCGGCGAGGTGGGAGAGACCAACGTGCTCGATGGTGGCGACGCCCTCGAGGCCCTCCTGCTCGAGGGAAGGGTCCTCAAGGCAGTTGAGGGAGACCACCAGGGGGAGGTCTGCGGCCATCCGATTAGGATCCGACGGCAAGCGGCCCGCGCTGTTGTGGTGACGCTGCATTTCTGTTCTACTCCCTCTCTCGAGATCTCTCCATTTCTCGACTGCTTTTCACTCCCAGCCTTCTCCTAAAATCCCTCCCTGAGGTTTTGTCGTCTATAATATTTCGCTTACCGGCTTTATCAGCAGGTAGTTTATCCCTCTCTCTCGCGCGCGCGCGTTCGCTTTCTTGGGTCCTGTGCTCGGAAAAGGGGTGGGAAGAGGGACAGGTGGGGTTACCGGTCGGGGGAGCGTAGCAGGAGGGAACGAGATAGGGCTTGGGTTTTGAATTAAATCAGCCCGTTTCCTCGCGATCATGTCGAGCGTTGTGGGCCGAGTCGACAGCCTGATATCATCAGGCCTAATAACTACTCCTCGGGAGGTCCAGGATATATATATATGAAATTTGATCAAGTCAAGATTTTATACTGAAGATCCTGTAACGATGATTTAAGTCATTGGATAAAATTGGGTCAAGTCAAGATTTTATACCGAAGAATTTATAATGATGATTTAAGTTATTGGATATAATTTTTTATACCAAAATTTTTTATATATTCATATGATTTGAAAATTCTTAATTTATACATCAAGTAATAAAAAAATGGACAGTGTTGCCGCCCGGATCGTCGTGGCCTGTAGCTGCTGTGTGTCGGGTGTTCCGCGTTCGCCCACGGGAGATGCCTCCGGTGCCTCGGGACCTGCAAGAAAGCCAACGTCAGTGACCCGGGCCGGGAATTCCGGCGGGGGCACTCCGACGATCAAGTCAGTGACGATCCAGGAGAACAAATCCTCCTGGTCGAGCCCCTCTCGATGAGCTCCATGCTAGGAAGAGTGAATATAGTGTATGAGAGTGCGAGTGAGCTAGGAGATGTGGTGGCCGAGGTGGTCTTGCACTTCTGTCTGGCCTCTCCCCTTTCTCCTCTTTCTCTTTGTGGTGGTTGTATTGTTCTTGCTTGGAATTGGAATTTTCAAAATGAGTGTTACCTCTCCTTTGCTTATACTGGCTGGGTCCTTTTTTCGTGGCTTGCCTCAGGGTCCTCCCACGTTGTTAGATGGGTATGACGTGATATCATGCCGTGAACGGTACGCCTTCTTTATTGGGTATCTGGGAAATCTTCCACAAGCCTCTGACATTCCTTCGATTTGCCCTTCCTGGAAGCTTGGCAGGGCCTCGACTGTCGCGCCGCTGCTCTCGGGAATCACGCTCCTTGGTGGGGTCTTTTTCCCGGTCGTACGGCAAGCCGGTAGGGGGCAAAGTATATGAGCTTCCTTTCCTCCTGGGGTGAATGGCAGCTGTGGGCATTAACGGTGACGTGGCGGGTGCTGTCGTACAGTCCTGGAGGGGCCCGCCACCATCTTCGGATAGGAGGTGCTGCTTCCTTGGCGGTTGACGTCTTGATTTGCGTTGGGGGCCGAGCTGGAAAGATGGAGCCCACTCGCAGGGGACCCGCCTTGCAACGGCTCGGCTATGCGGAGAGGGGCCGAGCTCGGAACCAGGCCAGAGGGGCCTAGCCTTGACCGAGCTCGGGCTGGCTGAAGTGGATGAGGCGCGCCCAGGCCACGGGACCCGGCCTCGAGGGGGCTCATCGTGGCGGAGGAGGTTTGAGCTCGACTCCGGACAGCGGGACCTGAGCTCGGACTCGAGAGGTCTGCCTCCGGAGTTATCTGAGCTCGGCTCCGACCTAGGCGTCCCGACCTGGCAGAGGACGGAGCCCGGCTTCGACGGGCAACCCCGTTGGCATGGGGGAGCTCAGCCCGGCGAAGGGGCCTATGAGTGGGATCTCGCGTGGCGTCTAATGAGGAGTCCACTTCAGGCTCCTTTCCTTATGTCAGCGATCCGGTCACATCAGGCAGCATAACAAAATTAACTTAAATATGTTTTTGATCTCTTGATGTATAGACTAGAAGTTTCCAAATCATATGATTTTTGATATATGAGAATATAGTAAATTATATTCAAAAGCTTGGATCATCAATGTAGGACCTCCATTTTAGAGTTTTGATCTAATCAAATTTGATTCCAAATCCATTTTGATGTGGTGGGATCGCTGACATGGAGGAACCGGCAGGTGCCACGTCAAGAAAGGATGCCACGTCGGGCGCCGCGTCAACTCTCCAGCCCGGACTCCACTACCGAGCTGAGCTGAGCTCCCTTAAGACAACGAGCCGAGCTCTGTCCTCCGCCAGGTCGGGCCTGCGAGCTCAGGATGCCTAGGTCGGAGCCACATCCTGCTTGCCAGAGCGAGACCCTCGGAGGTTAGTGCCCTATGGTCGAGGTCGAGCTCAGTGCTCACCTGCCAATATGGAGCCTCTCTGAGCGCGCGCCCTCTGGACCGGGTCCGCCTTCTGCCCTCCAGAGCGAGACCCTCGGAGGTTAGTGCCCTGTGGTCGAGGTCGAGCTTAGCACTCACCCGCCAATGTGGAGCCTCTCCGAGTGCGTGCCCTCTGGACCGGGTCCGTCTTTTGTACTCCAGAGCGAGACCCTCGGAGGTTAGTGCCCTGTGGTCGAGGTCAAGCTCAGCGCTCACCTGCCAATGTGGAGCCTCTCTGAGCCCGCGCCATCTGGACCGGGTCCGCCTTCTACCCTCCGGAGCGAGACCCTCGGAGGTTAGTAACCTGTGGTCGAGGTCAAGCTCAGCGCTCACCCGCCAACGTGGAGCCTCTCCGAGCGCACGCCCTCTGGACCGGGCCCGCACTCTGCCCTCCTCCACCAAGATGCCCTCGCAAGCTTGGAGCACCTAGGTCGGAGTGAGCCCTGCCGTTCCAGCTCAGCCCCAGCTCGGGCGAAGTCCTCACCAGCATAGAATGCCGGCGGGCCACCCGAGGACTGCACAGAAATGCCTTCCAGGCCGTACTGACCGCCTGCAACCGCCAGTTACACTAGAAAGGAAAGAAGCATGCCAAGCGAGGCGCCGCATTTCTCACCAACCACCCGGATCACCCAAGAGAGGAAGCCAACCGGGAGATTCGAATCTCATGGATGGCGGCCCACCATTCAAGGCACTGCCATGTTTCATAGAATGAGATGACCAAGAGGAGTGTCGGAGCGCCTGACAACTCCCCTTATCATGAATCAGGAAAGACTCCTCGGGACACCATCGCATGCACCTCGGAACACCATCGCATGCGCCTGACAGCCCGGCGGGAATCCCGAGACAAGCACCCAACGGTAACCTAGCTGCAACAAACTCGGAGGTAACACAACAACAATTCGAACACACAGAAAAAAGACAAGCCAGAGAGGAAAAAAGAGAGCACAGGTGCAATCCCCACCAGGAAGAGGGGCATGGCACCACCAACATAGAGGCAAGCCCAACCAAGAAGGCATAGCACCACCACCACAACCACAGTCGAGGGGAAGCGAGGGAAACAAGGAGAAGCGGAGGAATAGGGAATCCCTCTGTCCCCGCTATCATTCTCCCCCTACAACGTTTCCATCCTCACACACATTTTTTACTCCTAATGCGGAGTCCATCAAGAGGGGCCCGACAAGGAGGATCTGTTTCCCTGGATCGTCACTGACTTGACCGTCGAAATGCCCCCACCGGAAATCCCGGCCCGGGTCACTAATCCCTATTTCGCAGGTCCAGGAGCAGAGGACCGCCGGGCAGCGAGGGGAGTACACTCCAGCACCGACAGGAGCTACAGGCCACGGTGATCTTGGCGGCAACAGATTGGCGCGCCAGGTAGGGGGGACAGGCATGATCAAGTCCTCCACCTCTTTACAGAGTGACACCCCATGGAAGAATGGTGACGACACGAGCTCGAAAGGCTTCTATCAACCGTGCAGGGGGTTCCCCCCTTCCCAAGGGCACCCACGTCACCTTCTCCATTCCCTTCGGCGAAAGGATCCACTGGCGAAGCCGTCAGGCACGCAGCGAAAGCGCTCCTGGAGAAGCATGAGCACAAGCTGGCGGAGCTTTCCCACCGGTCCACCGCTATGCAAGGCTCAACCAGCGAGCCAACGGGCTACGACGCCCGCCATCCTTAAAGCCCTTCACTGACCGTGACAAGACGAAGTAGTGTCGCCCTCACTACGATCGCAGCCGTGACACCGGGAAATGTCGCAATCTCAAGTAGGAGGTTCAGAAGCTCATCAAGAAAGGCTACCTCCAAAGGTTTGTGGGGGGCAGACCTCAAGCGAGGTCCCGGGCGCTTGCCACCCTCCCGCCGGCTCCAACCATCAACAGCTGCCCCATCGGGAAGCCAGTGGGCGTGGCCACCGGGGGAGCTGCGCACGCATCCGAGGAAACCTTGGGGGCACGGGACCCAGAGAATGTACTCCCCATTGTGCCGGGAGGCGAAAGGTAAATAAAGATGCCATGATTATCATCCTGACAGGCCTACAAGGTGGCCGAAGCTCCATCACGAGGGTCCTGTTACCTCAAAGATCCCGACGGCGTCAGGCTCCCCCGAAAGAGGAGGGTTTGCGGCCTGCGAAGATGCCACCAACAATATAAGGTTTATTATCGACAATAATGATAACGATTTTTTCTTGCACGAGTATCTATGTGTTTGGCAGGGAAGAATCAACGACGTTCCCGAGCCCAGCTCCAGGATGTCAAAAGATCTTCGAGCCATGCAGCTCTCAATCTCAAGCATCTCCAAGCCTAGCTCCAGGATGCCAAAGGATCTTTGAGCTGTGTTGCTCTCAAGCTCAAGCATCCCCGAGCCCAGCTCCAGGACGTCAAAAGATCTTCGAGCCGTGTAGCTCTCAATCTCAAGCATCCTCGAACCCAGCTCCAGGACGTCAAAAAATCTTCGAGCCATGCAACTCTCAATCTCAAGCATCTCCGAGCCTAGCTCCAGGATGTCAAAAGATCTTCGAGCCGTGCAGCTCTCAATCTCAAGCATCCCCGAGCTCAGCTCCAGGACGTCAAAAGATCTTTGAGCCGTGCAGCTCTCAATCTCAAATATCCCCGAGCCCAGCTCCAAGACATCAAAAAATCTTCGAGCCATGCAGCTCTCAATCTCAAGCGTCCCCGAGCCCAGCTCCAGGATGTTAAAAGATCTTCGAGCCGTGTAGCTCTCAATCTCAAGCATCCTCAGACGTCAAAAAATTTTCGAGCCGTGCATCTCTCAATCTCAAGCATCCCCGAGCCTAGCTCCAGGATGTCAAAGGATTTTCGAGCCGTGCAGCTCTCAATCTCAAGCATCCCTGAGCCCAGCTCCAGGATGTCAAAGGATTTTTGAGCCATGCTGCTCTCAATCTCCAGCATCCCCGAGCCCAGCTCCAAGACGTCAAAAAATCTTTGAGCCAAGACACTCTCAATCTCAAATGTCTCCAAGCCCAGCTCCGAGATGCCAATGGATCATGGGGCCAAGTAGCTCCCATTAACGCCTCGAGCCTAGCTCCAAGGCACCAAAGACCTGAGCCAAGCACTCAGGCAACCCCTGGGCCCGAGCCTAGCTCCACGTCTAGGAAGGCCTCGAGCCTAGCTCCAAGGCAATCAAGTCCGGTAACCCTCTTCTCTGATCTCCCTACTCGAAAAGAAGATGAGAGGGGAAGGAAAGAAAGAGAACGAGAGGGGAGCCCAGCAAAAATCCTCTTCTCTGATCTCCCTACTCGAAAAGAAGACGAGAGGGGAAGGAAAGAAAGAGAACGAGAGGGGCACACGGCGAGAACCCTTTTCTTTGATCTTCCCACTCAAAAAAGAAGAAAGAGAAGAAGAAGAAAAGGAAAAAGGAGGGGGGAAGGAAAGAAAGAGAATGAGAGGGGGACAAGCCACCATTTCTCAGTCAACAACGTTCACGAGCCCAGCTCCAAGACACCTTTTCAAGACCGAAGCTCATATCTCTGGCCAAGAAAACTTCGAGCCAAGCAGCTCTCAGTCAACAGCGTCCCCGAGCCCAGTTCTAGGACACCTACCCAAGACCGGAGCTCAGATCTCCGGCCAAGAGAACTTCGAGCCAAGCAGCTCTCAGTCGAGCTCAGTGCTCACCTGCCAATGCGGAGTCTCTCTGAGCAAGCGCCCTCTAGACCGGGTCCATCTTTTGCCCTCCAGAGAGAAACCCTCGGAGGTTAGTGCCCTGTGATCGAGGTTGAGCTCAACGCTCACTCGCCAATGTGGAGCCTCTCCGAGCACGCGCCCTCTGGACCGGGTCCGCCTTCTGCCCTCCGGAACGAGACCCTCGAAGGTTAGTGCCCTGTGGTCGAGGTCGAGCTCAGCGTTCACTCACCAACGTGGAGCCTCTCCGAGCGCGTGCCCTTCGGACCGGGCCCGCACTCTGCCCTCCTCCACCAAGACGTCCCCGCAAGCTCGGAGCACCTAGGTCGGAGAGAGCCTTGCCATTCCAGCTCAGCCCCAGCTCAGGCGAAGTCCTCACCAGCCTAGAATGCCGACAGGCCGTCCGAGGACTACACTGGAATGCCTTCCAGGTCGTACTGACCACCTGCAACTGCCAGTTATACTAGAAAGGAAAGAAGCACGTCGAGCGAGGCGCCGCATTCCTCACTAACCACCCGGATCATCCAAGAGAGGAAGCCAACCGGGAGATTCGAATCCCGTGGGCGGCGGCCCACCATTCAAGGCACTGCCAGGTTTTTCGGAATGAGACGACCAAGAGGAGTGTCGGAGTGCCTGACAACTTCCCTTATCATGAATCAAGAAAGACTCCTCGGGACACCGCCGCATGCGCCTGACAGCCCGGCGGGGATCCCGAGACAAGCGCCCAACGGTAACCTAGCTACAATAAACTCAGAGGTAACACAACAACAATTTGAACACAGAAAAAAGACAAGTCAGAGAGAAAAAAAAGAGAGCACAGGTGCAATGCCCACCAGGAAGAGGGGCATGGCACCACCAACACAGGGGCAAGCCCAACCAAGAGGGCAAAGCACCACCACCACAACCACAATCGAGGGGAAGCGAGGGAAACAAGGAGAAGAGGAGGAACAGGGAATCCCTCTGTCTCCGCTATCATTCTCCCCCTATAATGTTTTCGTCCTCACATATATTTTTTACTCCTCCTAATGTAGATTCCATCAAGAGGGGCCCGACCAGGAGGATCTGTTCCCTGGATCATCACTGACTTGACCGTCGGAGTGCCCCGTCGAAAATCCCGGCCCGGGTCACTAACCCCTGTTTTGCAGGTCCAGGAGCAGAGGACCGCCGGGCAGCGAGGGGAGCGCACTCCGGCACCGGCAGGAGCTACGGGCCACGGTGATCTTGGCGGTAACACATTCAAATATAGCCAGGTCTACCTCATATATATATATATATATATATATATATATATATATATATATATATAGGGGGGGGTAGACTTGGCTCCTTTTGAAAGGATTTTGAACCAAGTTCGATTAGCTCCCCAGCCATTAGATTCTTTGAAAAGCATGGATCTCAATGCATAGATTTTAAGTTAACTGAAAAGGTCTATCAAATCGTTGGGTGAGTTGGCTTAGTTTAATAAAAAAAGCCTGTATCATTCATGGAAGATGGGATCGTGGGCATGCAGAGCCATCACTTCAAAAGTTTTTTGCTTCCCTGTTCAGCCACTCCAAGCATCCGTCTACACTTCCCTGTTAGGTCACCATCTTTCCTGTTCGGCCATTCTAAGCCTCCATCTATGCTTTCCTGTTCGGCCAATCTAAGCGTCCATCTATGCTTTCCTATTCGGCCACTATCTATGCTTCCCTGTTCGGCCACTTCACCGTCTACCATCTACGCTTCCTTGTTCAGCACTCCACCGTCTATGCTTTCTCGATCGGCTGCTCCACCATCTACACTTCCCTATTTGGCAGCTTCAAGCCTTCCATCCGATTAAGACACCCGAGGATGGAAAAAATAGAGAAAAATCAGGGGAAAACATAAAACAATCGACGAAAACAAAGGGAAGATGGAAAAGATCGGAAAGTAAGACCTTTTTCGAGAGAGATTGATCATTTTCTTTTTCATCATTTTGCTTCATACTTTTTTATTTGAGATCTGTGGAGAAGGTGAGCACCTGAGAGAGATCAGAGGGGTTTCTTAGATTTTAGATTTTTTCTCAAGTATATGAAATTTTATGCGAGTTGTAGCAGTATAAGTTATTTCCTCGAGGTTTTGAGAGCTTAATGTTGGTGGACACATGATATTTTTTGAAAAAGGATTCTTTCACCATGCCGGTATATTTTTGGATATCTCTGGCGCCCTCTTCTTGCTATACTAGTTGCAAGCAAACCGGTTTGCTAGGAAGATGAGTTGCTGCTATCACATTGTTTGATTTTTTTTTTTTAACTCGTGCTTTTCTCGAGCGAACTTCTATGTCACTATCCAGGATAACAACAACACAGTCAATCAGGAGAAATAAAAAAGAAAAGATATAGGGGTTCTTATTTACCCGCAGAAGTATGACTAACTTGACTGTACAAGAGTTAGGAGGCTTTGGTTCTAACAGATGCTCGAGTATTTCCCCTTGTGGAAGGATGGTTTATGTTTAGGTTGATGTTTCATGCCATGGGTAACTCTATTTGCTGTTACTTGAAATGATCATAAGTATTTCCCGCCCTATCCCTTTTGTTTACCAAAAAAATGAAAAGAAATGATCATAGATCGTCAAACATGTGAATCTGCTTGTAATTCCAGTGATTTGTTCTGGTCTTGCTCTATAAAATTTAGAATGTATGGTAACTTTAAACATAAATGTGGGCTTCTTATTTTGGCATTAGTGGTGGTTCGTCATCGTGACTGAAAAATTTTAATACGTACTAAAAAAACTTACATAGATATCGTTCCTATTTTGATAACTTAAAATGGGCTATAATTGATATTGAGCCTTATATTCACATAGAAGATAGCCTTCTCTATTAAATCCTTTTATATTTTTAGGCTTTCTTGAATACTTTTTATTTAATGCGTACAATATAGACAACTTAGTATAATCCATGCCTTCAAATGAACATTATATGAACATTATTTTCTTTGCACCAACTATATTTAATTATATAGTTGATGGATACATAAAATATCTATAATAATAATATGATAGCATTCTTTAGCACACCAGGTAGTATTGTAGGCAGAGAAAGCAATGTGACTGATTGTATATCACTTGCTGATACGCCCAACTCAACTAACATTGATTGTTGAGAGGGCTTCTGAGGAAGTACATTGTATTGATCAACCTCTGAACTTGGAGGACATTGATATTTGTGTATTGCATGAAGGCATGGTCTTCGATACTCAAGAAGATGTAATGGTAGCCTACAACCAATATTCATATCATAAAAGATTTGGTAATTGGAAGGGTTCATATTATCTGTTAGGATATGTCGGTTCAAGCATGGATCAGCTACCGGTTCGACTGTTCACGTAATTCCTCCCGAACCAGACACTTCGAACCGAAGTGCCCAGAGAAAGCTGAGTGAATGGGCAAAGCGACGACATGGTATAACCACATCATAGACCCGATCTTTAGCCTTAGCCGAAGACACCTGCTTGAAGGAGAACGGTCCGAAGATGGTGCCGACTCCACCCTACGATTCATCCTGAAAAGAACAGCTCCGCCATGAATAGCAGAGGTGTCTTCGGACTATCCCAGAAAAAACAGGGCGGAGACACCTCTCCAGTCCAGCAACGGCCCCTCGTGAAGAAGAGGTCCAAAGACAAATCTCCGACCAATCTCAAACCCACGTGAACGTGGGCACGACGGTTATGATCAACTGCTTGGCTATCACCTCCGAATCATAACTACATCGAAGTGGCCACGTGGCCATTAACCCCAACCGTAACACCTCCAGTCTGGCCGGTACCTCTCGACAATCGCCTACGGTTACGGGTGCAGGGGAGTCGACCAGTCCCCGTCTTAACCGTAGGATGGAAGACAAAATCACGCGTTAGACCAGCCATTATAAATACTAGTAAGAGGGGATACTCAAGGTAAGCACAGCTAGATCCTGAAAAAATAAAAGTTCATTTCCTCGCCATCTCCCTCCTCTTCAGAATACTCTCCATTCTGTTGCTGGAACCCGCCTCTGACTTAGGTATCGGAGTGTCCCCCACCGGAAAAAATCCGGTCAGGGACTTGTTTTGCAGGTGAACTAGGAGGGTGAACCTATGATCCAGCATCTTCGCCCGGTCAAAGGGAATTCTATGCCAATAGATTGGCGCACCAGGAAGGGGAGAGGCCTAAGCATCTACTACTAGCTCCCCTCCTTGGAAAAAGGAGAGTGTAAGGAGGTTTTAATGGCGAAGGAAAAAACTCAGAATGCCTCAATAAGTAGAGGTCGTGCTCCCTCTTAGAGGGGTGACGCCCCGACGGGGAACGACATTCCGCCTCCCACGCTTATCGTGGGACAATAGCAATTTGAGGCTCTTCTGAACCAAGTCAATGCTCTCACGACTATGGTTCAGAATTTTCAAGATAGGGCCCTTCAGGTGGGCCATCCGCCAGCCACCTCCAAACATAGCCATCAATCTAGGAGGAAGGGAGACCATCAACACGAATCCACTCGTCTTTCCCTTCATGATCGGCCCTCTCTCGAGGACTGAAGCTCTCGAAACCTAAAGCCAACTGATTCGCTGCGAAGAGGAAAGAGACCCAGATGGTCTCTCTTTGCTTTCTCTGAGGACTCCACTCTCGAAAGGGACCTACCGAGGGAAGCCCACCTCGATTACAAGGGAAAGCTCAAGGTCCTCGAATCGAAGGTCACGAAGCTTCAGGACCAGAGGAATCACAATGACCTCGTGGCCTACGAGTTACGCCCTCCATTCACCTCTCGCATCATGGCTGAAATCATCCCCCGGCACTTCAGGGTTCCTTGGATGGAGCCCTACGACGGCACCACTGACCTGCTTGATCATCTGGGCAGTTTTAAAGCCTACATGATGATTCAAGGGGCCTCAGATGCACTATACTGCCTCGCCTTCCCCGCTACTTTGAAGAAGGCAGCTCGGATGTGGTACTCGAGCATACATCCAAGTACCATTGATTCTTTTTCCGAACTAGAAAAATTATTTGTCTCGTATTTCAGGACCTACCGCAAGATGCCTCGAAACACAGACACCCTGTTTCTCCTTCACCAGAATGAGGGAGAAAGCCTGCGAGACTATATCTCTAGGTTTAACTCGGCTATGCTCAAGATCCCTGATCTCAACAAGCACGTAGCCATGTCCGCGCTGAAGAAAGGGCTTCGATTGTCCAGGCTTACTTTCTTCCTGGATAAGAAGTTTTCCACAAGCTATGTTGAGCTCCTATCAAGAGCTCAGAAATATGCTGATGCTGAGGAGCAAGCAGTGAATCGATGGCTAGCTGAAGGGAAACCCCTTCCTAAAAGAAAGAACAGTAGGGGGCTGGACCCCCTGCACCCCCAACAGCAACAACAATAACAATAATTCTAATTGGCGATGAAGTTCCAAGCCCAGACATCGATTTGACTCCTACACCCCCTCAATCTTCCGAGAAAAAAGATCCTGATGGAGATAGAAAAAGAAAGCTATCTCCAACAGCCACATCCCATGAAGGCGTCCTCTTTTATGAGGAACATGAACAAATACTGTCGATTCCATCAGGACCACGGTCACGATACCGAAGAGTGCATCCAACTCAGGGATGCCATTGAAGATCTTATCAAGAGGGGTTAGTTGGGGCGGTACATCGGTCACCAAGGATCTTGGCTGGAGGCCACAATTCCTCAGAGGGACTTTGAAGAAGCTGAGCTACCAAGCCAGAGGCTCACCAGTGGGAATGTGGGAATGCTACATCGGCCAACTAACTGGAAAAGAGCCGAAGATGATGCCCTGAAATGGCTCAAAGACAATAATGCCATACTCTTCTCCGACGATGACCTTGCGGGGGTCCAACTCCTGCATGATGCCTATCTAAAAATAAACTACAAGGTCCCCTATGCTGCTCACTGGCTTCGGAGGCAACCAAGTCGATGTCGAGGGTGAAATGATACTGCTCGTAACCCTCGGTATCGAACCTTGGTAGAAGATACTGCCAATTAACTTCACGGTGGTTCGAACTCCCTCGACTTACAACGTGATTCTAGGGCGGCCCGTCTTGAATAAATTTCGGGTCATAGTGTCAACTTATCACCTCCTGGTATGTTTTCCTACTAGGAATGGAGTTGGAAAAGACTTTGGATCAATTAGACCCGAGGAACCCAACCACGGACTATGGTGAACTCATGGAAAAGACCATTCCGGTGCAGTTAACTGAGGAGAACCCCACCAAGGTCGTGCAAATCGGAAGCCTGCTTGATGAGGAAACAAAAGCAAGGTTGATCTATTTTCTTAGGAACAATGCTGATGTCATCACCTAGTCAGCTTCGGATATGCTTGGGATTCCAGTCGAAGTGATTACTCATCGGCTGGAGGTTGCCCCTAAACACAAGCCGATTCGGCAAAAGAAAAGGAACTTTGCCCCAAAGAGGCAGAAAGCAATAGATGAAGAAGTGAACAAGCTTATCAAGACGAGATTCATTCGAGAGGTGTACTATCCTAAATGGCTAGCCAACGTGGTGATGGTAAAGAAGGCTAGTGATAAGTGAAGGATCTGCATTGATTACACAGACCTCAACAAAGCTTGTCCAAAGGATAGCTTTTCCCTGTCGAAGATCGACCAACTAGTTGACACCACCACAGGCCATCAGCTATTAAGCTTCTTGGATGCCTTCTCCGGATACAACCATATCTGAATGGACCCTCAAGATCAAGAAAAGATGGCCTTCGTCACCAAAAAAGGCCTCTACTGCTACAAAATGATGCCGTTTGGACCGAAAAATGCTGGGATGACATTCTAGAGGCTGATCAAAAAGGTGTTCAAGAAATAACTAGGAAGGAACATGGAGGCCTATGTCGACGACATGATCGTCAAAAGCCTTCTCAAAGAAGACCACATCAAAGACCTGGAAGAGTCATTCAGCACCCTACGACACCATCACATGAAATTGAACCCAATAAAGTATGCCTTCGGAGTAACCTCAAGGAAGTTCTTGGGGTTCCTCGTTACTAAACGAGGAATTGAGGCAAACCCCAACAAGGTTCAGGCCCTTCGGAATATGAGACACCCTTCTTGCAAGAAGGAAGTACAGCTGTTAATGGAAAGAATCTTCTCCTTAAGCAGATTCATTTCTTGGTCGGCTGAGAAGTGTCTTTCCTTCTTCAAAGTACTCCGATAGCCCCGAGACTTCGAATGGACCGAAGATTGCCACCTTGCCTTCGAGGAATTGAAGAAATATTTGGAGACCACACCCTTGCTCTCCAAACCTCAAGAAGGAGAGGCACTCTACCTCTACCTCTCTGCTGCGGACGAAGCAGTTAGTTTGGTTCTCGTCCGAAAAGGGGCAGATAGCCTCCATAAGCTGATCTACTACATCAATAAAGTCTTGCACGATGCTGAGACAAGATATTCAAGAATACAGAAACTGATTTACTCATTGGTAATTGCGGCAAAATGACTATGGCCCTATTTTCATGTCCATGCTATCATGGTTTTGACTGACCAGCCCCTTAAAGCCGTTCTCCGCTGTCTTGACACTTCGGGAAGGATAGCCAAATGGGATGTTAAGTTGAGTGAGTTTGACATAAGCTTCCAACCCCGATCAGCTATGAAAGCATAGGTGTTGTCTGACTTCTTAGCTGAGTGCACTTGGAAGCCCAAAGATGGAGTACGACCGGTCCGAAAGGAAGGATCTGCTTCGAAAGATGTGGAGTCCGTCTGGGCACTCCATGTAGATAGAGCTTTCAACTCCACTGGATATGGAGCAGGCCTCATACTAGCCGAACCGGATGGACACACAGTGGAGTACGCACTCCGATTCTCTTTCCACACTTCAAACAATCAGACCGAGTATGAAGCCCTACTTGCAGGGCTCTAAATCACTGAAAACTTGGAAATCCGAAGAATCCAGATCTTCTCGGACTCCTAACTGGTGGTGAACAAAGTCAAAGATAAATTTGAAGCTAGAGATACTACAATGATTCAGCATTTAGAGAAGGTGCGAGTCTTATCCTCTCAGTTGGAGTTCTTTGAAATCACCCTTGTGCCTCGATCGGAGAACTCCCAGGTGGACGCACTATTTAGGCTCGCCACCACCACTCCAGAATCCCTTGGTCATACCTTCGTTGAACATCTTGAAGTTCCAAGCATAGCCGAAGAAGCCTCAAAGGTACACCAAATCGAGACCGAGCCCAGTTGGATGGATCCCACCTCAAATTTCTGAATGAGGGTGCATTACCGAAGGATAAGATAGAGGCCAAGAATACCTGCTGGATGGTGTCTCAGTGCGTTACCTTAGACGGGACCCTGTACAAGAAATCATTCACTCAACCTCTGCTGAAATGTTTAGGGCCATTGGACGCTGACTACGCCCTAAGAGAAGTCCATGAAGGCATATGCGGAGACCATCTAGGAGGCAGATTCCTGGCGTATAAAATAATACATCAGAGTTACTATTGGCCCACTATTCAAAAGGATTCAGTCGACTTTGTTCGAAGATGTGACCAATGCTAGAGGTACGCCAACATCCAAAGATAGCCGACAAGCCAGCTGACTCAGCCGATGGCTCCCTATCCCTTCGCTCAATGGGGCATGGACATTCTTGGTCCATTCCCACCAGCGTCTGGGCAAAGAAAATTTTCATCGTTGCCATCGACTACTTCACCAAGTGGGTCGAGACTGAACCACTAGCTTACATCACAGAAGGAAAAGTCAAAAGTTTTGTCAAGAACTTCATCATATTCCGATTCGAAATCCCACATACCATAATCACCAACAAAGGGAGGCAATTTGATAATCTCAAATTCAAAGACTTCTGTGCTCGGTACCATGTCTCCATAAGCTGACGTCTGTTGGCCACATATCTAATGGAAAAGCTGAAGTGACAAATCGGACCATTCTCCATGGTCTGAAGACCCGACTGAATGATGCCAAGGGACTTTGGACCGAAGAACCGAACTCCATTCTTTGGGCATATCGGATATGTGAGGCCCAGGACCGTTTTGGGCTGAAGTCTGCAGCCTTTGTCGACTTCATTCGGAACTTAGAAAAAAATATAAGGAGAAGTTCGTGTCCGGAACAGGGGATTTCAATCCAACTTGGGTCTTCGCTGGAGATTGCGGTGGTTGGCGTGGGGAGTTGGGATTGACCGGCAGAAGAAGCGGGGAAGGTGGTCGACAGCGCGGGGGGGGGGGGGGGAAGGATAAAGGTTTTCTTTTGGATCGGGGAGTCCTTGCGTGCCTCACCCTGATCCAACCTCTCGTCCTCTGGTGGACATTGACGATCTTCTCGTGAGCCTCTGCTTTTCCGGACTCGTCTTCCTCCGGTGGACGCCAACCCGCCACCGATCATCGCTGGTAAGTGATCTAACCCTAGTTTCTGTTGCATGGGGAATTTATTGGGAATGGCCGACGGAGAGGAGGAGAGATCTGTGATATCTTTTCTTTATTTTTATTTTATTTTTTTTTGTTTTGTTCTATGATTTTGGGCGATCAGACGACTATCGATGGTCGTGCTGTTATCCGCTCCAGTCAGCCTGGCCATGTTCGCCATGGCCATCTCCCATGACCGCTGCTGGCAATATGGGAGACCGGCTTGGCCAAGCCTTGGGAAGAGCATCTGACGGGTGGGGGGAGGAGATTTGGTCCCTGTGCTCTCCGGCAGGTGGTCGGACCGCCGTTGTCGGGATCGTTGATCTCCTTCTTCCCTTCCGGCGACTCCTCCTGGCAACCGAACGTGAGGATTGTCGCCGATCCTCCTTGGGTTGTCCGTGGAGTTCTTGGTCTGGGCACTGTGCCTGGGCTTCATTGAGCCGGGCTCAGCTGGGCCAGGCTCAGTTAGGTCGAGCTCAGTTGGGCCTGGCTTTGTTGGCCCAAACTTTGTTGGGCTGGGTTTTTCTATCTGTGATGGGCCTAGCCTGCTTCTGGGATGGGCCGGCCCAGTGACGGTACAATTTAGAAATAATAATAATAAATATATATATATAATTAATAATAATGATATTAATAATAATAAATAAAAGGAAGGGAAGAAAAGGACTGTTAGTTGAGGATGTCCCAGAAAATTTAGTTTTTATTTAATTTCTTTTTAATTTGTGATTCAGGATCATTGTTGACTTTGGAAGACCCGATTTAGTATTGGACTGTACTAGTTGATGGATGCTCTTCGGTAAGTTTTCTTGACCTCTAATATTGTATGCCAATATATATATATTTATGAATCAGTAAATATATGTAATATATCTGGATAGGATTGCATTGAATTACGTGCATCATGTTGATGTGGGTGCATTGTGTTGGTGTGAGTACATTATATTGGTGTGGGTACATTGTGGAATTGCATTGGATTGCGTGCATCATGTTGGTGTGGGTGCATTGTGTTGGTGTGAGTTCATTGTATTGGTGTGGGTACATTGTGGGATTGCATTGGATTGTATGCATCATGTTGGTGTGGGTGCATTATGTTGGTGTAAGTACATTGTGTTGGTGTGGGTGCTTTCTAGTTCGATTATGATCATACGAGGACCTAGTCTCCTTTTGGGCCTCCAGCGGGGCTATCGCTGGCACATGACCGTTGAGTGATATGTGACACAGGAGCTAGTTGCCTTATTTTAGCCATGCATGGCAAGCATATGTAGAGGATGCATGTTTCTCGTGTGATACTCAGAGCTAGTTTTCCTTTTGGGCCTCCAGCAGGGCTATTGCTGGCACATGACTGTTGAGCAGTATGTGACATAGGATCTAGTCTCTTTCGAGACGAGCCACGGGCCGATCGTGCCATGGTCAGAGAACTAGATGAGCAGAGTAAATGGTTAGCCATCCATAGTCATGTCATGTTTGTGTCGGTTGCATTTAAGTATACATATTTGCATCAGGTTATTGGTTATATTATTATATTGCTGGACATCTTGTTGTATGATGTGTCATGCTTATTATTATTAGTGGCATATTGGTATATATATATTGGAGGTGTTGATAACTTACTGAGCCTGTGTAGCTCATCCCTGTTTTCCTATATTTTTGTTTCAGATATCGAAGATCATTTGGGCTTTAGGACTAGTCAGTGAGAAGCTAGGGTTTAGGTATTAATCCCTGAGTTTATATTTTATTTATATTTTATTTTCTATTAATCTTTATGGAAAGCTGTTCCTTATCATTGTTTGGTTATTGATATGAAAGTTAGGCCTGGCATGATCTCTAGGGGATACCTAGGATTGTGCGGCCGGTCACGTAGTCGATCTTTGATCTGGATTCGGGGCATGACATGATAACCCCCAGAATGGCTATTGGCGAGTCCCCATTCAATCTAGCATACGGTACCGAGGCAGTCCTCTCCATCGAAGTTACCTTGCAATCTTTAAGGATTAACAAGTACGAGGAACCCGAAAATTTTGAACGTAGAAGAGCGTACTTAAATCTACTACAGGGCACCAGACTTCAGGCTCAAATAAAAATGGTAGCATACCAACAAAAAGTTGCTAAGTATTATAACTTTGGGATGAAAGAGCGGGTCTTTCGCACTGGAGACTTGGTGCTGCGGAGGACCGAAGTGTCCAGACCAATGGAGCAAGGCAAACTCTCCCCCAATTGGGAAGGACCTTACCGGATCAAGTCATATGCCCAGGGATATATCGACTCGAGACTTTGGGTGGCATCGTGTTACCTCATCCTTGGAATATACAAAACCTCCACAGATACTATCCATGAACTTTTCCATTGAGGGAAGCTTTCACAAAAGTCCGCTTAAATACGAGTCTGAATAACCCACCTTGTCATCAATCAATGACATAGAAGGAGATTCAGTGGCTCATTCGACAAAAAGCGCAAAGGTGGGTCTGATCCGCTCACCTTATCGGTATACCCGATGAGCGCAAAAGGGAGCCTAACCAGCCAACCTTACAATCAGAAGCACAAAGGTGGGTTTGATCCACTCACCTTATCGGTATGCCCGACGAGTGCAAAGGAAAGCCCAACCAGGCTACCTTATGATCAACCAAAGGCGCACGGATGGTTCACATAACCTATCCTATGGTGAATCTGAAGATATGCTGTGGCGGGCCTAATCAGCCTACCTTGACTCCAATTAAAGGTGTAGGGATGGTTCATGTAATATACCATATGGTAAATTCGAAGACACACCGGGTGGGCCTAATCAGCCTGCCTTAACTTCAAAAGAAGGCACAGGGATGGTCTAAACATCCTATCATATGGAAAATCCGAAGACGTGTCAGAGTAAGTCCTAATCACTCACCCTATCAATGACAGATGCCCCACAGAATGGCTTAATCAGCTTACCCTAGTGGCGAATCCTACACGATCTTACGAGCTCTTCAGTCACCCACTATGGCCACAATCCACAACATTTTGAAGTATGCCTTTTACTGAAAGAAAAAAGATAATTTCATTCATTGAAAAAAAAGGGAAAGAGAGGGGAAGAAGAAGGACAGAAACATGTATTCAAGGACCAGCCACCAGCCCCTTCCCATAGCGACGAATGGTATCGACCTTCGGGAGGCGCTTGGGGAGGCTTCGGACTTCTCCTCTGCCTCTAACTCCGACTCCTCTCCAAAGTCAGAATCATCCTCATGTCCAGGATAAGGGATGGAAGGCTTGATATTTTCCAAACCCTTTAGACTGTAGAAGCGAAAGGCTTTATCCTTGTGCTCCCGTAACCCCCGGTGGTAGGAGTCCAAGATCGCCTCAACAACCTTGTATTTGAAGGCCAACGATGCCATAAACATGGCGACGGCCTCCGCCGCCTCCTCCTTGGCCCGCTGCACCGCCGCCACGACCTCAGCAACCTGAGCAAAAGGTAAAAGTAAACAAAAGAAGATAAGCTTCCTCAACAAGTCCTCCTTTTCCCCTCATAAAGGGACAAGAAGCATCTAAGACACCTCCTCGAAGGGAGAGACCATCTCCCTCTGAGTCCGCCACGTACATAGACGCCAGAGATGGATACAAAACTCCAAACGATCCTAAGCTGATTTGATGCGGAGAGAACCAAAAGTCATGATCCGTGGCAGAGATGAAGCCCACATCTTTTCCAAGGGACGGGAAGAGGCCACGTCCTCCACCTAAATTTCAATGAAAAGATCGACTGAACCACTACAATGGAGGAAAAGAGAAACGACCTCTTGACTGACCCTCTCCTTTTTCATACTCCAGTTAGGGAACGACAGCTGTCCTCAACTTGATCTTCGAATTAGTCAGCAATTATGGCAAGCAGGCAAATCAGAGATTTTGCAATCATTGGCTGCACCTTCTTCCAGAAGAAAACGACAATCCAGCGATACTCTCACTCTTCGAGACAAAACACTGCTTCAAAAATTGAAAGTGGAAGGCAACTTTTAGGATATGTCGGTTCAAGCGTGGATCAGCTGCCGGTTCGACCGCTCACGCAATCCCTCCCAAACCAGATACTTCGAACCGAAGTGCCTAGAGAAAGCTGAGTGAATGGCAAAGTGACGACATGGTGTAACCACATCATAGACCCAATCTTCGATCTTAGCCGGAGACATTGGCCCGAAGGAGAATGGTCCGAAGACGACACTGACTCCACCCTACAATTTACCTTGAAAAGAACAGCTCTGCCATGAACAACAGAGGTATCTTCGGATTATCCCAGAAAAAACAGGACGAAGACACCTCTCCAGTCCAGCAACGGCCCCTCCTGAAGAAGAGGCCCGAAGGCAAATCTCCGACCAATCTCAAACCCATGCGAATGTGGGCACGATGGTTATGATCAATTACCCGGCTATCACCTCCGAATCATAACTATATTGAAGTGGCCACGTGGCCATTAACCCCAACCGTAATACCTCCAGTCTGGCTGGTACCTCTCGACAACTGTCTATGGTTATGGGCGGAGGGGAGTCGACTAGTCCCCATTTTAACCATAGGATGGAGACAAAACTATGTGCTAGACCAGTCATTATAAATACTGGTAAGAGGGGACACTGAAGGTAAGCACAACGAGATCCTGGAAAAATAAAAGTTCATTTCCTCGCCATCTCCCTCCTCTTCAGAATACTCTCCATTCTGTTGCTAGAACCTGCCTCTGACTTAGGCATCGGAGTGTCCCCTGCCTCTGACAAGGAAAGAATATGATGTTGAAAATGATTCAGCAGAAATCAACAAAATAAAATGGAAAAAGAATTTGGGGAATATAACGTGAAAGGAATATAACATGGAAAGAGATTAAGAATAATTCACTAAAATAAAATGGAAAAGAAAGTTTTGGAGACATAACGTAGAAGGAATATGACATGGAAAAAGATTGAGAAAAAATATGGCATGAAAGGAATATGACGTAGAAAAGAATTCATAAAAAATTACTAAAATTAAATGAGAAAGCATAAATTTTTAGGATTATAGCATGGAAGAGGAAATCTGGAAATAGAAAAATCTTCAGGGAATGTTTGAAATCAACGATAAAGGATATTTTGAATATTTTCTAGAGGATGATGATATCATAAAGGATATTGTATTACGGTAAATCTTAAATGAAGGACCGGAAGTTAGAGATTTGGTCAACATGGATGATTTGTTATAGTAGAGTCAAAATGGGGGTTGGGAATTAAATTCTTGAATTTTTTATAGAATCTACATGCATGCATTGGTATATTACAATGACAAGACCACGAGGGGAAGAGCTTCTTCTAAGAAAAAGAAATGGCACCGGTATTCAAGGTAGTTGATTAATTAAAAATAATAATAACAAAGATGTGCTAATTGACATAAATCTTCACCGGAGTGATCTATAAAATAAAGTTCACAACCAAAGTTGATTTCGACGAGAACCCTCAAATGCTCAAGTTAGAAATCTAGAACAGATGAAAAACAACAAATATATAAAAGAGTTATTTATCTGGAAATCCTCAGGATCTTAGTTATTTGTAGAAGAAGACTAAAAAAATGGACAACTCCGAGAGCATCAGATCATTGATCATGCTTATATGGTATTATAGCCCTCATTTATTTCTATGGATGGCAATATCATAGGCACGATATAGTTATTCCCATAATTTGAATGATTGGCTATTTAAAATCTTAGAGACGGATCATGTGAGAAAGAGCATATTGAAGAACCGCATCTCATAACAATCAGTAAAATTATTTCGATATTAAATTCGGCACTACTAATTAACCGATAAATAGGTCAACAGACAAGACCATAGCAAGTTCTAGTCAACATCTTGATGATAAGCTCTAATTGATAGGTAGGTCAGCAGCTAGGTCGTTGGGTTAAGCATCCATCCCTGAAGTCATGTTCCAAAGGGATATTTAAAAAATCCATGGTATCCCATAATAAGAATAATTAAGAAACAAAAGTAAGATCCCTTCTGACAAAAATGGATTACATAGTCAAAATCCTTCAAGCAATAGTTAATATGCTATTAGTTCGTTGATCCTAGATCTTTCCTCGACTTGAACCCGTCTTGTATTAAGTGTGAAAATTCAATATTGGATATAGAGAGGTTTTCTTCCATCCATTGGAACTGATGTTGGCCTTCATAATGTCCATTGCTTTTGATAGTTGTTGGGTGATCATACCTGATATTCTTTAATCCAGGCTTTGCAGGAGACAGTATAGGTCTTGATTGATTTGATTACTACCATCTACTTCCTTTTCTTCTAGGTGCATGTTTGACGTACAACCTCCCCCCGTCTCACCCTGCATTGTTGCCATGAGAAGAGGGGCAAAAAATGTAGGAAAGAAGGATAGCATTAAGCTCAAGTAGTTGGAAAGTGGAAGTCAATTCTTCTCCATGAGAGATGTAGGAGGATGAAAAGGCATACAAATTCAAGTATAATGAGATGTAGGAGGGAGAAGGAATAGCAATTGTGAGGGTCATATAGTGGGAGAGAGATCTTGAGATCTTCCAAACACAAGAAATCCTACTTCTAAGAAACTTTTACAAGGACATGGATTCATACAAATGTAGGTCATGAGATGCCATTGTGATCTCTAAAGTGATAAAGTATAAGTGAAAAAGGAAAAAATCATTGCTAAGATGGTAGCTCAGTTGGTAGAGATTTTGCTTCACTACCAATAGGTTCGAGAAAATTTGTGGGAGTAGCTACACCGGATTTTACCCCCTATCCCTTTTGACTTATCTAAAAAAAAAAAAGGAAAAAGTTGAGAATAAACCTAGAAAGAAAATTAATTATAAAAAGAATTAGAAGCTATAAGAATACTAGGAATTACTGGAAGCCAGTTGTGAAATAAATAGCTATAGCTATAGTCATAAAACTAGATCGGAAACCAACCTAGTTAAGGTTCTTGGTTACCGGATCAATTGGTTAATTATAGTGGGTCAATTGGCCAATTGACCCACCATAATTAAACAATTTAACAAATTTATAAAATATTAAAAACTAAATATGATAATATATTTTAAGCATATGCGTAGTTAGTGATAAATTTCTTATTTTAAATATTATCCTTCAAATCATATGGATTTATATTTATGGTAGGTACTTTTCAATTGTAGCAAATAAATATTCATGAATCATCGCTTGTTATTTTTAAAAATATTTATATATAATGTGGACAAATATGTAAGATTTATTGATATTCATTTTTAAAGCTGAAAAAATTAATAATAATACACATAAATATATTTTTTCTTTTTATTGAACAAAAAAATTGATTTTATTTTATGTAAAGGTGAATTTTAAATTCTAGAATGTATTTTAGAAAGTAATATTTTGAGAATATCCAAAAGAATAAAATGAAGCTTGCTTACTTTTTTGATTTTATATCAAGGATAGTTATTTTTATGGTAAGATTAATTATGAAATATGGTGATACCAAAAAAAAAAATGTTGCATATTGTTGTCGCCAAGATTGTCGTGGCATGTAGCTTCGACGTGTCGCGAATACATCGGGTACCCGTGGGGGGCACTTGTCCCTCCTTTCCTGGCTATCTCCTTTAGTCCGGCCGCCCTTCAAAAAAGAGGAGACCTGGGCCGGAGATTCCGGCGGGGATACTCCGACGATCAAATTGGATGGGATGATCAAGGAGAACAGAATCCTTGTGGTGGAGAGCTTTGGGGGCTCCCTGCATAGGGGGTGAAAGGTAGAACAGAGATGGAAAGAACAAGCGGAGATGGGAGTGGAGAGCTTGGAAGGGTCTGCTGGAGTTCCCTTGCTCGCTCGCTCTCCATCCCTTTTTCACCTGTTTGTTTTCTCCTTCTTCATTCTTCTTTGTGTGTGTGCCTTCTCTCTGGGAGGGGCCTCCTGTTCTCTTTTTTTTCCTCCCTTGCTTCCCTCTTCTTGATCTTATGTATAGGGGATGAACCAGAGCCGGTCTGGGGCTTTGTCCTGGTGTCCCTTTTTGTATGCCCTCTCTGAGAGGGGCTTCCTATTACCCGTGGTTTCCCTCTTGTTGGACCGGTCCTTAGGAAGAGATCCTTTCTTTTAGGGGTGTACGCCAGTATGGCACATAATTCTGTCCCTTTTGGTGGTGCAGTTCCCCATGGATGGGGCGGGCGCCGTGCCACCGAGCCCCGTGCCATGGTGGGGTGTTTTTATTTCTGGAGGGACTGTTGGAGCGTTGTAGGGCCCTGGGGCCTTAATGGAATATCACTCTCAGGGGAGGTTTAGGCTTCCTGTCGTGGGGGTTGAAGCTTCCGGTTGCACGGTTGTCAACGTGGTGGTGCGTAACAGGGTGCAGGACCTGATGGAGCACAGGCCGCCCGGAGCATACGGGCAGTGTAGGGATTTGCGTGGTGCTCCCAAGTTTTGGAGAGACTTGGGAGACCATGGCAGGGATGCTGGAGGCTATCCCTGGAGCTTGGGGGCATGTCGTAAGCAGGTCCTGGATGTATTTCAGGAGTTTCCTGGAGGTTTCTAGGGATACTCTGAGTTTGAGGTTGAGAGACATGGGTGTACATGGGCTCGGATTTGAGTTTTCTCGAGTGACTCAGAGAGGAGAGTTTTTAGGGCTAGGTCAATTGTGACCTAGGGTTAGTTTCTTTTGTATATAAAGAATGACGGGAATGTCGGGAAATGATACGTGAAAACGGGATCCCTTTTCTTCTCCAAAACCCTAGCCTTCTTCTTCTGGTTCTTTTTCGTGCATGCAACCCCATGGGTGAGGTCCAAAAATCTTACTAGGAATCACTGCCAGTTCCCTATACTCAATCAAGTCTGTGATATTGAAGGTAGAGCTAATGCCTAAATCCAGGGGTAGATCGAGCACATAGACATTGAGATCTACCTTCTCTATCACTATAAAGGGTCTAGCTCTGCGAGCATGAAGCTTCTTAACCATAACAGAATCTCCTCATTAAATTTCTTGGCTCTCTTTCAGGAATTAGCCAGTTTGTTTCAAAATTAATGCTTAATGCGGATGGTGCACCTGACTTGTATTGACATCTAAAAAAATGCAGACTCAACTATGCATTCCTATTGAGAGAAACTTTATTGGACTCTTTTGGGCCTAAACCTAATAGACTATAGGCTCTCTAGGTTTGATCCTGGTTTGACATACACATGAAAAACTATAATGAACTTCTAGTAAATGCCATAGAGTATGCCAGAAGTAAGATACAAACCTAACATGTGCAATGAATGTATGCAGCATGCTAATCTCAACAAAATGCAATCTAATGATCCTAGAAATGCTAGAAGTTTCTGGAAAGGGTAGAAAATAAGAGATGGAGTTAGGGTTAGTCGGGTAGGGTAAGGAATAAGAAGATGGTTCAGGGTTAATCGAAAAAAATAGGATACAAGAAGGGGTTTCAGGGATAAATCCTAGACTAATGAGGTTGACCTTATGGGATTGAGGTATATCTACGGAGTCTACATAATGGAAGAATGGGTCACTAATCTCGAGGAAGAGATCTTCAATAGGAACTATAGAAGGGGATTCATCCTGAGGGTACTGATAAGCCAAATCCTCAATAAAGTCTTCTAGTTCATGAAATTTAGGACTGGGCTCTATAATTTGGCTTTCTTCTAGTGGCTCTTCAGGTAAGATTCTAACAGTAATATCTGGGTTCTCTTTTTTTAACTGTACTTCCACTATAGGTTCTGTTTGGGTGTGGTCAGGGTCAGCTAACTCTAGATTGGCTTCAGTCTGGGTATGGTCAGGGTCAGTTAATTCTATGTTGGCTTTTACCTGGATATCTACTGGGTTAACTAATTCTATGTCTTCTATAAGGAACTCCTTTTCTTCCCATACTCGTCCATTAAGCTCTCATCAGCATTATATTCCTCTACCAGACGTGGATCAGCCTCATATACTTCTATATTGGATTCAGACTCATCTTCATCTAGCTCACATAGGTGTATGGCGCTGACTGGACACTGGCTAACAAAATGGCCTGGTTTGCGACATCTAAAACACACTCTCAGGAGATTAGAACTCTTTTGAACCTTTACAGACTTGCCTCTATCTTCCCTACGGGCCATAGTGGTACTGGACTGGGGTTGGCTCAGGTTGGGTTGGTCAGGGTCTGGTCCTGGGCTAGGGGCACTAGTCCTAAAGGGTTTAGGTTGACTAAAGGGAAGTGAACTAATACTAGGCTCATATCTAGGGATACTGGTTTTATGGGATTCAGGTTGACTAAGAAAAACTGGGCTATACCCATAGGTACTAATCCTATTAGATTTGGGTTGGCTAAGGGCAACTGGCCTAGTACTGGACTCATAGGATGTGGGTTCAGATCTATGGGTTATAGATTCACTAGACTCATAGGACATGGGTATATAGGATCTGGGTTCAGAGGATCTAGGTGCATAAGTTCTAGAATCATAGGATTTACAGTCATAGGATCTAGAGTTATAGGATCTAGAGTCATAGGATTTGGGCTCAGACCTACAGGTTGTGGATCTCTTGGGCTCAGGATATGGGTCAGAGTATAGGGTTCTCCTAGGATTTGACTCAGCATGAATCCTAAGGTCAGGCTCAGGCTTAGATCTGGTATAGGGCTTAGGGGTTTTCTCTAGATTTCCTAATTGGTCTCATACCTGGTTAAACATATGGGTTGTTTGGGTAGTTGATTGGATCAATTGGTCAAGTCTATGATTTATCTGGGTATTGGATTGGTTGAACTTGAAGTTCATCTGAGCAAACTGGATTTGGAATTGGGTGTTGGACTGATTAATCTGGGTGATTAATTGAGCAACTATATGTTCATTCATGACTTTTAGAAGAGTTTCAAGATTGGGTTCCATGGTTGAACTAGGTTTGGGCTTAGACTGGTTGTACTTGACTCCTAACATGGTAGTCATGCAATCAATCAAACAAGGTGGTAGGATGCAATCAAGCACACAAAGTGAAAATGGACTACAGCTTGCTAGACCTAGAACCAAAATTGAATGGGTCTACTCAACTTACACTTAATTCAACAGCTAATCCTTCCACTGGCCAGGTAAGAGATGGGGTGGTGGGAGGTTCCCCATGCATGTGACAGGATCCTAATTAAAAACCACCAGTCCACTTAGGGCATTTCCCTCTGGATCTTTAGCCTTAGACACCAGTTTTCAGTAATAGCTGAAAAATTAGGTGCACTAGTTGGCCTACACAATTCGGACTCGACCTGTTGGTGTCCCTAAGCTCTCTAGAGCAATTAGGTTGCTAATTGATTTTAGTTAAGGCTTGGGTTCTGATGCTGGGTAGTTGTTTTGGACCCAAGACAGGTAATAAAATCCTGTCCTGATCTGAGAGAGGAAATTGTCCTTAAAATTGATTAAATGAGATGATGAACACACAATGAGCCCTAATGCAACTAATAACAATCAGAAAATAAAAAATATTTTTTTGCCTATTATGAGGTGGCAAATTAAATTTAAGTTGATTAAATTATCAAACAAAATTAGGACTTGGGTGAGGTAGGGTTTGGAAGTTGATTAGGTTTGGTTTGATCAAGTATGCATAACAGAAATTAGGGTTTGCTTAGAACAGAGTTTGGTTCAGTTTTTGGTGCAGAAAAAAATCAGAAAAATTTTAGAACAGAGGGTGATCAGTGCAATTGATCCCTACAAAATTTCATGAGAAGAAAAACTCAGATGATAGTGAAAAACCTAGGGTTTTCAGGCTATATGCAGAAGTTCAGAATTTTTGTTAGGGTTTCTAAGATGTAGATTCTTTTATATGTTTTTATTTTTGTAAAAATAATTAAAATCATGAAAATTATTAGGACTAAATAGAGAGTATGTCATGTAAACTTCAATGAAAAATAAAATTTCTAGGTTGATGAAATAGACCAAAAATCAGAAACCCTAATGCAGAGACAGGATGCAAAAGTTTCTAGGGAAAAAGAAAATAGGTATAAAAATTTTATAGGCTGCAATAAATCATGAGAAAATTCTAAACAATAATATCAATTATAAGGAATCCATAAAAATAAAAATCAGAATTTTCTGATCTAGATACATGCATAAATAGTAAAAAAAACATACCATGTATATGAATTACGGGATACAGAAACTAGTCCTAAAACATGCTCTGATACCAAACTAATACGGGACTATTTATGCATGCCAGTTATTTTTCTATTGTTAGACATTAAGTTAGGAGTTTGTATCCCAAATTTCAAGCCATGATATTAAGTAGGGAATTCTATAAAAATCTGAAGTATATGCATCCAGAAATAAATTCTAAAAGTGAAGAAACATAACCGCTAAGGCTAAGAAACGCTGGTTAGGACTAACTCTTCTGCAATATCGCTACCAGAGGAGTCTAGGGGATGTACCTAGTAGAGATTTATAGATCGATCCATGAAGAGTTTGCTCGTCGCTCCCGGATGTGGCCTGGAAAATAAAGCTATCGACCTTGCGGATTCATGACTTTCAATCCGGTGATCCGAAAGCTAGTCAGATGGAATCCTTGGATTCGTGAACTTTAAGGAACCTGCAAATCACCTAACAGGGGTTAGAAAACAAGGAAGAAAAGAGTTAGATCACTGAAAGAAGAAGAAGGGGAAGAGGTTTGAAGAAGGTGTCTCAAAGATGAAGAGGGCTGGCGGCTTGGAGGCAGGGTGCAGGGATCACACAGAAACCTTGAGGGATCATACAGATACCCTTAATCACACAGAAATTCATTCAAAATTTTGAGAAAAACTCAAGAAAAATTTATTCATAACAATTCATAATAATTGATCATTAGTTACAAGAGGGTGGAGGGATGGGATATTTATAGATGTTCCCATGCCCTCTCCTAGTTAGGATAGGAATACAAGATTTGATAGGGAGAAGGATTACAAAGTAGCCTAGAACTAGGAGTACATAATTTGAGTAGAAATAAAATAGGGTCTTCTTGTTAGAATTGGTCTTCTCTCCTTCTTTGACTTGGTCAAAATCTCTTTCTTGGGCTTGGATGCCTAAATGGGATTGGGCTTGGACTTTAGGGCAGCAAGGGCGTTCTCTAATTGGGCTTTGGGCACATGGGCTTGATGCAAGGCTTGGGCGGCCTCCATGGTTGGCGCATGAGCTTGGTCCATGGTTGGCACATAGGCTTGGTACTTGTTCCCTGGTGGGTTGGAAACTCTGGGCTGGGGGTGCCTAGAATATTCTCTAGCATCTTGGTACTTGGAATCTTCATATACGGAGCTTCACGAGCTGGGATGGCATGCAAGGCCTAGAATGGCTGATGTCTCTTTCAGTGAGGCCTGATAAAATTCTAGAACTGGGTATCCTCTTCTCTTGTACAAAATTTGACATGAAGAATACACTTATTGAACTCTTACAGGACTCAATTGGACTGGACTGGGGTTGAGACAACTTAATTAGACTTTTTGTCTCAACTTATTACATGACTCAATTCAACTCAACTTTATTACAAAACTCTCAACAAGACTAACTTTATTAAATTTCATTATAGGACTCAAAATTGACAAATGGCTCACAATGAGCTGACTTAATCAATTAAGCTTGAATACAATCTAAAGCTTGCCTCATGAGCCCTAATAGCATGAGTCGACTCTAGATACAGGACTCAAGTATAACAGAGCTCAAAGCCCAAATACAGGACTCAAATGGCTAACACAGCCAGATTATTAGACTTAGATATAAAATTTGAATCATGGCTAAGGGACTCAAACTCAGGGACCCATAGCGAACTAGGGTTGACCTGATGTCCTCATCAAATCTTGTAGTGCCTGGGCTTCTTGCACTCGAAGCAAATTGGTTGGTCCTTTTCCTTCTCTTTTTTTTTTCTTTTCTTTTTTCCTTGCTAGGCTGTGGGTTTTTTTGTAAGAATTTTTTTTTCTCATAAATCTTTTGAATTTTCTTGCCACTAGTGCTTCTTCATCTTCATTTTTACCTTCTTCTGATTCTTCACTTGAAGACTCATTTGGTGTAGTGGATTTGAATGCGATAGTCTTCTTCTTTCTATCTGCATCCACTGCCTTTTATTTCAAGTTCAAGTCATAAGTCATGAGTGAGCCGACAAGTTGCTCCAAAGATAATATTTCAACATCTTTTGCTTCTTGTATTGCCGTGACCTTTGGATCCCAAGATGTTGGTAAAGATCTAAGAATTTTATTTACAAGATCAGTATTAGACATAACCTTGCCAAGACTCCTCATACCATTGACAATTTTAGTAAATATAGTATACATATAGTAATAAATTCATTTGGCTCCCTTCTAAATATTTCATATGTATGAATGAGCATATTAACTTTAGTATTCTTCACTTGATCGGTACCCTCATAAGTAACCTCAAGTATATCCCAAATCTCCTTTGCCGAAGCATATGTGGATATCCTATTAAATTCACTAGGATCCAATACACAATAAAGCAAATTCATTGCCTTGGCATTAAGTTCTAATTGCTTAATGTCATTTTCATCCCAATCCTCTTCTAGTTTTGGAATTGAAACATCATTAACCATCGTTGAAGGAATATGGGGACCTTTTACAATAACTTTTCAAAGATTGTAATCTATTGAATGTATATAAATTTTTATGCGGGTCTTCCAATAAGTGTAATTAGTGCCATTAAAAAAGGACGGTCTATTTGAGGCTTGACCCTCAACAATACTAGAACCTATAGGGGCTGCCATAGATCTTTAACTCAAGGAGGTTAGACCTAAAAGCTGAGTACAAGGCTCTGATACCACTTGTTGCCCAGCGAAGCAACCCAAGAGGAGGGATGAATTGGATTTTTAAAACTTGTTGTAAGTATGTGTCAATTCAAAAACAATGAAGGTGCTAGTGATTTCAAGTGTATGTGTGCTTGATAATAAAATACAGCGAAAATAATGAAGTAAATGCAAGAAGAATAGAAGCAATCACAAATACACAATATTTTATAGTGGTTCGTTGCACTTTAAAGCACTTAAGTCCACTCCCCAAAGTTCACTTGGATATTTTACTATAATCCAACTTGATTACAGTTGATTAGTTTTTCCGGGCTCACTAATCAAAATCTTTCTTGGTTTTCACATGGCTAACGAAAAACCTAGTTAGTTTTTCACGAGGCTCACCAACAACCTAGTTGGTTTTCACAAGGCTCACCAACAACCTAGTTGGATTTTCAATACAAGGATCATCAACAGCCTAGTTGGTTTTTAAAGGCTTACCAACAACCCAAACACTAGTTTCAATTCGCTTGAAACTAGGAACAACAAGATAAATCAAATATAATGAAAGAATATTATAAGCTTTCAATAAAAGCAAATATCTCTTTGAAGCTCTTGATTGCAGTTGAGAAAGCTTGTCCCCAAGTTGTTGAAGCCTTAATGAATGCTTGGAGATTGGACTTGAATGCTTATTGAATGCTTGAAGGCTCAACTTCACTCCAAAGCAATGTATACTCAATGAATGCTCATTAGTTTCTCATTAGTTGCTTCCTTCTTGAGTTTGGTTCACTTTAAATACATTTCCAAGTCTTAAATGATCATTTATGACTGTTGGAGAGGAGAAAATAATCATTAAAAATAAAAAAGGACCAATTCTATGCTTCAAAAAACTAGCCATTACTGTTCATCCAGATCTGCAGGTGTCAATACTTCAGGTCATGAGTCGACACATTAGTCGACACTTGAGTTGATATTAGATCAAAAATATTTTTTGAAGCTCTTTAGAATGCACTGGTGCGTCGACACTTCTTTTGGTGAGTCGACACTTCATCTACATGAGTCGATACTTGAGCAAAAACTTGAATTCATCATGTTCTATATCATTTTTGGTCTCAGGCCTTGAGTCGACACTTAAGTCGACACATGAGTCGATACTTGATCTTCATGAGTCGACACTTCATGTGTGGCAGCTGAAACTTCTTCTGCATAATAGCTCAAGCTTTTGTGAGTCGACACCTTGAGTCGATACTTCACTTTCATGAGTTGACACTTGGCGAAACTCTCTTGAAACTCTGCTAAAACTTCTCCAAATTAAACATTGAGTCCTTCAAGGTTATTCTTATGTGCCAAGATCCATTTAACTTGAAACTTCATTAATATAAGTAACTTCTTCAACAAGATGACAAGCATTTGAACTTACAACACATTACAACTTCGATGAGTACCCTGTTCTGATAAACATACTTTTAACACATAGTCGGTACTCAAATATACTTAAGTATTTTGTTATTCATCAAAATCAAGACAAAGTCCATAGTTGGAGTTGGCTCTGAGAGGACCCCATGATGCTCAAGTCAGAGATTTGAAACAGATGATAAATAGTTAGTATAGGAAAGAGTTACTTACTGGAGATCCTCGGGGCTCTGGTTATTTATAGAAGAGGGCTGAGTAAACGGTAACTCTAAGAGTATCAGGCAATTGATCATGCCATTATGGTATTATAGCTCTCGTTCGTTCTCATGGATGGAGGATGTTGCTATAGTATGAGTATGGAATTTTAGCCTTTATATGCTCTCCACATAGAGGTAATTATTATTTTTGCCCTTTTCTGCATGGTATCGGTGGTTGCCATATGAGTCAAGAGGCCATTTATTTTAAGTATCAGAGTAGATCACGTGATGGATAAGACTTAAGTGGAATTTGAAGTGATCGGCTAAGCAATCAAGATATGAAGATACTTTTGCTCGGCATGAAGGTCATCTACTTGTAAGACCAACTACGTATCCTCAATTCGAGGTCAAGTATAAAGGTGCCTCAACTCAATAGCAAGATGTTTTAGCCACTTCCAAGATAGTAGAACTTTAGTTGAATATGGGATAAATGACCAAATATGAGGATGCCTCGGCACAAAGATAGGCAACTTGTAAATCTGCATCCCGAATATAAATTTGAGACATCGAGAGTACCCCCGTAATATTATTAATGATAGGGAAATCAGATAATCCACTATAATTGAATGTGAAGGATACTTCCTACATCTACTCTCATATAATGAGATAAATCAGGAGGAAGGACCTCAAACCAAATTTTTAGACTTGCTCTGAATTTGCAATGTTGGCTAGAACTTAGTATGTGGGTGCATAAGAGTTAGACGAATTAGTAGAATGGACATGCTCGATATTTCTCAAAAACTTGCTCTAAATTAAAGAGAAAAAAAAAAGAAAAATGTTGATGATTGTCATGAACACATAGGATGTTATTTGCTGACTTGACTGGCTTTAGTTCAGATAGTTGAAAGACGATTGTAAACTGCCATCCTTCCATAGGGGGCGGGGATTCAGACCAACGAGGGACATAGAAATTGCCCTTTACTACCTAGCAGGTTATGTTTTTGGTAACAGACAATCTATCTAAATTACTAATATTTTAATGATCCCATCATATTATTGTATTTAATACATTTTTTTAGATAGTAATCTATTATGTTTGATAATCTGAATTGACTTCCAAGAAGTAATCTAGGTTACCAAATTATCCTTCTCTTCTACCTTCCTTTTCCCTTTCATATAACATAATATAATATAATATATTTTATAATATAATATTATATATATTATATTTTATAATATAATATGATGCATATTATATTATATTAATATAATATAATATTTTGTATTTTATAATAAAAATTATATTATATTATATTTAATAATATAATATAATTTTTGTATTTTATAATATAAATTAAATTATATTTAATAATATAATATAATATTTTGTATTTTATAATATAAATTAAATTATATTATATTTAATAATATATTAAATATATTGATGTTGCTAGATTGCTGATGTGGGGCGTTCGAACTGACGTGGAGTCCCCATCAAACACCACGCTGGATTTTCAATATGGGCTCCTTCGCCAGGCTAAGCTCCCTCGGAGTAACGGGGTCGCCCATCGAAGTCGAGTTCAGTCCTCGCCAAGTCGGTCCTCGCCGGGTCGGGATGCTTAGGCCGGAGCCGAGTACAAGTCCCACCCAAGCCGGACCCATTAGGATCGGGCCCCGTGGTCAAGAGTCGAGCTCGAGTCTCCTCCACCACGAGGAGCCCCTCCGAGGTCGATCCATTGGGCTGGGAGGCGCCCCGCCCACCTACATCAGGTCGAGCTCGTTCGAAGCCGAGCTTCGTTGGTCCGGAGTCGAGCTCAGCCCTCCTCCGCCCAGCCGAGCCACCTCAAGGCAAGCCCCTCGGAGATGGGCCCCCACCTTTCTAGATCGGTCCCTAGCTTAGATAGAGGCACCAACCACTAAGGGAGCGGCGCCTCCTCTCCAAGGATGACGGCGGGCCTCCCGAGGGTCGTACGGCAGCACCCGCCATGCCGCCATTAATGCCCACAGCCGTCACTCATACCAGAAAGAAAGGAAACTCACATCAAGGCACCATGCCCTCACCAACCTGCCGTACCACTAGGAAAAAGACTCAACCGGATAGCGTGAGTCTCGAGGGCGGCAACCCGTAGGGATGGCAATGGGCCTGGTTCGGGCCGGGTGCATAACTACCCAAACCCAAACCCAAATATTCAATACACTACCCAAACCCGGCCCAAACACTATCGGGACTGGATTTTTTTATCCAAACCCATCTTAATTGGATATCGGGTAATCAGGTTTACCCGGCCCGAACCCAACTGAGTCATATTAAATATTTTTTATTTTTATCAACTTTAAAATCATCTACAATTTTATAAATTATACATACATTAAACAAATAAAATTTAACTACATTTTTAGTTCAACAGCATTTAATTTCATATTTAATCAAAATTTATATTATGAAGTTGGTAAACTATTAATTATGATCTTGTTTTGAATTTACCCTAAATAGAATAGGATGAAAAAAAAAATTCCAATATATATATATAATGATTAGGGTATAAGGTTCAAGTATTTTAATATTTAATAACTAATAATTATAATTAATAATATATATATATATTAATTATATATATATATTTAAATATTAAAATAATTCGGGCTGGGTTCGGGTCGGGTGTATATCTACCTAGTCCCGGCCCAAACCCAAAGTTAAGCATTCGGGTTTTACCCAAACCCGGTTCAAACCCAGTCAAAGCGTTGACTACCCGGTCCAATCGGGTCGGGTCGGGTACCCGTGGGTTTGGATTTTATTACCATCCCTAGCGACCCGCCAACCGAGGCCCTGCCAGGCTTCCAGGAGTGGGGCAAGCAGAAGGAATGTCAGAGCGCATGGAAGCTTCTCCGGCTACCTGACAGGAGAGGCGTCCCGTCTATGGCACGATACCTCGTCGCACACGTTTGACAACACGGGAAGATTCCGAGGCAAGCCAAAGTAAAAACTCAGCCAGAGTAAGCCAAAAGTAAGCAAGCATAGAAACAAGGGAGGGAGGCCAGACAGGAGGCTTCTTCCACCTCGGCCATCATCTCTCCCGGCTCACTCTCACTTCCATATACACTACACTCACTCCTCATAGTATGGAGCTCATCCCGAGGGGCTCAACCAGGAGGATCTGTTCCCCTGGATCGTCATTGACTTGATCATCGGAGCGCCCCCGCCGGAATCCCCGCCCGGATCACTGACGTGGTTTCTTGCAGGTCCAGAGACACCGGAGGCATCCCGAGTAGGCGGACGCGCGATCCTCGACGCCACCATCAGCTACGGACCACGACGATCCGGACGGCAACATATATCATCTATTTAATATATAAATTTTTATATTAAATTTATTTAATATAAAAATAATTTTTTATTTTTATATAAAAATTAAATTTAAAATATATTTTTATATTTTTAATATAATATATAAAAAATATATTTAATAAATAAAATATAGATTTAATTTAGAAATATTTTAGAAATTTAATTTTATACTATGTAAAATTAGTGGCATGTACTAAATACAGTAATTTAAATTACTTGTAATCAATATTATTAATAATCTATATTATTAATAACCATGTTGCCTTTCAATGTACCATACCCATCCGTAAAGATTTTGCAGCGATACCATCGTTTCTTATGCTAACGTTGTTTTCCTTGTTGACATTTGAGGGTTGTTACAGTGGCTCGGCCACCAACTCGTGCCTGCACCACCAATCCATTCTTCGTGTCGGCATGTCAAAGTGGACGAGGATGTGACGGGCACGCTATGGCATTACTTTTAACCTTTCTTTATGCCATAAAATGGTGGGAAAGTCCGATAACAATGTACACCAATCCCTTATCAAAACGTTTCTAGATCCGACACGAAGAACAATGAAACCAAGCACCGTCAAATTGCAAGCCATTAATAACTCGTTGGCATCATCCTTTCCTTGAGAAAGTAGGATTCCTACCGTTACCCTTCCTTTCCTTGCAAGGAAAAGAGCCGTTGCACACAGTCCGAGGTGTTATTTCTCAAATTAACATCAGACAGTTGGTTTAACATATGGTTTAGTCTTTAATTTAACCTTTCGTTGAAAAGATCCATCCTTACAAGCCTTTACAAATTAAATAGGTCTCGGGTTTAAAACCACATTCAGGAATCCTCCATGCACTCACGCGGCACTCATGAATCATCCCTCCATGACATATTCATAGAAGATTATTAATAAAATATGCAGATTGAAACCTCATTCCAAAGAATTGCAGATATGATCATTCTTAAAAGTTATTTTTTTTTTTTTCTTCTTTGAAATCAAAGAATAAGATCCTACGGATCTAAACAACGGCTAAATCCACCTCGGTGTTTCCTGGACCGGTGTTGGAGGGTAGTCGTTGAAGAAACATCGCAAATCATTCCAGGCACAGAGCATCAGGGTCGATGTAATGGAAACAAATAACTACAGCTAAGAAGTACGAACACGGAGCATTTAATACGGTCACAGGCCCAGCGGCTGCGATGTTTACTCGATTTGCAAGTTGTCCGAGGCCTTTTTCCGTCACTTGGATCCCATGCGCACCACAGTCCGTCCCACCTCAAACCACACGAACCATGACTCGACTTCAAAAATTCCTACATTTTAGCATCAGAATTAGTAGAGAAAATCTTCGCCCTCCTCCAACGTTCCCAAATGTTTCCACGATCCATATTCATCAGAAATTTGGATCAAGAATGCACAAAATAAAATAAAAGGTAAAAAGTATGACATTGATAGCTTGCTACCATGAATTCATTCATGGAAAGAAGGGTACAGATAGAAGAAGAAGAAGAGCAAAAGATTCTGAGCGGTGGATATTTATGCATGATTATTAGAAGAAGTGCCGAGGCCGGGAGAAGCCAGAGTAGGTGCGGCGGAGGAGATCGGGGGTGTCCTCGTAGCCGGAGAAAACCTCCTCCCAGATCTCGGCAAAAGCACGGAGGATGAGGTCGTGGTGGCAGGGAGAATTGAGGGAGAGGAAACGGAGGAGGAGCTCCCTCAGCTCGTCCCCTTCGACGATCTCGTTCTCCACAATCATTTGCAGCATCGACGCTCTAAAATCCCCTAGGGGGTCGGCGGATTCCTTGACCACGGCCACGCTCCCTTCTATTCTTCGTCCTCCTTCGCTGCAGCTCCTCCTATGGTGAGGGGGAGGAGGGGGAGGGGTACTCCTCCTTCCCCAGGCCATGACATTTCGCTCCAGATCGTCGAGCTCGCGCAGAAGCCCGGAGAAGCTCTGCGTGTTCCCCAAGCTATCGGGTTTCTTCTTCTCCTCCTCCTCCTCCTCATCCCAGCAAGAGGAGGAGGAGGAGGGGGAGGTGAGGGTGAGGGTGTCGGCGGAGGATGGATCCCTGACCCTGCGGGGGGTTGCGGTGGATTTGTCGGAGGTGTTGTCGGAGGCCGAGGCCGACACCGAGACCGAGTCCTTGCAGCCACACCCGAGGCCAAAAAGAGAGCTGCTTCTCTTTCTCGTCATACCAGGAGACATGCTCTCTCTCTCTCTCTCTCTCTCTCTCTCCCCCAGATCTTCTCGGTCGGCCGTGTTAAGATGAGCGTGCTCAATTTATTTAACAGCTTGGAGGAGGTTTGGGTTACCCAAAAGAGAAGGGAGAGGTCAGGGTCATGGTCCCATATCGCTCGAGTTGGGATATTTATTTTGTTTGGTTAACAGTTTTTTCTTTTATAAGTTCCCGTGGATTGAATCGTAGGTGGGTGGATGGTGATGAGGGTCGTGACTCGTGTGTTTTTTTTTTTTTTTTAAGGTACATGTGAGCGCATATTATTGAGTGTACCTTTTTGTTTAGGCTTTCCGGGCTCCATGGTTTATTTTATGCATGGAGAGCTTGACAAGAGATGAAATCCCACAAAAGATTGTGGAGGCGTTTTAGTCTTCATGACAGCTAAGCAAGGGTTCGGGGGGTTGTACGTTTCGCATAAAGAACGGTGGATCTTCTTGCATGACGTCAACCACTAGATTATAATTTTTTTACGGAGTCAAAGCATTTCAAATTTGTCCTACCATCCATTTCACGTATCTGGAGGTGGAATTACGCAAATCCAACAGTTGTCACGAAGACGGTGAATCATTCTTTGGCACGAAACCCGATGGTGAATCATTCTTTGGCACGAAACCCGATAAAAAATATACAAAGGTTTACGCGGTGCGAAAATTTTGACGTAGGCTGTGAGATTCCTTTTATTTACTTTGGTGTACCATCTAATTTAAAGATAAAAGATTAGCTTGAATCGTCGACACGGCAGCTCAACTGGTTAAGATAGATTTTTTTTTTTTTTTTTCCTGTTCTCGTCAATTGAAATCTTGATGATATCAGAGTATTTTAAATCAAATACTTTTTAAGAACTAAATTTATTTCCTATCCCTATATATATATATATATATATATATAAAAAAAAAGCTTGACGCCAGAATGCAATGCGAGAAGTAGATGATCATAGAACGGGGAGTGATGCTTAATAAGAAGGGTAAATTAAGTATCGTGGAGAATTGAAAAATAAGTCACCTTCAAAAGATAAATATTGGTTAAGTATAAAAACAAAAATAAAATAAAATAAAATAATTCTGAAATTCCTGTTGGACGATAATAGTGAAAAAATTAGAAATATATATAATAAATTATATTCACTCGGCTGACATCAATGATAGTCAAGTTGACGTACTCATCTTCGGATGGGAAATGGCTGCGAAAATATTAATATGCATCATGTATCGAACATTTCCTGGCTGTGGTTGGAGGACCATCTGGGATCTAACTCTTCCTCTTCCATCCCTCATTTTGTTCATAAAAAAAAAAATAAAAAAAAAAAAAAAATAAATATTGGTCACATTCTATTCCAAGAATTTTATAATTTCTTTTGCTTTCAAATACATGTGCTTTTCCTGTAAGACGATCTTGGTTAAGCTCAAAATATCCAAACATGTCATGTGTCAAACAGGCCTAAAGAACTGTTGCTAGTCCAATCTAACTCAAGAAAATATTCCTTTTCTAGCCAATTTTGTCCTTTATATCTCTCAAAACAAAAATTACTGAACTATGTTTTGTTTTTGCATATATATATATATATATATATATATATAAACTTCGAGAGGGCGATGTCCCCTCTGTTACACTCTACACCTACAACGCATCCAGGAGGCACACTGGTGGGTTTGCTTCCATAGTTGGTGGACTTCAGGCTTACATGTATGGCTCTTCAAGTGATTCAGATTAATTGATACAAAGTAAATGCATCTAAAATGCCAAATGGAGCTGGCTGCAAATTTACTCAACTCAAGTCCGGGCAAACCAAGCATATAACTGGTCCTACATTACGGCGATGGTATGTCTAAGTACCCATAATTAAAGCATTGAAATATACATCGCCTCGACCTATATATTACCTTATAATATGGAGAACAACATGATAACTATTTCAATAAAATATATTGTGGCCATATCATGAAATTGAATATATCAATCATAGTCTTGGAGTACAATGTCCAAGATCAAAATCAATATCGAACCAAATATGCAAAATCTTGGGATGAATCACTAAGTTTCCAAAACTTTAAATAGCTATTTGATACAATCTAAACTTCTAATAAACTCAAATAAAATACCTATTTCATCTCACAATCAATCACTAACATTGATAACTTAAATGTCCTTACCCTCCCAACACACTAAGAGAATGGTCATGAGCTTGATAATTTAGTAAGAATCCCTCCACATATATCTGAAAAATTCTTGAATAGAATATCGCATGAAAATATACCACCGGACATGCAAAATAAAATCAAAATACAATAAAAGTTTCATTACCATGAAGTTGAGCATGCTAATCTAATCATTGATCAAGCACTAGCATCAACAATTCAGTATGATTAAAACAAATCATCGTACATTATCCAACAAAAGCTCATAACTCAATCTAGTATCTATTTTAAAAAGGATAATTCAACATTACTCCATAACTTCTTTAGGCTTCCAAATTAGTTATTTAATACAAGGATTATGCATTAGAAGGCAGAGAAAACAATTTTCATTTTTGGAATAATCACAACCATATTTCTAACTTATAACAAGGCATTGAAAGTATCATCCATGTTTCCAATCTGTAATGGATAATGATGGTATCACAGTTTTATCTTACTAGCTAGTGCTATATTTCTGATATATAACAGGGCAGCTATGGTGTTATACTTCTAATCTTTGATTGGTTATGTTTCTAACCAATGACAAGGAAAAGATGTTGACATAACTAATTCAAATCTTATACCAAACTATACATCCATCTGATATGCAATTTCCATACAAAATAAATTGAAATCCACCAGTTTTTCTCATTATTGATAGGAACGCATGTAGTTTTCATGCACCACAGGATTTAATTCATGATTTCTACAATACAGATTTCAAGTTGAGAGATTTCATTCCACCATAACAAATCCAATATCACGACCATTCATCAATATATTTGTGTTCAAGAAAAGCTATGACCAATCATGTTCATCATAAAAAACATGTATTTAGGTGAAATAAGAATTTATATCTGTTGCCGACCTTACCGCGGTGGCATGTAGCTTGTGAGCTGGCACCGGTTCTCGGACTCTCTCACCTCGAGATCTCCAATCTTCCGGTCCTGCAAAACAAAGTCAGAGACCCGGGCCGGGGGTCCCGGCGGGGACACTCCGACGGTCAAGTTATAGAGCGGCAAGATGGAACAGATCCTCTAAGACGGGTTCCCGAAGGATTTCCGTGCTTAGAGGAGATTTAGATGAAAGTAGTGTGAGGAGGAGAGGGGTTGGAGCCCGGCTTCCTGCTCTGGGTTCACCTAGCTTGCGCCTGGGGACCTCTTGGAATTCCTAGGATTGTTCTCTCGGTACTCTTTTCTCCCCTTTCACCTACCTTTTCGTCCACTTTTTACCGTCCTTTTTATACCACTGGACCGCCTTCAGCCCCCGTCCCCTTCAGGAGGCTCAGGGAGGTCTCTTGATTCTTCCCCCTCCTTTTTCAAGGTTGGGAGTTAAGTGGCCGGCACGCTTCGTCCGCTGTGTGTCACGAAAAGGGGAAGACTGGCGAGACCTCGAGCCAAGCGCGCGAGCCCTCCTTTCGGGGCGTTGACGGTGGGTTTCCAGCATTTCTGGTTCATGCCCATGAGGATTTTATTTCTCGATGGCGGGGTCCTGTCAATCTGATATAAACAAAGTTTCGCGCACCGCTGCGGGCCGTACTGGCATCCTATACAGGACACGACACAAGCCGATTCCAGTGGCGACCCCGGGGTCCGTGCCTAAGCCTCCCTGAAGCTTAGCAGAGTATGGCTGACTTCGGCCGAGATGGACCCATCAGGGGGTGCCACCTGGTGATGGAGCGAAAGTGCCCGGCTCGACCTCGGCAGAGGTGGACCCGTCTTGGGATGCCACATGACGAGGGAGCGGGGGACGCCAGCTTCAGTCGAGGTGAACCCCTCCTGGGTGGACACCTGGCAGAGTGGCAGAGAGCGGCTCGACTTCGGCTGAGGCGGACCCGTCTTGGGGTGCCACCCGGCGAAGGAGCAGGAGGGCCCGGCTCGACCTCGACAGAGGTGGACCCGTCTTGGGGTGCCACCTGGCGAGGGAGTGGGGGATGCCAACTTCGGTCGAGGTGGACCTCTCCTGGGTGGACACCTGGCGGAGTGGCAGAGAGGCTCGACTTCGGCCGAGGTGGACCCGTCTTGGGGTGCCACTCGACGAAGGAGCAGGAGGGCCAGGCTCGACCTCGGCAGAGGTGGACCCGTCTTGGGGTGCCACCTGGCGAGGGAGCAGGGATACCAGCTTCGGTCGAGGTGGACCCCTCCTGGGTGGACATCTGGCGGAGTGGCAGAGAGAGGCTCGACTTCGGCCGAGGTGGACCCGTCTTAGGGTGCCACCCGGCGAAGGAGCAGGAGGGCCTGGCTCGACCTCGGCAGAGGTGGACCCGTCTTGGGGTGCTACCTGGAGAGGGAGCGGGGATGCCAGATTTGTCCGAGATGGACACCTCCTGGGTGGATACCTAGCGGAGTGGCAGAGAGAGGCTCGACTTCGGCCGAGGTGGACCCGTCTTGGGGTGCCACCCGGCGAAGGAGCAGGAGGGTCTGGCTCGACCTCGGCAGAGGTGGACCCGTCTTGGGGTGCCACTTGGCAAGGGAGCGGGGATGCCAGCTTCGGCCGAGGTGGACCCCTCCTGGGTGGACACCTAGCGGAGTGGCAGAGAGAGGCTCGACTTCGGCCGAGGTGGACCCGTCTTGGGGTGCCACCTGGCGAAGGAGCAGGAGGGCCCGACTCGACCCCGGCAGAGGTGGACCTGTCCTGGGGTGCCACCTGGCGAGGGAGCGGGGATGCCAGCTTCGGCTGAGGTGGACCCCTCCTGGGTGGACTCCTGGCGGAGTGGCAGAGAGAGGCTTGACTTCGGCCGGGGTGGGCCCGTCTTGGGGTGCCACCCGACGAAGGAGCAGGAGGGCCTGGCTCGACCTCGGCAGAGGTGGACCCGTCTTGGGGTGCCACCTGGCGAGGGAGCGAAGATGCCAGCTTCGGCCGAGGTGGACCCCTCCTGGGCGAACACCTGGCGGAGTGGCAGAGAGGGGCTCGACTTTGGCCGAGGTGGACCCGTCTTGGGGTGCCACCCAGCGAAGGAGCAGGAGGGCCCGGTTCGACCCCGGTAGAGGTGGACCCGTCTTGGGGTGCCACCTGGCGAGGGAGCGGGGATGCCAGCTTCGGTCGAGGTGGACCCCTCCTAGGTGGACACCTGGCGGAGTGGTAGAGAGAGGCTCGACTTTGACCGAGGTGGAACCATCTTGGGATGCAACTCGGCGAAGGTGCAGGAGGGCCCGACTCGACCTCGGCAGAGGTGGACCCGTCCTGGGGTGCCACCTGGCGAGGGAGCGGAGATGCCAACTTCGGCCGAGGTGGACCCTCCCTGGACGGACACCTGGCGGAGTGGCAAAGAGAGGCTCGACTTTGACCGAGGTGGACCCGTCTTAGGGTGCCACCCGGTGAAGGAGCAGGAGGGCCTGGCTCGACCTCGATAGAGATGGACCCATCTTGGGGTGCCACCTGGCGAGGGAGCGGGGAACGCCAGCTTCGGCCGAGGTGGACCCGTCTTGGGGTGCCACCTGGCAAAGGAGTAGGAGCACCTCATCCCGGACGGGGAATTTTGAAAGAAAAATCCATGTGGCATTGACCATGTCCAGCCGGATCTGACACACACTCCACGTCAGCGATGTAGCTATATCAGTTGCCTTCCATCTCCATGTCCCATCGGAGCATCGCCGCTTGGGGCGTGGGGAGTTAATGCGGAGATGACGTGGAGAAGGCAAAAATCTTGTGCCATAATTGCCATGATCGCTATTGCCGCTCCTGTTGCGCCCGAGGCCCTGTGAGAGGCTACCACGTGCGCTCGTCCGATGGGCCATTAATGCACCGTTTTGAAACCGAGGCAATTTTCATCGAACCGAAGCATCGGTGTCAGGCGTGCCTCCACATGGCAGTCATCTGATGGCTTAGAACGGAAAGAGGCGTACGGCTGCTGTCGATTGAGTTTGAAAAGGAGGGAGACTTTCTAGAAACGAGGTCTCTCAGCTTTCTCACACCTCGCCGACAGTTGCAGCAGTCTCCCTTTATCTTCTAGAGGTTGCCACTCCTTGGGCTCAAAACATTCCGGTGAGTGCCTGTGTCCTCTTTTCCTTTTCTTTCGTCTCCCAACCCCTGTGCCAGTCTTTCTTGCTTCTTCTTCCTTGATGGCGCGTTGCCATCTTGCTTCTTCCAACCCGGACGAGGTCGGTCCTTCCCGGCCGAAGACTCCATCATCTTCCTCCTCAGAGGGGAAAGAGATCCCGAATGAGGTCCGGAGGCAGCTTCAACCTGGGGCCATGACCATAGGTGTCCCTAGGGATCCTAGGTCTCCCCCCGTTATTTCCGCACGTCCCATTTCTTCTCTTCCTCCGGAGGCCCTTTCCTCTGGTTCCTCCGGTTATGCCTCGACAATGACCGGAGATGATCTTTCTCGGATTCGGGATATCTATGGGGTGCCTGATTCAATCCGTCTTTCCCTTCCAAGGCCTAGAGATCGAGTAACCTCGAGTGACCCTGGGAGGGTCGCCTTCTACGAGGACTTCCTCATCGGGGGTCTTCATTTTTCCCTTCATCCCTTCTTCCTTTCATTTCTCAGTCATTATCGTCTTGTCCCGGCCCAGTTGGCTCCTAATGCCATCCGGGTCATCTTCGCTTTCATCATCTTCTGCCATTTCTATGGGTTTGTTGCCGGTTTCTCCCTCTTCAGGGCTCTCTTCACCCTGAAACGTTACTCCACCAATGATGGCTGGTGGTATATTTCACCCCGGCCTAGGTGCCTCAGGTTCGACCTTCCCTCATCGATCAAGGACTGGAAGAACCGGTTCTTCTTTGCTGCGGTCGAGGACGTCAACTGGGCCTGGATTGAGCCGGACCGGTCGCCGAACCGAAACTCCCAGGTTGAGCCGGCGGACCAAGACGTCTATGCTCAGTTGCTTGGTGACGTGGTCCCAGCTCTCGATGTTCTGCAATCAGAGCAAAATTTATTCGAGACAGGGATCAGTCCCATCCGGGAGTTGGGTGAAGCCCCGGATCTTCTTCCTCTACCTTCATTTTCTGCTCTTCCTTTCTTTTATACTGGCCTAACTGACCTTTTTTCTTAGGTATGAAGTTCTTCGTAAAAAGCTTAATGGAGGGCATCCTGGAGAGGGATGCTGCCGAAGGGATTGAGGACCCCCCAGCAAAGAGGGCTCGCATTGAGGTGAGCTGTGGGCCTGCGCCCACCTCTGCCATCACCGGCACTGAGGCAGTGGCTCCTGCTCCCAGGTTGCCTCTGGCCTGGGCGCCCGATGTCCCTGTCGTCGACCTCGACAGGGCCGGGGAAGAGAGGAGGCCGGAACCTCCCCGGGCGATGTCTGCTCCAGCCGCCATGCCGGCCATTTCGACGATGGCTACCAGGACGACAATGGCTCCACCGATGGCCGCACCGCCCGGCGAAGGGACGGTCGCCCATCCTGCTGCCGACGCCCAGATCCCACCTCCAAGTCTCACAAATCGCTGCTCCGTGATCCGTGATCAAGGGCTCATGGAGAGAGTGATGGAGTTTGCGAGCACTTCCTAGGACTGCCGTTTGAGGGGTGGCCGGGACTATACTGAGGCACTGCTCAGGATCCTTCCGCTACTCTTTACAGTAAGCTCTGAGCTCTCCTTCTCTAACACCCTGAGCTCTCCTCTTTCTAACATCCTGTCTTTTTCTTACGCAGATCGGGATGGACGTTCTGCTGTTGAGGAACTTCCTCGCCGGCTACTCCAAGAAGGATGCCGAGAAGGAGGAGAAGCTCGGCAAACTCGCAGCCGACGTCAAATACCTCATGAAAAAGGGGGTCGAGCTGCGGGGGAACGACCAAGCCCTTCGAGAGGACCTGGGCCGCGCCGAGGGGCGCATGAGGGAGCTTGAGACCTCTCTATCGGAGGAGAGGATCTCGAACCAGTGCCACGCGGAGGAAGACGCGGCGGAGAAGCCTCGCCTTAGGGCTCAGTCCCGATCGTTGGAGCGCTAGGTCGAAGAGGTCCTCAAGGAGCTGAACGCAGCCAAGGAGAAGAACTCCTACGTCAACGGACTGCTGGAGGCATCCAAGAGGGAGGCACAGGAGGCCGTGCCAAAGTTCCGGGCCTCCGAAGAGTACATTGCGGAGGTGCACGAGGCGGCTGTGGACTCCTTCCTGAAGGGCTTCCAGGTATGCTCGGAAAAGGTGAGTTCTTTTTATCCCGAGCTCGACCTCAGCAGAGTCATCCTGGGCGGCCGGAGGGAGGAGCCCATCGGAGGAGCTTCGACAGCAGCGGTTGCTGAGGTGGTGGCTCCCGAATAGCCTCCAGACAATGCCGCCGGCGGAGAGGATGCCCCCCTGCCCCAGGAGGACGCGGCTGTAGCGAAGTAGCCCTGCAGCTCTTTTCACTTTCCTTTTCTTTCTGCATGACTATGTATTCAATTTCTTTCTTCGGGGTCTCCAAGCCTGTCGGGGCCCTTTTTTTGTAAGGAACTTTGATCTGAAATGAAAATCCCTTTTCCACTAACTTGTTCCTTCTCTTTTTTTTTTTTTGTGCATCTTCCGGACTGAACCCCGGTGCTAGCCACTGGGACTAAGTCCCATGGTGTGTTCCGAACTGAACACCAGGATTGCGTGGACGAACTGGGTTCTGCTCCACCTTCCAGACCGAGATCCGGGACTTCGCTTTGGAACCAGTTTCCTCGCGAACTTTTGGATTGAAACCCGGGGCCGTAGGCCGGAACTGAACCTTGTGCGACCTATTGAGCTGTTCTCCATGATTTTGTAGGACCGAGACCTCTTCCGGACTGAACTCCGGGGCTGCATGTTGGAACTTAATTCCGTGCAACACTCTGGACTGAACTCCGGGGTTTTTATGAGAGGGGACTCCGAGTCCTCGCGGATCTTTCGCCGTGCCCACTTTCGTCGAACCTATAGCTGGATGGTTTTCATCCTACGAGACAAAAGTAGGCATTTGGTGAAAAAGATTTTATTGTTGAAGTTTAAGGAGCCTTACACTATGGTAGTACATCCTCAAGTTTGAGACGTTCCAAGTGCACGGGAATCGGGTTTTGCCTAGCTCCTCCAGGTAGTACGCCCCGTGGGGAAGTGCCTCAGCCACTCTATAAGGACCTTCCCAATTTGGGAAGAGCTTTTCGCACTCCCGTGGCTGGGAAGCTTCAGCGTGGCGGAGTACCAAGTCTCCCTGGCGGAAGGACTTCGGTCGCACCCTGAAGTTGTAGTATCTGGCCACTCGTTGCTGGTAAGCAACCATCCAAACTCGGGCCCTGTCCCTTGTTTCTTCAAGGAGGTCCAGGTTCAGTAGCAACCGTGCCGGGTTCTCCGCCTCGTCATACTGCTCCACGTGCAGGGTCGGCAGGCTGAGCTCAATCGGAATAACCGCTTCTGCCCTGAAGACGAGGTTGAATGGGGTCTCGTTCGTAGCCGTCCTTGGGATAGTGTGGTATGCCTAAAGGATGCTCGGGAGCTCTTTTGCCCACCTTCCTTTGGCTTGGTCTAGTCTTGTCCGGAGGCCTTGCAGGATAGTCCTATTTATCATCTCGGCTTCTCCATTTGTCTGAGGATGCGCCACCGAAGTGAGACGATGGTGGATTTCGAGGTCATCGCAAAACTTCTCGAACTCTCGACAATCGAACTGGTGTCCATTGTCGGTAATGATGGTATGGGGCAAGCCGAAATGATAGATAATCGACTTCCAAAGGAACTTGGTGATATTTGCCTCCGTAATCCGGGCTAAGGGCTCGGCTTCGACCCACTTCGTGAAGTAGTCGATAGCTACGATCAGGAATTTCCATTGTCCAGATGCCGGAGGAAAAGGTTTGAGGAGATCCATGCCCCATTGAGCGAATGGCCATGGGGCGGAGAGCCGGGAGAGTGGAGCAGCGGGCTTACATTGCACCACAGCGTGTCGCTGACACCGGTCGCACCTCTTTACGAAGTCAGCTGCGTCTTCTCTCATCGTCTCCCAGAAATATCCTTGACGGAGGGCCTTGTACGCCAGCGTTCTGCCCCCCACGTGGTTCCCACAGATGCCCTCATGGATTTCCTGGAGCACGAGCGCGGCTTCTACGGGTCTGAGACACTTAAGGAGCGGGTAGGAGTAGGATCTTCGATACAGTAGTCCGTCCATCAATATGAACCATGCGACCTTCCTCTTAATGAGACCTGCCGCCATGCGATCCTCTGGCAGGGTGCCGTTGGTGATGTACTCGGTGTACTTATCCATCCAGCTGGGCTCTAGGTTGACCTGTTGGACCTCCATGGTTGTCTCGTAGCTCGGGGCTTTGAGATGCTCGATATAAGCGCGACCCAGCGATAAGTCCGGTAGGGTTGCAAGGCGAGAGAAGACGTCTGCGCGAGCATTTTCTCCACAAGGGATATGGGAGATGCTGAAGTGCCTAAAACCTGCCGCGCTTGTGCGTACGAGCTCCAGGTACTTTGCCATTTGGGTGTCCCGTGCCTCGTACTTCCCCGAGACCTGCTCGGCCATCAGCTGCAAGTCAGTGAAGACCTTGAGGTAGGCCGTGCCCAGCTCGCGGGAAACTCTCAGCCCCACGAGGAGCGCTTCATACTCTGCCTGGTTATTGATGGCGGTGAACTGGAAGCGGAGCGCACACTCGACGACGACTCCTTCGTCGTTAGCAAGACTGAGCCCAGCTCCGCTCCTGTCGGAGTTTGAGGCTTCGTCTACGTGAAGGATCCAGACGTCCTCCTCTGGTTCTAGATCTGGCTGCCGGTCTTGGGGTCTCTCCTCTGACCCCTCATCCAGGCCTGCGCACTCAACCAAGAAATCAGCGAGTACCTGCACCTTCAAGGCCGACCTCGGCCGGTAGGTGATGTCAAATTCACTGAGCTTGAGCGCCCACTTCGCCAGGCACCCGGAAGTATCGGGTCGGCTGAGCACCGCTTTCAGCGGTTGATCCGTCAGGACCGTGATGGGGTGTGCTTGGAAATAAGGCATGAGACGCTGGGCAGACATGATTAGTGCAATAATCACTTTCTCAGATCGAGAATACCTGAGCTCCGTATTGTGGAGGAGTTTGCTCATGTAGTACACCGGCCTCTGCATCCCTTTGTCGTCCGTTAGAACCAGGACCGAACTGACAGCTTCTGGTGTGACCGCCAGGTACAGGAGGAGCTCCTCTCCTTCTTCTGGTCGGGAGAGCAATGGCGGTGACGCCAATATCTTCTTCAGCTCTTCAAATGCTTCCTGGCATTCCTTTGTACAGGTGAAGTCGTTCATCTTCCTTAGCGCCTTGAAGAAGGGTTGGCAGCAGTCAGTGGACCTTGAGATAAATCAACTCAGGGTGGCTATCCGGCCGGTGAGTCGCGCACTTGCTTCTTGGAGGTGGGCTGCTCCATGTCTAGGATCGCCTGGACCTTCTCCGGGTTGGCCTCAATCCCTCTTTGGGTCACCATGAACCCCAGGAACTTCCCCGCGGATATGCCAAAAGCGCATTTCGCAGGGTTCAACTTCATTTGATGAAGACGGAGGTTGCTAAAGGTCTCCACCAAGTCGCCGACATGGTTCGAAGTTGGCTTGCTCATCACCAGCATGTCGTCCACGTATACCTGTATGTTGCGACCAATTTGATCTTTGAAGATCTTATTGACCAGACGTTGGTACGTGGTACCTGCGTTCTTGAGGCCGAACGGCATCATCTTATAGCAGTAGGTCCCATGATCGGTGATGAAAGCGGTGTGCTCCTCGTCCTCCGGATGCATTCGAATCTGGTTGTATCAGGAAAAGGCATCCATAAACGAGAGGAGGCGATGTCCCAAAGTGGTGTCAACGAGCTGATCGATCTTTGGAAGAGGAAAACTATCCTTCGGGCAAGCTCAGTTGAGGTTGGTGTAGTCCACACAGATCCTCCACTTGCCGTTGCTCTTCTTCACCATGACCACGTTCGCCAGCCAGCTAGGATACTGTACTTCTCGTACAAAGCCGACGGCGAGAAGCTTTTCCACTTCCTCATTGATGGCCCTCTGTCTCTCCGCAGCAAAACTTCTCTTCTTCTGACGGACTGGGCGGCATCTTGGATCAATCTTCAGTTGGTGGGTGATGACCTCCGAGGGGATACTTGGCATGTCTGCAGTAGACCAGGCGAACACATCAGCGTTCACCCGAAGGAAATCCAGCAAGCGAGCCCGCTCCTCTTCCGGGAGTTGGGCTCCTATCTGCATCGTTTTTTGAGGGTCCGAGCTGAGAGGGTACATCAACAAGCATTCTACGGGACCTCCCCTAGGGTCTTGCGCTCTTAGATCAAAGTCGCCGACGTCGGAGCCGAGCTCGGCACATCAGGCCCCCGGGACCATTTGCAGGCAATGTGGAACGGGTTGGGCTACCCCTCTCATCGCTCCTATCCCAAAGGTGATAGGGAACTGCACCAGCAACCTCTTGGTGGAAATGACGGCGTCCAGCTGGTTGAGCCCCGGATGACCTAGGATAGCATTGTAAGGTGATGGGAGTCTGACGACAGTAAATGTCATCATGATCGTGCTCTACCGAGGTGGGGATCCGGCAATTATACGGAGAGTGATCTCTCCCTCGACCCCCACAGAATCTCCGGTGAAACCCACAAGAGGAGTGTACACCGGCTTTAACTGATCATGAGATAAATTCATCCGGGAGAAAGCATCATAAAAAAGTATGTCAGTAGAGCTCCCACTATCCATCATAATACGATGTACATGATGCTTAGCGATGGTCATCTCGACCACCACCGCATCATTGTTTACATTTTCATTTTTATTCCCCTTTTCAAAGGGGAGTACATTCTCCAGGTTTCCTACCTAACGGGCTCTCTTTGTCGCCCGTCCTATCCCCCAAGAGATCATGCCCACCGGCTTCTCCGTTAGATGGTTGTCGATTACAGGAACGGGAGGAAGGAATGCGAGCGGCTGGCCTTTCGTCGGGGCCTCATTCCTCACGAACTTCCTGAGGCAGCCCCTCTTGATCAGCTCCTCGATCTTCCATTTTAGATTGCGGTACTCCTCTATGTCGTGGCCGTGCTTGCGATGAAATTAGCAATACTTCGTCTTGTCACGGATGTTCCTTGGGTTCTGAGGAGGAGGTCGGCGGAGGTAGTGCTCACCCTCAATCTCCATGAGGATCTTCGTTCTGGGAGTGAGGAGGGGGGTGAAGGTTCGCTCCGGGGCAGCACCATTCTTCGGCTTCGGGCCTGGACGGAAATCTGCAGGTGGTCCGGGCCTCCGGGTCCCAGGGACATCCCTTGGGGCAGGCTTCTTTGAAGGCTTTCCGTCCAGCTCTCGCCTGGTGCGGTCGGCCTCCTCAACTCGGATGTACTTTTGGATGCGGAGGAGGAGCTCAGTATACGTCTTGGGAGGCTTCTTGTTTAGAGAATACGTCAGGCGGGAGGTCTTGAGCCCGCGCTTCAATGCCAGCATGGCTACCAGCTCGTCCATGCTATAGATTTCCAGGGCGACGGTCTTGAAGCGGGGACGTAGTCCCGCAGCAGCTCCTGGTCTTGCTGGCGGATAGAGAAGAGGCTATCCACCTCCCTTGGCACCTTTCGGCATGCATCGAAGTGTGCCATAAACTTTCCTTCCAGCTGATGGATTCCGGCTCGAGGCGAGTGAACCAAACTCGAGCAGCCTTCCGGAGAGTGGCTGGGAAGGCGATGCACAAAAGAGCATCCGTCGCTCCTTGGACCCTCATGAGAGCCTTATAGCTCTCTAAGTGATCCAAGGGGTCTGTGGTCCCATCGTAGGGATCTACCTAAGGCATGCGGAACAGATTTAGGATCGGTTCCTCTTGGATTTCCTGGAAGAATGGTGGTTGGGCATTGTAGCCCATTGGATCGGTTGGGGAGCTCTGCATGTCGGCAAAGCGACGGGAGAACTCCGCCAACTTGCACTCGTGCTTCTCCATGCACCTCTCGGATTGGCGCCTGATGGCCTCGTCAGTGGAATCTTCCACCGAGGTCGCTGGAGAAAGAGGTGCCAATTGGTCTCGGCGAGGGGCCTTGCCCCGATGGCGCCTGCTGCGCCGTACTGCTTCAGCATCGTTGGCCGGGGATCGACTCTCGTGATCCACCGAACCGGAGTGGTTTCTCTTCACGGGAGTTTGGTGGCTCCCGCGGGGATTGGAAACTGCCCGCAGATGGGAAGGCCTGCCTTGGATGGAGCGCAGGCTTCCGCAAGGGCCCGTGGCTCGGGCCGCGGGGGTCCCTGGCTGGGGTTGGGTGGCCAGGGAGTGCTGCTGGTGCTGCAGTTGCCGCACAGTAGTAGTCAGAGTTTGTAGCTGCTGGACGACAGCTGCGAAAGGACCGTCCACCGAGGACGGCAGAGGAGGAGGAGCAGGAAGTTCCCTCTCCGGGCTGTGCGGCCCCTGGGGAGAAGGAACCTCTCCTGCTCAGCTGGTGGATGGTTCGCGCCCATGCGTCACCACGATGGTTGGAGCACGCTTTCGCCCACTGAGAGATTGCTTGTGCAGGGGTTGCTGTTCTGCCCCCCTATCTGGTGCGCCAATCTGTTGCTGAACTTACCGCGGTGGCCTGTAGCTTGTGAGCTGGCACCGGTTCTCGAACTCTCTCACCTCGAGATCTCCAATCTTCCAGTCATGCAAAATAAAGTCAGAGACCCAGGCCGGGGGTCCCGGCGGGGGCACTCCGACGGTCAAGTTAGAGAGCGGCAAGATAGAACAGATCCTCTAAGGCGGGTTCTTGAAGGATTCCCGTGCTTAGAGGAGATTTAGATGAAAGTAGTATGAGGAAGAGAGGGGTTGGAGCCCGGCTTCCTGCTCTGAGTTCACCAAGCTTGCACCTGGGGACCTCTTGGGGTTCCCAGGATCATTCTCTCGATACTCTTTTCTCCCCTTTCAGCTACCTTTTAGTCCACTTTTTACCGTCCCTTTTATACCACTGGACCGCCTTCAGCCCTCGTCCCCTTCAGGAGGCTCAGGGAGGTCTCTTGATTCTTTCCCCTCCTTTTTCAAGGTTGGGAGTTAAGTGGCCGGTACGCTTCGTCCGCCGTGTGTCATGAAAAGGGGAAGACTGGCGAGACCTCGAGCCAAGCGCGCGATCCCTCCTTTCGGGGCGTTGAAGGTGGGTTTCCAGCATTTCTGGTTCTTGCCCGTGAGGATTTTATTCCTCGATCATGGGGCCCTGTCAATCTGATATAAACGAGGTTTCGCGCATTGCTGCGGGCCATAGTGGCGCCCTGTACGGGATACGGCGCAAGCCGATTCCAATGGCGACCTCGGGGTCCGTGCCTAAGCCTCCCTGAAGCTTAGTAGAGTAGGGCTGACTTCGGCCGAGGTGGACCCATCAGGGGGTGCCACCTGGTGATGGAGCGAAAGTTCCCGGCTCGACCTTGGCAGAGGTGGATCCATCTTGGGGTGCCACCTAGCGAGGGAGCGGGGGATGCCAGCTTCGGCTGAGGTGGACCCCTCCTGGGTGGACACCTGGTGGAGTGGCAGAGAGTGACAAGACTTCGACCGAGGCGGACCCGTCTTGCGGTGCCACCGGGCGAAGGAGCAGGAGGGCCTGGCTCGACCTCGGCAGAGGTGGACCCATCTTGGGGTGCCACCTGGCGAGGGAGCAAGGGACGCCAGCTTCGGCCGAGGTGGACCCCTCATGGGTGGACACCTGGCGGAGTGGCAGAAAAAGGCTCGACTTCGATCGAGGTGGACCCGTCTTGGGGTTCCACTTGGCGAAGGAGTAGGAGGGCCCGGCTCGACCTCGGTAGAGGTGGACCCGTCTTGGGGTGCCACCTGGCGAGGGAGCAGGGATGCCAGCTTTGGCCGAGGTAGACCCCTCCTGGGTGGATACCTGGCGGAGTGGTAGAGAGAGGCTCGACTTCGGCCGAGGTGGACCCATCTTGGGGTGCCACCCAGCGAAGGAGCAGGAGGGCCCAGCTCGACCTCGATAGAGGTGGACCCGTCTTGGGGTGCTACCTGGCAAGGGAGCGGGAATGCCAGCTTCGGCCGAGGTGGACCCCTCTTGGGTGGATACCTAGCATTGTGGCAGAGAGAGGGTCGACTTCGGTCGAGGTGGACCCATCTTGGGGTGCCACCCAGCAAAGGAGCAGGAGGGCCCGGCTCGACCTCGGCAGTGGTGGACCCGTCTTGGGATGCCAACTGGCGAGGGAGCGGGGATGCCAGCTTCGACCGAGGTGGACCCCTCATGGATCGATACTTGGCCGAGTGGCAGAGAGAGGCTCGACTTCGGCCGAGGTGGACTCGTCTTAGGGTGCCACCCGGCGAAGGAGCAGGAGGGCCCGACTCGACCCCAGCAGAGGTGGACCCGTCCTGGGGTGCCACCTGGCGAGGGAGAGGGGATGCCAGCTTCGGTCGAGGTGGACCCCTCATGGGTGGATAACTGGCGGAGTGGCAGAGAGAGGCTCGCTTCGACCGGGGTGGACCCGTCATGGGGTGCCACCTAGCGAAGGAGCAGGAGGGCCCGGCTCGACCTCGGTAGAGGTGGACCCGTCTTGGGGTGCCACTTGGCGAGGGAGCGGAGATGCCAGCTTCGACCGAGGTGGACCCCTCCTGGACGGACACCTGGCGGAGTGGCAGAGAGGGGCTCGACTTTGGCCAAGGTGGACCCGTCTTGGGGTGCCACCTGGCGAAGGAGAAGGAGGGCTCGGCTCGATCCCGACAGAGGTGGACCCGTCTTAGGGTGCCACCTGGCGAGGGAGCGGGGATGCCAGCTTCGGCCGAGGTGGACCCCTCCTGGGTGGACACCTGGCGGAGTGGTAGAGAGAGGCTCGACTTCGGTCGAGGTAGACCCATCTTGGGGTGCCACCCGGCGAAGGAGCAGGAGGGCCCGACTCGACCTCGACAAAGGTGGACCCGCCTGGGGTGCTCCCTGGCGAGGGAGCAGAGATGCCAGCTTCGATCGAGGTGAACCCCTCTTGGGCGGACACCTGTCAGAGTGGCAGAGAGAGGCTCGACTTCGGCCGAGGTTGACCCGTCTTGGGATGCCACCCGGCGAAAGAGCAGAAGGGCCCGGCTCGACCTCGGCAGAGGTGGACCCGTCTTGGGGTGCCACCCGGCGAGGGAGTGGGGAACGCCAGCTTCGACCGAGGTGGACCCATCTTGGGGTGCCACATGGTAAAGGAGCAGGATCACCTCATCCCTGACCGAGAATTTTGAAAGAAAAATCCATGCAGCACTGACCATGTCCAGCCGGATCTGACACGCACTCCACGTCAGCGATGTAGCCATATCAATATCTAATCAAGATAGAGCATGTAAGAGAAACTCTTATCCCAATTGTGTTATACAAAAGATATGCAAATCGATCCAATATTGAAGTATATCAACTTCAACTAGTACTAATATTTCTACAAATAAAATAAAGATTAATTGCTCCATATAGCTTATGCAGTTCAATGGAAAGAAGTGCAGAAAGAAAGGAAGAGAGGTGGTTCCCCAAACAAGCTCTTATTATAGAGGCCTTGTCTCACTACCAACCGGTCGCAGGTTCGAGATATGATCCCGTGGATGACTCGATTAAATCCAGAAATTTTTCTGGAATCCACGATCGTTGGTGTGAATGAGAGGTCAAGGTCTCTTTTTTATTTCCGTTCTATTAGCCGGCGTCTTAGTGGTGTCAGGTTGACCTATTTATTTTTAGATGAGAAAAGACTGCAAAAATCTAAATATCTTGAATCGAACATTACCTGGCAGTATGGGAACCTGCAGGGTAGCTACACTAGAATTTATCTTCCCTATCTTATTTTGCTTTACAAAAAAAAAAAAAAAAAAACAAAAAAAACAAAAAAAAAAAAAAAAACAAAAAAAACAAAACAAGCTAGCCCTTATTATGATGCCCTAAAAAATAAGGGAGAGAAGAAAGAGCCAAATTATTAGACACGCTCCTTGTAACCAAGGTAATTTGGTCAGCAGTTCGCCAACTGATGTTGTTAGGAATCTCTTAGGTAAGGCTGGCATACCAATTAGGATGTTTTGGTTTCCAGCCTATCGTCTCTGATCTTCTGCCATTATAGAATACAAGTAAAAAGGAAACTTTATGAGGGTGGTGGAAGGGTTGTTTGTGACGTTTCTAGCATTAGCCATTATCGTTAACTTGGCTACATTCTTGATCACAGGGGTGGCAATGAATCAGATCAAGTCAGCATCAAATTGGGGTAGGCATGGGCACCTAACCAAAAAAAAAAAAAAAAAAGGGTTTCAATTATAATTTGACTTAACTTATTGGATAAGTCAAAACTTCAAACTTCAAACTAATGTATTTATCAAACAGATAACGTAACCGGAAATGCATAATATGCTTAATAAATAAGTTAGATAGGGTAGGTTGTATGATTAATTATGAATCCTGTTTGATATGAGTAACCTGATTATCTAAAGTTAGTGGATGGTCACGTCTTCCCAATATTTCATACCTTTCTCTGTCTGGACCTACTAATATCAAATCCATGGATTCTCATATATGTTTGATATGATCAATTGTTTGACTAATTCTTTGTCCTCCATAACATATAAAAAAATACACTGCCAAAAATGGCTGAGCCACATAAGGGCCACGGAAACCTTATTTTTCAATACATATTTAATCCCTATAATTTTATTTTTTTATTTATAAATTTTGAATGTTGAAAATGTTCCTCTCTTAAAATAAAATTATGATATCCCGTAACTTGCCTTATGATATTCCATGGTTTGGATTATATCTCCATGTCATAAGACCGAAATATATTTTTATTATCGAAAAAAATTTAAAAAAATTATAATGATTAAAATATCTTTGATCTTATGACATCCTATAAACTGGATTATAATACAATGTTTACAAATATATATCATAAAGGAAGGATAATTTTGTCATTCAAAATTTTTAACAAAAAAGTAAACTGCAAGCATTAAATGCACGTTCGAATGATGAAAATGCCATTCCCTTTCCCTTATGATATTCTTGTGTGAACAAGACCGAAAAATATTTTTATCATTGAAAAAATTTAAAAAAATTTAATGATTAAAATATTTTTGGTCTTATGATATCCTTTGAACAAGGTTATGTCACAATATTCATAAATATGTATCATAAAGGACAATTTTGCTATTCAAAATTTCTAATAAAAAAAGTAAACTGCAGGCATTAAATGCATATTTGAATGATGAAAATGTCCTACCCTTATGATACTTCTTTGTGAACAAGGTATTATAATCTTATTTATCGTAAAGCTGAGAGTATTTTTGTCATTAAAAAATTTTTGAACTTTTTTCAATAATAAAAATATTCCTCGATCTTATAATACATGGATATCATAATCTAAGCCACTAGATGTCATAATTTTTTTAAGGGAGGGATAACTTTGTCATTCAAAATTTTTAACGAAAAGATAAAGTTGGAGACATTAAAATGTATATTGAAATGTAGGATTTAAATAATCCAATTAGATTATGTGATGTATTTTTTCTCTATGGGACATGGTGTACAAAGACTTCATTTTAATTATTTAGAAGGATAGTTGTGTTGGCCCTCTCGACCTTCTTATGTCGGCTTGGGTTTTCGTCCTTGGGCGCCAGGCTTCTGGGCCATTAGATGTTCCACTTGGTGCAGTGGGCCACTTGTTTTGGGCTGGGTCATCAGTCCTCATTGGGTCATTCTTCGACCTCCCAACGGACCCAACCCCTACCCAGGTTCTTAACCTGTTCGCTTTTAATGAAATGGTGGCGATCTAAATTCCCAAAAGTATCTAGGACCCAAGCTCATGTATCATACTATCTGGGACCCTTCGCTCGGGGACCGTTTATTATATATATATATATATATATATATATATATACACACACACGAATCTCAACGGAGAATTTCTCACATTTATCCTTAAAACAAAAAAAATTCCAAGAGTAATATTGAAGCCTAAAGCCCATCAAGTTGGCTATGCTAAAAAGGTTTAGGTGAAAGCCACGATAAGTTTTGTGCTGGAGTTCTAATTGGTAAAGAAAATTTTGCAATATTTTAATCTTGATTTTTCCTTTTTTGGGCTATAATACAAATATTCTTTAAAAGAAATCCATAAAGAGTACCTGCTAAAGTTTACGCGAGGCAAAGAAAGAACCGGTAAACGGGTTATATATAGTCTGCAGGTTTGAGTAAGAGATGCAGGTCCATGCCCTATTTTTGTGGTCAGGCGGTGGTTGTATGATGGATGATTGGATTTCAGGCATCCTTCCAGTAGGTTGATGAGTTGGATGATCTTTTTATGACCCTCCTGCATTCAGCCCTGGCCGACTCTGGTGCTTCTTTTCTTGCTTTATTTAGCCTACTATATTTGGCTTTCTAGGGATCAGTTTCTTTTCAATTCTATCAAATATTCTCCTTTCATGGTTATTGAGAGAGCTTGGGCCAGCGCAGTGGAGTATCGAAGCTCGACTATGAGGTCTACGGAGATATAGAATTTCTCTTCTGCTCTTCGGGCATCCGGTAAGGTTCTTTTCTCTTGGGAACCCCCTCTTCCGCTTTTCTTCATTGTCAGCTTTGATGGGAGCCTCCGGGTGAGGCATGGGAGAGCTGCCTTCATTATTCGAGGTTCGAGTCTTGGATTTCTGGCGGCTGGTGGCTTCTCGGCCTACGACTTTTTAGTTCTGGGAGCGGTTTTATATGCCGCTTGGGCAGGTACTAGGTTCGCTCGTTTTGACCTCCATCTGGACTGTTTGATTATTGAGGGAGACTCAGCGACAGTTGTTTCCTGAATCAGACAGTCGTTGAGAGCTTCATTGACATACCCTATCATCCGGGACATTATCTTGTTACTGTGTGATTGTGCCTTTTGTGAGGCTCGGCATATTTACTGGGAGGCTAACTCGGCAGCTGATTGGGTAACCTGCTATGTAGCTTTTTATACTGCTTCTGTTGTTTGATCGAACTGGCATATCGTTCCTGTATAGTTTAGGAATATCATCCTTTCTAACTTTCTAGATTGTATCAATTCTTGTTCTTTATAATGAATGTACTGTTTTTATCAAAAAATAAATAAATAAATAAATATATATATATATATATATATATATATATATATATATATATATATATATATATATATATATATATATTTCGGTATATTTCATCATTTTAGCATCCTCCTATCGTGAAAGTATTGAAAAAATACATTGATCAGCTGACGTATTTGTGATAATATAAATAAAGAAAACTAATGAAAGTGAAAAACTTATAATTAATTGGGAGGTAAAAAAAAAAGAAAAAGAAAAAGAAAGAAACAGGAGATTTTCGGCGAAGCATAATGCGTGTTCTGACGTGAACTACATCATGGTTAAAGGGCCAAGATTAATCCAGGTAGAGTACGGAAAAGTGAATGAAATAGGATCTATTTATAAATATAAAAACTTCTAAATGGTTTTACTATTATATCCCTTTCCACCTAGCGAAAGACCGGTCCCTTCAACCATATCTACCATGCCCGATCCATGGATCCCATGATAACATAACGGTAATTCTTTGTTCACCGAAGATGATGTAAAGAAAATATACTATCAAATATGATTAGATTATCTAAGAATCATATAAATTTTATTTTTAATATATATTTAATATTTATAGTTTTATCTTTTTATTTAAAATTTTGAATTGTAAAAAAATATATTTGTTTAAAAAAATTATGATATAATATAGCTTGCTTTATGATATTCCGTAGCTTGGTTTATAATATTCTTGTATCATAAGATCGAGAAATATTTTTATCATTAAAATAAATTTAAAAATTTTTTAATGATAAAAATATTTTTGAATTTATAATATTTTATGAATAAGATTATGATACCCTATTTATAAAAGAAGTATCATAAAAAAAAAAGAAAAAAAGATAATTTCATCATTCAAAATTTTGAATAAAAAAATAAATTGCAGACATTAAATACTTGTTTGAATTATGAAAATACTCTTTTTTTTATAACACCACTTTGTGAACATTGTGTCATCATCTTGTTCACGGGATATCATAAGGCCGAGAATATTTTCATCATTGAAAAATTTTTAAACTTTTTTCAATGACAAAAATATTCTTTAGCCTTATGATACATAGATATCAATGCAAGTCATGGGATATTATAACGCAAGCCATGTGATATCATAATTTTTTTTAAGGGAGGGATATTTTCATCTTTCAAAATTTTTAACGAAAATGTAAAACTGCATGCATTAAATATGCATTGAAAAGTAGGATGTACGAAACATAATTAGATTATGTGATATATTTTTTTCGATCAAACATGATGTACAAAAGCTTTCCCAATAATATAATTTCGTAGTAGGGCTGGACTTGGCCCAAAACTTCAAACCCAGGTTCCAGGGGTGCAAATAAGTGGAGTCAAATAGATGCCCAAACTTGATTTGATTCAAAATACTCGGAGTCCTGATTCAAATTTAATTGAACCTTAATATTTCAAACACGAGTTCAATTTGATATTAAAAAAAAAGACAACACTCAATATTAGTTTGATTTTGACTCAAATGTCAACCAAATTATACTCAAACTTGAATTCAAACCTTATCCTGCTAATAATATATATTAATATATATTATAAATAATAATATATATAAAATATTTAAAATAAATATTTTACTATTTGAACTCGATTCAAAAAATTATTTGAATTACTCGATCTCGAGCTAATAACAGCCAAGTCAAGCTAAATTTTGATCCAAGTCAAGCTAGCTTGCGAGTAGCTTGATTGTTTACACCCTTACAGGGCTTTAACTATACGAACAAGCCCAGGATAAACTATCCTTGACTTGAGCTGGACGTAGCCCTACCACCAGTCCAAGCTATCTTTTTTGCTTTTCACTGGTACCTTTCTAAAGGCTTTATGCTTGGTAATAATCATATGTTATGGCTGTTGATTATGTGCAACAGGTATAAGTTTGAGCTGCTTAAGATGATAATAATCTTAAATAGCCGCTTTAATTAGAAATGTGGTGTTACGATAGAATGATCCAAAGAGATAATTGCCGGTCCAAAAAGTTAATTAGACCTAGCCAGACCAGTCAACTGGACAAGTTGGTGCGACGGTACTTCCGGAGCTTGATAGGAGAATGGATCGACGCTGCATTCAGCCAATGGTAACATATGATTCGCGATCGGCTTTCGGTCTACTCTGAAGAGAATGGCGATCTGCAAGTAACTCTCTCCGAAGAGAGTGACCCATCCATAACACTTGATTTGAAGAGGATAACTTCGAAGAGGGTAGCCATCCACAATACATGGTCCGAAAAGGATAGCTTTGAAGTAGATGGCTGACCCACAATGTGTGCTCTGAAGCAAATGACTCTGAAGTAAATGACCAAGCTACAGTCGGCCTACTCCAAGGATAGTAGCCGATCTACTTTGACCTAAAGCTGTCAAGAATGGATTTGGTTGTTATAACCAACTAATCATATAACTGACAACATGACTTCAGTAAGACCAAGGTAACTGACCTCCAATAGTAACTACAATCAGCTGGAGGAAAGTTATATTGATCAACTTTCCAAACAAAAATCAAGAAGGCTTAACTACTTTTAGTTATAGCCACAACTATAAAAAGCGATAAGAAGGGACCTCCAAGGTAAGCAATATCAGGCAATCGTGAACCAGTCCAAGATTGGCTGATGTCGATTTTGACTCTTCTCTTTCATCATTTCTCTTTCTTTGAGCTCTCCATTCTGTGACCTGATCCCTACTGACTTAGGCATCGGAGTGTCCCCCACTGGAGAAATTCTGATCAGGGGTTTGTTTTGCAGGAGCCCAAGGAGGTGAAGTAACAAACCAGGCAATCCATCCAGTCTACAAGGATCAGCATCAATAGATTGGCGCGCTAGAAAGGGGTATCGTAATTGTAAAAATTATTCCCCTCTTAAAAATGAGAGCCCTTAAGAGAACCCAAGATGGTGAAGGGGAGAGCCTAGAATGTCTCGGTGAGCAGGGGATGCCCTGTTTCCCAGAGAAATGATCCCCCAATAGAAAACTATATGCCGCCTCCTGCACTCATTGTAGAACAACAACAATTGAAAGCCCTCATGAATCAGGTGAATGTACTGATGACCATGGTGCAGAATTTTCAAGAAACTGCACTCCATGGATAACACCCGCCAGCGACCTCTAAACACAGCCATCTGTCCAGAAGGAAAGAAGACCGACACTAAGAATTCACCCAACGCTCCTCTCGGGATCGACGCTCTTTCGATCTCCAAAGTTCTCGACACCACAAGCATACGGAAGGCCAACCTGAGAGGAAGAGAGCTAGGAGACCCTCCTCAGTATCCTCGGGAGACTCCACTCCATGAAGTACCAGGCAAAAAGGAATACACGATGATTATGAAGAGAAATTCAAGAAGCCGGAATTGCAAATTGCAAAACTCAATGACTAGTGAAGAAGTGAGGAAATCATATCATATGACTCACGCCCTCCTTTCTCTCAAAGGATAATGGAGGAAGTCATCCTCCGCCACTTCAAGTTCCTTAATTGGAATCGTATGATGCCACTACTGATTCTCTGGATCACTTGGAATGCTTCAAGGCACATATGATGATACAGGGAGCTTCCGATGCCCTGCATTGCCTCGCCTTCCTAGCTATAAAAAAAACATCTCGAATGTGGTATTCAAGCATCCGTCCAGATACCATTCATTTTTTTTGTGAATTGAAAAAATGTTTGTATCACATTTCAGGACCTGCTAAAAGATGCCCCACAATTCGGACAGCCTCTTCCTCTTACAGCAAAATAAAGGAGAAAGCCAAAGAGACTACATCGCTAGATTCAACTTTGCCACCCTTGAGATCCTTGATCTCAATGAACACGTGGCAATGTCCGCAATGAAGAAGGATCTTCGATCATTCAAATTTATTTTTTTCCTGGATAAGAAGTTCCCTACGAGCTACATCAAATTGTTGGCGAGAGCTCAAAAATATGCAATGACAAAAGAGTAAGCAACAAGTCGATGCCTGACTGAAGAGAGGCCATCCTCCAGGAAAAAGAGTGGCAAGGGATTAGCCCCATCCGGACCCCTTGGCAATGATGCATCAACTCAACGGCGTAGTCTCAAGCCAAAGCAACTGGGTAGCATATTCGACTCATATACTCCTCTCTCTCTCAAGAGAGAAAATTCTAATGGAAATAGAGAAGGAAAGTTACCTACAAAGACCATGTCCTATAAAGGCACCTCCTGCATCCAAGAACAAGAACAAATACTACCAGTTTCACCGGGACCATGGCCATAATACTGAAAAATGCATCCAGCTCAAGGATGCAATAGAAGACCTGATTAAGCAGGGATCCTTGAAAAAGTATGTCAACAACTAGGAACCCCAGACCGAAGGCACTGCCCCTAAGAGGGTTGTGGAGGAAGCAGAACTACCCAACTTGAGGCCGACTGATGGAGGATAGGCATGCTGCATCATCAGACCCACTAGAAAAGCAAAGTTGAAGAAGATGTCCCCAAAAGATATAGAAGTAATAATACTATATGCTTCTCAGACAACGACCTGCAAGGAATCCAGACTCCTCATGATGATCTTGTTGTAATTTCGGCTGTTATAGCCAATTATGATGTAAGAAAGATTCTGATAGATAATGGAAGCTCCATAGAGGTCTTGCTTTATGATACCTTCCTCAGAATAAACTTACCCAGAAACATGTTATAAAAGTCTCCCATGCCTCTCACGGGTTTTGGAGATAATCAGGTCAGAGTGGAAGGAGAAATAGTATTGCCAATAACTCTTAGCACATAACCATTTCAAAAAACACTCCCAATTAACTTTGTGATCGTACAAACGCCTTCAGTATACAACGCTATCTTGGGATGACTAGCCTTGAACAAGTTCCGTGCCATAGTATCAACCTACCATCTTCTAGTACGATTCCCTACTAGAAATGGTATCGAAAAAATGGAAGGAGACCAAATGGTCGCCAAGTAATGTTTGATGATACAAGACAGACAGTTAGCCAATCACATAACTTTGGAATAATTGGATCCGAGAGATCGGATGGAAGATTATGGAGAGCCTGTGGAAAAGACTATCTCCATTTCGCTAGCCGAAGACAACCTAACAAAAGTTGTGCAGATCGGCAGTCTACTCGATGAAGGAACGAAGGCAAGGCTGACTCACTTCTTATGGAGTAATGCCGATATCTTCGTCTGGTCAGCTTCTGACATGCCTGAAATCCCAGTCGAAGTCATCACCCATCGATTAGAAGTCGCCCTTAACCATAAGCCCATCTGGCAAAAGAAAAGAAACTTCACTCTGAAAAGATAGAAGGTGATTGATAAAGAGGTAAACAAACTCCTTAATGTCGGGTTCATCAGAGAAGTTCATTATCCCGACTGGCTAGCCAACGTGGTGATGGTGAAGAAATCTAACTAAATAAACACTAAGGTTAACCTCACAGAGTAAATCCAAAATCAAAAGCAAAACACAAGAGAGGGAAAAACTTCAAGCCCAAGGATTGGAACTTTAAGGAAAAAATGTGCAATGCTCATTCTAACATTGTCATCCTAATCCTAATTGCCAAAATTTTAATAAGGATGGGAAAGCAGAAAGGCAAACATTTTTGTCTCATTTATGGAAGGTCTAATCATCTTGCAAACAAATGCTTCTATTATAAAAAGGAGTACGTGACTTGAAAAAGGGTTTCTGGTGCACAAAAGCTCCAAATTCATATGCTCACTATTGGTGAAGGTGCCTTTAAGACTAAGTTTAAGTCACTTTTATTCGTACCTTGATAAACTTGTCTTATTTGAACTTTGATTGGTGGTTAGATTCATGAGCTAATGTGCATGTGTGTTTTGATCGCTCATGGTTTTCCACTTATCAGGTCTTAGGTGGAGGATGCATAACCTTAGGGAATGGAGCTATGGCACCGGTGTTAGAGAAAGGATATATAGTTTGATGATGACTTTGGAAAAGATCTTAACCCTGCATGACGTACAACATGTTCTAGAAGTTAGAAGGAATCTAATTAATGGATCTCTTCTTATTTGACTAGGATTTAGAATTGTTCTAGAATTCAATAAAATGTAATCATTCAAGGAGATGTTTTCATAGGAAAGGGCTATGTATCTAAAGGTTTATTTAAATTGAATGTTGTTTATCCTACTATTTCTTCATCTTGCTCTGCATTTAATATGGAATCATGTGATACATGGCAAGGTAGACTAGGTCATGTAAACTTAGATACTATTAGGAGAATGATGAACCTCGATCTTAACCCTAAATCCAGGATTAATCACAAATCCAAATATCAAATTTGTGTTCAAGCCAAACAAACTCATAAACCTTTCAAACCAATAGAATGTGAAACTGAGCTTCTAGAATTCATACATAATGATGTTTGTGATTTAAATAGGATACCTGTTAGAGTAGGAAACTACTACTTTGTAATCTTCATAGTTGATATTTATAGGTATTGTTATGCATACCTTATTAGAACCAAAGATGAGATTTTGAGTAAACTGAGAGTGTATAAGGTTGAGGTAGAAAATTTGCTTAACAGAAAAATCAAGAGACTTAGGCCAGATCAAGATGGAGAATAGATCTCTAATGTGTTAATCCAATTCTATGAAGATATGGAATAGTCCATGAGCTTACTACTCCATATGCACCTCATTCTAATGGAGTAGTAGAGAGGAAAAACAGAACTTCAGTGGATATGGTTAATGCTTTGCTTATAAGCTCTGGAGTACTAGAAAACTTGTGGAGGGAAGCTTTGTTATCTTCATGTTATATCCTTAATAGGATACCTTTTAAGAATAAAGACAAGATGCCTTTTGAGCTTTGGAAGAAAAGTTAAAATTTTTGAAACTTAAAATAGAAACTTATAAATTTCTAACAATTCCCCACAAGGTTCAAAAATTTAAAGATATTCAAAATATTCATATAACTTAGGTGCGTATATTGTATCATAGGTAAGGTATCTTTACAGACTTAAACTTTAATATTATAGCTTCCATCTGAAAGGGCCATAATGGACTTGGCCTTAAATTAAGGCCTCTTGACTCAAACTTTAGCTAGTACACTCACAATAAGAAGGAGAAAACGAACGGGCTAGCACATCAATGGGCATGTGTTTGGTATTTACTTCATGAGGATTACTAGAGGATTGCCCTATTCCTACAATTGCGGCCACACGATTATCCTCATATATCCAAGGGTACGTGTAATATTGTATCTTACAAAATAACTGCCTCAGACTCCTTTAGAGTTAAAACTTACCTTTACCACCGCATGAAAGCACTCGTCATAGGAATAAGGAAAAAGATATACTCCTATTCCAAATTGTACACTTCCTGATCTTGCTATCAACTTGTTTCTATCTACTGAACCTCTGTCATGGAATCTCTAGTCACAAAGGTTGGGTTGCCACCATAGCAAACTTATTATAGGCTAGCCCCTATTCTTCTCAATGATTCTAAGATCATCATCCTAGACAAGTCTTTAGTAAAGCAATAATTTGGAAATCAACCAAACAAAAATTAACATCTAGAAGTGCAATGAAAGCTGAATTAATTGCACTTGATTCTGCATGCTTCGAAGCTAAATGGCTCAAAAACTTGTTATCTAATATTCCATTATGCATGCCTTATATAACTATCATTTCTATACATTGTGATAATAAAGCTACTATTGATTTAGCAAAAAGGAGAATTCTAATGATAAATTGAGAAGGCATATTCGACTGACGCAAAAATCTATTTTGAATCATTTCAAGTATAAAATTGTTTCCATTGATTATGTTAATTAAATCTGTATTTAATCTAGCTGATTGCTTTACAAAAGGCTTGTATAGGATTATGATCCTAGAATCATCGAGGGAAATGGGGGTTAGCTCATAATAGGTCTGCTGTGGTGGCAACCCAACCTCCATAACTGGAGATCCTATGATAGAGGTTCAATGGATAGAAATAAACCAATAGCAAGATCAGGGAGAGCACAATTTGGAGTAGGAGCATATCTCTTTCTCCGTTCCTATGATGAGTGTTCTTATATAGTGGTAATGGTGAGTTTTAACTCTAAAGGAGTCTGAGACAGTTCTTTTGTGAGGTAGGATACTATACGTATCCTTGGAGAAATCATCTATATGAGGATAATCATGTGGCCACGATTGTAGGATTAGGATAATTTTTTAGTAATCCTAATGAAGTAAATACCAAGAGCATGGCCATTAATGTGCTTACCCGTTCATTTTCTCCTCCTTTGTTGTGTGTGTACTAGCTAAAGTTTGAGTCCAAGGGGCCTTAATTCAAGTCCAATTCTATTATGACCCTTTTAGATGGATGCTGTAACACTAAGTAAGGTTCAAGTCTATAAAGACTCCTTACTTATTACACAATATACACACCTAAGTTATATAAATATTTTGAATGTCTTAAAAATTTTGAATCTTACGGGGGATTGTTAGAAACTTATAAGTTTCTATTTTAAGTTTCAAAAATTTTAACTTTTTTTAATTTTATCTATTCTTGAAATTCTTTTTATCCTATTTTTAAATATGTCTGTTTTGTTTGTTTTGTAACTGTTTGGAACGTTAATACTTCTTTTTCTCTCACGTACCTTATTTTTAGGATAGTAGGTATCATTTTCATGCTTTTATATTTGCATCTAGAGAGGAAAAGAAAATATAAGAAATTGGTCTCTTTTTTCTCGTCATTTTAAAAAAGGACTCTTAAAGATCTAAACCTTTTTACCATACTCGTTTTCAATTTTTTCTTGGATGCTGAGAGAACCATTCACGCTATTAGATTGTGATCACTTTGGGAATCAATAGCCTTGGCTTCGTTGTGTCTCTGTACGAAGATTCGCAGAACTACCCTACATGAAGAGAATATTTATCATATTTGGACGGCAACTACATGCCTTGAATCTAGGCTAGATATTATTATTTTATTTTTAAATTTTGATCATATTATCATATCATATTTATAAGTCTACATCATAATGTGTTAATTGATTGATTGCAATTTTTAATTCTTATTAATTTCTAATTTAATCAGTACAAAATTTTATTTTAGATTTTAATTTTCTGTAGAACTTTAAAATTGGTGTACATATTTGAAGCTATAATATATACGTGTCCATATATTCTTCAATTAAATCCTGTTTTTATAAGTTTTATCTAAAGAATCTCTAAACCCATTCTCTATCGGCAAAGTGCAATAACTGATTTGTGTTAATAAGAAAATTTGAATTCTATTTAAGACTGTTCTCATTTTTTCATTAAATTTTTTTTGTTATACTTATATATTATACTAGTAATGATATGGATATAATTCATGAGTTTCAATGCTTCATGAAAAAAAGATTGACATGATTGATTTGTAGGGGCTTAATGAAGTATTATCTTGGCATTGAGATTGATCAGATAGATAGTGGCATTTTTTATTTCTCAGAAAAAATATACAAAAGAAATTCTAAAAAGATTCAAGATGAATAAAAGTAAACAAGTTAGTACTCTTGTTGAGCTTAGCCTAAAGTTGATAAGAGTTGGAAGTGGTAAAAAAGTTGACAGTAATTACTATAGATAGATTATTGATAGCTTGATATATTTGATAATAACAAGGCCAGATATCATGTATGGTATGAGCTTGATTAGCAAATACATGGAGAGCCCAATTGAAGTATACCTACAAGTTGCAAAAAGAATTTTGCACTACCTGAATGGCATTCAAAAATATTGTATTTTCTATGGTAGAAAACAATTATATTTAATTGGTTTTACTGACAGTGACATCTAGGTGATTCAATACTGTGAGGAATATATTTGAATATGCTTTTTTTTAGGCACTTCAGCTATTTCATGATATTCAAAGAAGTAAAATATTATGGCCCTTTCTTTAATCGAAGCAGAGTATATAGCAGCAGAAGCATGTGCATCTTAGGCAATTTGACTTAGAAATTTATTAAAAGGCTGGGAATTAAGTAAGATATGCCCATAAATTTTTTTTGTGACAACTCTTTCATCATCAAGTTATCAAAGAATTTAGTGAATCATGGAAGGAACAAGCACATTCGTATGTGGTATCTCTTTTTTCATGATTAGGTGAAAAATAAGGGGATTGAATTAGTGCATTGTAGGAGTGAAGACCAAGTGATAGATATTTTCACCAAGCCTTTGAGGATAGATGCTTTTGTATATTACATAGTTTACTAGGTGTATACAAAATTTAATTTAAGAAGAGGATGTTAGTAATTTTAAATTAAATTTTATATTTATCTATAGTAGGTGTAGTATATCATGATTAGTTAGGTATCTCATAGTGGATGCACGCAGAGGGTCAAGTTAGTTATTTTTTATTTTAAAATCGGTTGTGATTGATTTTATTTTTTTTTATAGGGATCTGAACTAGAGAATAAAATTTATATTCTTCTTTTTGTATTTCTCGCAACCATACATGCTATTAGAAAAGGAGTGACTGGGAAAAAAATGATGAATGATTTGTTTTTCATCCCTGATGTTTGTGTCTATGGTTAACTTTGAATTTCCCGAGCTTGTAATAAATTCAAGGAAGCCAACCAATAGGGACGAATGTACACCCCCATTGACATCCTTACATTTTTTATATTATAAATATAAAGTGATATAATTTTTTTTATGTTACTCCCACTAAACTACCAAAAGTAATATACTATTAAGTATAAACAAATTAATTTTTAATTAAAATATTTAAAAATAGCACATCTTTTGAAGATATAAAGAGGTTAGAATTTAAAATAAAAATAAATAATAAGATTTTTCACATTCTTGAAAGGAAAGATAAAAGGTTAAAATCTTTTTTAAAAATATATCTAACAAAAGAGGGAAAAAAGGTAGTAAGATTTGAAAAGCCATATAAAACTTTCTAGAATATTATATGAAAATCATACAACATCCAAAAGAAAGAATAAAATTGAAAGAAAAAAGAAAGTAGATGTGAATAAAGAAATTATATGCAGGCATCACTTCAAGGTTCCAAGTAAATACTATTTGTTTGCTAAATTTTTTTTGATATATGTATATGTTGCCGCCCGTTCGCCATGGCCTGCAGTAGAAATCGATCTCGGACCGCGCTCCTGTCGCTCAGGATCCTGCTCGAACGCCCAGGCTTGCAAAATAGAGTTAGAGACCCGGGTCGGTGATCCTGGCGGGGGTACTCTGACGCACAAGTCAGTGGCAATCCAAGGGAGCATATCCTCTCGGTCGAGCCCCGAGGCTGGACTCCACACTAGGAGGGGAACTTTGTGAAAAAAGAAAGTGCGAGTGGGTCAAGAGCAGAATGTGGGAGTGGCAGTTGAGGAGAACCGAGCCGAGTGGCTGTGTCCATCAAGACCCCACCTGGGGGGTTTGCGGTAGCCTAGTCTTCCTGTGTGCTGCCCTCTTCTTGCTTGTTGGTGGCCTCACTCAAATTTGGCTGAATTCACTTGACTTCACTTACCTCGTTTGAATCTGGGAGACTCCTTTAAGCCAGGGTCACTGCACGCTGTTTACCTCGAGATTCTTCCCCTGCTTACAGGTGCATGTGGCGATGTTTCGTGCTGTGAACGGGACATCTTTCCTCATATGTGGTACGAAGCCTACTGTTTGCTTTGATATTCTTTCTGGTCGCTCCCTTTCCAGTAACTTGGCAGGGCCTCGATCGAGGAGCCACCGCCTCCCGTATCCGAATCTCCTGGTTGACTTCCTCTTTTGGAAGGTGCAGATGATTGGTGGGAAGTGCAGAGCCTCGATCGGGGGATTCTTTCTATTTTGGTGTAAGTGACAGCCGGGACCATTATTGTGGCCCGGCAGGCATCTTTCCACGGTCCTCAGGTATCAGGCCACTACCCAGGGAGAGCGGCGACTTCCTTCGACTACAAACCTCTTTGTTCGAGGTGGAGCCGATTTGGAGAGGCGGAGCTCGACTTCGACCATGGCGTCTCGACCCTTAGGGAGCACAACCGGGCGAAGGAGGGCCAGAGCTCGACTTCAGCCATGGCATCTCGACCCGGAGGGAGCGCGGCCGGGCGAAGGAGGGGCGGAGCTCGACTTCGGCCACGACGTCTTGACTTGAAGGGAGTGCGACCGGGCGAAGGAGGGGCGGAGCTCGACTTCGACCACGGGGTCTCGACTCGGAGGGAGCACAGTTGGGCGAAGAAGGGGCGGAGCTCGACTTCAACCACGGCGTCTCGACCCGAAGGGAGCACGACCGGGCGAAGGAGTCCGGGCAAAGGCGTCCCACATGGCAACTTCGTCCGACATGGTGGCTGACAGGGTCTGACATGGGTTCCACGTCAGTGATTCCACCATATAATTTGCCTCCCACTCCCGAGGCCCATTGGCGCGCGGCGCTCAGGGCGAAGGGAGTAAATGCGGTGCTGTCATGGAAAGGTAGGAATCCGGCATAATAATGACCATGATCGCCGGTGCTTCGTGAGATGGTTTTCCAAGCCAGTGCGGAGTAGCCATGTGGACATGTCCGAGGAGTCCGAGGAGTACTTATTGTTGGCACAGAATTCAGAGCGACTGCGATCGAAGCGAGGTGCCCTATTTGCCGATAGCTGACACGTAGCGCAGATCCATCGGTGGAGATGCTGTTATGGTACGGTTAGGCATCTGGTCACTTCGAAAAGAAAGAAAGTTTTTCAAAAACACTTCTTCTTTCAAATCTCGCGTGCCCGCGTACTAAAGTTTCCTCCTCTCCTTCGGCCATCCTTGACTCTTCCAGTTAGCCAAGTTTGTCTCTTTCCCTATCTTCCAGTAGGGCAGAACTTCTTCCTAAGGCTAGGGTCTTCTCGGACTCTATTCGTCCTCTTCCTCCTCATCTCTGTTCCAACTTTCGACCTCATCTTTGTCTTCCAAATGTCTCGCTTCCGTCCCAACTTCCGTCCCTCGACTAATTAGAGTGAGGCGAGGCCTTCTCGGCTGAGGCTGCCTTCTTTCTCTGATGAGGAGGGGGAAGAGACATGCTTTGAGTTCAGCAGGAGGCCTCCCCCCGCTGGGATTGTGATCAGGGAGCCTAAAGCCTGCCCCCCTTCTCCTCCTCCACCTGAACCCGTCCTTGAACCTTCTCGGTCAACAGGTCCCGACGGGATTGTTTCGACAATCACTGCTGAGGAACTGCGACCATCCGGGAGACTTATGGTGTCCCGAAATCTATCCGGCTCTCAGTCCCTCAACCAGGGGAACGGGTCACCTCCAGTGATCCGGGCCGGATCGCCCTCTACAAGGAAACTTTCGTAGGGGGCCTTCGATTTCCCTTCCATCCTTTCTTTCTGTCCGTGCTGAGCAACTACCATCTCGTTCCCACTCAGCTCATCCTTAATGCTGTGAAGACAATCTTCTGCTTCATAGTCCTCTATCATTTCCATGGGATTGTTGCCCGTTTTTTTCTTTTCAGGATCTTTTTTATCCTGAAACGCCACCCTTCTGAGGAGGGGTGGTGGTCCATCTCCTCCCCTCGAAGGGCATTAGATTTGAACTCCCCTCTTCCATCAAAGGATGGAAGAGCAAGTATTTCTTTGTCTCGGTCGAGAGGGTCGACTGGGTTTGGAACGACCCAGATCGGTCCCCTAACCGAAATTCTACAATCGAAGCGGCTGACCGAGAGGTCTACAAGCAGCTCCGTACCATCCAGGTTCCTTCCCTCGAGGTTCTGCTATCAGAGCAGAACCTCTTCGAAGCCGAGGTCAGTCCAATGAGAGAGTTGGGTGAGTTTGGCTCGAACTTTTTCTCCTTGTATTTTTTTTGTGTGTTTCTGAGCTCGGAGCTAACACTTTTTCTTCTTTGTCAGGCATGAAGTTCTCTCTGGATGACCTCCTTGCAATCACCAAGAAGAGGGGTCCACCGGCAGTGGCCGGTGAGTCCCCCTCGAAGAGGGCTCGCGAAGAGAGTGGCACGGGGGCTGCACTTGCCGTGCCGACCGAGCCGAGCTGGAGAAGGGCCGAGCCTGCCCCCGAACAAGAAAGGTGTTGACCCCGGGAATGATTTTGATGATTACAAAATATTGGAGCATGTATGTATTACTAATTCTTTTAATTACTTAAGAAGTTTTTGCAGGAAAATATTTATTTTTATATTAGTTGGTTTTCTATCTGGTGAAAGGTATTCCAACATTGTATGAAATCTTGTATACTTTAAATTGTAAAGCCCTAGTATTTTTCATTTATGTAATCTTGTAAGAGGGCTATAAAATTGTAAAAATAAGAATATGTAGGTTAGTTCTTGTTGGAATCTTGTTTTGAAGAATTTTGGAGAAGTTTTATAGTATAAAAGAAATTTTTGTAAGGCCGACTCATGGATCAAGAGCCGACTCCCATTCTGGCATGGTACAAAAAATTTCAGAGTTTCAGTTCCTCGAGCCGACTCAAGCCTCAAGAGCCGACTCAATGAAGAACTCATAATTTTGGTGACTAAGACCTCGAGCCGACTCAAGCCCAAAAGAGCCGACTCATCCAGAGTAAGATTTGTTGGTGACTGTGACTTCGAGCCGACTCAGCCTTGAAGAGTCGACTGAAGCAGAATTTGAATTTGCGTTGATTGAGAGTTTGAGCCGACTCAACCCAGAAGAGCCGACTCATACAAAACTTTTATTTGGGTTGTCTGAGACTTCGAGCTGACTCATGGATCTCGAGCTGACTCGAGTGATGGATTTTTGCAGTCTAACGACTAGTTGCAGAACTTCATTTTTGAATTCCAAAAACCCTCCAACAGCTTTATTTCGGTTCTCTTGGCCCTACAATGGCTATTTCTGATAGAAGACTATAAAGGAAAGTATTTATGAAGATTTAAACAATTTTTTGAGATATTATTTATTGATTATTCATTGGAAGTTGAAAAGTTTTCAAGTCTTTCACCAACCCACTTCAAGAGCATTAAAGAACATTCAAAGCTAGGCTTCACTTTGATCTTTATCGGCAACACTCAAACAAGTTTGGTTTGTTGTATAGTTGCTTTACATTTTGATATATCTTGTTTTTCTCTCTAAGAACAGCAAGGGACTGTCTTAAGAGAGTAGTAAATGTTTTTTAGGTGAGCCTTTTAAAATTTAAGTTGGGTTCTTGGTGATCCCGGTATAAAACCAAGATTGGATTTTCTTTGGTGAGCCCGGTTCAAAAAACCAAAGGGATTTAGGTTCTTGGTTAACCTGTGTTAAAACCAAGTGTGAGGGTTTTCTTTGGTGATCCCGGTAAAACCAAAGTGTATAGGTTTGGATTGTGAGCTTGTTAAAATAATCTGACTATATTCCGGTTGGAAGATATAGTGGAAATTTCAAGTGGTGCTTGGATAGTGGACGTAGGAGCGGGTTGCTCCGAACCACTCTAAATCTCTTGTGTTTGTGATTGTCTTGATTGTGCTTAATTATTTGCTTCCGCATTGCATATTTCATTACAATACTAAAAGGATTTTTTAATTGTACATACTTGCTAAAGTTTTTATAATCCCAATTCACTCCCCTCTTGGAAAGCCACCTGGGCAACAGAAGGAGGGCGGTCGAGCCCACTCCCAAACCAAGCAAGAGGGCTGCTGAGCCCATCTCCGAGCAGCCAAGGTGACGTGAACTGGTCCCATCCCAAGAGCCAGAGGTGGTCATCCGGGCTAGAACCGTTGCCGCTGCTGTAGTGTCTCCTCCTTCGGAGATCGTCGATGTCGAGGAGGAGGAAGAGTAGGAGAGGGCAGAGCCGGCATTGGCGACGCCGGCCGGGGTGACGCTGAGCCCACCGTGCCTCTGACGCTTCTTCAGTCGGAGGAGTGGGCGACTCCTCGTCGAGGGCGAACAAGAAGGAGAGGAACTACCGCCAGATGCCCTTCAGACTGACGTTGAATGTCTCTCTGGTCTGGGACCAGGATCTAGCTGAGCGCATGATGGACTTCATAGTCCAGTCATGCGACCAATGGGAGAAGGCTGGGAAACTCCTGGGGGATGCGATCAGCAGCACCTTCCCCCAGCTCTTCTTGGTAAGTACCTTCATCTCGCTCCATTTTTTTCTCGTTGTTCCTGTGGTTGACATCTTCCTTGGCGTAGCTCGATGTTGAACTTCTGCTGATCAGGGACTGTTGTAAAAATTGGTCCAAGGACAAGCAGCGGGGACCACTGCTCGAGTCCTTGACCATCGAGCTGAAGCAGAAGAATGACGACGCCTGGGAGGTGAGTCAGAAGAATAAAGAGCTCCGAGGCGAGGTTGTGAGTATCGAAAGGCACATAAAGGAGCTTCAGGAGAGCTTGGACTAGGAGAGAAGCCGATCCAAGAGCAGGGCGGAGGAGCTCAAGGCCAAGGAATCTGGGCTGAAGGAGCTTAGTGCCAAAGCCGCCCAGGAGGAGGAACAAGCCTGATCTCTCTAGGCCGAACTAGAGGTGACGAGAGAGAGGGCGACCACCACCGAGAAGAGGGCCACCGCTACAGAGAAGAAGGCCGCTGTGGCAGTCGAATCGATGGAGGCGGCAAATAAGGAGGCCGCCGAGGCGGCCGGTCAGGCTGAGGTCGCCAAGAAGGGGGCCGTAGAGGCCATAGCGAGGTACAAAGCCTCTGAGGACTTCGCCGTCGAGTTCCATGAGACGACGGTGGACTCCTTTTTCCAGGGGTTTGTGTACCTCCAGTCCAAGGTGGAGGCCGTCATCCCGGACAAGAACCAGAGTTTGCTCAGATACCCTGGTGCTCCGGGCGAGGGACCGACCCCTGACTCGGACAAGGTGGAGGAGCCTGCTGCTGCCGATCGATGATGCCGAGGATGGAGCCTCATAGTCGAAGGTGCCAGAGGGTGACGCCCCACTTGTGCGCCGTCCTGGGAAGGAGCTGGCCGAGTAGAATAGGGGCTCTCTGTAACTCTTACTTTATTCTTTTTACTTCTGACCTGGGCTGCCTGGCATGTCGGGGCTCAGTTATATTGTACTAATTCACTTGGTATCAATGAAAGTTTTTTCCAGCCACCTTGACTTCTGTCTTCCTTTTCTTCTTTCTCTCTTTCTTTCTTTTCTTTCTTTTTTTTACACTTTGTCAATTTTCCCTTCATTCTTCCCTGCCGAGTCCCGAACACGCGAGGGAGTTAGGAAGGGACTGTCAACTCGCTAAGTCATTCCCACCTCGTGGATGAAATAACTTGTGTCTTTCCTTATCTGTGGTACAGAGCCTACCGTTTGCCTAACATTCTTTTTGGTCACTCCCTTTCTGGTAACTTAGTAGGGCCTCGATCGAGGAGCCACTACCTCCCGGATCCGAATCTCTTGGTTGACCTTTTCTTTTGGAAGGTATAGACGGTTGGTGGGAAGTGCAGAGCTTCGATCGGGGGATTCTTTCCATTTTGGTGTAAGTGGTAGCTGGGACCATCATCGTGGCCTGGTAGGCATCTTTTTGTGGTCCTTGGGTATCGAGCCGCCATCCAGGGAGAGTGGTGATTTCCTTCGACTACAAATCTCTTTGTCCGAGGTGGTGCCGATCTGGAGAGGCGGAGCTCGACTTCGACCATGGCATCTCAACCCGAAGGTAGCGTAGCCGGGCGAAGGAGGGGCGAACCTCAACTTCGGCCATGGCCTCTTGACCTGGAGGGAGTGCGATCGGGCGAAGGAGGTGTGGAGCTCAACTTTGGCCATGGCATCTCGACCCAGAGGGAGCATGGCCGGGCAAAGAAGGGGCGGAGCTCGACTTCGGCCATGGCATCTCGACCCGGAGGGAGCGTGACCGAGCGAAGGAGGGGCAGAGCTTGACTTCGACCATGGCATCTCGACCCGGAGGGAGCGTAGCCGGGCGAAGGAGGGGTGGAGCTCGACTTTGGCCATGGCATCTCAACCCGGAGGGAGTGTGGCTGGGCGAACGAGTCCGGACAGAGGCATCCCATGTGGCAGCTTCGTCCGACATGGTGGCTGACAGGGTCTGACATGGGTTCCACATCAGCGATTCCGCCATATCAGTATACATCTTTGATTTCATTTTTGTAAGTATAATCATTTTTTTATATTTCTTAACTTGATTTTTTTCGATACATTTTCTAACACCTGCAATGTTAGTATCTTGTAAAACCACATATATAATGGCTGGAGGCATATCTTGTCTAGTTCTTGATGAAAACTCATTGAGAATAATTATAAAAAAATTGTAATTAGTTTTTATTGTACTATATATATATTATAAAATTTGTCCTGATATTTGTCCCTACTAAATTAAAATTCTAGATCCATCCCTTTCAACCAATGGCCTGGTGGACCTGGGGTTTGTAGGCTCTCGGTTTACTTGGTGCAACAACAGATCTGGATGGGCCAGGATTTAGGAAAGGCTGGACAGAGTTGTGGCTTCCACGGGATGGCTTAACCTTTACCCCCTTTTTATGGTGCGCCACCTGGATAGGGTGGCTTCTGATCATTATCCTATCCTCTTGACTACATCTCCTCATTCTCCTATTCAAGCGCCTTTCATGTTTGAAATAATTTGGCTTTCTTATCCAAATTCTTGAAAGGTGGTTAGGGTGGTCTAGAGAATTCCTATTAGGGGTGATGCTCAGTACCGGATCTCTCACATATTAGAACTTCTCAAATGCCATTTGAAAAGGTGGAATAAAGAGGAGGTTGGGAATATCTTTAATAGATTGGTAGAGGTTGAGAAGGTAATCCATGATTTCCAGGTGAAGGAGGATATGGAGGGCGATCTGAATGATGAAAATCTCTTCTCTTTACGAACTAGTCTGGCTTCTTATAATTCCCTTTTGGCTCAGCAGGAAACTATGTGGAGGCAAAAATTTAGAGTTCAATGGTTGGCTCAAGGGGACATGAACTCTTATTTTTTTCACCAGGCTACCCTTGTCAAGAGACATAGAAATTGGATTATGGCTCTCAAGTCCGCTGATGGTTGCTGGATTGAGGATGAGGAGGGCATCTTGCAGGAGGTTGGCTCCTTTTTCAGGTCTAGATGGAGGTCTGAGGAGGGGGACTCTCTTTATTTCCAGGTTTCTACCCTTGAGAGATTTGTATCCCAGGACCAAAATACTGGTCTTCTTGCTCCTGTTTCCGAGACGAAGGTTAGGGAGGTGTTGTGGTCCTTGGCTGAGGATAAAGCTCCTGCTCCGGATGGGTTTCCCCCTTTGTTTTTTAGGAGATATTGGAGAATCATTTGCCATGATGTCATTTTTGGAGTGTAAGTATTTTTCACTACAGGATAGATGCCGGATATGTGGAAGAAGACTTATATCACCCTTGTCCCCAAACATCCTCAGGCTTCTCATCCTTCTCATTTTAGACCTATCAGCCAGTGTGGTACTTTGTATAAAGTATGTGCTAAGATGCTGGCCAGGAGAATGAAGTCATTCTTCTAGGTATCATCTCTCTGGAGCAGGGGGCTTTTGTTGGGGGTCGGTGCATCTCTGACAATGTCTTGTTGGCTCAAGAATTTATGTATGATATGAGGAGGGCACCTGCGAGGTTTGGTTTGATGGCTATCAAGCTCGACATGGAATGCGCTTATGACCGTGTTCGATGGAGCTTTGTGGAGCGGTCTTTACAAGAATCTGGCTTTCATTCCATGTGGATCTCCAGGATCATGGCGTGTATCATCAGCCCCTCCTTTTCTATTATTATTAATGGGTCTCCCTCGGAGTATTTTCATTCTATGGTTGGCCTGTGGCAAGGTTGTCCCCTCTCCCCCTATCTGTTCATTATTACCTGCTGACTCTCTTTCACGAGCTATGAGGGACATTGTTAGGTCATCGACAATCCATCCCTATATTGCTGCCCCCACAATAGTCCCGATCTTGCACCTTCTTTTTGTAGATGACTGCTTACTTCTAGGCAGGGCATCTGAGTCCATGGCTCGGGGTTTTAGGAGGGTGATCTTGGCTTATTGTCTTGCTTCCAAACAGAGGGTCAATCTAGAGAAGTCGGAGGTCCACTTCTCTCCGAAGATTATGGCCCACCTCCGTAGTCTGATTACTTATATTATGGGGATTGGTGAGAAGGACGGTGCTATCCGCTATCTGGGTGTCCCTATTTCTGGTGCCCCGCTTCGTTGGGCGGACTCTACTATTTTGGAGCAAGCTGTGCATGACAGGGTGGAAGGATGGCAATGTAGGGCTCTATCGGCTATAGGTAGACTCACCTTGATCAGGTCGGTGCTGACATCCTTACCGATTTACCTTTTAGCCAGTACTGTTATCCCCAAGGTTATGGTGGAGAAGGTCGAGCAGATTCTTCGAGTGTTTCTGTGGTGGTCGAGTGCTAGTCCCAGGGAAGTCAATCTGGTGGGTTGGCAGTCCGTGTGTCAGCCTGTTAGGGATGGAGGGCTTGGCATCCATTTCCTTCGTGTTACGAGGGAGGCTCTGTTGGCTCGTCATGCTACCAGGCTGTTCTTAAGTCGTGATAGTCTGTGGGCTTTTTTTTATGCAGGGTAAATATGATGTTTGATCTTTGGAGGGAGGTGAGGTTTCTCACTCCACTCGTGGGTATGCCATGTGGAGGGAAATCAGGATGAGGGCTCCGGAGGTCATCACCATATGAGATGGATGGTAGGGGATGGGAGATCTATCAAAGTTCTGTTTGATTTGTGGATCTCATATATCGCTTTAGAGCGATGGCCCACCTTTTTATCCTCTGAGTTGCCGGCATCCAGTTTGGTGGCTGATTTTATCATCTCGGGGATGCAGACTTAGGATTCTATTCAGCTCTCTCGCTATTTTGGGCTAGCCCTGAAGGAAAGGATTCTCTCTATTGGCTTACCGGTGATGCCTTGCCGGGACACAAGAGTCTAGGGGTCTTCTTCCTCCTCCTCTGCTCCATTGTTGGACCTTTATTCCATCTTCTGTCCGGTGCGATAGAGGGGTCTCCAGGCTGGGTAGATCTGGTCTCTTCTAGTGCATCAGAGGGTGCATCTTTTTATCTGGAAGGTGGCCTGGCACTGGATCCCTACGAGATCCTTTCTGAGTGCTCGTGGGATTCGACTTTCTCTTTTATGCCCGATTTGTGGTGCTCCGGAGGAGTCTTTGGATCATATTCTTTTCCTTTGCTTGAGAGCTTGGCGGGTTTGGTCCATGGCGGGTTGCAGATCCCTGCTGTACACAGGAGATGATATGGTTGACATTTTTCTTTACATCCTTCGCTCTCCTCCCACCTCGACTTCTCTAGGCTTTATCGCTTATTTAGCTTACTATCTCTAAATCACCCGGAATGCTATGATTTTCAGGTATGATATATGTTTGGCTAGATTTATTATTGAGAGAGCTAGGACTCATGCTGCTGAGTATCAAGGTATGATGGTAGCTACTTCTAAGATCTGGAGCTTCGATTCAACTCTTCGAGCGCCTCGTCGGATTTTGGTCTCTTGGGAGCCCCCTCCTCCGGATTATGCTATTATTAGCTTTGATGGGAGTGTTAGAGGGGCAAATGCTGGGGCTGCATTTGTCATTCGGGCATCTGGAGTTGGTTTTCTCGCTGCGGGGGGCACCCATCTTTTTGAGTCTATGGTCCCCTTAGCGGAGCTTTATGGGGCTTGGGTGGGCATCAGGTATGCCAGGAGGATCCTTCACATAGATCGGCTCATTATCGAGGGAGACTCCTTGACAGTTATTTCCTAGATCCAAAGTGCTCTTCGGGGGACTCCCTCCCTCCCTCTCCTACGGGATATTGTTTTACTGCTTCACGGCTGTACGGGAATCATTGTCCGTAATGTCTACCGTCAAGCCAACTCAGCTATGGACAAGGTGGCTTCTTTTGTGGCATTTCACTCGGGAGAGATTGTTTGGTCTCTTCTTTAGGAGACGCCTCTTTAGTTTAGAGATATTTTGTTGGCAGATGGTTTGGGTTGTACTTTTTCTAGAATTTCTCATTAATGGATCCGGTTTATCAAAAAAAAAAAAAGGAAGAGAAAGAGAGAGAGGCTATCACAAATTCTAGGATCTTCTAGCTAGCCTTGTTTTTTGTTTTTTTTTTTTCCTTGGTCAATGTATTTAATTAGCAACTCTTTATTAGTTTTGTTTATAAAATAACATTATTTGCTTTTGTTATTTGTTTTTATACCCGTGCTAGAATATCCAAACTTGAATTCAGCCATTTGTTTAAAAGAAACTGATGCACATGAAATACATGATCAATATAAATTTTATTAAACTATTACATAATCTAATGTCTTATGCTTACTCCTCTAATAAATCATATCTATGCATTCATGTACATCACACGTGTCATATTTTTTTAAATAATAATTTTTACTTGAGAATTGTTTAAATATCCTTATTTGTACGGATATTTGTTGCGAGTATAAAAATAATACTACTTGCCATGATCTACTCCACAAAATTAGACCTCTTTGCTAAATTTGCTAAATTAAAGATGAACCTTCTATTCTTCATGGTCAATAAAACGGCTACCACTATATATATATATGTATGTATCTATATATGTATATATATATACATACATGTATATATGTGTATATATATATACATACATGGATGTATGTATGTGTATATATATATACATACATGGATGTATGTATGTGTATATATATATACATGGATGTATGTATATATATATATATATATATATGTATGTATGTATGTATGTATAGATATATACATGTATGTATGTATACATGTATACATGTATGTATATATATACATGTATGTATACATGTATATATATATATACATGTATGTATATATATATATATACATGTATGTATGTATGTATGTATAGATATACATGTATGTATATATGTATACATGTATACATGTATATATATATATATATATATATATATATATATATATATATATATATATATATATATATATATATATATATATATATGTATATATATATATATATATGTATATATATATATATATATGTATATATATATAAATACATGTATGTATACATATGTATACATACATGTATATATATATATACATGTATTTATATACATACATGTATATCTATACATACATACATACATGTATGTATATATGTATGTATGTATATATGTATGTATGTATGTATATATGTATGTATGTATGTATCTATATTTATGTATGTATGTATGTATGTATATATATATACACGTATGTACATACATGTATACATACATACATACATGTATTTATATACATACATGTATTTATATACATACATATATATATATATATATATATACATGTATGTATGTATGTATGTATGACCGGGAGAGTGATCTCCCCTTCGACCCCCACGGAGTCCCCGGTAAAGCTCACCAGGGGGGTATGCACCGGTCTCAGCTGATCATGGGACAAATTCATCCGAGAGAAAGCATCGTAAAAAAGCACGTCAGCCGAGCTTCCACTATCTACCATGATTCGATGTACAGGATGCTTCGCGATGGTCATCTCGACCACCACGGCATCATTGTTTACATTCTCATTTTCCTTCCCCTCCTCAGGAGGGATTACATTCTCCGGGTTCCCGACTTCCCGGGCTCTCTTCGCCGCTCGCCCGACCCCAAGTGAGATCATGCCCACCGGCTTCTCCGTCGGGCAGTTATCGATTGCAGGAACCGGTGGTAAGGCTGCGAGCGGCTGCCCCTTCGCGGGTTCCTTGTTCCTGACGAACTTCCTGAGGTAGCCCCTCTTGATCAGCTCCTCGATCTTCCGCTTCAGGTTGCGACACTCCTTCGTGTCATGACCGTGCTCGCGGTGGAACTGGCAGTACTTTGACTTGTCTCGGATACCTCTTGGGTTCTGAGGAGGAGGTCGGCGGAGGTAGTGCTCGCCCTCAATTTCCATGAGGATCTTCGTTCGAGGGGCGAGGAGAGGGGTGAACCTCCGCTCCGGAATGGCCTTGCCCTTCGACCTCGGGTTCGGGTGAGGGTCGGCAGGTGGCCCGGGCTTCCGAGCTCCTGGAAGATCCCTCGGGGACGGCCTCTTCGGAGTCTTCCCGTCCAGCTCTCGGTGGGTGCGGTCGGCCTCCTCCGCTCGGATGTACTTGTGGGCATGGAGGAGGAGCTCGGAGTACGTCCTGGGAGGCTTTTTGTCCAGGGAGTAGGTCAGGCGGGACGTCTTGAGCCCGCGTTTCAAAGCCAGCATGGCGACGGGCTCATCCAGGCTATAGATTTCCAGGGCTGCGGTCTTGAACCGGGTGATGTAGTCCCGTAGCAGCTCCTGGTCCTGCTGACGGATGGAGAAGAGGCTATCCACCTCTCTTGGCACCTTCCGACAAGCGTCGAAGTGCGCCACAAACTTTCCTTCCAGCTGGTGGAAGGAGCAAATAGATCCGGGCTCGAGGCGGGTGAACCAGACTCGAGCGGCCTTCCGGAGGGTAGCGGGGAAGGCGATGCACAAAAGGATGTCAGTGGCCCCCTGGACCCTCATGAGAGCCTTGTAGCTCTCCAGATGGTCCAGAGGGTCGGTGGTCCCATCGTAGGGATCCACCTGCGGCATGCGGAACCGGCTTGGGATTGGTTCCGCCTGGATTTCTTCAGAGAAGGGAGGACGGGAGTCGTAGCCCACCGGGTCTGCCGATGAGTTCTGCAGGTCTGCAAATCGGCGGGCGAACTCCGCCAACTTGCGCTCGTGCTCCTCCAGGCGCCTCTCGGCCTGACGCCTGATGGCTTCATCGGTGGAGTCTTCCACCGAGGCCGCTGGCGAAGGGGGCGCCGATCGGTCTCGGCGCGAAGTCATGCCTCGGCGTCGCTTGCTGCGATGCGCCATCTCAGCTTCATCGGCTAGGGATCGACTCTCGTGATCCGCCGAACTGGAGTAGTTTTTTTTTGCTGGAGCTTGGTGGCTACCGCGGGGGTTGGAGACTGCCCTCGGGTGGGATGGCCTGCCCTGAATGGAGCGCAGGCTCCCACGCGGCCCCGCGGCCCGAGCCGCGGGGGTCCTTGGCTGCGGCTGCGTGACCATGGATCGCTGCTGATGTTGAAGCTGCCGGACTGCCGAGGTCAAAGTCTGCAGCTGCTGGATGACGGCCGCGAGGGGCCCGTCTGCCGAGGTCGGCGGTAGTGGAAGAGAAGGGGGAGCCGGGAGCTCCCTCTCCGGGCTGTGGGCCCCTTGAGGGGAGGGAACCTCCCCCACACGGCTGGTTGATGCCTCGCGCCCTCGAGTGACCACCGTTGCCGGAGAGCACCGTGCCTGCAGAAAGCTGTCTCCCGCTAGGGGGTGTTGTCCTGCCCCCCTACCTGGCGCGCCAATCTGTTGCCGATCTCACCGCCGCGCCCGTACCTCGGAACCGCCGATCCTACCAGACCGCCTCGCTCCTGGGGCCTCCTGGCGATGGAACGAACCTGCAAGGCAAGGTTAGAAGACCCTGACCGGGGATCCCGGCGAGGGAGCTCCGACGGTCAAGTTAGTAGGCGGCGAGAAGGAACAGATTCTCCAGGACGGGCCCCCGAAGGAGTCCCAGACTCAGAGAATTTACTAGCAAAAAAGGTGCCAGAGGGACCAGAAACCCGGCTGAATCTCCTTGCCGAGCTCATGCCAAGCAATCCCCTCTCGGGGCCCTGGATCTCACTCTCGGAGCGGAGCCTTCAACCTCTGTTTCTTACTCATCCCACCTTACCTGGTCGCCTCCTCTCTCCTTCCTTTTATCTCCTCCTGCTGCCTGCCTGTTTTCCGCTCTTGGGAGGCTCCCCTTGTCGCTCTCGTCGCCCCCTCTCCATCATTTTCTCTTTCCCCTTCTGGTTTTGAGGGCCAGGCGGCTTTCTGACCTCGGGTGCCGAGCCCAGCGGGGAAAGGGTAAAGGAGGGGGGCGCCGGCAGGGCGGCTGGTCAGACCTCAGGCCCGGTGTGGGCGCTCTCCTTCCCAGGCGCCGGCGCTGTCCGTTATCGGGTCCTGTTTTGTCAGGGCCTCGTCTCTCGACTTTAGAACCTGTCGGGCCGACGTAAGTGATGTTTCGCGTGCCGCTGCCATCCGTACAGGGCGCCGTCTGTGGTGCGCACGGCTCGAGGGCCAACCTCGGAACCTGCGCCTCCGCTCCTTGGGTCCTTCTCTGTACGGGCGGCCTGACCTCGGCCGAGGTGGACCCCTCCCGGGTGGACACCTGGCGGAGCGGCAGAAGGGCGCTCGGCTTCGGTCGAGGTGGTCCCGTCTCCGGGGGCCACCTGGCGAAGGAGCGAAGGGGCCCGGCTCGACCTCGGCCGAGGTGGGACCGTCTCAGGGTTCCACCCGGCGAGGGAGCGGGGGAGCAGCCGACCTCGGCCGAGATGGACCCCTCCTGGGTGGATACCTGGCGGAGTGGCAGAAGGACGCTCGGCTTCGGCCGAGGTGGTCCCGTCTCCGGGCGCCACCTAGCGAAGGAGCGAAGGGGCCCGGCTCGACCTCGGCCGAGGTGGGACCGTCTCAGGGTACCACCTGGCGAGGGAGCGGAGGAGCAGCCGACCTTGGCCGAGGTGGACCCCTCCTGGGTGGACACCTGGCGAAGCGGCAGAAGGGGCCCTGGACCGAACTCGACTTCGGCTAGGGCGGTAACGCCTCGGGATATCACCTGGCGAGGTAGCAGGGGCAAGGGTCGAGCTCGACCTCGGTGGCATGGGACCCGCAGCTAACTCGGCCGAAGAAACCTCCACGCGGCTCAATCATACCCGACGGAATCTGAGACCGGCCACGTCATCATTACGACCGTAACATATACATATGTACATATGTATACATACATGTATATACATATATACATATATATACATATATATACATATATACATATATATACATATATATACATATATATATATACATATATATACATATATATTCATACATGTATGTATAAATATAGAAATCAGGTTAGCTTGCCCAGTCTATTTCCTTCCGAAAGCACTTAGTAGTTTTGATCTAAATTTTTTTATGGGTTTATTGGACTGCAGGATAAAAAATAAAAAAAGAAAAGAAAAAATCATCTGGGATTTGGTCTAGAGAGAAATAAGTTGATATGGACTTCGCTTAAATAGATTGTATACCATCAATGATTCTAGAAAAATTCTAGTTCATGTTTACTAGATTTTCAAGGTTGAGTGGTGATTGTTAAGCAAGTCGCATTCTTGGAACAACTAATGTTCAGTTGTCAAGGCATCACAACACCCATCAGTCATTAACTTGAGTGGATGGATCTCACAGCAACAACAACCTTAAAATTATGTTCTCTTCTTTATATACCATGACAAGCTCGCTCCCATCCCAACCTACAGAACCCCTTGAACAATATTTACATCTAAATGGTGAAAGGATCAGAAGGTGGGATACCACGTATACCAGCCCCTTGCCCAGCGAGATGGAGAGACTTGGGAGCCAAGCAAGCAACCATGGCCTTGTTTGCATATTTCTCAATGATTGGAGCCACCCACATATTTTATTTAAACCCCCCAAAAAAATCCCCTAAATCTCGCATGCCTCCAAAAATAAAAGGAATGCGGAGTGCTCCGTGACGCCATGAATTGGGTGCCACTTCTCCATCATGCCCCACCCAATCTTGTTTGGTTTGTTTGGGGCCGTCGGAGACTGTCACGTAGCATGTCAAATGGATTTGAAAAAAAAAAAATATTATTATTTTTTTTTATGATACAAAAATGATGGGAGGAGAGAAAATTTTCATTGTAGCTGCTTCCACGAGCTCATCCTATCAGATCATGTTCGATTCGGACCATAATTTTTTTATGTATTCTCTCCATCCAAAGATGAGTATATCAGTCTGATCTCACTAAATTATCAGAATAAAATATTTTTTTATTTCCTGACACAAATATATATATATATATATATATATATATATATATATTTATTGATTTATTTATTTATGGAATGATGTGTACTATTTTTTCACTAACCTTTTTCTTCGTCGGAATGGGAAGGCAGAAGCCCACATCCGTGCGAATTCTGTCATGCATCCTTAAACAACTTATCATGCTTTCTTCCCAACATTTGGTAACTTGCAACTTGTTATTATTTTTTACTTTCTTTTTCTTTTTTTTTTAATTATGTGTGCTTTAATGCATTTTCTTTTTCTCCTACGTCATGACCATTGAAAACAAGTAACGTAGACATAAGTTTTTACATAGCACAATCAAGTATGTCAAATTACGAGCCCATAATCTGATAATTTTTAAAAATCATTTATTTTAGAAAAAAAATTTATTATATTTCGTTAATAAAAAATATTTTAAAAAATGATATTGAAAAATATTATTATGTTTGGTTAAAAATAATTCTATATAGAAATATGGTTAAATTTATAAATATACCTATTGTTGGCGTGGAGTCCCTGGGTCGGTCGGTCGGAGCCGTTGCATCGCAGGACCGTTCCCTGGTTCACCTGCAAAACAGGTCCCTTGTCGGAGTTGTTCCGGCGGAGGACACTCCGATGCCTAAGTTAGTGGCGGATTCCAGCCACAGAATGGGAAAGATGTGGAGAGTGGAAGAGAAAAAAAGCTCTTGGAGATTGTAAACGTATGTGAGCGAGAATGTTCGCGTACCTCTCCAGCAATCCTTCTTACCCTTATTTAAAGAAGGCCTCCGGCTTACGTCCTGCTCTTTTTCCGGTGATCATGGGGAGCTAATCTCTCCCATGATTGGTGATCGTGGGTTGTCATGGAGCGGTTCCGGCTAGATCAGAGACGTAGTAGCAAGAGTTGCGCGCCATGATCATGGCATGATAAGTGTCCATTGTAACCGTTGGTCACAGTTGCATTTTTGGAACATATTGTGGTTCAAGCCTCCGATTTTCCTTCGCATGGGTCGAAGACTTGGTACTTCTCGAAGGCCGGAGATCGTGTCTACGGTAGGGGCCGAAGTACGTGCCTTTGGAAGTCGATGGATAGTTCGATCTTCGACTGGGGCCGAAGACGTTACTCGAAGGACTGGCCTCCGGATGTTGTTGCCCGGTATGAATTCTTGGGTTGCCTGCAGTTGGCCTGTCCTTTGATTGGTCCGAAGTTCGTAGTCCGGAAAAATGGGCTTCGACCAGTCGAACCGGAATTTGGTTTACAGTTGAACCGGGATATCTCAACACCTATTAATATAAAATAATTTTTTAATATGGAATAGTATTATTATTATTTTTATCAATTTTTATATAATGATTATAATCACATAGTCCTTTTCATAACATCATCTGTATTTTAATTTTTTTTTTTTTTGCAAAAGTTCTTTCTTGAATGAATTTTGAAAGACATCAAAATAAATTTAATAATTATATATGTACTATATTTTCTGAGCTTTATTCTTTCCGATGTTTTTATTGTCATCAATGTCTTATTCTACGCCTTAGAAGAAATATCTAATACTTACAATCTATTAAAAATATTATGTAAGAATTTTCTTAATTTGAGCTAACATTAATTAAAATTTTATTTTATTAAAATCGGGTTGATTTTATGGTCTATGTTGATAAATGCAGGTTGAGCCCATTGTTATGTGATCATTGATTTGGCTAGGAGCACCTCATGTGATTTGGTGTGGTTGAGGCGGCACAGTGTAGGCCTTAGCCCAACTTGACTCGTGATGGAAGGGTCAGTTAGGATATTTTTATTTTATTGGTTAGGTCCCCTCTCCGCTTCCTCTATTTATATATCACGTATACCGTGATTTTGTGGTATAGTGATTTTTCCCATTGAGAGCCGCCTTACTGAGGAAGACCGGAGAGAAGGACTCTGCTTGCAATGTTCGTATGAGCATCAAGGATTTGGCGAATACAGGTAAGTATTTATTTTCAGATCTAATATATGATTCTATATTTTGATTGATCATAGGAATTTAGGGGTTATTTTTTCCACATTTGGTATCAGAGCCTGGGATTAGAATAATGTTTCAATATTTTAGATATGATAAAACCTTCCCATCGATCGTCACGGATCTTAGCATGCCATGTTTCTCATCGGGTTATTGACCGTCCTTGCACAGTGACCGGCGGCCGTGTTTCTTGCCGTTCCCTGTGACCGGAACCCTCCTCCTATTCTCTTCCCGGCAGCGATCCGTGGTCCTAATAACCACCCGTGGCCGATTGAAGAAAAAAAAAAAAAAGATGAGGGCGGCTACCGTGCGATTGGACATCCCTGGGCTGTCACCGCTGGCCACGTATTTGGTTGTTTCGTGATCGGAACCCCCCCACCTCCTCTTGCCGGCGACGATGATCGGTGAACCGCTGTCTCACAGGTGGCCGACCAGACGAACAAAAAAAAAAACTGATGCCCACTCACCATAGGGCATGACCGAATGCCGGCGACACCGTCGGAGGCGCCGATTCGTTCTCCCGGGTCGGTCATCGTGGCTGTCCGACCGGTCCGGTGCCGTCGATGGCGGCCTTGGAACCAAGGCCGGCAGCTTTTTTTTTTTGGGGAAGAACCCTGTTTTCTTTTAATCCGTGGATGTTTTCCAGATTTCCGGGTCTTCACTAGAATCGGCGACCGGAGGTTCTCAGCCGGCCTAGGTGGTGGTCTCGCCGGTGGATGCGCCGGCGGGTGAGGGATCCAAGGGCTCTTGGCCGGCGATTTTAGGAACAAGCCCTGTTTTCTTTTGTGCATGGTGTTTTAGTCTCACGGGGAAGAAAAGCCCGGTGGGTTTGCGGGTTTTGGGTTTTAACCCAAAATCCATTAGCCCATTAGCACAAGGAAAAATGCCCCCATTTTGCACTAAAGTCCCTGGGTTTTCTAGAATTAAATATAAGTCCTTTTACAGTTAAGTCCCTCCACATTTATAATTACCTTTTGGTCCAAAAGGCCATTTTGCATTTAGGCCCTTGAGTTTTATGTAATTATAAATTAGTTCTTTTACAATTAAGACCTTAAAAAACTTATAATTATATTTTGGTCCAAAATAAGTATGATGGAGGGGCATGGGTGAATTCATATGGTTGTTTTTTATTGATGATGTACATTTTAGAATGCAATGAAATTTATGAAATGGATCAGGGGATACATGTTGATTAGTATCCTATTGCGACTGATCGTATTGGACATACATATATTTAAATATATTCTTTGTTTTGGCTTGGATATTTATTCTCTGTATAAATAATTTTGTGAGTTGGCACAAATATTTATCATCAAAGTGGTTTGTTTGTGTCAGTCCATCGAATTGTTCATTATGTGAGGGATATTTTCTTGTTATGACATACAACTGCCTACCCAAAGGGGGTTGTGTGTTTTAACTAGAAAATATGTCATTGAGCATTATGTTGCTAAGGTACTCTAGCTTTCTTGGGCCTGTCTGTCCAAAGGGGATAGGTTCAGGAATGCCAAAATATTTGATTAGCTTATGGCTTCATATGAATAGCTCTAATACATATTATATATTCTACCCAAAGGGGAATATATGATATTGTGTTTGTCTCTTATTTGTTATTGTGATATGATATATTTGTAGTATGTCCGTTAATTGATGTTTGCATTCCTTATTTTGATTGTTCAATTGCTTTTAGTATGAACAACAACAATGCTGTTGTTGAGGTGCTTACTGGGTCGAACTATAAGAAATGGAGGCAAGACCTAGAGTTTGCTCTTGGAATTGCTGACATTGATCTTGTATTACGTAAAACTAGACCTGATGATTTGAATGATTAAAGCACCATTTGTGCCTAAATCACTAGATTGACTCTTTCTTTTTGAGGATTCCATATTTATTTTTAAGTAATGATTTTTCTTATGCTCACATACATTTTTAATAGATATGAGGGCTATAATCAATTTATAAGGGCATTGATTTGCCATGTTTGGTCCATTTAAAATTCAAACCATTAATTGTGTTCAGCCTAAATTGATGAGTTGGCTGGATCCAATTTCATTGGATCTATTTTAGCTTTGGGATTAAGAAGATTTTTTAAGCTTAAGCCCCTATAAATTAAATATGAGTCCAAATAATTTTTTTGAAATTTACGGTTTTGTCTTCTACTATTGCTTTTGATAAAAATTGCTATAACTTGCTTATTTTATATTCGTTATGAACAGTTTTTTGGACCGTTAGATTCGTAATAATTGAAGAATATTTTGATAGAGTTCTTCATATTTGATAAATTATTTAAATAATTTAAAATTATTTATGTGCAATTCTACTAACTATCATATAGTTTCGAGTGTGTTTTTCCGTAGCCTCAAAGGATTTGGAGCACTCTATGAATTTTGAATAGCTGAGTTAATGATGACTAATGACTTATTTTTATTTGGAATTACATATTGTTGTCTCTATAACAATTGATCCATAATTGACTGTAATTGATTGTGACACTTATTATATACTATAATTCTTGTCCAAAGATATTTTATAATTATGTAGTAAGTGTTATTGATAGATGTGGCAGTTGGAATGCATTATTATATAATAATATGATCAGTGGGGTGTATGTTGTAAAGTATCCTATATTGGACTGATCGTTTATGGCATACATGTCGTTAAAGTATGTTATTTTGTGTTTATTGGGCATTTATCTTCTCTGTATGAATAATTTGTGGGTTGGCATAAGTATTTATCACCAAAGTGATTTGTTTGTGTCAGTCCATTAAATTTTTTCATTATGAGAGGGTTTCTGGTTATTATATACAACCGCCTGCCCAAAGGGGGTTGTTGTATGTTTTAATCTGAAAATATAGCATGGGGCATTGTGTTGTAATGGTGCTTAAGCTTTCATAGGCTTGTCTGCCCAAAGAGGATAAGTTCATGACTATTAAGGTATTTTATTTGCTTGTGGTCTCGTATGAAGAGTACTTATGCTTATTATATATTCTGCCCAAAGGAGAATATGTGATATTGCTTTTGGACTCTTACATGCATTTATGATATATGCCCATTGATTAGCATTTTGCATTCATATCATTTTTGATTATAAAGTCATTTATGTTAATAATAATGTTGTTATTCAATTTTGATTGGGTCAAAATATCAAAGGTAGAGATATATTGGACTTAGAAAATTTGTTTGCTCAAAATGGACAGATTTTTGAATGCCTTGTATCATCATTGTATTAACCTTTGTTTTCTTTGTAAAGAAATATATATTGGGCTATAAAAAAAATATTTACCCAAATGGAGACATTTTCAAAATTATGTATTGACCTCATTTGTGGAGCTCAAAAGTACATCACCTACTCTACCTATAGGAGAGTTTTTATATGATGATGCACATAGTACATTTGTTAAAAATGGCTTATTACATTCAAAGTCTTTATTGATTTATTGTTTGTACCTCAAGTATGTTGCATCATGCATGAGCTTGATTGATATTTTATGCCAATTTAAAGGTCATGACTTAATAATCTCTCTTTGGAAGGTTAGTGATTTTCAATGGATGGTGACCACCAAAGTGGCCTGTTCATTGAGATTTATTAGGTCCTTCTGTGAGTCTTTTAGAAGGAATTTTGTAGCATTATATGTTGAAGAGAGATTTCTTATATGTGTCATTTTCTTTCTAAAGAAAGTTTTATTGTATTGGACCAAGGACTCTTATTAAAATAATGCTTATAAAATTTTCAAAGATATATTGTTATATTTCTCTATTGATTAATTGTATAGAAACTATTTAGCAGTTAGTGTTTTTGTATTCAATAGAGTTAATGCTCCCATGATGATGACTCTAACTGAAATGTAGATATAAAAACTAAGATTGTGCTGCACTAAGTATGATGGAATATAGATATTATATTATGTAACGATCTTTCATCTTGGTTGTCTTATTAGAGTATTTTAAAATAAAGCTATCTATAAAAGTGGTAAAGAATAAATCATTTTAAAATATATTTATATAATTGATTCCATTCTGATTATTGTATTTAAGAATGGTAATCTAATTTTGACCTCATTTGTGATAGATATGTAGAATCCGATAAAAGAAAGTCTGGATAGCTGATGGATAAATAAATTTATGTATGAGATGGATGGTATGATGGTGTTAAGGTTTATATCATGAAACTAGAAAAAATTGCATCTAAAATTGGTATTATGAGATTTCTATCTCTAATACATAGACTGCTCATCATATATAGTTTTCCTGCTATGCTGTTTAATGATTTTAAAATCATATCCTATTCGGTTTCAGAAGTTTTTTTTTTGATACTTTTGAAAAAAGGATAAGGGTATTTATAAGGTATATCAGTCATATTCTAAGATCCCATATATATAATAAACAAATAGTATTATTAAATATTTGTATAAGTATGGGATAATTATTTAATACACCATAAATAAAATTTCTAAGTAAAATGATGTGATTGAGAGACAAACTATACTTTGAAAGATATGGTGTAAAGTATGATGAGTGGGTGCAATTTATTATGATAACTCTAGTATAAAATCCTAATGATTACCATATATATTTTGAATACAATTCTTGTTAAAGGTTATACAAGATACCTTTTAAGTTAAAGGTTGGTAGGAAGCCCAATATCTTTTATGTTTATGATTGGAGCTATCCTGCAATACTTAATCATTGATAATCCATCAGTGAATAAACCTTATTTTTGTAATAATACATTGTTTATTTTGATTATCCAGATAATTTTAAATGAATATAGATTCTACTATCTTAATAGATAGGTATAAAAAATATTGAGTCAAATTATGTCATATTTGTAGATTCTAATTTATATTATGCCAGATGCTTCTATATATTAGAAATATGGCATTGAAAGAAAATAAGTTGTTGCTCTTATCCTACTGGGGGACAGTGAGAGAGCAATATTAAATATACAAACTATTTATAGTACCTTCATTACTAGTTGATATAGTACTAGTAAAGAAATTATATAAAAAAAAATAGATATATGTCATTTCTTATGACAAAGTAAATGACTGGAGGTTTTGTTTCATAGAAAGGTTTGCAAATAGAATCTAGTGGCATTTTTGGATAAATAGGCAAAGTTTGTGGCATGTTGTAAAGTCATAATTCATATTGTTTCATTATAAAACTTTGTTCTGGGTCTTATAATTATTGATTATGTCTTAAAACCACTCATAATTTTTATAATAATAAGTAGCTATGTTCTTTAAAAAAATAATAAAAGTTTTCATCTTTTCTATCTATGTGAAGATAGAATTTTTATCAGTCAGAGGTTAGGAAGATAGTTTGTACAATATTCAAAGTCAATATTTATTGATCCCCTAATCAAGATTAAGACCCATTGTTTTTTTATGAAATATGTCATGAATATGGGCATTTTAAATTCTTTTGTTATGCTTAGTTAGTGGGAGTGGCTTTATATTTGTGCTTTATTACTATAAAGCTTTGTTTCATTTGATTTTTTATCATGTGTATTTATATACATTGTTGATATGATACTTAATGGATTGCATTCCTATATATTTTTATGTGCACATGTGGAATAAAATACAACATAGTATCTCAAGAATTTGGTTAATCTTGAGAATGACAGTTGTATGAGTATGTCCCATTTTGATAATTATAAGAGCTCATTGTGTTTGGAGACATACAGACTTCTTTTGAAGTTGTGAGATTTCTCTAGCTTGTAATATAGCATGTGGTTATAAAGAAATCTTGATTGAGAGTACATATATTTAATTTATTTTGATTATGAGATATCTCTTTTGGTTATGTACCTGACTGAGACCCAGTGTCGAGTTTCAGATTTGTTGTGCTGTCTCGTCATTGACACCATTGTTGAGTATGTGAGACAGGATGGCTTGTTGTTTGATGCCATCATGATTTCTCTTACTTATTTTGTTTCTAAGCATGTTGACGAGAAATTGGAGGACTGACAATAAAAAATAGCATGTTTTATTTGATCACCTGGATGCTATTTTCTTGCTATACTACCATACCAAGACTCATGTCGATGGTGTTTATGATGCTGTAACCATAGATAAGTCTTGTATCGGTTAAGTAGTACAACGGTCCCTTGATTCGGCATCATGGATACTATTGGACTGAGTCGTTTATAGGTGCTGTCTATGAATCATATGGTAGCCATATTTTGTTTTCATCCCAAGAGTTGTTTTTAAAATAAATTGTTTTCAAAATTATAATTAATGTAGTCCAAGTGGGAGAATGTAAGAATTTCTTTAATTTGGGCTAACATTAATTAAAATTTTAATTTATTAAAACCGGGTTGATTTTATGGTCCATGTTGATAGACGCAGGTTGAGCCCATTGTTATGTGGTCATTGATTGGGCTAGGAGCACCTCATGTGATTTGGTATGGTTGAGACGGCATAGTATAGGCCTTAGCCCAACTTGACTCGTGATGGGAGGGTCAGTTAGGGTATTTCTATTTTATTGGTTAGGTCCCCTCTCCGTTTCTTCTATTTATATATCACGTATACCGTAATTTTGTGGTACGGTAATTTTTTTCATCGAGAACTGCCTTACTGAGGAAGACCGGAGAGAAGGACTCTGCCTGTGATGTTTGTGTGAGCATCAAGGATCTGGCGAATACATGTAAGTATTTATTTTCAGATCTAATATATAATTCAATATTTTGATTGATCATAGAAATTTAGGGATTATTTTTCCCACATATTATTGTTAAGTATGAATTACCACAACTTCAAAATTTATCAAATATCAACCCTTCTATGATTATGATATTTGTCTTAGCTTCTCTTTCTAGAAAATAAACATGAGGCCCACAATTTTTTTTACCACCTCTTTCTTTTATTGTTCACACCAAATATGATAATCTTATATATAACTTATTTTTCATCATCAAAATAATCGCAACCAAACAGAGCCTATGGTAGAAAGCTATCATTTCTCATGTATAACCATATACCTTACGGATAATTTGATCAACTTTTGCCCGGAAAGATCGAAGGTTTTTTTAAAAATAATAGACAAGACAAAAGTTATACTAATTAGAAACCAATAATTTATACTATGGTATCGTTATTATTTTTATTTTTTAAAAAATAAAAGTGATAATTCTATTTATTTTTTCTAGATTTTTAATAATAGAAAATATGTTTGGTTTTTTTATTTTTATTTTTTTGTTATAACAAGGGCAAGCGATGATGTAGAGGGAGAGGGGACGGGGTTAGTAACATGGTGAAGAATAAAGGAGAGCTGGATGCTGAGAAAAGATGCAATCAAGGAAGTGATGGAGGAAAAGAAAATGGGGACTGGACTGATGATATGACCAGAAACAAGGAATAACTTGGCATCAAGCAGAAAGATGGCCGATGAGATTCAATGAGCTAATGTGGTTGGACTACAGAGACGAGGGGCTGAAGGCAAGATTATCAAGAAGAAGAGTTGGAAGGAGAAATAATAAAAGTTGTTTAAAAAATAGAAATAGAAGCTGATAACTAAATATATTTTCTGTATTCAATTCTGTATTAAAATAAAAATATATATATATAAAAAAAACCAGGTCATAACATTTTTCTAGTCATATTTTCTAACTTAACGTTTAGTCAAACAAAATGATGACATAACTTTGGGGCATAATCTAAATAACATATCGTCCAAAATAATGGCTTTCTCGTTTTCTCATAATCAAGTTTGAATTTTGGAAAGGCGAATGCTTAAGGCCACGTACAAGACCTAATCTTCTCGGACCTATCATGTGCTACCTTTGCTGGACATGATAATGTTTCAAATATTTCCATTAAAGGGCATATCGGACCTATCATGTGGTACCTTTGCTGATAATGTTTCATGCTCCCAAGCTATTTTGTATTTTTATTTGTAATCTTACCTACTGCTAGTTTGGAAGATTGTATAAGCGCTGCTAGTTTTTGGAAGATTGTATAAGACTCTAGATCTTGTAAACGTTAATGTTTTAGTTTTAATGTTTGGAGCTCTACTTCTCTTTTTTAAAAAATAAATAATAAATAAATAAAAAGAGAGAGAAAGAGAGAAGCATGTTGGTGTCGCGTCCCAGGGAAACTGCCATGTCATCTATTCCAAATTTTTTGTCTGTCATTTCCAAGCGTACACTCTTTATCTCCAACTTATTAGACGTATCCATTGGTCACAGTTTCGAAGCATGGTTCATGCATGTGACTCGATTAAATTCAGGATATATCCTGGAGTACGTGATCGGGATGGAAGGAGAGCGCACTACTCCGATGGCTTAGCGGGGTCACGCTGACGTATTCATCTATGATGAGAAGGACAAGCGAAAAATATGATCCGTATCAAATATAGTCCGACGGGGAAGGGGCTGCGAGAGGATTTATCCCTCCTTCCCTTTTATTTTATCAAAAAAAAAACGTATCCACAAGTTACGATCAAAGTTTTAAATGAGTTTTTCATCAAACGGGATGCCGACTATTCCGGGTAATATCCCAAGATATCTTGATTAAAATACTGGAATGCTGGAATATTGATGGGATGTCTTGTTTCAAGAACGATGCTCCATTCCGATATTTCATGAAACATCCTGCCAGGACCTAAATGTAACAAAAGAACCAAAAAAAGAAAAAAAAAAAACGGTGGCTTTTAAGAGCCGCGGCCGTGGGTAATATTTCTCATCCTTATCGTTGCGAGGATGCCGTCGACGAACGTCTACCAACGAATGTCTTTCTCCTCGCCTTCTGGAAGCGGACCTCATGATATTTTGGAAAGCGATGCTCGTCCGTGTCGTATACTGAAACGAGAGATGTAATCGGAAATGTACGATTCTGAGACGCTGGGTCTGGCCTGGAGAAGTTCGACAATAAGACTACCCTTTTTGGCAAGTTATTCTAGCATCTCTTCGTCGATTGGCTAGCTTTGGTTACTTTAAATTTAGTCAAAAAGACATCAAGATATTGGTGATTGTGTGTGTGTGTTTGATCAAATCCGGAAGGATGGAAAAAGCTTCTCAGCTTGCTTGGCTTAAATTATTATTTTTTAAAAAAAAATAAAAAAAATAAAAAAGATGGATAAAATAGGATTTGGATTCTCTTTTCTAATTTCCATCATTTTTTTTTGTATCGAAGACTATCTGAACAAATAAGCCAGAATCACCTGCATGGGAAAAGCTATATTGTTTTTTTATGTAAAAGGTAATATATATAGCATGTCTCTGGTCTACATATATCGATTATTCTTATCGGTTTCTATTTTTTTTAATATTTTAAATATTATACTATTATTTAAACATGGTTTTTGAAGAGTTTTTCGGGTTGAACAAGTTTGGGGAAAAATTCTCTCGGCCTATTTGATCAGGTAAAGATACTATAAATCCATTATCCATGCAAGGATATATAGTGGTAGAGGCACATTGAGATCATATTTCATGAACCCAAATAAAAATTAATTCTGTTATTAGAAGGGTAGTTCCAGCTCTTTAACCTTCTGTGTCACGCCCCGAAATCAGCACCGGAATCGGCACGCGACCGGCCGCACAAACTCTAGATTTTATCCAAAGATCATGTAAGGTCTGGGTACACAAGAGTCACATCCCCTTCTAATTTTAACCTTCTGTGTCACATCCCCTTTCTCCTCTTTCTCTTTGTGGCGGTTGTGTTGTTCTTGCTTGGAATTGGAATTGAAAAATGAGTGTTACCTCCTCTTTGCTTATACTGGCTGGGTCCTTTTTTCGTGGCTTGCCTCGAGGTCCTCCCATGTTGTTAGATGGGTATGACGTGATATCGTGCCGTAAACAGTACGCCTTCTTTATTGGATATCTGGGGAAGCTTCTACAAGCCTCTGGCATTCCTTTGATTTGCCATTTCTGGAAGCCTAGCAGGACCTCAACTATCGCGCCGCTGCTCTCGGGAATCGTGCTCCTTGATGGGGTCTTTTTTCCGGTCGTACGGCAAGCCGGTAGGGGGCATAGTGCCTTGATGTGAGCTTCCTTTCCTCCTGGGGTGAGTGGCGGCTATGGGCATTAATGGTGACATGGCAGGTGTTGTCGTACGGTCCTCTGGGGGCCCACCATCGTCTTCGGATGGGAGGTGCTGCTTCCTTGGCAGTTGACATTTTGATTTGCATTGGGGGCCGAGCTGGAAAGATGGGGCCCACTCACACGGGACCCGCCTTGCAACGGCTAGGCTATGCGGAGAGGGGCCGAGCTCGGAACCAGGCCAGAGGGGCCCAGCCTTGACCGAGCTCGGGTTGGCTGAAGTGGATGAGGCGCGCCCAGGCTAGGGGACCCGGCCTCGAGGGGGCTCCTCGTGGCGGAGGAGGCTTGAGCTCGACTCCGGACCGCAGGACCCGAGCTCGGGCTCGAGAGGTCTGCCTCCAGTGGCGTTTGATCTCGGCTCCGACCTAAGCGTCCCGACCTAGGCGTCCTAAGCTGGCGGAGGACGGAGCCCGGCTTCGATGGGCGGCCCCATTGGCATGGGGGAGCTCAGCCCGACGAAGGGGCCTATGAGTGGGATCCCGCGTGGCGTCCAATGAGGAGTCCACGTCATGCTCCTTTCCTTACATCAGCGATATGATCACATCACTTGCCCCCCACTCCCGAGGCCCGTTGTCGCATGGCCCTCGGGGCGAAGGGAGTAGTTGTGGTGCTGACGTGGAAGGGTAAAAAATCTGGTGCAATAATGATCGATATCGGCGGCGTCTCGTCCGGCGGGCCCTTGAGCCTGTGCGGGGGCACCGCGTGGCCATGTCTTGAGAGCAGTTATGGCGGGCACGGAAGCTGAAGCGGCCGCGATCGGATGGGGGTGCTGGCCCCATTGATCGGCGACATGTGATGTGACTTTTGGGGAAGCCGTAACGGTACGGTCGGATGCAGGTTGTCTCGAAGGGATGGGTAAGTCCTTTCGAAACATACCTTTTTTCAAACTCTTCGCGCCCGGAGTCATACAGAAGCCTTCCTCTACTTCTTCTCCAGCCATCGGTGTCTTCTGTGATCATCAGCAGATTAGCTCTTCCTTCTCGCCCATTAGAAGTCACCGTAGGCCTTCCTCCGTTCACCTCCTCCCTTTCGTCATCTAGGAGTCGCCCTGTTCTCTCCCTTTCTCTTCCATGGACCGCTTCGGGCCCAACTTCCATCCCTCTTGCCAGGCTGAGGCCGGACCTTCCCGGCCGAAGACTCCTTCCTCTTTCGACGAGGAGATGGAGGCGGCGAGGTACGAGTTCAGTAGAAGGCCTTTCCATGGCCCGGTGTCCATTAGGGAACTTGGGACTTCTCCTCCTCCTCGTTTGGCTCCTCTTCTTGCTCCTGCTCCTGCTTCCACTTTTGTTTCTGTTCCTCTTCCTGAGCCTGAGCCTTCTCGGTCGACAGGTCCAGGAGGGATCACTTCGGTGATTACCGCTGAGGACCTTGCATCTATCCGGGAGGCTTACGGCATCCCCGAATCCATCCAGCTCTCTGTTCCTCGTCCCGGAGAGCGAGTCATTTCCAGTGGTCCTCGGTGGATCGCCTTCTATGAGGAGACCTTCGCTGGGGGTCTCCACCTCCCTATGCATCCATTTTTCCTTTCTTTCTTGGCCGACTACTGGCTTGTCCCAGCCCAGTTGGTCCCCAATGCCATCAGAACGATATTTTGTTTCATCGTTTTGTGCCACTTCCACGGGATTGTTACCCATTTTTCCTTGTTCAGGGCCTTCTTCACCCTAAAATGCCACCCCACTGAGGACAGGTGGTGGTCCATTTCTTCCTGCCCTCGGGGCATCAAATTTGTGCTCCCCTCTTCCATCAAAGGATGGAAGAGCAGGTTCTTTTTTGCCTCGGTAGAGGGGATCGACTGGGTTTGGAGAGACCCAGATCGATCTCCAAACAGGAACTCCTCAGTCAAAGCTGCCGACCTCGACACGTATGACTTGCTCAGATCGACCGAGATCCCATCACTAGAGGTCTTGCTGTCAGAGCAGAATCTTGCGAGGCCAGGATCAGCTCGGTGCGGGAGCCAGGTGAGTTCGACTTGACAACCCACCCCCCCTTATCATTTTTTATTTATTTTTCCTTCTCCATTTTTTTTTTGCTGCTGCTGTTGGGCTGACCTCATTCCTTCCGGTGCAGAAATGAAGTTTTCGATGGATGAGCTGCTCTCGTTTTCTGAGGAACGAGAGTAGGTTGCTGAGGTGGGTGAGCGCGCTCCGAAGAGGGCTCGAGCCGAAGATGGGGCAAGGCCGGTGCAGGCCGGGGCGGATGCACTGGTTCAGGAACGACGGCGGAAAAGTGTGGCTGAGCCCGTTCCCGTACCTGCCGAGCAGCATGAGTCGGTGGCAGCACCCGAGCTTGAGGTAGCGGCCCGTGCGAGATCGGCTACCGCTGCCTCCAGGTCAGCACCCCCCACCCCGGAGGTCGTCGACATCGAAGAGGAGGAGGGCCCGAAAGAGATCAGGCCGGCACTCCAAGTGCGGTCCGATGCTGTGCTAGTCTCACAGTTAGCATCGAGGGCGTCACACGCCGATGAAGGAGCTGAGCCGGCGAGGACCAGAGACGTTGATTATCGAAGGGTCCCCTTCAAATTGGGGCTGAACGTCTCTCTAGTCAAGGACCCCAACCTCGTCGAGTGGATGATGGACTTCTCCATCCAGTCCTGCGACAAGCGAGATGAAAGCGGGAGGCTTCTAGGCGATGTCATCAGCATGACGTTCGTGAACCTCTACGCTGTAAGTCCTTCGCTCATCGTTGCTTTTCCAAATCACTTCTTTTTCTTCTCACCTGATAGCTGACACCCTTCCTCGATGCAGCAAGGCAGAGAGCTCCTCCTCATTTGGGACTTCCACCGGAATTGGGCCAGAAGGGAGAAGGAGCGACTGACTGAGCTCGAATCTCTGCGGGTTGAGGTGAGAGAGAAGAGCCAAGACGCCCAAGATTCCCTCCTCAAAAATAAGAGCCTTGCGGACGAGGTTGATGACCTCGTCCAGGCGAAGAAGGTGCTCGAAAGCGAGCTCGAATCGAAGAGGACTCGGCTGAAGGAGCTCCGGATCGAGTTCGGGTGGAAGGTGGTGGCCGCAGAGAAGAGGGCCGCTGAGGCTGAGGGGAGGGCTACTGAGGTCGAGAAGAAGGCTGCTGCTGCCAGCCATAATGCCGAGGTCGCCAAAAAGGGAATGGCGGCAGCGATTCGTTGGGCCGAGCGTGCCGAGGACTTGGTGGCCACCGAAAAGCGCAAGGCGGAGGGTGCTAGAAGGGATGCCGCCGGCACAGTGGCTGCCTTCAAAGCTTCTCCTGAGTACCTCAAGGACTTCAAGGAGGCGGCGATGGACTCCTTTGCCAAGGGGTTCGCTTATTGCTTCCAGCAGCTGCGGGGTATTCAATCTGAGGAGCGATTGGCCGCGCTTCGGACTCTGGGGAAGAAGGCTTTCTTTGCAACGACGATAGTAGAGATAGGGCAGGGGGCTGCTCCAGCCGAGGTTAGCACCCCAGCGACTTTGGTGGCGCCCGGCCCTATGGAGCCAACACCGACGGCGGTAAGGGCAGCACCTGCACTGCATCCGGAGGTTGCTGATCCGATCCCATCAGCTCCAGCAGCTGAACCTGCTCCTCTAGCGGAGGTCGCCCAGGAGCATGCCCTAGCGACGAAGATGGAGGAGGGAGAGGTCCCAACTATGCAACGCCCGGAGAAGGAGCTGGCTACTTAGGATAGGATTTCTCTTTTTTCTTCTTACTCTTGTACCTTTCTTTTGTCTTTCTTCTTTGACCGGGTCACCCGGCCTGTCGGGGCCTGGAAGATAGTGTAATCAACTTTCTTAATAATGAAACTTGCTTTTGCAATCATGGTGTCTCCATCATCTGTAATGTGGAGTGTCCCCTCTCTCTTTTCTTCCCCCTTTCTTTGCTACTTCTTTCTTTTTGATGTAGGGAGGTCCGAGAGGGGAGCCAAGGACTTCGACTGGCACAGACCCAGCATTGAGCTTGAGGTCACGTCATTAACGAACGTTGGCCTTGGACTCAGTTGCCTAGGAACATAATTCAGTGGTCGCCGTCTTGGAGCTGGGCTCGGAGATGTCGAAAGCTTAGATCCTTGGTGTTAGAAGTCTGAGTCTTGAACCTCAGTGTCTCAGAGCCAATCTCAAGGACATCGACGCTGGAGAATTGCGGCACTGGAAATCTGAGTTCCAGATCTTGGCATCCTGGAGTTGGGCTCGGAGGTACTAGGTGCTTGGGGGCTTCATAGATCCTTTGCCAGGGAGCTAGGCTCGCCGGTGCCGGACGGTCGTCCGGTCTTTGGTGCTGGAGGGTCATCCGATCTTTGATGTCGGGGAGCTAGGCTCGCTGGTGCCTGGGGGCTTCTCAGGTCGTCGTGCCAGAGGACTCTTCTCTAAGCTTTGTTGCCAGGGATCTAGGCTCGCCGGTGCCTGGGGGCTTCCCAGGTCTTCGTGCCAGAGGACTCTTCTCTGGGCTTTGTTGCCGGGGAGCTAGGCTCGCCGGTGCCTGGGGGCTTCCCAGGTCTTTGGTGCCGGAGGGTCATCCAGTCTTTGATTGGCAACGATGCTGCCCAACCCAGGGTGCTTGAGCTTGAAGGGGTGCCTCACGATGGAGGAGGCTAGGCTCGACTCCTGGCCACAGGTCCCGATCTCGAGGGGTCCGCCTTGGATGGTAGTTCGTGCTCGGCTATGGCCTAGGCGTCCAGGGCTTACGAGAGCTGACCTGGCGAAGGACAGGGCCCAGCTTTGGTTGTCGTCGTGAGGCCAAGCCCGGGGGCTTTGTCGGTGACGAGATGCATGGCTCGGGGCGACCTTGGCCGGTGATCTGGGCTCCGGTCTTGAGCAGGCATTTTGGAGCTGGGCTCGGGGACTTCGATGATTTGAGATGGCACCTTGGAGCTGGGCTCGAAAGCGCGTTGGTCGAGGAGATTCCCTTGGCCGAAGATCTGAGCTCCGGTCTGGGGCTGGCATCCTGGAGCAGGGCTTGGGGACTTCGATGATTTGAGATGGCACCTTGGAGCTGGGCTCGAAAGTGCATTGGTTGCCTGGGGGCTTCCTAGGTCCTTTGCCGGGGAGCTGGGCTCGCCGATGCCGGAGGGTCACTCGATCTTTGCGCCGGAGGGTCATCCAGTCTTTGCTGCCGAGGAGCTGGGCTCGCCTGTGCTTGGGGGCTTCCCAGGTCTTTGGTGCCGGAGGGTCGTCCGGTCTTTATGCCGGAGGGTCGTTCGGTCTTTGCTACCGAGGAGATGGGCTTGCCGGTGCCTGGGGGCTTCCTAGGTCTTTGGTGCCGGAGGGTTGTCCGGTCTTTGTGCCGGAGGGTCGTCCGGTCTTTGCTGCTGAGGAGCTGGGCTCGCCGGTGCCTGGGAGCTTCCCAGGTCTTTGGTGCCAGGGAGCTGGGCTCGCTGGTGCCGGAGGGTCATCCGATCTTTGCTGGCGAGGAGCTGGGCTCGCCGGTGCCTGGGGGCTTTCCAGGTCTTTGGTGCCGGGAAGCTAGGCTCGCCGGTGTCGGAGGTTCATCCGGTCTTTGTGCCGGAGGGTCGTCCGGTCTTTGCTGCCGAGGATCTGGGCTCGTCGATGCCTGGGGGCTTCCCAGGTCTTTGTTGCCGGGGAGCTGGGCTCGTCGGTGCTGGAGGGTCATCCGGTCTTTGTGCCGGAGGGACGTCCGGTCTTTGCTACCGAGGAGCTGGGCTCGCGGCTATAGTTTCCTACAAGACAGATAGATCGTGTTACGAAAAGAAATCTTTATTTCTCATAGTGGGTATACTTACATTACTGATAGTATCTCCTCAAATTACAAGCGTTCCAGGTCTGGGAGAACCTGGCGCCATCCAAGTCTTCTAAGTAGTAGGCCCCCTGCGACAGGACCTCGGTCACCTTGTAAGGGCCCTCCCAATTCGATGAGAGTTTGCCGCACTCCCTGGGCTGGGACGCTTCTGCTCAGCGTAGTACTAGGTCGCCAGGTTGGAAAGCCTTCTGCTTTACCCGCGCGTTGTAGTATCGGGCGACCCGTTGCTAGTACGCTGCCATCCGGAGCCGAGCTTTGTCCTTTGTGTCTTCGAGGAGGTCTAGGTTGAGGAGCAGGTGTGCCGAGTTCTGAGCCTCGTTGTACCGCTGCACCCGGAGTGTGGGCACGCCGAGCTCAACTGGAATTACTGCCTCCAACCCGAAGACCAGGTTGAAAGGTGTTTCGCCCGTCGCCGTTCTGGGCGTTGTGTGGTGGGCCCACAGGACGCTCAGGAGTTCTTCCGCCCATCTGCCCTTTGCTTGGTCCAACCTGGTGCGGAGTCCTTAAAGAATCGTTCGGTTGGTGATCTCGGCTTCTCCATTCGTCTGGGGATGGGCGATCGAGGTGAACCGATGTTGGATCCCGTGCTCGGCACAGAATCTCTCGAACTCCCGGTTGTCGAACTGTCGCCCATTGTCGGTGATGATGCAATTGGGGAGTCCGAAATGGCAAATGACATACTTCTAGAAGAATTGTCGGACATTTGCCTCCGTGATCCGAGCTAGCGGCTCTGCTTCGACCCATTTGGTGAAGTAGTCGATCGCCACCAGCAAGAACTTTCGTTGCCCTGGTGCGGTGGGGAACGGTTCTAGAATGTCCATCCCCCATTGCGCGAAGGGCCAGGGAGATGACAGCTGGGAGATCGGCGCAGCCAGCAGGCGCTGAATGTGGGAGTGGCACTGGCACTTGTCATACTTCTTGACGAAGTCGGTGGCTTCCTCCCTCATTATTTCCCAGAAGTATCCCTGGTGAAGGGCCTTGTACGCCAGAGTCCTCCCTCCTACATGATTCCCACAGAGGCCTTCGTGTATCTCCTGGAGCACGAAGGCTGCCTTTGTGGGCCTGAGGCACTTCAGGAGTGGGTAGGAATAGGATCGGTGGTAGAGTTGGCCATCCATCAAGACAAAGCGGGTGACCTTCCTTCTGATGAGGCCAGCTTCCTTGCGGTCTCCCGGTAGTAGGCCATCTTGGATGTACTTGACATACTTGTCCATCCAGCTCGACTCGGGGGCTACTTGCTGCACATCTTCGGGGCTTTCGTAGCTCGGGCTCTCAAGATATTCGATGTAGGCATGCCCTAGGGATGAGTCTGGTAGGGTCACGAGCCTTGACAGTGCGTTCGCACGGGCGTTCTCTCCATGGGAAATGTGGAAAACGCGGAAGTAACGGAAGCCTACTGTGCTCGATCGGACCCTCTCCAGGTACTTCATCATCTGGGGATCTCGGGCCTCGTACTCTCCGGAGATTTGTCCGGTAACCAGCTAGGAGTTGGTGAAGATCTTGAGGTTCTATACGCCCAGCTCGCGGGACACCTTCAAGCCCGCGAGGAGCGCCTCGTACTCTGCTTGGTTGTTCGTGGCGGGGAACTTGAAGCGAAGTGCACACTCCGCCACCACTCCGTCGGAATTGGTGAGGATGAGGCCTGCTCCGCTCCCGCAAGAATTAGAGGCGCCGTCCACGTGGAGGATCTAGGGGTCCTCCAGCGGGCCGAGCTCGGCTTGGCTCTCCGGGACCATCCGCTCTGGTTCCTCAGGAAACCCTGTACATTCGACTACGAAGTCGGCTAGGATTTGGGCCTTCCACGATGACCTCAGCCGATATGCGATGTCGTACTCGCTCAGCATCAGGGACCATTTGGCTAACCTTCCAGAAGTCTCGGGATGGCTTAGCATGGTCCTCAGCGACTGACCAGTCACAACCATGATGGGATGTGCTTGAAAATAGGGCCTGAGACGCTTAGCATACATTATTAGTGCAAAAATGAGTTTTTCGGAGCGGGTATACCAGATCTCCGCATCATGGAGTATTTTTCTAGTGTAGTACACCAGCTTTTACGTTCCGTCCTGGTCTGTATGGATGAGGATCGAGCTGACGGCCCCTGGGGTGACTGCCAGGTAGAGCAGGAGCTCTTCTCCATCTTCGGGTCTGGACAGCGGAGGTGGGGAGGTCAAGAACTCCTTCAGCTTTTTGAAAGCCGTCTGGCACTCTTCAGTCCAAGTGAAGTCATGCATCCTGCGTAGCACCTTGAAGAAGGGGAGACAGCGGTCAGCCAACCTCGAGATGAATCGGCTCAGGGTAGTGACCCTTCCTGTCAGGTGCTGAACCTGTTTCTTGGACGTTGGGTGCTCCATGTCCAGGATTGCTTAGACCTTCTCCGAATTTTCCTCGATGCCGCTTCTGGGTGACCATGAAGCCAAGGAATTTTTCGGCCACCACCTCGAAGGTGCACTTCGCCAGGTTGAGCTTCATCTGGTGCTTTCAGAGGTTGTGGAAGGCTTCAGCGAGGTCGGCAATGTGGTCCGAGCTCGGTTTGCTCATGACGAGCATGTCGTCCATGTATGCTTGTACATTCCGGCCAATCTGGTCCTTGAAGACCTTGTTGACTAGATGTTGGTACGTGGCCCCAGCATTCTTCAGGCTAAAGGACATCATTTTGTAACAATATGTCCCTCGGTCAGTGATGAAGGCAGTGTGCTCCTCGTCCTCTAGGTGCATCTGGATCAGATTATACCCGGATAATGCATCCATGAAGGAGAGTAGCCTGTGCCCCGAAGTGGCATCCACCAACTGGTCTATCCTCGGTAGAGGGAAGCTGTCATTCGGACACGCCTTGTTGGGGTCGGTATAGTCTATACAGATCCTCCACTTGTCATTATTCTTCTTCACCATCACCATATTCGCCAGCCAGCTCGGATACTGCACTTCTCGGATGAAGCCGGCGGTGAGGAGTTTCTCAACTTCCTCGTTGATGGCTGCTTGCCTTCCTGGGGCAAAGCTTCTCTTCTTCTGTCGAACTGGCCTGCACTTTGGATCAACATTAAGTTTGTGGGTGATGACTTCAGGGGGAATACCTGGCATGTCAGCCACCGTCCAAGCGAACACATCTGCATTTGTTCGCAGGAACTCCAATAGTGGAGCCCTCTCCTCCTCGGGTAGCTGGACTCCGATCTGCACGGTTTTCGCCTTGTCGGCTCCGAGTTGATAGGAAAGCAGGTGCTCGGCCGGGCCTCCCCTGGGGTCCTGGACCCTCTGGTCGAGCTCGTTTGCTCTGGAGTCCTCCTCGGGCACCTGGGCCCCGGGGAGTGTCTGGAAGCAGTGCTGTTTCGGCTGGGGCATACCCCTCATCTCTCCCACACCGCAGGGGGTTTGGAACTGGACAAGTAACCTCTTGGTAGAGACAACAGCATCGAGGAGGTTGAGCCCAGGTCGGTCCAAGATCAGTTGTAAGGCGAAGGAAGCCTGACAACCATAAATGTCATCATGACGGTACTTTATCGAGGTGGGGTCCTGGCAGTGACTGGGAGAATAATCTCTCCCTCCACCCTTGCAGAATCTCCCGTGAAACCAACAAGGGGAGTATATACTGGCTTGACATGAGTAGGGGAGAGATTCATCCAAGAGAAAGCATCGTAGAAAAGTACATTCGTAGAGCTTTCACTATCTACCATGATGCATCTTACAGGATGCTTTGCGATTGTCATCTCGATGACCACAGCATCATTATTTATATTTTTCTTCCCATTATCCCCTTTTCTTATAAAGGGGAGTACATTCTCAAAGTTCCCTATCCCCCGAGTCCTCTTGGATGCGCGCTCAGCTCCCCAGGAGATCATGCCCACCGACTTCTCGGTGGGACGGTTGTTGATAACTGGAGCTGGCGGGAGAGCAACGAGCGCTTGGGACTCTGGTTGAGGTCTGGCCCCCACATATTTTCGGAGGTAGCCTCTCTTAATAAGCTCTTCAATTTCCCACTTGAGGTTGCGGCACTCCTCGGTGTCGTGCCCGTGATCGCGGTGGAAGCGGCAGTACTTCATCTTGTCACGGTGAAGGACGACTTCAGCAGTCGAGGATGCCTCAAATAAGTCTCGCCCTCGATCTCCATAAGGATCTTCATTCTCGGGGCGAGAAGGGGAGTGAAATTCCCTTGAGGGACAGGAGCATTCCTTGGCCTTAGCGCTGGTTGGGAGCTCTGAGCCGGTGGTCTCGGCCTCCGCGCTTCAGGCTTCTCGGTGGGCACCGGCCCTTTAGCGGCTTCCCGTCGAGCTCCCGCCTCATACGATCCGCCTCCTTGGCGTGGATGTACTTCTGAGCCCAGGAGAGTAGCTCGGCGTAAGTCTTCGGGAGCTTTTTATCGAGCGAATAGGTCAGGCGAGAAGTCCTGAGCCCTCGCTTTAGAGCCAGCATCGCCACCAGCTCCTCCAGGCTATAGATCTCTAAGACAACAGCTTTGAAGCGAGCCACGTAGTCTTGCAGCGGCTCACGGTCTTGCTGCCTAATGGAGAAGATGCTGTCTGCCTCGCATGGCATCTTCCGACAAGCATCGAAATGAGCCACGAACTTCTGTCCCAGTTGAGCAAAAGAGCTAATGCTTTCGAGCTCGAGGTGGGTGAACCATACTCGAGCGGCCTTCCGAAGGGTAGCAGGGAAGGCGACGCACAGAAGGGTGTTAGTGGCCCCCTGGACCCTCATGAGGGCCTGATAGCTTTCCAGGTGGTCCAGGGGGTCGGTGGTCCCATCGTAGGGATGCACCTACGGCATGCGGAACCGGCGAGGAATTGGCTCCGTTTGGATCTCCTGGGAGAAAAGAGGGCGGGCGTCATAGCCCGCTGACTTACTAGTAGAGCCAGGCAAGTTGGCAAACCGGCGAACAAACTCCTCCAACTTGCGGTCGTGCTCCTCCAGACGCTTCTCCGTCATGCACCTGATGGCTTCGTTTGTGGACCCCTCTGCTAAAGGAGACGGAGAAGGCGATGCGGACGCGCGGCACCCATGGCGGGGAGCCTTGCCCTTCCGGCCTCGAGGGGGTTTGGGTGTCCCCCGGTCAAGGTGCGGTGAGCAGCTTTCTTCTTCAGTGGAGCTGACCCGCCGTCGCTTCCCAGGGCTTGATGGGTACCCTGAGGGTCTGTAACCGCCCATGGCTGCGAGGGCCTCCCATGGAAGGATCGCAGGCTGTCGCGGGGTGTTGCGGCATGGGCCGCGGGGGTCTCTGGCTGTTGTTGGGTAGCCAGGGACCGATACTGGTGCTGGTGTTGGAGCTGGCGCACCGCCGCAGTGAGAGTGTACATCTGCTGGGCTAGTGCGGTCAGCTGGGTCTCCAGTGGGGGCGGCTGAATCGAAGCAGGCACTTCCGTCTCCGGTTCGTGCGGGTTCCCGTGAGAAGGGGATGCCTCCGCACGGCTGGGAGAAGTTCCCCTCGCCCGGGTGGTCACCATCCTCCCAATGGACCAGCTAAGCAGGATTTGAACTGAATAAAGTGTCGTTCTATCCCCCTTCCTGGCGCGCCAATCTGTTGCCACCCAGATCATCGTGGCCCGTAGCTGCTGGTGGTGCCGGGTGTTCCGCGTCCGCCCATGGGAGATGCCTCCGATGCCTCGGGACCTGTAAGAAAGCCAACGTCAGTGACCTGGGCCGGGAATTTCGGCGGGGGCACTCCGACGATCAAGTCAGTGACGATCCAGGGAAACATATCCTCCTGGTCGAGCCCCTCTCGATGAGCTCCATGCTAGGAGGAGTGAATATAGTGTATGAGAGTGCGAGTGAGCTGGAAGATGTGGTGGCCGAGATGATCTTGCCCTCCTGTCTGGCCTCTCCCCTTTCTCCTCTTTCTCTTTGTAATGGTTGTGTTGTTCTTGCTTGGAATTGGAATTGAAAAATGAGTGTTACCTCCCCTTTGCTTATACTGGCTGGGTCCTTTTTTCGTGGCTTGCCTCGGGGTTCTCCTATGTTGTTAGATGGGTATGACGTGATATCATGCCGTGAACAGTACGCCTTCTTTATTGGGTATCTGGGAAAGCTTCCACAAGCCTCTGACATTCTTTCGATTTGCCCTTCCTGGAAGCCTGGCAGGGCCTCGACTGTCACGCCGCTGCTCTCGGGAATCGCGCTCCTTGGTGGGGTCTTTTTTCCGGTCGTATGGCAAGCTGATAGGGGGCATAGTGCCTTGATGTGAGCTTCCTTTCCTCCTGAGGTGAATGGCGGCCATGGGCATTAATGGTGACGTGGTGGGTGCTGTCGTACAGTCCTCGAGGGGCCCACCACCATCTTCGGATAGGAGGTGCTGCTTCCTTGGCGGTTGACGTCTTGATTTGCGTTGGAAGCCGAGCTGGAAAGATGAGGCCCACTCGTAGGGGACCCGCCTTACAACGGCTCGGCTATGCGGAGAGTGGCCGAGCTCGGAACCAGGCCAAAGGGGCCCAGCCTTGACCGAGCTCGGGCTGGCTGAAGTGGATGAGGCGCGCCCAGGCCACGGGACCCGGCCTCGAGGGAGCTTCTCGTGGCGGAGGAGGCTTGAGCTCGACTCCGGACCGCGAGACCCGAGCTCGGGCTCGAGAGGTCTTCCTTCGGTGGTGTTTGAGCTTGGCTCTGATCTAGGCGTCCCGACCTGGCGGGTACCGACTTGGCGAAGGACAGAGCCCGGCTTCGACGGGCGGCCCTGTTGGCATGGGGGAGCTCAGCCCGGCGAAGGGGCCTATGAGTGGGATCCCGCGTGGCGTCCAATGAAGAGTCCACGTCAGGCTCCTTTCCTTATGTCAGCGATCCGGTCACATCACCTTCAATCACTAATCCCAGATATCCGGTATTAATCTATACCCAAAATTCGTCCAAATCCTTCCTGCTCAAAAGATTGATTTCCTACAATAATAAATAAATTCATTCAAACCAAATCCTAGTTTCACAAATTTTGAGGAAGAAGATTCCTCCCTGATTTTCTCTTTCCTTATCTTCCAAACCAAGATCCCTTTCCTCTCCCTTTCTTTCTCTTCTCCTCTTCCTCTTTCTTCCTTCTTCTCTTCTCTTTTCCCTTCTCTTTCTCTCTCTTCTGACTCTCTGCAGGCTCTTCCCTGCTTCCTGTTGACGTCCTGGTTAAAAAGAGAAGAAAAACCAATCCAAAATCACCTCAAACGTAATCTAAGAAATCCAAAACCATCAAAATATTTTCCCAGCCTCTGATTTGTGATCTACGTCTCAAACCACGTCCAAATCCGAATCCAAAAATCTTAGATCAAGTCTAAATTCCCTCGAATCAATCTCAGCCGTTCGATCCGGCAATCGGACGGTCCAGATCGCTCAGAAATTCCGTGGATCGTCGTGAGCCGTGCGAAACGGGCTGGAAAATATCCGGAAAATGCATGGAAAATTGGGCCGCGCAATGGTCATGGCCGGTCCTCTCTGGCGGGCCGGCAAGTCTTCAAACCCTTTTTTTTTTTTCTTTCTTTCTTTTCTGGGGTGTTACATTATGTGCACCAACCCAATACACAATCATTATGTGCCTAAATTTCTGTACACTTCTGCCTCTGCTATTAGATTGCCGTGCTATAACACTGTAATATATTGGTATCTTCCATGACATATTATCGCACAAAATATATGAATAATGGTGGAATGAAGCTAGAGAGGACGGTGTCTTATGAATGACGGGTTTAGATTGTATCTTTCAAGGATAAATGACCTTTTCGAGCAACTGTACGTAGTTATTAGATTGCACTCTGCGTAGCTTTCAATTCATCACGCAACTCTCCCTTTAATTCCCAGTTCAAATCACAAAATTGATATCATGCTTTGCAAGCTGTGCAAAATGTAATCCGAACCATTGAAATTGTTAAAAAAAAAAAATCAATCATTTTTCATGCAAATGGTATAGCCTGTATCCATGAATGGCGGCTTTAACTTTTTTTTTTTTTTTTCTAGCTCAAATATTTAGGAATTTTTCTAAGATGGCATAAGAAACCGATCGTACCATTTGCATTGGATAAATAAATGATCTTCTTTCATAACAGCAAATATTGGATGGCATCTTGCATTACTTTTGGAAGCAAGTATATGACTCTCAAAGCATGCAATATCTCAGCGTGCATTATTTTGAAAGTTACATTTATACCATCCAATTAATGATTGCTATCATGAAATAAAATCAATCATTCGTTATTGCTTGCTAAAGTTACAACCTGGTTCTGGTGATATACCTCAGAATTATTATTTCAAGATGGAGTGGCTAGCTAGGTCCTGGTCCATGTCACAAATGTGAGAGTAGGTGTATTTTTTTTTTTAATATTAAACGGCCTGAATTGGATGGGCTTCCACTTATCCCCATCTATGAAAGCTTGCTAGGCTCCAAAGACTCCAGAGAATGCCGGGCCCCAGGTGCTTCCACAAGTCATCTGTCTCTCCTGCCGGTGGTGAAATGGGTTGTCGGGCTCGATTTAAGGATCCAATCCCGATCCTAACCTGGACCTCTTCTTTTTTTTTTTTTAATGATAAAAAAAAGGGATAGGGATGGATAAATTCTGGTATAGCTACTCTCGTAGATTCACATCTTCACCGGATAATATTCGATTCAAGATATTCAGATTTTCGTAATCTCTCCCCATTTAATAATAAGTACATCAACCTGATACCACTAATACCCCGGCTAATAAAATGTGGACCTTTTTTTTGATTTTTTTTTTTTTTTTCGTTGAAGATGTTGCTTCGTCTCTTTCGCTCTCTCTCGACCACACATTTATTTTACTGCCAATCTAAAATTCCAAAAGACAGTTTCATTTTATCATTATAAAAATTTAATATTTTTAATATTTTTTTCTAAAAAATAAAATAAATATAATAATAATAATAATAACTCATGGAGGAATAATTCACCTGGAGCTTGATTACATGAAAAGAAAAAGTAATCGAGTACAAGATAAAAGCCTCTCTAGGTTGGGGTGATCCGCATGCTAGCTAGAGAAAAGAGATACATTGAATGGTTCACGGAGCTTCTCCAAACAAACTTAATTTGTAGAGTTACAAAAAGAGTAGTTGGCTCGAGATTATGCTCCAAGCCTCTTCTTTTTAAAGCTAATAATTGCAAAGATTGATTAAGAAGAATTGCTTATAGACTATCTCATGTCTACATCCTTCTTGACCAATCACTATTGTGGAACTGCCTTATTATTATTATTTTTTCCCCCGTATGTGGATCACTGTCTTCAATAATTCATTACTTATGCCTTATCTACTTGATGTTAATGCTTGATGATCGAGTTTCTGTACATAATCTTAATCAACTTGAATTCATATAATTATGATCATAATATGGCCACTGAATGCTATGCAGCTAATAAAACCATATATTAAAAAGGAAAAAAAAAACATAATGTTTCAACTCCTTTCCACAATAATCTCCAGTAATAGCATATTTTTTTTAACAGGAACAAAGAAAAAGAAGTTAGATCCCAACTTATGCTATGCATGCATGAATGACATAGAAATCAATAAGCGTGAATATTAATAAGCTAGAATATTTTCTCAAGAATGATAAATTTGCAAGAACAAGATGAACCAAGATGCTTACATTCAATAAAAAACTATGATAGCTATGACACACACAAAAGTAGAGTATAGATTATTTTACGAATGGCTTAGATTTACGAAGGAATCAAAATACTAGGTAAACACTTTTCCTTATATTATTTTTATTTTATTATTGTAATAAATTAGGTGGAGATTTATACTTCTTTTCTTGAAAAAAAATTTCATGGATCATCATTCCTTAAAAAATGATAATGTCCCTACAAGCATTACATACATACAAACCTGCATTCATGCATACCTACAAATGTTTATGTACATTCAAATATGATGATGGCTCTATAAATGCCATGCATGCATGCATGCACGCACGCACCTGGATAGAAGGTCTTTCATGGTATGTGTTTGCCTATTTGATTATTATAATACATTGCTAGAGTTTTTCTTTTTTGGTTAGTAAAGTACATCTCTAAAGTGTTAAAATAGCCCGTAGAGTATTGAAGGTGCCATTCTACATCAAAATTTCTGTGAAGAATTTGGGGGAAGCAATCATTGCAAACTTGTGTATATTTTGGGTTTTTGTTTCATGGTGGTCAAGGTCATGATCTTTTTGGTGGAAGTCACCTTTTTGTTGCTGTACAATAGTTACCAAACTTGGAGAATCAAAGAAAAGATGCATGACAACAATAGTTATGTTAGTATAGTGATTAGCACTTGCATAATGTGGAGCCTCCTCGAGCAGCATTCAATCATTTAAATTTAATATTAAAATAAATAAAACCCTAATGGTACAATCAGAACACTCACATTCAAGATTGATAATCATATGTTATTTGTAACCAGAAAGGAATGAAAAATATCTTGCCACACTCTACAATTTTGGCTATACACAATGCAAACATATGTATAGATGAACATAATTTAGATCCTCCCTCCTATCCAATCTCAAACTAGAGCCGGTCCAAACCCTTATATAATATGATATATACAAATAAAACAAGAATTGATTGATCTTCCTTCGTCAACTATTGGATCACATATTTTACAGGTTTTGAAGCATATCGATTGTATAGAGTTTTCAATCTATCTTTATCGATCTTGAAATAATCATTGCATGATCCAACGATTGATATCGTGAAAGAAAGGAAATCATTCCTTCATGCAAAAGACTCAATCCGAATCCAAACCCCCTATGGTCGACCTGCATCTAAAGGTCAATCGATATCTAAAGGCCAACCAGCTTCAAAAAGAATGAGAACGATAAAAAAAAAAGTTCGTTATTCTATTAGAACAACCACTAACTATTATAACAGGCTTAGGTTAGTTCTCAATGGAATAATGTTGGAACTAACCAAAAAACCCTTTCAACTAAATTCTGTTAAGGCCAATACCTATAAATATCGGTAAGAGAGGATCACCGGAAATAAGTAAGAATAGCTAGCTGAAGTATTCTCTCTTTTCTATCAATTTTTTTTAAGATTCTATATCTATTATCCCGAATCCTTGCCGACTTAAGCATCGGAGTGTTCCTCATCGAAAATCTTCTAGTGATTAGGTTTGTTTTGCCGGATCTCGCTAGAAATCTAATCGGATGAATCTCGACAACTTTGTATGAAATGTGCACTTATAATAATCTACAAGTTAGATCAAGCTTTTGAGGGTGAAAAGAGATTTTGCTCCAGCTGCCAAAAGGCTCACGTAATGAAGGCTCCAACGACTGGCACAGGTTGCCAGCACCGTTCGCGAGAAGGAATACGTCCCTTTTCTCTTAGATATCATTCGGAGTGGAGAATTCTTTGGGCTGCCGCTGTGTGGCAGTCACCCAAACATAAGAACCCAGCTGGTATCTAAGAGAGGGCTCCAGATAACCTCAGACTCATCCATCAAGTTTAAAGGCATGCAACGGGCTTGGGAACTCCAGGTAGGCATTCCTACGACATGGAAGAGAAGGTTGGGCCCTCCTGGTACAACTAGGAATTGTGGATGCTTGAAGTGCTACAGAAACTTGCATATAAAAAAAGTTTATTGCTGTCTTTGGAGGAATCAGCTAAGTAGCTGCCCCCACTTAGATTGGAGACAGCCTTTGATGCTAATGTGATGGGCTTCATCCATCAGGGAATTAAAGTAGGACATTTAAGTTACAATGTCACTACTATAGTTGAAAGTGCACGATATATTGATATACGGAGGGCTGAAAATGGATCGATCCAAAAGTCCATTATTTGGATCTGGGCTGGACCAGTTCAATAAATTTCGGACCAGTCTGAAATTGGTTCAGACCGTGGACAAAATTTTAAGCATATTCGACTAATCTTGGGGCTGTAAAATAGAGTCCATTTAATTTTTGGATCAAAGGGATGTCCGGATTCGATCAAAAAATTTTTAAAATATAATCTTTAGACCGATTCAATGAATTCTGTGCTGGCGCATTTTCAGTCCCGTCGCTCGTATACCCCATCTCATACGATATATTGATATCACTGTTCAGGACAGCGAAGGCTTTTCCACGATTCAACCTTAAAAACTTATAGTCCATCCAAACTTCCGACTGCTATATATAATATTTAAATGATTTTAATTCAAGAGATATCCTGTCATATGTGAATTATATATTGTATAACTATTCATTAAAAAAAAAAAAAAAAAACAACTTTACATTAAATCTCTATCAATTGGTGGAATAATTAATATTTTTGTAATAAATATGGTTGTTATATACTCTTTTTATAAGTGTAACAAGGATAATGGAAGGGGTCCATTACTTAACTAGATTGGCATTATTCATACCTTGTCATGAACCAGCACCCTGTAAGCTAAATGATCAAGCATGAAGTAGCAAAATGGCTCCCCATGCTTTTCTTTTTTCGGGAGGGGGTTTAATATGTAACCTGTACTTCTTTAAATGAATTAACGAGGTGTTTGGCCGCCCAGGACCGGACGATGGTTCCGGGGAGGGGCTGGGGGCCCCGACGCCAACGACAAGGGAAGGGCCAATAAAAAATTAATGGGAATCCAACCCTAACCACCCCACGCCCTCCTTGATACATAAGAATGGACCGAGACCATCCCATTTTTTGCCCATATACATCACGCGACCAGCCACCCATTTCTATCTCTTTTTCCTCCCCCCCCTCCTCCTCTCCTTTCCTCGCATTCTTCCTCCTCCGTCCATAGAAGACCGACCCACTCAGATCCCCTGCAGTAACCTCCTACCCTTCTCCACCTTTCTTTCTGACTGCCCTCTCCTCCTCCTACCATTTTATACCGATATTTCTTCGTTCATATCTATACCTGCCTTTCTATCACCCTTGCCGTCTCCGTCCATTTATCTCTCTCTCTTGCTGCCTTTTGGTTTGTGAGGTGTCTGGGAGTTTGGAGAGATGAAGGTTCGGTCTTTGTTATCTTTGATTCCTTCTTTTCATCAAATGAGATGCTATTCTAAAGGCATGATTTTTTTTTTTTTTTTTTTTTAATGGAATCTATTTTCACCTTCATGCCTTTTCAAGATTTTACCATGACGTACTTCAGGGATATGAAGAATGATTCTTAATTTTCATATGCTTCGGTCTTCTTTTCATTCATAGTTTTATTTCTTTATTATGATAAATGTTGGGCATGGTGGTATCTTAGTCAAGCCTCATGTTTCAGAAAGGAAGATTATAATTTCGTGGGCTGTTGCTATTCAAGCATGTTCATGTTTGTTATTTCCTTTTCTTCTCTCCCTGATTTGATAATTAAGCTACCGGGAGATTAATCACTGCTGAGCCAGGTTTGCTACCGGATATTTTTTTTTTCTTTTTTCCGGGTTATATTCCCTGTATCTGTTCTTATTGCTCTGTAATTTAAAAACAGGGGACCTATGTTTTTACTCACATCCACCGGTGGTGATCAAGAAAACCATCTCAGAATTTCTTCTGATTTATAAGTTTTCATTGCAGAAAATTGTAGTGACACTGGATTTGCATGATAACAAGGACAAGCAGAAGGCACTCAAGGCTGTCTCCACCATTCATGGTATCATATCCCCTTCCTCTCTTGCTACAACTGTTCTTGTAGTAGTGCTCGTATCATATCTTTTGACTCACAATCACTTGAACGGTACCATGAATTCCTATCACACACATATATAGAAGGAAAATAAATAAAGAAGCTAGATTACATGTTATCCTACTTTTGATTTCATAGGGATCGATTCCATTGCGATGGACATGAAGGAGAAGAAACTGACAGTGGTCGGAGATGTCGACCCGGTCGATGTTGTTAGCAAACTCAGAAAATTCTGGCAGACCAGTATATTCTCTGTCGGTCCAGCGAAGGAGCCCGAGAAGAAGGACGATACAAAGAAGGAGGAAGCCAAGAAGGAGGACTCCAAGAAGGAAGAATCTAAGAAGGCCGAAGAGGGCGAAAAGAAGATTACTCCTCACGAGCAGATGATCATGGATCTCGTCAATGCCTACAAAGCTTACAATCCTCACCTGACCACAGGTTACTACGTCCAGAGTGCGGAGGAAAATCCAAATTCTTGTGCAATCCTGTAAGTAATTTGCATGGGAACGGTGAAGGTTGTAAATAATTGTTGAGAAGTAGTAGTTTGAGCCTTCCCGACCAGTCCTATAGGGTATGTTTAGTGGTGGATCAAGTTTTGAGCTTTTGGTTTTTCTAGGAATTATGTAGAATACCTCTAATTAAATTTTGGCATCCTTATCTTGTTTACGAGTATGTATATGTCTATAAGAAATGGCTTTAAGAAACTTTGATATCTAATTTTATGTCATATTCTCATTTCTCGGAATTTCATCTTTCATTAAAATAAGTGGGAATATAAAGCTATTGGATTTACCAAACCAATCAGTAAAAATATATCCGCGTGAATCAACTTCTTGGATACTGTTTGAAAGGTGCATGCATTGGTTCTATAATGATTGGTTTATATGTCGTTGGTCCTCCCAATTAATTCTTCCAAAAACGTTCATTTCAACATTGTGGACCGGCTCTTGCTTTACGCATAAGACAGGCCGTACAAGTCTTTGGCCATCTCAAGCATTTGGAGCAATACAAGAATCCCCCCTTTTTTTTTTTTTTTTTTTTTTTTTTTTTTTTTTTTTTTTTTTTGATAGAAAAAAGATGGGAAGGAGTTAGACCCGGACGTGGCCATCCCCAGACGGTCCCCTAACTCTAGCCAGGAAATATCCGATACACGATGCATATTAATTTTTCATATTAATTTTTTCGCAGCCGTTCCTCATCCGAAGATGAGCACGTCAACCTGATTATTATTGGCGTCGACCGGATGAACAGGAATTAAATACTTTTTGAGAAGGAAAAAAAAAAGAATTAAATGGTATAATACGGAGAAAAATAAAAAATGAAAGAAGATTGTTTAGCTACGGTTCAATTTCAATGCTAGGAAAATTTGATTGGGCCTTGCATGTCAAAGCCCCCGGACTGACCATGGTAAATTCTTGCAAGAATTCCATAACCACAATTACTGGTAGCGTTAATCATAACCACAATTACGATTTAGCAATGGCATCAAAGGATATCCGGAAGAACCGTCAGTTGTCACTAGAAAGTGAGGTAGCTCAAACCATGCAAAGCTAAACAGTGCAAAACTCTCTCTCTCTCTCTCTCTCTCTCTCTCTCTCTCTCTAAAGGTTTTACCTGTCATTCTACTGGATGGCGAGATCACCAGTTGACGTGCTACAGAAGGGGCCCTTGAGAAAGAAATATAAGCAACGAATGACGCCTAGAAGGTTCTAATCACTTGATAAAGGCCATGAATATAATAATTATTATTATAATCATCAAATTCCTGGTAGGTATATACCAGGATCGGCTCGGATGGGCCGAGTAAGTAGGAATAAAAAGTGACCACAGGGCCTCTAGAAGCGTCTCAAGATCCTTCAAAAATTAAATAAACGAAGTTTGGAGAACAGATACCAAACAAGGAAAAACAAAATGATCAAGTTTCTTGGCTCAAAATTAGCTCATCATCGGAGACCTTCTCTCACATATTTTTAGGTTCTTTTAATAACCAAATTTTATTGGAAGGTAACCTTATTCTATAACATATAATAACTTTTTTTTTTTTGAGACTAATCTCTTTTTGATTTAAAAAGTTGTTATGACATGCTGTTAACTGCATCAGAAAGAAGTTAGTCTTAATAAAAAACTGTAGAGTTATTTTTTAATAGAATTCGGTTACTATCTTCATGGGATAAATTAATTCTGAACCAAAAAAACTTTATCATTTTATTTTTTCTTGTTTCCTGTCTATTCTCCAAACTCTATTTAAATATCGGAAGGTCCTTTACAGAAAAAATTTTGATCAAGAACTTTCTTTATATGTGATGGATATTTTCGAGATCCTACCAAAAGACTCTTCTGGTAGCCATGTGGTAAGTTTTTGTTCCCCACTTATTTGGCCCATCTGGATAAGTCCCTAGCATTGGGGTTTGGCGGCAATATATATAATTGTTGCCCTTAATCTTCGCTGCCTCGTTAAGTCCTAATTAAGGCATGCGTTCCTCCATTCTTAATGTGGGATTATATTATCTAGCGTCGGCATCATTTCGATTTGCATGCTGTAATGCTTCGATTTTATTATATTTTTTATTTGTTTGAGTAAAGAAAATATCAATATTTTAACACAACATGGAGAATTGTTAAACATAGATAACTAGAGGATGATGCCAAATGTACCTACTAATCCTCTATATTTTGCCATACTTGGTAGTTGTGCCGGTAACAATTGCCACTGCCACGGCTAGTTTTTTTCAACACTAGTTCGGTGGCGGTGGGAGTCTCTCGTGAATCGTGTCATCTTCTTCGAGAGTTTTTATTGGGTTTCTCTGTTTTTCTCTGGGTTTCTTTGGGTTTTGGAGAGCTTGGGGTGTTTGTCTTCCTTGTGTTAGTGGTGCTGCTGGGTGGTTGCATGATGACGGAGTCTGGATCTGGAGGTAAGGGTTCAGCTTCGGACGGGAAGGACGATTCTGGCTTTGGTGGGAAGGATAGCCGGTCTTGGGCTGAGGTGGTGCATGGACCACCTCATGCTCCGGCATGGACTTCTTATAAGCTTACTGAGGAGGAGTTGGAGAAGCTCCTAGCTCAACTTTTCCAAGGTTTTGATCATCCCGGAGAGGCTTATGGAGGATTCAAGGAAGAAGTGGGAGGGCCTTGTGGTCACCTTCCGCAGTCTCGGCTGCTGGGTTCAGGCTCTCCGGTTGGTGAAGGAAGTTCGAACGAGACTGCAGCTGCCAGTCGACCCTGAGGTTTTCCCTGTGGGTGACGACCATCTGGTGCTCCGGTTGGCTTCCACGGATGACTGCAACAGGGTGTTGGCAGCAGGGTCCTGGTACGTTGCCGGCCAACTTATGGCGCTGGCACCATGGCAGCATGATTTCATGCCGGGAAGGAGCCCGGTGAACCATACCGTTGTGTGGATGCAGTTGCCGGACCTTCCTTTGGAATTCTGGGAGACTTCTGCCATCATGGCCGTTGCCAGAGAAGCTGGTAAGCCTCTCTCCTTGGACACTTTCACCGATCTCATGCGGAAAACTGGCTTCGCTAGGATCCGCATGGAGATAGATGCCTCGCGACCTCTGCTACCGGGGGTGTTGATCCAGGGGAGAACATAACCCTTCTGGCAGCAGTTTGTGTACGAGAGCCTTCCTCCGGTTTGCTTCCGATGTGGAAGAATCGGTCACGAGGTGGCCGACTGTCAGTTCCTATTGGAATAGGGGAAGGCTGCTCCGTCTTCTCCAGGGCTGTGCTCAGGTAACTTCGTTGATGCATTGGGAGACAAATCCACGGAGGGATCGGCTCCTAAGATCTCTAGGGAGGGGGAGCTCCTTGCATTCGGTCCTTGGCTGACGATGGCGAAGGTACGCCCAGGACGGGGGGAGGGTCTTTATCTGGACCAGGGGAGCAGGTGGATCGTGGCAAGGCCCCAGCTTCCTCATCGGACCCGCCTTCGTCCTCTCCTTCCAGATCTTCTCCTAACAGACATTCATCCACTCCGACTTCTCTGCTTGACTCCGAAGGCTGGCAAAAACCGGCGAAAGTGGCAAGGAGGAAGTCGCCTACTCACTCGGATTCCGGCGAGAAGGACGGGGACAACTTGACTAAGGAAGTGGGGGGGAGCTTCTTTGCTCCTCTGTCGGACTCCATGCAGATTGTGCCATTGAATGAAGATCGCCATGACCTGCAAATGGTGGATTATGGCACCATCTTGCTGAAGAGAAACCGGAGCCATTCCATATCTCCCTCTCCATCCTCGGTGAAGCCAGCTGCTATTCCGCCAGACCAGGTAAACCCCTCAAAACCATCTGTGAATGATTCTGAAGGTGCAACTCTGGGGACAATGGGTTCGTCTTCCTCGTTGGGGGTCCAGGAGAATAGGAGGAGGGAAAAGCGTGAATGGCGGAGGGTAGAGGGCAAACACGGGCTGACGAAGGAGGAGGGAGGTTATGGGGGTAAGGTCTTGGCTGAGGGAGGAGGTTCCTCTTCCGTGGGTGTTCAGGCTGCCTCCCACGAGGAGAGGTCTGGGGGGGAGAAAGATGGTGACCGGGCTCCTTTGAAACCCAGTCTAGTTTAGGGGAAGGAAGGGAGCTCTGAGAGAGAAAAAAACTTGTTGGAGGGGGAGCAACGGGCTGCGGGGGGATCGAGGGAAGGAGTTGGGGGCAGGGTTGTGTTGCAGGGAGTGCAAGGGAAGGGAGGTATTCACGGTGGAGGGGGAACTGGGCATGCATGCACTCGATTGAAATCTCTTGCGAGAATGTCGGTGTCTGTGCTGCAGGCTTCATCAGGCAATCAGATACTTAAGGCCGAGGCTGCCTTTGCTACCTTACACCAGTATGCTTTGGAAGATAATGATGTATTATCCTTGCCTCAAAATGATAAGGGCGTGACTGAATCTTCCGAACCTGGTATTCAAGCTGATAAAGTCTTGAAGCGCCCTGCCAGTCTAACTTCGCACCAGGGGGGACATGATTCAGTACGTGAAAAGGTGAAACTCGTCCTGGGCATAACCGAGAAAACTTCTGGGAAGCAGGAACTGGTTAATATTATTGTTAAACAAGTTTCTGTAATTAATAGACTTGAGGATGGACAGGGGTCCGTCCCCAAGCTTTGACTGGTACCTATGAAAACTCTTATCTGGAATGTCAGGGGGACGAAAAAACCCTCATTCTTATCTACATATCATAGGTATTTGCAGATACATCATCCACATATTTATGTCTTATTAGAGACCAGGTTATCTGGTCCTGCTTTGAACAGTCTTAGGTGTCGCCTTCTGATAGATTGGGATTTCTACTCTATTCCCTCCCAGGGTCTGGCTGGGGGCATCATTGTCAGCTGGGACTCCATGGCTCTGAAAGTTGATATTTTTCATAGATCTTGTCAGATGGTTGCTATTGTTGTTTCTGAACCCAACAGGCCTTCATGGCTCCTTTGTGCTATTTATGCAAGCACGTCATATACGGAGCGAAGATTGGTCTGGAAAGAGGCTTCTGCCTTGGTTGATCAGGGGATTCCTACCATGGTGGCTGGGGACTTTAACACAATCCTGAGGCCGGATGATAAGCGGGGAGGTAAACCCTTCCATCCAGATATTGGCACAAGGGAATTCTCTACCTTTATCTCGGACAACGATCTTATCGACCTGGGGTTTGTGGGTCCTCGGTACACTTGGTGCAATAACCGAACCGGCCATGCCAGAGTGTGGGAGAGACTTGACAGATACTTTGCCACGCCATCTTGGCTGTCTCTTTACCTTGATCATAGTGTTAGCCATTTGACCAGGATTTCTTTCGATCATGCGCCCATCCTCCTATCAATTACTGTCCCCCCTGCTTCTGCCAAATCTAATAGATTTGAAAAGTTTTGGCTCTCCTATCCCAAAGCCAAGCAAATTACTAGGGAGGTTTGGAGAATGCCAGTTCGGGGGGATGCGGCATACCGGATGTCCAGGAAATTGGAGCTTCTGAGAAGACATCTTCTGTGGTGGAATAAAGTGGAAGTTGGCAACCTACTAAACCAAATCAAGAAGGCTGAGGATACTATTCATCTATTGCAGACCAAAGAAGATGCCCAAGGCTATTTATCCGATGAAGACCTTCAGGCTTTGCGCACTACTCTTGCCACTCACCATACCCTCCTTCAGAATCAGGAAACACTATGGAGACAAAAATCTAGGGTTAACTGGCTGAGGGAGGGAGACAGAAATACCCTGTTTTTTCATCCGGCCACTATTATCAGGAGGCATACCAATACCATTCGGGCTCTGTATTCTGACCACGAGGGGTGGATGGAGGATGCTGATAGTATCAAGAGCGAATTTCTTTATTATTTCATGACCAGGTGGACCGTTCCTACTCCTACTAATTTTAACATTTCTTCTGTTCCTCTCTAGAATTTGGTTACTATTCTTCAAAATTATGATCTGCTGAAGCAGGTAACAGAAGAAGAGATTAAATCTACTCTGTGGTCTTTGGCGGAGGATAAAGCTCCGGGACCTGATGGTTATCCACCTTTCTTTTTTCGAGCTGTCTGGGAGATTCTGAGGGCTGATATGGTAGTAGCTATTCAGCTCTTCTTTAATACAGCTACCATGCCCCCTGATTGGAAGCATACTTATATTGCTCTTATTCCGAAGCGTCAGGATCCTTCTATGCCTTCATATTATAGACCTATCAGTCTTTGCAACACTCTCTACAAAGTTTGTGCTAAACTTCTGGCGAATAGAATGAGACTTATTCTTCTAAAGATTATCAGCCCTAAACAAGGTGCTTTTATAGGAGGACGTAATATCTCCGACAACATTCTTATTGCCCAGGAATTTATGCACGACCTTCATGCCGCTTCGCGCCGCCAGAGTCTGATGGCTATTAAGCTCGACATGGAGAGAGCCTATGATTGTGTTGACTGGTACTTTCTTATTAAAGCTCTGGAGGATTTTGGTTTTCAATCATCCTGGATTTCCAAAATTATGTCTTGTATAAAGGCCCCTGCATTCTCTATTCTCATCAATGGACCCCCTATGGAGTTCTTCCAATCATCCCATGGGCTGCGCCAAGGTTGCCCCCTATCCCCCTATGTATTTATTTTTTGTGCTGATTTTCTATCTAGATCCATTTTCCAGGCAGTGCGAGATTCTCAGATCCATCCTTATATTATGGGACCGGGAACATTCCTGGTCTCCCATCTTTTATTTGCGGACGACTGCCTGTTGCTTGGCCGGACTTCCCTGGCTAATGCGAGGGGCTTCAGGAGGATAGTTGAGCAGTACTGTCATGCTTCAGACCAGAGGATTAATTTTCAAAAGTATGGGATATACTTTAGTCCAAAAACTACCCTCGGCGTCCGGACCAGGATCACCCACTTGTTAGGCATTCAGGAGCGACAAGGACTGTTGCATTATCTGGGTATTCCTATTTCTGGTACCAGGCTCACCACGCTTGACTGCGCTCCCCTTGTGGCTTCTGTTACGAACAGGATTGGAGGTTGGCAGGCCAGATCTTTATCAGCCATGGGCAGGCTCACTCTGGTCCGGTCGGTATTGGCTTCTCTTCCTGTTTATCTTCTCTCTAATTCCTTTATTCCCATGAGGGTCATACTCAAGATTGAGCAGATGATTCAGGCTTTTCTCTAGAACTCCTCTTCTGATCGGAGAAGGATACATCTTATGAGCTGGGAAAATGTCTGCCGACCGATGCATGAGGGGGGGTTGGGCATCACTTCTCTTCTTGCAAGGAGAGAGGCTTTTATGACCCGGCATGTCGCCAGGTTTTTTCTATGTCCGGACATCATGTGGTCTTCTTTCATGAGGGCCAAATATGGCGACATACCTCTGTATCCCGGTGATTGCTCTACTTCTGCGAGGAGGCCATCGATTGTTACGAGAGAGATAATTGCCAGAGCCCCGATTGTTGCCACCCAGATCTCCTGGGTGCTTGGAGATGGCCGATCTGTTAGCTTCATGAATGATTCCTGGATATCGGACATTCCTTTAAGTAGATGGCCCACCTTCATCTCTGTGTAGACTCCGGCCGCTATTACCGTAGCGACCTCCACACACCGGGTCTTTCTTCTTGGGACAAGGATAGGGTTTTGTCAATTTTTGGGGACATCCTTGGATATCGGGTCCTGTCTATTCCACTTCCGGTCCATCCTTGCTCTGATATTAGAGTTTGGAGACACACTACCTCGACCAGGGTGCCTATTAGGGATCTCACTCCTACACCTGATCAGGATCTTTATATTTCTAGGAGCTATCGATGGATTTGGACCCTCCCGGTGCACCATAGAGTTTCACTCTTCATATGGAAACTCGCTTGGCACCGCCTCCCCATGCAGGAGTTTATCACTTCTAGAGGGGTCCATATCACTCCTAAATGCCCCTTTTGTGGGATTCAGGTGGAGACGCAGACTCATGCCATATTTCATTGTGGTCGCGCTAGTTGGATCTGGGCTCTAGCGGGTTTCTGTGGTATACCGGCTCAGCCTGATCACATTCTGGATACTTTTTATACCTTGCTACGGATGGCGCCTATGATCTAGGTTTCATTTATTGCTTATCTGGCATATCATATTTGGAGTTCTAGGAATGACCAGATTTTCACATCTTTGAGGCATTCCCCTATGATTCTGGTTGAGAGGGCCAGGATAGCTGCGATGGAGTATTGTAGGTCGGCCTTGATGTCGGCTGGGATCTGGGGTTCCCCTCTCGCTCTTCGAGCGACCCGGAAGGTTTTTATTACCTGGGAACCCCCTCCTCCGCCCTTTGTCACTATTAGTTTTGATGGGAGCCTCTGCTATAGGATGGGCGGAGCTGGTTTCATTATTAGGGATTCATCGCTGGGTTTCTTGGCGGCTGGGGGTACCCCTTGTTTTGACTCTTCGGTGCCGGTCCTTGAACTTTATGCTGCATGGGTTGGGATCAGATATGCTCGTCGGGTACTAGGCCTAGACCATCTTATCATTGAGGGAGATTCTGCCACCGTCATTTCTTGGATCTCGCAGACTTCCTCTACACAAGTGGCTCATCCGATCGTCAGGGACATTAGACTGATGTTTCAGGCTTGCTCTTCACTGACGATCAGACACATATTCAGGGAGGCTAACTCAGCAGCCGACTGGGTAGCCTTTTATGTTGCTCAGCACACGGACTCTATTTTGTGGACTGATTGGCAGACAGCCCCTGTACAGCTTAGGAATATTTTGCTCTCTGACTCCTTAGGTTGTATTCATCTACATTCAGTTTAATGAATACACCATTTTATTAAAAAAAAAAAAAAACTTGTTTTCGATGTTCAATATCTAAACCGTCAAGTAAAAAGTGGAAAAAAAATTACCTGGAAGTTTAGGACTGTTAGATGTTCCATCTTCTATACGGTTGTTTCGTTACCATACTTCAAAAATATGCAGCTACAATGGTTATGAAAGCTAGCTCTCCAAAGTACTAACATCATTATTATAAGAAATGTCAAGTACGTATCCTCGGTGCAATTCTTGCACCGCGGGGTTATCATATACTATTATGGATGGTCATCACATTGTTTATCCGGAGAAGGGTGGTGTGAAACCTAGACTTTTTTGACCTCCGTAAGTTGAAGTCGACAGTCCTGGTCGACTTTAACCTAGCACGAAAAAAAAAAAGAGAAAAGAACACCAAAACAGGAGAAGAAATTCTTACTTGTCTGAGCAAAAACCTTGCCGGGCAGATCGACAAGGATGCCGTAGTTAAGTGGGAGAGGGCCAACAGAGCGACAAGAATGGGAAGGGCACTTGATCAGCCAAGTAAACTCATCGTGCGGCGATGCTATCCTCTCCGAGGCTCTTTTTTAAATCCCATCCCTCATCGCCCCCAATTGAGTCAAGGCCGAGCCTCTATGACTTTCTTTCCCCTCTCCGGTGGCTGACCACCTCCTGAATTGCCACTGATAAGCCTCCTTCTCCCTTAGCCTTTGATTAATGGTTTCGTGGCATGGTGGCAGCAAGGGGAGCGGAGCCCCACTTTTCTCCTCCCGAGTTCTTTGTTGGTGGCTAGGCCGGTGACGGCTATGCCGCCCTGACCTCCGCTCCATCTGGTCATGCTTCGATGGACCACTACCTTATCCCTCCCCCTCTTCTCCCTTCCTTGGTTCATGGGATCGGGGAAAGCTGTTAGGGCCAAGCCAAAGAAAAAAAGAAAGCAAGGAAAAGAAGAAAAAAAGTAAAGTAAAGAAAAGAAAAGAAATAAATAAATAATAATAATAATATAAGAGAAGAGAGAAGTGAGAAGAGGAGGGAGAAAGAGGAGAGAGATAAAAAGAGAGATAAGAGAGAAAAAGAAAGAGCAAGATAAATAAATAAATATATAGAAAGGGAGATCTAAAAGGTTTCTGTCATAGGGATTGTGAAAGTTACGAAGTTGGGATCTGGGATTAGTAGGTGGATTACTGATGAAACCCAGGTAGAGGGTCCTAGAGTTATAACTATTATATCATAGAATTGTTTAGTAAAAATAAGATTATTATTGTAAGAGGATAATTTTTCGAGCAGGAGGGCATTGAGTAAGTTCTATAGCACCTAGATCGAGAATCCAGGTACAGATTGATATTGGATGTATCAAATCTATCTCTAGTAAAAGTGAGGATTTCTGTTTACGATCACCAGTTTATAAATATATTTTACATGACATGATGTTGATTCTTGGACATGAGTATTGGCATGCATGAATCATTGTTTATGTATTATATATTTCGATTTTACATAACGGATATTTATGATTGTCGGTATTATTACTCATATTTTTTATATGATATGTTCCTATTAAATACAATTATTTTTGGATAATTTGGATTGTGATACCGGTTATTGTAAATCTTGAAAAGAACATAATTTGACAATATATTTGAGATTTGATAAAGTGATAATCAAGAGGAAGGGATGTTTGGACTAGCCATGCAATCTTGAAAAGAACATGATTTAATAATATGTTTGAGATTTGATAAGATGATAACCAAGAAGAAGGGATATTTGGACTAGCTATGCCATGGATATGACTATGATTATTGAGATTGCAAGTCATGGGTTGAAGCATGAAACCGAGATTACTAGTCACAAGCTAAAATGTGACAATGAGATTGTCAATCACAGGCTGAAGTATGATGATTAGATTGCTAGTCATAGGCTGAAGTGTGATACTGAAATTGCCAGTCATAGACTAAAGCATGACCATGATTAGTTCAAAATCTTAAAGAAGATGGAGGACTAAACTATAACATAATAATGAAACATGGTTTTATCAAAAGTTTTATTACATATGGTGGTTAAGTTATTTTGGTTGCATGACATGATTTTTTATGATTTTTTATATAACAATTATTTTCTTATTATTTTCAAATCGTATTACTGTCAATATGACTATATGAAATCCTTACTGGACTGTAAAACTTATATCTCTATTTTCTTTCCTTCTTAAAATTGTGCAGGATATTCAAGCTTGGTGGTGGATCGGATTCGTGATGAAATGATGAATAGATAGAGAGTCACCATACCGATCAGATGATTGAAGAGTGACCAAATTTGCAATTAAATGAGTTGCATTATTTTCTTTATATTAGGTTTTTCTCTTATGAATTGTGATCAATAATATTTTAGAAAATTGAAGTAATGAAAATTTTTAAGGCTTTGCATGATCTCTTAGGATATATTCTAGAATTTGCATGGCCAGTTATGTGGCCAAACCGGGTGGATTCGGATAAGTGGCCCTTGTTCTTTTCTAAAATATGACAAGTCATTGTTAATTCGGTATATGGTTCATCGTGAAGATGAAGGGAAGTCACCCATCTTCAACGTAGATGCCATGATGGCCAATCTAAGAAAAATATTGATTTTTATTCTAAATAATTTAACTAAGAAAATTCTTTCTTTTGCTTAAGTTGCACTGCCTAGTTAGTGTAAGCTTTTGCAGCTTAAACCATGGAAGATGCTCGGATGGTTCCCAAATTGCCAGCCTTTTGACCACCTTAGCAAGATGATTTCACGGCCATATATACTTGCGGAATTTGTTACAAGTGATGAACTCTCTGCATGCCTAAGAAGACTTAAAACCAAGTCTAATCTCTACCACATGAAACTTGGTAATATAACATACAACCCTCGCAGATAAGCTGTAAGACGTAGCATCAGCCTAAATGATGATTAATTAACACTAATCTTGTTTCTTTGGGTTTGTTTGTGGAAGTTTTCTGTTGTTTTTAGCATTGCTAGCTCCAACCACGTTTAAATAAAGAGAATGGGAAGGGATTACTCCTATGAATTAAGTTTTAGATGACGGGCAACCCATTCTACGTACTTCATTGGAATTAAACTATCAAAGTACTAAATATTATCAAAAGATACTTTCTTACTTTCTCATAAAGTTAGTACTCCAATCCATTAACTTTAACCTTATCAAATGGTGTTAAAAGTTTTTAGTTTAGATGATTTGGCACCCATCTTTTCGTAGAAGTGGACTAATTAGAACTTGATTAATTGGTGGCAAACAACCACCATGTATCTTTAAAAAAAAATCTATCAAATAGTGCTTGCAATTGGAAATCTTACTTGTTGCCTCTCTTCCTCCTGAACCGGGCTCGGCGGACGCGCTGGAGGGCTCCTCGATTGGGCAACCTGCAAGAAGTCCCGAGATGCTGGAGGGGGCTCCGGCGGGGGACACTCCGATGCTTAAGTTAGAGGAGGGTTGGAGCAACAGAACGGGAAGAACTCTAGAAAAGAATCAGAATGGGGAAGAAGAACGTTACCCTTCACGGAGGTCTCCCGGATGCCTTTTATAGGCACGGAGTGCTGCTAAATTCTGTTGGAAAGTAGGCTGGGAATATCCGGATATGCCCCCAGGAGAATAGGTGTGGCGGCGAGATCGTGGGTGGCGACATGCCAGGTGTGTCAGAGTAGTGGCCACGCGTTGGAATTTGTTATAACAGAATGTCAGAACTGTCGGAGAGGAAAGGTTCCTGGAAACTTCGGACGGTCCCTTCAGCAGTGGGTCGGCTGGCTTCCCAGAAGCCGACCGGTGAGTTCAGCAAGATCTCAGGAGCCGATCGCGGCAATCAAAGGGCCGTTGCACGGGCGGTGAGGCACCTGTCAGCCCTCAAAATCTCCGGGTTGGCTCTTTGGAAAAGTCGACCGGGAAATCGGGCTCCGCGCGGGGATCAGCAGACCGGACACCGAGAGCCGGTCCGACCGGGGACTAGCCGAATGGGCGCATCATCACTCATCTAGCAAATGTTTATGTTAATCCATCAGTGAAAGCACCAACTCCTAGCATTATACAACTCAAAGTTGATATGAGCTTACAATGGAATGGAAGAGGAGGGAGTGGCAAATTGGCACAATTCCATTCGCTGCTTAATACCATCCTAATGGGCAAAAGGAAGCATCCATCACCCGGTTTAGACCAAACAAAATGCTATCTTACCTAAATTTGTGCCCTCGTGCATATTAAACGGGATTTTGTGGCCATAATCTGCAGCCCCTGTTGTCAGCCTAACTAACCCTACTCTTTGGCCGGCAGATCGATTGATTAGATGTGCAACAACTTAACCATACAAACAACTCGGGGAGGATAAACTCAGAGTCATGTAGATAATACTGATGATGATGACGACATTGGTGATATGAAACGATTCTTTGCTACTCCCCAACAAAATCATTACTTTTAACCATGCTTTTTGTCAACTGACTTGAGATGATTTGAAACCCAAAGCACAAATGGCCAAAGCTCTCCAACGTGGAAGGCCCATCTTCAAGTATTCCAAAGAAGATAGCTAGCCTTCGAAGTCAGTTGATGCCTCTAGTTTTCTAAGGTCCAAACGCAAGCTTATTAGCACCTCTCCTTTTCCGTGGCTTGTGGAGATCTTACGCTCCTATTCTTTAAAAAAAAAAAAAAAAACATTTGCTTGACTATAATTTTTCCATTGTTCTCAGGAGATAAACGTATCATGATCTTCTAATTAGATAAGATATATACGTAGAAAGTAGTAACTCGTATCATTATAAATTAGAATTGGTAAACGCATCTTCAAAAGCCAGCTTGTATCCTGTGGATCGATATTGTACATTTTATGAGAAGAAAAATGTGCTGTTATGGTCGTTTTCAGACCACCATGATAATAATATATATATATTGTTGGTGATCACGCCATGATAATGTAGACATGGCATACCATGGGAATCTAATCAATCCATGTATGATGGTATAATGGAAAGCAAACATGGTTATTGATGTGCAGCATCAAGGCTAATGGAGCTAATATGGATTTGGCCTAGTGGACCGAAACCAATCCTTTTTTTTTTTTTTTTTTTTATAATTTTTTTATTTAAATCTTAATTTTTTATAGTGGTAACTTATTGTTTTGCTCTTTTTATCTTTTGTTAAAGGACGGTGGGAGAGAAATAAAAACAATTTTAGAAATCCATGACAAACATCTAAAAAAAAGTCTTACAAAAATTTTGAACACGCAAACGTTCCACTAGAAGATTCGCATGAAGCGTGATGCGTGACGCTTGCAACTTGCACCAACCTCCAGAATATTAAAGGATGCGATTGGCGGATTTGTCGTTGCTAGAATAATATCGTTAAGATTAATGGGGGGACTGAACAATTTTAAACTATTGAAGCCAGTGAGTACTCATCCCCATCCTCCAAAAAAAAAAAAAAAATGGACTGAGGTCCGAGGGATTACCAAGGCCACAAATTAAGGTATGTCTTGGTAGGTTTAAGGGACATTCAACAGACAGAAAAAATGGTTTCAGGCGCATCGATACCCGGACTATAATCTGAATACAACAATAATAATAATAATTATTATTATTTGTTGTGTCTCTAACTAAATTAACTTCGTTGTACAGTAACTTTGTGGCGAAAGTCAGATGATCTTGGAGTCCCACCAAAGCCTCATGTTTTGGTCACCAAAGCACAATGCTTTTGGCATAAAAGGTAAAAGAAATGGGTAGATTTTCAAGGTATGCTGATGTGATCAAATCATGAAATGTGCCAACTAAACCAATTTAAGAAATCCTAAGGGACTATTTTAATAGATGTCTTCGTTGATTCTGTTCAAAGCTTCATGAATTCTGTGAATTCTGTTCCTGTTAGGAGCTTGCTTGACTGAACTACCGAGCTAGACGACATACTGTACGGACCAAGGGAGATGGGAGTTGATTGGAGACCTTGATGTTCCTTCCTCGCCGGTGGATGATGGTTGTCGAAACTCAGATACGGTTATAGCTGGATAGATTGCACCCGATTAATAGCTAAGGAAAGAGGATCGCGATTGGATCACTATAGTGAAACAGATCATTAACGACGCTTTTTTAGATATTTCTCGATACTTTTAAGCATCGGCAAGAAATCTCCTGACGCTTCTTAAAGTATCGCAAAAGTATCGGCTATGTAAGCATAGGGACACCACCTGCCAACGTTTTAAAGCGTTGCTAAATTTGAAGTTACCGACGCTTTAAAGTGTCGCTGGGTTTTAAACCTAGCGATGCTTTTTAAAAGTGTCGCTGGATTTTAAACCTAGCGATGCTTTTTAAAAGTGTCGCTAGGTTTGAAACCCAGTGACGCTTTAAAGCATCGTTAGTTGCTAAGATAGCGATACTTTAAAGCATCGACAAATTTATTTATTTTTTTTAAAAAAAATATAGCTATATGTTGCAAACCTGTATATATTAAATGCATACCAACCTGTACATATTATCCAAATGAAATAACTAAACATTCAAACTTGTATCACATTCACAGATATACACAAACACAAATATAAACACAAATATAAAGAGTTTTTTCTATATATATAAAAGTATCAAAAGATACTCAATATCGATCCAAGTTCAAATACATAAAAAGATATACAAAAATAATAAAAAAAAATCAACTGGCATCACTGATCCATGGGAAGCTGGTCGTCATCCTGTCTGTGACTGGCAGATGCATCAGGAACCTACAAGATATATATATAGTTACGATACATACATTATATATATTCTAAAGTATTTGAAACATACAATATATATATATATATGTATGCATGAAGTAATAAATAATTACTTACCTGAGATGACATGAACATATGCAGAACCGAGGGAACCGGGATCCGCCTAGCTCCTCCAGGTAATACGCCCCGTGGGGAAGTGCCTCCGCCACCCTATAAGGGCCTTCCAAATTTGGTGAGAGCTTTCCACACTCCCGTGGCTGGGAAGCTTCAGCGCGGCGGAGCACCAAGTCTCCTTGGCGGAAGGATTTCGGTCGCACCCTGGAGTTGTAGTACCTGGCCACTTGTTGCCGGTAAGCCACCATCCAAACTCGAGCCCTGTCCCTTGTTTCTTCAAGGAGGTCCAGGTTCAGTAGCATCCGGGTTGGGTTCTCCGCCTCGTCATATTGCTCCACGCGTAGGGTCGGTAGGCTGAGCTCAATTGGGATAACCGCCTCCGTCCCAAAGACGAGGTTGAATGGGATCTCGTCCGTAGCCATCCTCGGGGTAGTATGGTACGCCCAAAGGATGCTCGGGAGCTCTTCTGCCCACCTCCCCTTGGCCTGGTCTAGTCTTTTCCGGAGGCCTTGCAAGATTGTCCTGTTTGTTACCTCGGCTTCTCCATTCGTCTGAGGATGCGCCACCGAGGTGAAACGATGGTGGATTCCGAGGTCATCGCAGAACTCCTCGAACTCCCGACAATCGAACTAGCGTCCGTTGTCGGTGATGATGGTGTGGGGTAAGCCGAAGCGGCAGATAATCGATTTCCAAAGGAGCTTTGTGACATTTGCCTCCGCGATCCGGGCTAAGGGCTCGGCCTCGACCCACTTCGTGAAGTAGTCGATAGCCATGATCAGGAACTTTCGTTGCCCGGATGCCGGAGGAAAATGTCCTAGGAGATTCATGCCCCATTGAGCGAAAGGCCATGGAGCGGAGAGCTGGGAGAGTGGAGCAGCGAGCTGACGTTGCACCACAGTGTGTCGCTGACATTGGTCGCACCTCTTCACGAAGTCAGCAGCGTCTTCTCTCATCGTCTCCCAGAAATAGCCTTGACGGAGGGCCTTGTACGCCAGCGTTCTGCCCCCCACATGGTTTCCACAAATGCCCTTGTGGATCTCCTGGAGCACGAGTGCGGCTTCTGCGGGTCTCAGACACTCGAGGAGCAGGTAGGAGTAGGATCTCCGATATAGTAGCCCGTCCATCAATACGAACCGTGCGGCCTTCCTCTTAATGAGGCCGACCACCACGCGATCCTCCGGCAGGGTGCCGTTGATGATATACTCGATGTACTTATCCATCCAGCTGGGCTCTGGGTTGACCTACTGGACCTCCATGGGTGTCTTGTAGCTCGGGGCTTTGAGATGCTCGATGTAAGCACGGCCCAGTGATGAGTTCGTCAAGGTTGCAAGGCGGGAGAGGGCGTCTGCGCAAGCATTTTCTCCACGAGGGATATGGGAGATGCTGAAGCGCCTAAAAGCTGCCGCGCTCGTGCGTACGAGCTCCAGGTACTTCGCCATTTGGGGGTCCCGCGCCTCATACTCCCCCGAGACCTGCCCAGCCACCAGCTGCGAGTCGATGAAGACCCTGAGGCAGGCCACGTTTGGTACTCCGCCTGGTTATTGGTGGCGGGAAACTGGAAGCGGAGCGCACACTCGGCAACGACCCCTTCGCCGTAGGCAAGAATGAGTCCAGCTCCGCTCCCACCGGAGTTCAAGGCTCCGTCTACGTGAAGGATCCAGACATCCTCCTCTGGTCCTGGATCTGGCTGCCGGTCTTGGGGGCTCTCTTCTGGCCCCTCGCCCAGGCTTGCACACTCAACCAAGAAATCAGTGAGTGCCTGTGCCTTCATGGCCGACCTCGGCCTGTAGGTGATATCGAACTCGCTGAGCTCGAGCACCTATTTTACCAGGCGCCCTGACATGTCCGGTCGGCTAAGCACCGCTTTCAGTGGCTGATCCATCAGGACCGTAATAGGGTGCACTTGGAAATAAGGTCTGAGACGCTGGGAGGACACGATTAGCACAAAAATCAGTTTCTCAGATCGAGAATACCTGAGCTCCGCATCGCGGAGGAGTTTGCTCGTGTAGTACACCGGCCTCTGCATCCCTTTGTCGTCCATCCGAACCAGGACCAAACTGACGACTTCTGGTATGACCTCCAGGTATAGGAGGAGCTCCTCTCCTTCCTCCGGCCGGGAAAGCAGTGTCGGCGATGCCAATGTCCTCTTTAGCTCTTCAAATGCCTCCTGGCATTCCTTTGTCCAGGCGAAGTCGTTCATCTTCCTCAGTGCCTTGAAGAAGGGCTGGCAGCGGTCAGCGGACCTTGAGATAAATCGACTCAGGGCGGCTATTCGGCCGGTGAGTCGTTGCACTTGCTTCTTGGAGGTGGGCTGCTCCATGTCTAGGATCGCTTGGACCTTCTTCGGGTTGGCCTCTATCCCTCTTTGGGTCACCATGAACCCCAAGAACCTCCCCGTGGATACGCTGAAAGCGTACTTCGCCGGGTTCAATTTCATCTGATGAAGGCGGAGGCCACTGAAGGTCTCCACTAGGTCACCGACGTGGTCAGAAGTGGGCTTGCTCATCACCAGCATGTCGTCCACGTACACCTGCATGTTGCGGCCAATTTGATCTTTGAAGACCTTGTTGACCAGACATTGGTACGTGGCACCTGCGTTCTTGAGGCCGAACGGCATCATCTTATAGCAGTAGGTCCCGCAGTCGATGACGAAGGCAGTGTGCTCCTCGTCTTCCAGATGCATTCGGATCTGGTTGTACCCGGAGGAGGCGTCCATGAAAGAGAGGAGGCGATGCCCTGAAGTAGTGTCCACGAGCTGGTCAATTTTTGGAAGAGGGAAACTGTCCTTCAGGCAAGCTCGGTTGAGGTCGGTGTAGTCCACGTAGATCCTCCACTTGCCGTTGCTCTTCTTCACCATGACCACGTTCGCCAGCCAGCTAGGATACTGTACTTCTCGTACAAAATCGGCGGCGACAAGCTTTTCCACTTCCTCATTGATGGCCTTCTGTCTTTCCGCAACAAAACTCCTCTTTTTCTGGCAGATTGGGCGGCACCTTGGATCAATCTTCAACTGGTCAGTGATGACCTCCGAGGGGATACTTGGCATATCTGTAGCAGACCGGGCGAACTCATCAGCGTTCGTCCGGTGGAAGTCTAGCAAACGAGCCTGCTCATCCTCTAGGAGTTGAGCTCCTATTTGCACCGTTTTCTAAGGGTCCGAGCCAAGAAGGTACGTCAATAAGCGCTCCACAAGGTCTCCCCTGGGGTCTTGCGCCCTTAGATCGAGGTCATCGACGTCGGAGCTGAGCTTGGCACCCCAGGCCCCTGGGACCGTCTACAGGCAATGCAGGACAGGTTGGGCCATCCCTCTCATCACCCCCGTCTCAAAGGCGGTAGGGAACTGCACCAGTAACCTCTTGGTAGAAATGACTGTGTCCAGCTGGTTGAGCCCTGAACGGCCGAGGATAGCATTGTAAGGTGATGGGAGCCTGATGACAGTAAATGTCATCATGATCATACTCTGCCGGGGTGGGGATCCAGCGGTGACATGGAGAGTGATCTCTCCTTCGACCCCCATAGAATCTCCGGTGAAGCCCACAAGAGGGGTGTGTACCGACTTTAATTGATCATGAGATAAATTCATCCGGGAGAAAGCATCATAAAAAAGTACGTCAGTAGAGCTCCCACTATCCACCATAATACGATGTACATGATGCTTAGCGATGGTCATCTCGACCACCACCGCATCATTGTTTACATTTTCATTTTCATTCCCCTTTTCAAAGGGGAGTACATTCTCCAGGTCTCCCGCCTCCCGGGCTCTCTTCGTCGCCCACCCTATCCCCCAAGAGATCATGCCCACCAACTTCTCCGTTGGACGGTTGTCGATTGCAGGGATGGGGGGAAGGGCTGCGAGCGGCTGGCCTTCCGTGGGGGCCTCATTCCTCATGAACTTCTGGAGGTAGCCCCTCTTAATTAACTCCTCGATCTCTCGTTTCAAATTATGGCACTCCTCCGTGTCGTGGCCGTGCTCGCAGTGAAATTGACAATACCTTGTCTTGTCTTGGATGTTCCTTGGGTTTTGAGGAGGAGGCCGACGGAGGTAGTGCTCGCCCTCAATCTCTATGAGGATCTTCGTTCTGGGAGCGAGGAGAGGGGTGAAGGTCCGCTCCAGGGGAGCGCCATTCTTCGGCTTTGGACCTAGACGGAAGTCTGCAGGTGGTCCAGGCCTCCGGGTCCCAGGGACATCCCTTGGGGCAGGCTTCTTCGAAGGCTTCCTGTCCAGCTCTCGCCTGGTGCGGTCGGCCTCCTCGGCTCGGATGTACTTATGGACTCGGAGGAGGAGCTCAGAATATATCTTGGGGAGCTTCTTGTCGAGGGAATATGTCAGGCGGGAGATCTTGAGCCTGCGCTTTAACGCCAGCATTGCGACAGGCTCATCTAAGCTATAAATCTTCAGGGCGGCAGTCTTGAAGCGGGTGACATAATCCTGCAGTAGCTCCTGGTCTTGCTGGCGAATAGAAAAGAGGCTATCTACCTTCCTTGGCACCTTTCAGCAAGCGTCGAAGTATGCCACAAACTTTCCTTCCAGCTGATGGAAGGAGCTGATGGATTCTGGCTCGAGGCGGGTGAACCAAACTCAAGCAGCCTTCCAGAGAGTGGCTGGGAAGGCAATGTATAAAAAAGCGTCCGTCGCCCCCTGGACCCTCATGAGAGCCTTATAGCTCTCTAAGTGGTCCAAGGGGTCGGTGGTCCCATCATAAAGATCCACTTGAGGCATACGGAACCGATTCGGGATCTGTTCCTCTTGGATTTCCCAGGAGAATGATGGTTGGGCATTGTAGCCCGCTGGATCCGTTGGGGAGCTCTGCATGTCGGCAAAGCGGTGGGAGAACTCCGCCAACTTGAGCTCGTGCTCCTCCAGGCGCCTCTCGGCCTGGTGCTTGATGGCTTCGTCGGTGGAATCTTCCACCAAGGCCGTTGGAGAAGAAGGTGCCGATCGGTCTTGGCGAGGGGCCTTACCCCGATGGTGCCTGCTGCGCCGTGCTGCTTTGGCATCGTTGGCCGGGGATCGACACTCGTGATCCGCCGAACTGGAATGGCTTCTCATCGCGAGAGTTTGGTGGCTCCCACGGGGATTGGAAATTGCCCGCAGATGGAAAGGCCTACCTTAGATGGAGCGCAGGCTTCCGCGGGGCCCGTGGCTCGAGCCGCGGGGGTCCCTGGCTGGGGCTGAGTGGCCAGGGAGTGCTGCTGGTGTTACAGCTATCGCACAGCTGTAGTCAGTGTTTGCAGCTACTGGACGACAGCTGCGAAAGGATCGTCCACCGAGGATGGCTGAGGAGGAGGTGGAGCAGGAAGTTCCCTCTCTGGGCTGCGCGGCCCCTGGGGAGAAGGAACCTCTCCTGCTCGACTGGTGGATGCTTCGCGTCCATGTGTCACCACCATGGTTGGAGCATGCTTTCGCCCACTAAGAGCTTGTTTGTACAGGGGTTACTATTCTGCACCCCCTTCCTGGCGCGCCAATCTGTTGCCGATCTTACCGTAGTGGCCTGTAGCTCGTGAGCTGGCGCCGGTTCTCGGACTTTCTCACCTCGGGATCTCCAAGCTTCCGGTCCTGCAAAACAAAGTCAGAGACCCGGGCCGGGGGTTCCGGCGGGGGCACTCCAACGGTCAAGTTAGAGAGCGGTAAGATGGAACAGGTCCTCTAAGGCAGGTTCCCGAAGGATTCACGTGCTTAGAGGAGTCATAGATGAGAGAAGTGTGAGGAAGAGAGGAGTTGAAGCCCGGCTTCCTGCACTGGGTTCACCGAGCTCATGCCTGGGGACTTCTTGGGGGCCCCAGGATCGTTCTCTCGATGTTCTTTCCTCTTTTTGACTTACCTTTTTGTCCGCTTTCTCCGTCCCTTTTATACCACTGGACCGCCTTCAGCCCATGTCCCCTCCCGGAGGTTCGTGGAGATCTTTGGATCTTTTCCTCCTTCAAGTTCGAGAGTTAAGTGGCCGGCCCGCCTCGTCCGTCATGTATCATGAAAGGGGAAGACTGGCGAGACCTCGGGCCAAGTGCGGGAGCTCTCCTTTCAAGGAGTTGACGATGGGCTTCCGGCCGTTTCAGGCTCCCGCCCGCAAGGATTTCGTTCCTCGATCGTGGGGCCCCATTTAATCGATATAAATGAGGTTTCGCGTATCGCTACAGGCCATACTGGTGACCTGTACGGGACGCGGCGCGCGCCGGCTCTAGTGGCGAACTCGTGACCTGTGCCTCTGCCTCCTCGAGGCTTTGCAGAGTAGGGCTGACTTTGGCCGAGGTGGACCAATCAGGGGGTGCCACCTGGCGATAGAGAAGAAAGGCCTGGTTCGACCTCGACGGGGGTGGACCCGTCTTGGGGTGCCATCTGGCGAGGGAGCAAGGGGCCACCAGCTTCGGCTGAGGTGGACCCCTCCTGGGTGGACACCTGACGGAGTGGCAGAGACGCTCGACTTCGACCGAGGTGGACCCGTCTTGGGATGCCAACTGGCGAAGGAGCAAGAGGGCCTGGCTCGACCTCGGCTGAGGTGGACCCGTCTTGGGGTGCTACCTGACGAAGGAGCAAGGGGCCGCTAGCTTCGGCCGAGGTGGACCCCTTATGGGAGGAGACCTGGCGGAGTGGCAGAGATGCTCGACTTCGGTCGAGGTGGACCCGTCTTGGGGTGCCACCTGGCGAAGGACCAGGAGGGCCTGGATCGACCTCGGCAGAGGTGGACCCGTCTTGGGGTGCCACCTGGCGAGGGAGCAGAAGGCCGCTAGCTTCGGTCGAGGTGGACCCCTTTTGGGTGGACACCTAGCGGAGTGGCAGAGAGATGCTCGACTTCGGTCGAGGTGGACTCATCTTGGGGTGCCACCCGGCGATGGAACAGGAGGGCCTGGCTCGACCTTGGCAGATGTGGACCCGTCTTGGGGCGCCACTTGGCGAGGAAGCAGAAGGCCGCCAGCTTCGGCCGAGGTGGACCCCTCCTGGGTGGACACCTTGCCGAGTGGCAAAGAGAGGCTCGACTTCGACCGAGGTGGACCCGTCTTGGGGTGCCACCTGGCGAAGGAGCAGGAGGGCCTGGCTCGATCTCGGCAGAGGTGGACCCGTCTTGGGGTGCTACCTGGCGAGGGAGCAGAAGGCCGCCAGCTTCGGCCGAGGTGGACTCCTCCTGGGTCGACACCTGGCGAAGTGGTAGAGAGATGCTCGACTTTGACCGAGGTGGACTCGTCTGGGGTGCCACTTGGCGAAGGAGCAGGAGGGCCTGGCTCGACCTCGACAGAGGTGGGCCCGTCTTGGGGTGCCACCTGGCAAGGGAGTAGAAGGCCGCCAGCTTCGGCCAAGGTGGACCCCTCCTGGGTCGACACCTGACGGAGTGGCAAAGAGATGCTCGACTTCGACCGAGGTGGACCCGTCTTGGGGTGCCACCTGGTGAAAGAGCAGGAGGGCCTGGCTCGACCTCGGTAGAGGTGGACCCGTCTTGGGGTGCAACTGGCGAGGGAGCAGAAGGTCGCTAGCTTCGATCGAGGTGGACCCCTCCTGTGTGGACATCTGGCGGAGTGGCAGAGAGATGCTCGACTTCTGCCAAGGTGGACCCATCTTGGAGTGCCACCTGGCGAAGGAGTAGGAGGGCCTGGCTCGACCTCGGCAGAGGTGGACCTGTCTTGGGATGCCACCTGGCGAGGGAGAAGAAGGCCGCCAGCTTCGGCCGAGGTGGACCCATCTTGGGGTGCCACATGACGAAGGAGCAGGAGGGTGCGGCTCGACCTCGGTAGAGGTGGACCCGTCTTGGGGTGCCACCTGGTGAGGGAGCAGAAGGCTGCCAGCTTCGACCGAGGTGGACCCCTCCTAGGTAGACACCTGGCGGAGTGGCAGAGAGATGCTCGACTTCGGTCGAGGTGGACCCATCTTGGGGTGCCACCTGGCGAAGGAGCAGGAGAGCCTGGCTCGACCTCGGCAGAGGTGGACCCGTCTTGGGGTGCCACTTGGCGAGGGAGCAGAAGGCCGCCAGCTTCGGTCGAGATGGATCCCTCCTGGGTGGACACCTGGCGGAGTGACAAAGAGATACTCGACTTCGGCCAAGGTTGACCCGTCTTGGGGTGCCACCTGGCGAAGGAGCAGGAGGACCTTTTCCCGAGCGAGGAATTTTGAAAGAAAAATCCACGTGACACCGACGGCATCCAGCTGGATCTGACATACTCTCCACGTCAGCGGTGTAAGCCATATCAAGTTGTTTTTAGGTTGTTGGTTAACCTTGAAAACCAAGTTGGGTTATTAGTGAGCCCAGGAAAACTAACTGTGTATTGGGATTTTGGATTGTGAGCCTGTAGAAAATAACCAGATTGTATTCGGGATGAATATAGTGGAAATTCCAAGAGTCCACCTTGGGTAGTGGACGTAGAAGTTAGGTTGCTCCGAACCACTCTAAATCTTGTGGTATTTGTGTTTGCTCTTGCTTTTGCATTCTTATTTATTTCCGCATGCAATACTCTATCTACTTCACTCATCATATAAGGTTTCAAAAGGCACATACTTGCTAAAATTTTTACAAACCCAATTCATCTCCCTTCTTGGGTTGCCAACTGGGCAACATATAGTATATGGGATATCCTGGCCATGGGCAGATAGTATATGGTCGATCTTGAGATTGCTAGTCATGGACTGGAGCATAATCGTGATTAGTCCAAAATTTTAAAAAAATAACAATGGTTGATCCGGATCATATTAATAAGATGTGGATAATAGGATGTAAAATAATAATTAAGTAAAAAAAATTTTACTTAATGAAATATATGGTGTTTCACTTTTGAATGAGATCGATGTTTGATATTAATTAATGCATATTTTTACATATATCAATATCGAGTTATCTTGATTACTTGGCATGATGAGATTTTGATATTTATGTTATGTTTAATACTGTTTATTATTATTTTTGAATTATATTGTATTATGCTGGTATGAGTATGTGGGGATTCTTATTGAGCTATAAAGCTTATACTCTATTTTTTTTCAGGATTGCAGAACGTCCAATGGATTTATGGGTGAAATGATGAAAATATAAAAAGTTATTGATACTGATCGGATTGAAGAATGACCAAATTTATAATTATATGAGTTTTATTATTTTATTTACATTAGATATTCTTTTATAAATTATCATAGTATTCTTGAAAATTGAAGTCGTAGTGGATTTTTAAGACCTTGCATGATCTCTAGAATATATTTTATGATTCGTACGATTGGTCATGTGATCGAACCGAGTATTGGATTCGGGACATGATAGGAGTAGCCACGTGATGAGAGTATATTGGTCGGTCAGGTTGAAGGTTTCGTGGCAAGCCCTGTTGATCAATTTTACTATGCCATCTATTATGAAGTATATCAAATCACATCCTTGTTCTAATTAAATAGATTAATTAAGCCAAATTTAAGCTGCCATTTTAAACCTTCCGCTCCTTTTTTAAGAAAAGAGGATGCGGAAAATTTTATGAACATTGTTTCCCGTATCAAGAGAAACTAGCACATATGTACAGCAACATGGAGCATTACCTTACGCAATCAAATAATAATAATAATAAAAAGCTACCAATCGCTACAAATCTGCACCTGCGTGATCCGATTTGAGATGGTATGAAACATCCATATTCGCCTTCACACAAGATTGATCGTTCTAAGTCAATCTTGCAATACTCCCTGCATTAATTCCATGGGTGCAATGGTAAAGTTACAATTACAGCTGGAAACTTCTTGCTTATCTTTGATGACTCGCTGCAAATGGGAACTGTACCTCCCATCTACCATTCATTGCTATCCAAATTTGTCTTACATGCATGCCTGCATTTAAAAAATGAGCAAGCTATCGATTCCTTCGAGAGTTGGCATAAAGGTGCACCCATCAGGATGATGGCCCAGCCAAGACAACAATTTGACTATTGGCGCGTGGGTAGCCTTCCCCAAAGAATTTTCTGCATCAAAATACAAACCGGAGGAAGGGTGGCAATGACCGACACGTTTAACCCATTCAACATGATTCAACTTATTTTAGATTAATTGAATTAGATTATCTATTTAATAAAATGATCAAGTTCAAATTTAGATTTTTAACTTGTTTAATAAAAATATGTGATGCATAACGTATCTGACCTGTTGTGTGTCTAGTCAGATCTAATCTAATTGCCATCCCTGCTAGAGGATCACTGACAATTTAACTAAACATTATTAATTAGATGGACACTCTCGATCATGGACTTAGTATAAAATCATGTTGGTATTGCACTGATAAAGAAGAAAAGAGAAAGAACATGAAGTGATTTCATCTTAAATTCATGGTGGACGAGATCGATCTAATAATTTCACCAATTTATCCTGGAGGTAAATTTTTATTAAAATAATGTTTTAAAGTAACGGTGCTCTAGCTCAAGAGCTTTTAGCATTTTTAATGGATATATCATTTTTATAATGATGCATCAAGGTGCTTGCTTGATGAGTGGAGCATATAAAAAATAAGCAGCTATGATTGATGTTCAATCCAATCATTTCAAATAGATTATGTGGCAAATTATGTACTGCATAAGATTTGAACGTGGAACCTCGTCCAAAGAGCAGGAGAGACCATATAGCTTAATTTGGCACCCATAATAGCTTTCTTAGGGCATAGTTGATGTTGCTTCTCTCCTCCTCCTCATATATATATATAGATTTGGTGAATAAGAAGCTGGAAGCTAGATCCTAGTTTTTTTTCTTTTATAGAAGTACTTCCCGTGTTGATTACAGAACATTTATTTCTTTTAGAAGCATTATTTTATAATGCCCAATAAAGAAAACAAACTTAAGCTAAGCCTAAGGTTTCTTTTTGGATATGCTGTCACTCTATAGTAGCATTGAAACTAGACCAAGCTAGATCGGGCCACATCCTTATCCAAGTTCAGTTCTGAAAAAAATTTTGAACTTCGGGCCAAGCTTAGACCAACAAATTTTTGAAAACATCAGGCCTGAGCCTGACCTGAGCTTGAACGACTGAAAAAAAAGCTGGTCAGAACCATAGAAGGCATCGGGACCATGAGAGGGAGATCGAAGCTGGAGGGTCGCGAGGTCGAGCATGGGACGGGGGCATCGGGTGCGGGCACCGAGACTGAGGGAGGGAGATCAGAGCCAGAGGGGACCATGGGGTCGTGCGAGGGGGTAGGTACGTTGGGTGCTGGTGCTTGGGTCAGGGGAGGGAGATTGAAGCCGGGGGCCATGGGGTCATGTAGGGGAGGGGCAGTGGCATCGGGTGCAGGCACCAGGGCTAGGGGGTGGCAGGGTTGCACGGAGCTAGGGGCCGGGTGCGAGTGTTGCCGCAGCTTGGGGGTTGATGTGGAGTTGGTGGGTAGCGCGAGGTGCGGGCACCACAGGACCCGATTGGTGGAGCATCAAGTGGTAGGGTGGCGGCTGGAAATGAGAGAGAGAAATAGAGACCTAAACCAGTAAACCTATAAACCTAAACGAAAGAATTATATAGAATAAAAAGTATTGGGCTCAAGCCGGGTTGGTGTTTGGGCTTATCTCTGGATCGATTTGGGCTGGATCGAGCTAGGCTAAAAGGATGCCTGAACCTGGCCCAAAAAATGAATGGGCTTTAATTTGAGGCCTGAAAATTGAATGTGCTTTAATTTGAGACTCGAAGCTAGCCCGACTTCAGGCTGACTTGGCCTAGTTCCAGCCCTACTGTATAGTTATCGCAAGTTAGCTACAAAGCCCATACAGAAGTTAGTCTTTTGTTGATGCGCATGTGTAGCCCATAGGAATGGCAACGGGTCGGGTCTGGGTCGGGTCATCCAAAATCCATACCGGTCCCGTTAAAAAATTATCCATCCCATACCCGCCCCATACTCGTCACGGGTCGGGTCGGGTCGGGTATACCCGGTCTCATAAAACTTAGTTTATTTAAAAGCTAAACAGGTCGGGTCGAGTCGGGTCGGGTCGGGTATATCCGTCCCATATCAAATTTATTTAAATATTTTATAAACATAATTTTTTTTATATATAAATGGGTCGGGTTCGGGTCGGGGCGTATTACTACCCGTACCTGACCCGAACCCGAGTCGGGTTTTTTTTATATAACCCATATCCGTTTATAAATAAGGCAGGTCGAGTTTTACCCGCCCCATTAGGATCGGATCGAGTCGGATACCCATCGAAACGGGAAAAATTGCCATCCCTAGTAGCCCATGCCCATACATATGGGCCGGCCATTTCTTATTGCAACTTACATGGCCTAACTAACCTACGAAGAGAAAGTCATTGTACACCATCCTTGATAGAGAAAAAAATAAATCGCACAATTTGATCAGGCCATGTAAGTCTTATTTTTTAATATATATTCAATGCTACATTTTATCTTTTCTTAAAAAATTTGAATGATAAAAAAATACCCCTCCCTTATAACAAAATTAAGATATCCATCGGCTTGGATTATGATATCCCTTAACTTTGATTATGATGCCCATGTATTATAAGGCCGAAAGAATTTTTCTCATTGTAACAGTTTAAAAATTTTTAATGACAAAAATATCCCTCACCTTATGATATATTGTGTGGATAGGATCATAACATCCTGTTCACAAATAAATATCATATAGAAATGATATTTTTATCATTAAAACATCCATTTAATGCTTGCATTTTATTTTTATTAAAAATTTTGAATGACAAAAATATCTTTTTCTTATGACACCCGTTTATGAACATGATATCATAATCTTGTTCATAGGATATCATAAGGTTGAGAATATTTTCGTTATTGAAAAAGTTCAAAAATTTTTTAATAACAAAAATATCCTCAGCCTTATAATATCCTATGATTAAGATTATGACATTTCTGTTCAAAGGACAAAAGTGTTTTTAACGCCTGCAGTTTACTTTTTTTCTGGAAAATTTTGAATGATAAAAATATTCTTCTCTTATGATATCTCTTTGTGAATAGGGTGTCATAACCATGTTTACAAAATATCATAAGATCGAGGATATTTTTGTTATTAAAAATTTTCTAAACTTTTTTCAATAATAAAAATACCACTTGGCTTTATAATACATAATTATTATAATCCAAGTTAAGCGATGTCATAATCTAAACCAACAAATGTTATAATTTTATTATAAAAGAGAAATATTTTTGTCATTTAAAATTTTTAATTTAAAGATAAAACTATTAGCATTAAATATGCATTAAAAAGCAAGGCTTACTCTACCCTAGCGTGATCCAATGAAATTTATTGGTGTATTATTTTTACATTGCACACGGTGAATAAAGAATTACTCAACCTATGAATATAAAAAAAATTTAAGTACTATTTTTAGGTCTAATCTTCTCCAATAAGGCCTGGTGGGTTCAGTCCAATTCAGCCAAACCCAAGCCTGACCTAGCCGTAGTATTGGTGAAAAATCTGGATCCGGAGCTGATACCCGACCCCTGGGGGGTTTAGTTCTTGGGCTTGGATTGGATCCACATCAGGTCACGTTGCAGGTTGGTTTCAGATTGGCCCATAAAACTTGCTCTCCCACAACAGTCTAAATTCTTGCCACGTGAATCCTTCAAGCATTAAATGTTGCATGTTATGGTGGTAGAAATTGGGAGAGAGAGAGAGAGAAGCATTGCTTGGCCACGGAATGGCCAGGACTTCATCATGCACCGCTGGAGGTGGTCATGGCTGTTTCTAAATGGTTTCATTAATCGGAACATGTGGACCTCGATCCATTGCCATTACCGTCTTGAAGGAAGGGTTCCAACCGTGCAGAATGATTTGGAGAGAAAACCTTGATGTTCCTCGTTGATCACTGTCACCCAATAAGATTGTACTCTAATTAATGTTTCACTTCCGCCTAACAGAAGCTTTTGTTTTTTTGTTGTTTTGAAAAAAAGAAAAAGCTAAAGCACGATATATCTTGATTTTAAGATCATGATCATGTTATTTCTATGATTCATTATTTAATTTTATTTTAGGAGTTCAGATTTTGTAGTCTGGCCTGTTCGGTTCTTAAATAAATCTGAACAAAGAATTGATGAAGATACAATTTCAAGAATTTTTTCTAGCTGGTCTTCAACAAAAACCAGGGGGCTATCTCTGTCTCCATTTTATTTAAAAAAAAAAAGAAGAAAGAAACTGGAAATTATCTTTTTTTTTTAAAATACTTATTTAGCTTTAACCAAATTAAAACTATTTAACAGGTATTAAATAGTTTTGATTACTTAAAGATAAATTAATGGCTATATTTCTGAATTAAAATATTGTTTAGGCATTGAAGTTATATTTTTTTGGGAACTAAGAATACCATTTTTTTTTGGTTTTGAATATAGAGTCTCTCTCAAGCACCTCAACTAAGGAGAGCATGCCATCCAACAGATCCAAAGTTCTATTGGCTGTAATTAAGATAACAATAATGAGTAGTGGGTTGCTTCTGAAAATAAATCTCGAAAATTAAACGAATATACTACATCTTATTCAGTGTTTTGATAAAATTGTTCAACAATATAAAAAATAAAAATAAAGATGATGATGGATTTTATGAATTTTCATCACTTAACTTTGTTTTCTTTTGCTTTCTTTTTTTTTTTTTTGGGGGGGGGGGCGCGGGGTGAAGAAGAAAAGTCTAAAAACTAAGTGCTATTGATCAAGTTCGAGCTAAATTAACTCTTAATCTTCAATCTAGCTGGGCATAGCTTTATCCATCTGAAAATCTGACCTCCAATCTAGTTCACAAATGTTATTTGTAAGGAAAGTGCTTGAACTTATTTGAATCTACTAGCATAATAATAATAATAATAATAATAATATATAAATCCAATATCCAAAAAGTTACAAAGAGGTTGAGAATTTTGAAGTCATAAATTTCAAGATTGAGTTGTATTGAGTAAGCTGATTTAGATGGGACTGCAAATTAATGATCCATTTTAGGCTTGATTAGTCCACATATAAGGTTGGCTTAGATTAGAATAGGTTTTTTAAATATTTGAATTGTATATTTTATATCAAAAAATTATTAACCTGCTTTCATCATATCAACGACTAGATCATCCAATCGATGGATGAAAAAAATAAAAGATGGATGGAAAAAATTTAAAAAAAAAAGAAGATTGAAGTGCTTTAAAATATATAGAATGCGATCGATAGGTCGATATCATAAAAGAGTTTTTTTTTTTTTTTTTTTGGGTGCAAAAGATATGTACGTACAACCAAAGATCATTTTGCAGACCAGACCGCAGGTCTTGATAACCAGGGCAAACCGGACCTCCTCAGGTTAGGACTTGTCAGTCACGGACCGGACCATTTGGCGGCCTGATATTGTTGGCAAACAAAGTAGGTGGCCTAGTCCAGTTTCCATTTTCCAAGGCCCAGCATCGTTTTCTTCTCCCTCTCTCCTCCTCTCCTGTGGTGCCTGGCCTGCACTCTTCCAAGGACCACCTAAAAGGACTGGGTTTTCTCTCCGTGCTCGGGGTAAACCCCGGACGAAAGCTTCAATCCGGACAAGACCTTTAATGAAACACTACTGCTCGTCACCAGGAAAGGCCCTGTTAAAAGCTCACCCACGGCAACTGCTTCACCGTCCTCTTCTTCAAAGAGATCAGTTACGTTCCTGATATCTTTAGATCAATCGCTCAAAACGCTGCACCCCTGCCCGAGCCCTCTCATGGTCACGTACGGCTGGCCGGGAGAGGACGCCTGGAAGCTCCAGGTTATCATCGGGTAACGAAAATGACCACAGTGTGGTCAGCTGCAGTTGGATAAGATCGAGATGACTTCTCTAAGGACGTACGGTTCCTCCACGAGCATGCAATAGCAAGTAAAATGTTTCCATATATAGGATCGATAATTAATTAAGCCCTTCTCTTAATCTTTCTCAGCTGTTGCACCACAAGAAAGCAATATATTGGATTCCGTAGCTGTCTGGACTTGTTTAGCTCCGAGGCTTGAAAAACTATTTACGTCCAACAGGACCACTTTGATAGTTCTACGTACAGCAGCGCATCACGTGGTTTACAGCCAATGCTGTCTGGATCAAAACAGCTCCGTTTGTGAGAGGTCCCCGACTTTGCATCAACCACCACAGCAAAAGCTTAGTCGGATGGAGATGAACAGTGACCGTATCTTTGGCACAGAGCTATAAGATTATCCGAGAATATTATATGACTAATGATGACTTGGTATTAGCCTCTCGTTACGAAGGAATTCTGATGCAGCTAGACTTAGCATGCATGGTATACAGTAGACAGCCAATAAAAGAACAATCATATCAGTATTTTGAATTGAAGTTTTTTATTATCATCTCCATATATATATATATATATAAAGATTTTATCTACAACGCATGTTGCAAATTAAGTTTATCCAGAGATTTATCCCGGCTGTTGTTCGATGTGTCTCGCTTGGTAGAGTTTTGTTCTACGGCTTCATGCACTCGCTCGCTACAAATAGAAGAACCTGAGTTATACCCCCCACCCAAAAAAAAAAAAAAAAGGGCAGAACCTGATGGTGTTGCGGGAGATCAACAGGCATTTGCTTTTGAAAAGGTTGTCAGATGATTTATATCTCCACTGCATGGGGGAGTTCTAATGATAACGACGCCTCCATAGGCTTCGGACCCACTCCCAAGGCATGGTCAGGTTACCCAATCTAGAGAGCCCCACATGAAATAAAATGTTTTGGAGCTGCAGGAACCCCAAGCCAAAGACCAGAACGTGAAGTGCACATGACTGATTTGAGTGTACATTGTTTGTATCTGATCGATGAGTATAATCTTGTTGACAGGTACAGTATGCAGGATAAATGTAATTATCTTTAGGGTATTGTTATTTATATGAATCATTAAGTGCATACATCTAATGGCCGGGCATGGTCTTGATTAGTCTGGTAAATTATAAAATAGGGCATGTCGATTAGAAATCAACAAAATTGATTATAATCTACATATCATAAAATATATATGTATCAAAATTTGATATTTAAATCTGGATGTTTCCAAACTATGTATCTCTCAAAATATATATATCATGTGGGGCCATTAAAACAATAATGTTTTAGTCCAATTGATACAAAGGTAAATGACTTTTAAAAGACATGGATTTTTGTTATATATATATATATATATATATATATATGTATAATATATGCATGTACGTATATATGTGAGGACTTATGCAGTTATGTGTTTAGCTCCATATAAGCTATGCAAAGAGTAGATCTTAGGTATTTATATAGAATAAAGAATCCCAATAATATTTTTTGCCTAGTCTTGTTATGTGAGATCCTAGTTTATTATAAATGGTACTAGAGAAATCCGTCCTATAGTCCATGTGAATCAGGGAGCACTATAGCATCGATCTAAATTGGATTTGTGGTACTTATAATTAAATTTGAATGGATTTGTACTCTTAGACTAGTATACTTTCCAACTAGCTTTTTTAGATAAAATTTTAGTTGTTACAATGTGCCTATGCTTAAGTAATATAAAATATTAAAAAAAATTAATATGAAAAGACATATCAAGGATCGCTGAGCCGGTACCGGGATCCATACCGATCAATTGCCGGTATTGTACGGTATGGTACGTGTACCGAAGCTAAAAAAATGATAAAAAATTCTCTTCCTCCTTCTTCTCAAGCAAAGATTATTAAATCATACCTAAACCAGACCCGAACCGAGCCAAACCAAGCCCGAACTAGGCGATACGGTATGCTATAGTACTGTACAGTACCGTACGGAATTTATTTAAATTTTTTTAATGGTCCGGGATGCCAGATCATTTTTTATATGTGAACCGTACTGGCTCTTGGCTGGTACAGTATGGTACGTCCCGTACCGGATGGGACGTCCCGTACCGGGCGGTACAGGATGGTACCGTAAATTCTGGAACATATTTATATAATCCTTGTGAAAACTATGATTTAGTAACACAATATGCCTATGTACATTAGCTAAGATATGCCTCGTGTATTAATTTATAATGAGAATAGCAAATTGGCTTCATTAAGTAGCTATATCCCTTCTCCAAATAGAGAGAGAAGTTTTATGTTTGATCTTAGAAGGTTTTTTTCTCATATTTGGCACCAATCTTTTTTCAAAGGGTTAGAATTAAAATATGCTCAATGCAATTATATAAGAGTTACACTTTTTTTGAATTCAATAATAGAGATCTCACATAAATAATCGAGTTATTGGATGTACATCTACTACCTTTAAACTATCTACATACTTTAAGTCATATGATTTGAAGACTTTTAGCTAGCCAATACATTAAGTAATCAATTTTCTCGTATTATTTAAATTGTTTATTTTTTTTATTATTAATTTATTTCAATATTACATGATTTATAATATATAAATAGCTGAAGGATAACATATTACATTTAACGATTTAGATCATCAATTCAATTATCTAATTCTAAAAAGATGAAACATTATAAAAGTTACATAATGTGTGACTTGAATTTAGCCCTTTTGCAAATCTATAATGATAATAATTTTTTTAACAATGTACCGAATGTAGAAAGATGAAATATAACTAACAATAACCTAAGTATGATGATAGGTGGTGGGACATACGATGATTTTTTAAAAAAATAATATAAAAAAATATTTATGGATATAGATGTTCGGAAATATATTTACAAAAATAGATGTTTTTGGATTACGTGGCAGGGCAGTGGGTATTTTTGGGTTACATGGCAGGGCAGCGTGACATGAAATTGTCTTTGACAAAGACGATTTGAAATTGATTTGAAATCATCTTTACCAAAGACGGTTTCAAATCAATTTATTTTTTTAATTTAATTTAAGAATTGATACGATGTTTTTAATTAAATTAATGTGATGTGACACTTGAAATCAAATTAATGTGACATGATACTTGAAATCGTTCGTGGCATAGACAATTTCAAATGCATTTGAAATCATCTATGTCATAGACGATTTCAGCAGTCCTTTTCTTTTTCAACACCTTTATTTTTTTAAATTCTAATTAGTAAATTTTAATTTTAAATAAATAAATAATAAGTAAAAAATCAATATTAATTCAAATTTGATATATTATTTTTTGATACTATTAATTATTACATTATTTTCAAATAACATTAATTAAAAATAATATTAATTAACTATATAAAAATAATATTAATTTAAAATTAATAATAAATTAACTAAAAATAACATTAATTAAAAAACATTATAGTAATATCTTATAAAATTTTTTTTATATCATAATAAATATTTTATATTCTAAAATATAATAAATATATTATAATTTATTATATTATGTATTAAATAATATAATATAGTATAATAAATTTTAAAAAAATTAAAAAAAATAAAAAATAATTAAAAAATAATCATCAGGTCGATACCATCCGGTCGCCAGCCCGGTACCAGTTCGGTGGACAGCTACCATTTGATCCATTGCTCAGGACCGGTGACCGGACCGGCCCCGGGTGTAAAATCATAAATTACCATCTTAATAATAATATAAAATATTAATATTATAAAATAAAACTCATTATAATATATAATAAATATAATAAATATATTATAATATATTGAATAATAAATATTATATTATATTATAAATACTATATTATATTATAAAATATAATAATTATAATAATTATTTTAAGACATAATATAAAATTTATAATTTAGTCGGTGCAAATCTAGTTGCCAGTCGGGTCGCTAATTTACCTATCGAGCCGGTGCCAGTCTGACCATCAACCCGATACTAATCTGGCCACCAGTCCGGTCCCCAGGTCGATACCAATCCGGTTGCCTGTTCGATCGGTATCAGTACCCAATCAGATCAGTGATTGGACCGGTGGCCGGACTGGTAATGAATCAATGGCCGGACTGGTGACTGGACTGGGTTGGATGGACGCGGGTTTTTTTTCCATTTTTTTGTCAAATTTTTTCTCCACTTAATTTTTCTCCACTTATTATGACTTTATTTATATATATTTTAATTTTTAATTTTTTTTATTTTAAAAATGGAGGTGCAGGAATAAAATAAAGTCCCACGTGTGTATGCGGCTTCACCCATAATTTTTTTTTTAATTTTTTAAAATTCTTTTAAAATTTTAGATTTTATTATATTATTTTAAATATTTTTAATTTTATTATATTATTTTAAATATTTTTATATATTATAAACTTATTATGTTATTTTAAATATTTTTAATTTTATTGTATTATTTTAAATATTTTATTGTATTATTTTAAATTTTATTATTTATTTTTTAAAATTTTATTAGATTAAAATTTAATTAAAAAAGAGTATTTATGGGGTGCAGGCATTTAATGATGCATTTATGAGAGATTTTTGATTTAATTCCCTAAATACCTTTTGAAAACGAATTCAACTAAGAAGGGCATTTTCGAAATTAAATCAAATATTATGAACGGTATTTTCGAAATTAAATCAAACATTATGAACGGTATTTTCGAAATTAAATCAAACATTATAAAAGGCATTTTGGGAATTCAATTAAAAATTATGAAGGATATTTTTGAAATTAAATCAAACATTGCGAATGATATTTTGGTAATAAATAAAAAATCAGTATTAATTACGAGGGATGCCTTGCCACGTGTCGCCTAATTTGCAGCCACCCTGAAATCGTCTTTGACAAAGACGATTTTTTAGTGAGAATTCGCCTTTGCCAAAGACATTCTCCACGCGTCGCCATATCACCGAGCCGGGGGCCACGGTAACCACGTATCGCCGAGTGGGCTACCTCTGAAATCGTCTTTGGTAAAGATGATTTCTGAAGTTGAATTCGTCTTTGCCAATGACAATTTTAGTCTAGCTGTCCACCCCCCGTGCCTTACATGTCATCCATATTCTGGAGAGGATATTTTTCTACCACGTGAATAGAAAAATACCTAATTTCATAAATATACCTCATAACATCTATTTTTGTTTTTTTTGTTTTTTTCATATTATTTAAAAGAAAACCGACATAGGACACCTCTTTTTCCTGTTTGCAGGGAGAAAAAACGGAAAAAAAATGGACCAAAGGCGCGGGAGCTCTAGTCCTTGTCTTTTGTGCACTGGTAGGGCACTTTACTGTTCATCTAGTACCCATCCATATGTGTCGGCGCTTTCATGGAAGACGGCCCGCACCACGCTAGTACTATATGGAGGCTTCTGGGCCACTGCAGCTGTTGCTATTTAATCTAGAATTATATGCTTTTACCATATAGAAAATATCTAGAACGGTAGCTAAGATGTGCATGAGCCTGATGGCCTAAATGCCATCTGTTATATTAAATAGTCAAATTTGTTGATTATTAAAAAATTTAGGCCGTCAACTAATGGTGCCAAGTTAATTAGTAACATAGCATGCGGAAGCCAAGTATAATTGCCATTATATAATAAGGCTGGCTAATTATGCTATAATCTAACTAATCGTATCATCCAAAGGCTTATTAGATTATTGATTTTTGGATGCAAGGTTTTTAAAAAACTTAATCGGTTGACCATCAAGTAAAGTGACTAAATTGTAAAGTGTCAAAGCACTATCAATGACAAACTCTCGACAATGAAGACCCATGCTGACTATCCAAAACATGTATGATTAAGTGGGCAACAATAGAAACAGCTATCACGATAGAAAATTGTTACACCAATTGCTACTTACAACTGAAAGCCGTTAGCCCTGACAAGATATTGATATGGCTAACGAAATGAGGTTATCTCCCAACAAAACCTGGTTACCATTGATACTTATAAACGCCATTAAGCGAGGACCTATAGGGGATAAGTAAAAACTAGGCCTGGAATCTGCCACTTTATTTTTTTAAGTTTTCTATCTATTCCACAAACTCTCCCCATTAACTTAAGCATTGGAGGGTCCTCTATCGAAAAATCTCTGGTTAGGAACTTCTTTTTTGCGGGTGATGCAGGCGGCTCATGAACACTTCCTAATCTTCACTTATTCGGCTAGGCTAAGTAAGTTGGCTATCTGGGATTTGGCGGCAATAGTTTGATGCACTAGTAGGGGTAAGAAAGCTTGCTGAAGCATCTCCTAGCTGAAAAAGGAAATATAGAAAAGAAAAAGATAATCATGAAAATGAAAGCACATAATGCTTCAACTAGTAGGGACCGTCAATCATCTAGACGAAATGGCTTACCTAGCTAGTAGCTGGAGGTCGACAATGCACCCCCAGTGGTTGTGGCAGATCAGCAGCAGTTCACCACTCTGATGAATCGAGTAGAAGCTTTAACTGCTATCATCCAAAGTCTCAAGGAGGTTGCAACCAATAACCAACAATGCCCATTGGAGCTAGCTGCTCCGGCTATTGCCTCCAAGCATAGTCCACAATCTCCGCCATGGGAATCTCGGCATGAGAAAACTATTTGATGATCCCAATATCGATGCTCTCCCACTTGATACTCTCCTATCAGACAACCTCCAACCAAGAAGACTCCACCACAAAGAAGTCCTCCCCGATGACCAAGCTTAGAATGAGATCAACAAGAAAAAAATTAGCGAGGGAGAAGTGCCCAGGATCTTCTTCAAAGTCTTCTAGAGAAGACCCCACTCCAAAAATTACTCAGCAAGGACGAGAAACATGCCGATTTGATAATTATGAAAGGAAATTTAAAAACTTGAGCGATGACTAGTGGAGCTCCAGAATGGCAACTAGGGATTTGCCGACTCTCTTAGTTACAATTCTCAACCTCCATTCTTTTGAGGGATCATAGAAGATAGAGATGATTCCACTACATTTTAAGATGCCATAATTGGAGCCTTACGATAGGACCGCCGATCCATTAGATCATTTGGCAGCTACAAGGCCCACATGATGATCCAAAGTGCCAGCAATGCCTTCCATTGCCTTGCTTTCCTAGTAATGTTGAGAAAGGTTTCCTGAGTATGGTACTCTAACCTTAAGCTAGGCACTATTCACTCCTTTAGCCAACTGGAGGAGCTTTCATGGCCCACTTCTAAACAAGGTGGAGGATGCCATGAAACTCAGACAACCTCTTCTTCATCCAGCAGAAGGAAGGAGAGTCTTTGAGGATTTGTAGCATGCTTTAACACTGCCACACTTGAAATCCTGATCTTAATGAATCAATGGCTATATCAGCCATGAAGAAGGGGCTTTGATTGTCCAGGCTTACTTTCTTCCTAGACAAGAAACTTTCTAAAAGTTACTTGAAGCTTCTAGTGTATACTCAGAAGTATGCTCTAGCTAAAAAGTAAGGTGCAAGTCGATGCCAAGCCGAAAGAAAATCAATGCAGAAGAAGAAAAAGAGTCAAGAAGATAATAATCCTCGACCTCGTAGTGACAAGGATGCCTAGCCTCGACGACAAAGTCCGAAGCCAAAGAATTTAATCTATAAGCTTGACAACTACACTCCACTATCTCTTTCCCTAGAGAAAATCCTGATGGAGATAGAAAAGGAAGGTTTCTTACAAAGTCCTTGGCCCATCCATGCACCACCAACCTTGTGGAATAAAAACAAATATTATTGATTCTGCCGTGATCATGGCCACACGATCGAAGAGTGCATTAATTAAAAGATGAGATAGAAGACTTGATCCAGCATGGCTACTTGGATAAGTATGTGCACGATAAAGATCATCGGACTGAAGTTGCTATTTCCAAAAAGACCACTAGTGAATCCCCCATCAACAACCCATTGATGGGTTAATCAGCATGTTATCCTGGGGGACACATTCAAGGGAGAAATATGCCGAGCAAGATGCTCCAAAGAGGTACTGGAGTAGTAATATAATTAGCTTTTTTGTTGATGATCTTCAAGGGAGTCAAACTTCCCATGATGATGCTATCATTGTCGCGGTAACGATCGCAAATTATGATGTAAAAAAAAACTTGATTGATAATAGAAGTTCTGCCAATATTTTGATTTACAATGCTTTTGTTAAGATGAATCTTTCTCTTCATCAATTAAGAAGAACACCAATGCCCTTGGTCAGATTTGGTGGCAACTCAGTTGGAGTCAAGGAAGAAATCACTCTTCTTGTAACCATTGGTACGAAACCCCTATAAAAGACTTTTGGCATCAATTTCATGGAAGTTCAAGTTCCATCGATTTATAATGTGATACTTGGATGATCGACTTTGAACAAGTTCTGAGCAATTATTTCGATTTATCACCTTTTTGTATGCTTCCCTACTAAGAATGGAGTTGGAAAGATAAGGGGAGACCAACAACTTGCTTAGCAGTGCTTAATGATATAAGACAAATAGTTTAAAAATGAGTTGACTTTCGATCAGTCAGACCAAAGAGAGCCCGAACGACATGGAGAGCTGGCCGAGAAAATTGTTGCCATGCCTTTAACGGAAGGAGACCTGATTGAGCCGATCCAAATTGGAAGTCTTTTGGGGAAAGAAACAAAAAAACAACTGGTGGATTTCTTACGATGCAATGCTGACGTCTTCACTTGGTTGGCCATAGACATGCCCGAAATTTCTTTGGAAGTAATTACTTACAAATTAAATATGGATCTAGGATTCAAGCCTATTCGACAAAAGAAGAGAAATATTACTCCTGAATGACAGAGAGCCATCGATGAAGAAGTCGATAAGCTCCTCGATGCTAAGTTCATCAGAGAAATCTATTACCCTGATTAGTTTAGCCAATATGGTAGTGATGGAGAAGGCTAATAGAAAATAAAGGATCTGTATCGATTACACAGACCTCAATAAAGCCTATCAAATGATAGCATTTTCCTACCAAAAACTGATTAGTTGGTTGATAGAACTGCTGGGCACAAGTTTTTAAGCTTTATGGACACTTTCTTGGATTACAATCAAATTTGAATGAAGCTTAAAAATGAAGAAAAGATAGCTTTTGTAATCGAGAAAGGTCTATATTGCTATAAGATAATGCCATTCAGCTTGAAGAATACCGAAATGACTTACTAATGATTGATGAACAAAGTTTTCGAAAAATAACTTAGAAAAAAATTGGAGGTTTATATCGACAACATGCTAGTGAAGAGTGCCCAAATGACAGACCACATCAAAGACTTGAAAGAGGCTTTCGATGTGCTGCGATGATATCAAATGAAGCTTAATCCGACTAAGTGTGTCTTTAGAATAACACTAGAAAAGTTTTTTGGGTTCATCGTTACCAATTAAGGAATTGAAGCTAATTTCAAGAAAATAAAAGCAATTCTCAATATAAGACATCTTTCAATCAAAAAGAAGTTCAATAGTTGACATGGCACATTGCTGTGCTGAGCCGATTTATCTCTTGATCGGTAGAAAGATGTCTGCCATTCTTTAAAACTCTATGACAAATCAAAAACTTTGAATGGACTGATGATTGTCAGCGTGCCTTTGAAGAATTGAAGAAGTATCTCGGCTCTCCACCTCTACTCTCAAAACCTGAAGAATGAGGGTGTTATACCTATGTCCGTGGCTTCTTACGAGGCCATTAGTTCGGTGATAATCAAAGAAGGGAAAGGAATGCAAAAGCTAATATCCTATTCCAACCGAGTACTACACGATGCTGAGACATGATGCTCTAAACTAGAGAAGCTAGGATATGACTTGGTAACCCTGATAAAATGTCTAAGACCATATTTCCAAGTTCACATAATAGTGGTGCTGACTGACTAACTATTGAAAGTCATTTTATAATGCCCCGATAGATCAGGAAGAATGGCAAAGTGGGTAGTCCAACTAAGTAAATTCGACATATCTTATCAACATCACCCAGCTACAAAAGCTCAAGTCTAGGCAAACTTTATCGTAGAATGCACAGGGGTCGATGATGAAGCCAACCAAAGAGAAATTAATGAAAAAACCAACTAAGAAGCTATCGATGAAGAAGGCTCAGAGATTATATGGATACTCTACGTGGATGGAGCATCTAACTTACTCAGCAGTGGGACGGTTTGATTTTAACCAATCCTGAAGGAGTTGTTGCCAAATATGTGCTTCGATTTATCTTCGAAGCTTCAAATAATCAAGCCGAGTATGAAGTATTTCTGACTAGGTTGAGAATTGCCAAGAAGATTGGGGTTAGCAAGCTAAGAACCTTTATGGACTCTTAACTGGTGGTTAGTTAGATTAAGAGAGAGTTTCAAGTCCAAGATCAGATTATGGCAAAATACTTGGAGAAAGTGCAAGCTTTTATATTTAACTTCAAATTCTTTGAAATATCCCATGTCTCTCGAGCCCAAAATGTTTGAGCTAACACACTTTCTTGATTAGCAACGTCCATGATAGATTCACTCGGACGGACATACGTTGAGCACTTGGAAGCCCCCAATATTGAGAAAGGTATATAAATACACCAAGTGGAGCATGAAGCTAGCTAGATGGATCTGATTATTAGATATTTAATTGTGAGAATAATGCCGAGTGATCCTATAGAAGCCAAGCGGATCAAATGGATGACTTCACAATATGTGGTCATGGATGGCAATCTTTGTAAAAGATCCTTCACTTTGTTTCTATCAAAATGTTTAGGTTCGACTGATGCCGACTATGCTCTCAAGAAAGTACATGAAGGCATATGTAAAGACCACTTGGAAGGTAGATTCTTGGTTTATAAAATACTAAGACAAGGATATTATTGGTTAACCATCCAAAAAGATGTGGCTAACACTTTGTTAGAAAGTGTGAATAATGCTAGAGATATTCAAACATCCAAAGGCACCCCGCAAGCAAACTAACCCAGCTAGTGGCTCCCTGGCCCTTTGCATAGTGGGGAATGGATATACTTGACATGTTTTCCCTGGCTTCTGATAAGAGGAAGTTTATTATCATGGCAATTGATTACTTTATCAAGTGGATGGAGGTAGAACCTTTGGCACATATCACTAAAGAAAAAGTTGAAGGATTTGTTTAGAACGATGTTATTTATCAATTTGGAATTCCTTATACTATCATCATAGATAATGGGAGACAGTTCAACAATCAGAGATTTAATGATTTTTGTGCTTAATTTCACATGAATCATAGATTGACATCTATCGGACATCGACAGTCAAATGGGGAGGTTGAGGTAACAAATCAAACCATCTTACATAGCTTGAAGACAAGACTAAATGAAGTTAAAGGGCTTGGGTAGAAGAGTTAAATTCAATGCTCTGGGCATATCAAACAACTCCTTAAATTCCTATAAGAGATCTCCATTCCATTCAATATTTGGCACCTAAGCAATGATACTGGTAGAAATCGGCTTGCCCTCTATAAGAGTTGAACAATTCAAAGAGCCAAGTAACTGGGAGCAACGAAGGGCCAACTTAGATTTATTAGAAGGAACAAGGTTTTAAGCTCATCTAAGGATGGTATTTTATTAACAAAGAGTTGCCCGATACTACAATTCCAAGATCAGTCCAAAAACCTTTCTGCCAGGTAACCTTGTGTTGAGGTGAGTTGAAATTTTATGCCCACTAAGCAAGAAAAACTGTCTCCAAATTAGAAAGGCCCATACTGGATCATTGAAGTAATATGCTCAGGGAGCTTATCAGATTGAAAGTTTAGATGGAATCTAAATTCTTTGACCATAGAATGTCAAGAATTTATGAATGTATTATTAATAAAATTAACAAAGTTGCTTTTTGTGTCAAATAAGAGTACTTTGTGATGTGAAATGGATAGTTAATTGACACCCAACTATCTAAAATCAATCAGTATGTCTGATAATGTTATATAATTAGCCTAAGGGTCCAACTATAATCTATATATTTGATAATCAAAAGATAGTTGGCTTCAAGGTCAAATTGTAATCGGCATGTCCAACAATTAAAAGATAGTTGGTTAAGGATTTGACTATAATTAGTATGTCTAACAATTAAAATATAGTTAGCCTAAAGGACCAACTATAATCCATTAACTCCTTATCACAGAACTTGGCCGACAAGATGATCACTAAATGGTTTTGGTCCTGATTGATCAGCTAGAGTTAATCAATCGGTTAGTATTAGATGTCAACCAGTTAAAGCCGCACAAGAGGCCGACAATCCTATACTTTGCAAATATTCAAGTTCCACTTTTCCAAGTTCATACATAATGGACAAAGAGATGGATAACACAAACATCTAAAGAAGACAAGACAAAAATAAAGTTCATTGAGGCTAGGAAAGAAAGTTTCTATAAGCAGCTAAAAGACTTTACAAAAAGCTAGTGTAAAACCGACTGGCAGAAGTTAGAAAAGTTAGAAACAAAAAGTTGCATAATAGAAAGATAAAAGCCTTTCTAGGCTTGTTCTTCAGAGGGGACCACTTCATGGTGGGCCTCTTCAACTGGCTGGGATACATTTTCAGTGGATGGTTCTTCAAGAATATTAATTAGGAAAAATAGCTTCCTCAGCTATATTCTCCTAGCTTGCTCTTCCTGGATCTCACCTTCTTTTTCTACTTCTTCCTCTCCTTCCTCTTCTCAAAAATAACTTTCTTGATATCTAACTTTGGAAAAAGCTCTTTAACTTTAGCTTTGCAGTCATTAAAGATATAATCATAATGGTAAGACGATGCCTTGGTTACTTCTTTTTTGAAGTCCAACTTTTTATACTCTTCAATCACGCTTAAGGACTAAGCCTTTACCAGTCTGACTGCCTTTTCCTTAGCCTTCATCGCTCGAGCAATCACTTCATCAAGTTTTTTCATTGGGTTTTTGATGGTGGCCTTATCAGGGAGAAGCCTCTTTTTCTTTTTCTTCAATTGTCTCCAAGCTGGTAGAGTGATTTTTTACCAAGCATAAATCCTTTCTCAGCATAGTATGTTTTTTGGCGATCTTCTCTAACTTGGCTTCAAATATCTGTTTAAGTTCTTCGGCCACTTCTTCCTGAGCTTTGGCAGTCTCGAGTTGATCTTTTAAGGATCGATTAAGCTCGAAAAATCCTTGGAAGCCTTCTTCAACAACTGCCACTTTATGGACAAACTAAAATAATAAATTGATTTGAAGTTAGAGATACTTGGCGATGGTAAAAAAAATTAAGCAAGAATGAGATGAAGAGAAATTTCTATGTTAAGAAGGCTTGGATAAAAAAAGAATATAATATCGTATAGACAATGAGATTTAGTAACCTCTTAGTCCCTTGGGAGGATGATAGCCTTGATTAATTGATGAGCAAGTTTAGAGTTCTGAAAACTTGAATCGTCAGAGTAAACATTCATATCTACAAAGGCTTCAGGTTCATCAAAAGCCTGAGCATCCCTTCCGTTCCTCAAAGAGCTTTGTGGCACCTTCCCTTGGTCAGTCTGAGCACTGGGGGCAGGAGGACTAATTGGCAAGCTAATTGATAGCCTTGGAAAAAATATTGTCGATGATGTTGGTATCACCGATGAAGGTTCCATGATAAAAACTTCATCACTGGAGGTGGCCACTACTATTTTAGCATTTATGGCAACTAAGGTAGGAATAGCTGGGGCTAAAGAATCTTCTTGAGCCAATGAACTAAGTAAAGTGCATAGCTTCTTTGATGCCTAAGTCGTCACTGGTCTCTTGGCAAGCCTCTTTTGATAACCTATCAGACTTCCTCGGCATTAGGTCTCATTCCTTGTATGAAGAGCAGAAAGGTCGATTAATTTAGTCGAATGGACATTGAAAGCGACGATGATCTAAAGCTATGATTAGTTGCTCTGATTATCCCTAATCAAGTTACCATACTGATCCTAGTAAGGAAAAGGTTTTGCTCATTCAGAAGTTCTTTTAACAAAAGGACTTGAACTCTTAAGAGTTTTTCGAAGTCCTCTTGATTAGCTTAAGAAGTTTCTTAGTATCATTGGGAGTCAGCTGGGGCTCCCTCTACTTAGTACAGAAGCCCTAAGGTTTGTTAGAGGATAAAAAGAAAAAACAAGATTTCCAACTATGAATAGCAGTCCAAAGATCCTTGATAAACTTTCGACCATGACGTGGTTCGATGAACCACCATCCTCGACTATAGGGATGCCTTTTAATCATAAAAGGGCTGTAAAATAAAGAAGTCTTAGCCTCAATCTCAAGATCATGATATAAGACTAAGGAGGAGCAAATAATCCTAAAAGTGTTCAGAGTCAGTTGTCCTAGGATGACATTGTGCAAATTGAAGATTTTGATGATGAAAGGATGAAGAGAAAAATGAAACTTAACCTTAAGTTGCTCTATGTATATAGCTATGGAACTAGATGAACCCTTATTTAGTCGGTCATTAGGACTAGGGGTGTATACTAGGAAGTCCTATGAATTTTAATAATAATTTCACCAACTAGCCACCTTGGACTTAGTTAGGGTGCCTTTAACTTGGTTTGGACGAAGGTCTTCGAAGTCCCTCTTTCGTATGGGTTCAAGATTCTCTTGGAGCTGCTGTGAAGCATCCCCTTTAGAAATAGAAGCCCTGGCCATAGCAGAAACTTCCAAGGTCCTAACTATTCTAAGAAGTTTTGGAAGTTGAAGAAGGAGAAGGAAAAGCTTACGAAGATGAAGCTACAGAAAGATCCCTAAAGATCCTTAAAAGCTCAGAAATGTCAAAAAAAAATTGATAAAAGAAGAAAAACAGGGAATGAATCTAACCTTCGAAAGCCTTAAAGGGAAGAAAAACTCAAAAATGGGGAGGCCCAAAGGAGGAGAGAGCTCCAAGGAACAAGAAAATCTTAGAATGCGAAGAACTCTTATGGAATAAGAAAACCTTTCTATATAAAGGGGAAAGGACAATGATGACTTACTCCTCGAGCAATGGAAAACTCACCAAATTTTGCTGCATGGTTGAACCTAAGTCGAGAGATGGGCTGGCTTTTCATTGCACTTCCTCTACAATGTTGACATGTCGCCATAATCCTTGTGATCAATGAAGTCTCCAGTGATGATTTGACATATGTTGAGGTGAGAAAAGCTGAGTAAAAAGCAACCAAATCCTTTAGATTGCCTGACATTAATAACCATCTCTTTAAAATGATTGCCTACCGTAAACCGCCTCCAATAATGAAGCAACAATGCATCCCTTTTTTACTTTTTCGATGAGATATTGATGGCCAGTATAGAGAGAGAAAATGGTGGAATTCAAGGGCTTACGATTTATTAATACAAAACTCCCTTCTCCCAAGATGACAAAATATCTTGAAATCGAGAGTTGTAGGCAACTGTTGTACTAAATAGTCGGATTTGTTGACTATCGAAAAGTTGAGGTTGCCGACTAATGATGCCAAGCGAAGTGACGTAGCATGTGGAAACCAAGTGTAGTTGCCATTAATAAATGAGGCTAACTAATTATGCTGTAATCCAACTAATCATATCACCCAAAGGCTACTCAGATTATTGATTCCTGGAAGCAAGGAATTCAAAAAACTTAGTCAATTGACCACCAAGTAAAGCGACTAAATTGTAAAGTGTCAAGGCACCATCGACGACAAACTCTCAATGATGAAGGCCTACACCAACTATCCAAAAAATATTCAGCTAAGTGAGCAATAATAAAAATAATTGTTACAACAGAAAGTTATTATGCCAGCTGCTACTTACAACAAAAAGCTGTTGCTCTAATAAGATATTGTTATGGCTAATAGAAGGAAGTTATCTCCCAATAGAATCTGGTTACTATTGGTGCCTATAAATATTGATAAGAGAGGACCTACAAGGGATAAGCAAAAATTGGATCTGGACTCTACCATTTTATTTTTCTAAATTTTCTATCTATTTTATAAATCCTTCTGACTGACTTAAGCATCGAAAGGTCCTCCATCAGAAAATCTTTGATTAAGGACTTCTTTTTTGCTGGTACTACACAGGTGGCTCATGAACATTTTCTAACTTTCATTTATTCGGCTAGCCCGAGCAAGTCGACTAAGTGGGGTTTGGCAGCAACACTATCTAACCAAAGAAAAATAATTAATTAAATATTGTATGCATTGCTTTTTCTAAGGATTGATTGAGGTTTTGATATAACCTCGGTAGCATGCCGTTGCCCTTACAATTATGTCTACTAATGTAAGACTCATGATGCATGGTAGGTTTGGCTGAAATGCGAAAACAATGGTTCAAAGATTATGATTTTTAATAAAAATTAAAAAATATATAGTATATAATTTTATTTTAAAAATTTACATGAATGTTATTTTATTTTGGATGTTATTTCCTTACTTGTGCCAGGAAATGAAAAGCAAATACAAGATTTTGTCAAAGTTACATTATCTGATATGGAGTATTTTTGCTGATGGAGTTATTGGAGTTTCTCTAAACAAATGATATAATTTTTTTTTCAAAAAATAATAAATAAATAATAAAATATTTATTACAAGATTTGGTACTAAATTATCATTTTAAAGTTCTACTCCATGTTCCAGCGATATAAGTCCTAACTTAGTTGTGATCTCTTGTAGCATAACTTCTAATAAAATTTTAACTATTTCCATATGTGCATTTACGATCAATTATTAATTTAATAATTTATAGCAAATTATGCATAAAGTTATTTTTTATAATTAAATTAAATTAATCACAATGATAGCAACAATCTTTATAATAATAATAAGTCTGATCATAACTTTAACCTACCTAGTCTAGCAATAAAATAGATTAGCTAAGTAATTTATAAATATTAGTGTAAATTTATACCTATAGACGAAAATTGGTATGGAAATCAATAGAATACTTACTATACCTTTTCTTGAAAATAGAAAAGATCAAATTACATATAAAATTACTTGTGATATGAAGCTACAAAAAATATACATGGTTAAAAAAGAAGAAAAAAAATTATTTTTTCATGAAATATTTTTTAACTATAAATTAGGAAAAAATATATAAAATAATTTTAAAAATATTATCTTAACAATATTGGTGGAATAATGCATAAAAAAGGGAAAATAAGTGTTTTGCAAAATAATTTATATATAAAAAATTATATGGATGTCCACATGGAGAGTGAGAGCATTTTTTCTATGTATGCTATTAAATTTAGACCATCACTGGTTGAAACGTGTCACGGTCAAGACTATTCAACTAATGTTATAGCCATTTAAATCCTAAATGTAATATTTGGATATCCAAATTTTATTTTTGAAATAGGAATATGAATTTTTGAAAAATAGTTATTCTTCTTTATTGTTCTAGATTTCTGTATGATTAGAAATATGGTATTCCATCTATATTCCAGTATAATTAATATAGTGTTATTCCAACCGGTGTTTGATTGACATGAAAATAAGCCTTTATTCCATGGTCCACCCCCCCTTTCTCTTAACTATTTTGTTAAATAATGCTGAATGCCTCAGGAATAATATGATTTAGAATTACCAATTCCAAAGTTCCCCATCGAATTGGTATCGTAAAATTTGGGAGCATTGGCTGGAATTGAAGCATTGACCTGAATTTCTAAACCAGGATGGCCTACCACCTTTTTTTTTAGGGAGAGTTGGCATCCGATCCATCCTTTGACCGGAATAAAACTTTTAATCCCTGTTGACTCAAAAGATAACTTCCCATCCACATTTAGTTTTAAGTTTTTAGAAGACTAAAATGCCCCTATTTCGAAACCTTTTCCCCTTTTAATGTTTGAAATCCCGTATCTTCTCCTTTTTTCTATTCCTCGTTTTCGATGAGACACTCTGACAGACAATAACTGCCCCTTCCTGCAGCGACAGCACTAGCAACCCCCTCTCCTTCCTGCGGCGACAGCACCAGCCCCCCTCCTCCCTTTCGATGGCCGGGTAAATTTGTTTTCTATTCCCCGTTTTCAATGAGAAGCTCCGACAAACAAAAACCATCCCTTCCTACGGCGACAGCACCAGCAACTCCCTCTCCTTCTAGCAGTGACAGCACCAGCCCCCCTCCCCCCCACGGCTAGGTAGTTTTTGCATATAGAAATTAATCAAACACTTTTTAAAGAATTAATCGAGCCCTTTTCATACCACAGTAAATTAGTTAAATATGGTTTAGACTATGAGATATGCATGCTTCAGGACGTAACCATGGGGACATGAATGTGCATTAGACTTATGGTGTGGACGCATGCATAGGGAATCACATGTATGTTTGTGTAACTATTATCATTAATAATTATGGATCAGGTCTTAGGTTAGAGAATTATTGGTCGAGTAAGCTATTACTAGGAAAATTTGTACATCAATGCTTATATAATTATCAGATATTATATACCTATCATCTCGTTGTTTAATGGGCATTATGTGCTATACTCCCACTTTGCTTAAGATGCAAATGAGTAGGATGTTTTGCCAGTCATGCACTTATGATGCATCATGGCTATTATGATGAAGGTTTAAATAGATAATTGTGCACTCATTATTTTAGTCATAAAATAGAACTTTGTATAGGAATTTTTATCTTTGCCTAAGTTAAATATATGCTAGATTTTAATCAAATGTGTAGGAATTTTCACCTTGTAGAATGGCATGTTCATCCCTGTCGGAATAGGTGAATAGATCTGATATGTTCTGCATAAGAAATAATATCATCACATTGTTTAGTCCTTAGGTAACTCTTGTTTTACCCATTCATTATGCTAAATCTGATTAACTACTTTCTTTCACAGAAAGAGGGATTAGTTCAGTCTAGAAACTAAAATACAGCAACAATTTCTAACTATTGCAATGCTTTGATATCTAAAAATAAAAGCTATTCCTTTCTGTTTAATTTGTTCGATTATATGAAGCTTGTTAATTTATGCAACTTTTAGTTCCTTTTTTTTAAAATATTTATTGTCTTAATATTAGTTTCATATAGAATCATTGAATTTATACGACTTCTTTAGGTATTATGAAACATAATTATGCTTTTTTGAACTAATATTGAGTGTGCAGAGTAGATGATGGCTACTACTAGGAGAAGCAAAGGATTTTTTATTGACTCAACAAATATGATAAATAGAAGGTGCTATTTTAATCACTACGTGGATGTTATGGAAACAATTATACAGTTAATGTCAGAGGAGCAGAAGGCAAGGGTGTCTACAACTCCATTTGGTCATTTGCTCCATCTTTTATATATCAAGTAGAGCAGGCCATTATTAGATGCACTACTGTCTTTGTGGGATGATAACAAGGAGGGCTTTAGATTTGGCAAGATTATGGTTCCTTTTATGGGAACTGAAATTGCCCTTATTCTTGGTTTGAAGGCTACAGGTTAGGAGATTGACTTTTATAGCAAAGAAAAAGTACAGTTGGACCTTATCAATCATTTTTTTAATGGTGACTTTAAATTAACTACTAGGAATGCAGTTAAAAATAGATTATTTTGTCTTGTTGAAAAATCTGGGTTGCTAGATGTAGAGGATTTTACAAAGTGTTGGGTTTTTTATCTTTTTGTAACTATTCTTTTTCTAATTGTCCACTATCATGTCCCTAAAGTATTATGTCAGTATCTTGATGATTTGGATCACCTGGAATCCTATAGTTGGGGTCTTGCTATTTTTACTTTCCTTTGACAACAAATTTCTCATCTAGCAAAGAGTGTACATACATCGAACAAAAATAAAAGTGGGTGTGCTGGGTATATGGAAGGATGTATAATAGCTCTAGTGGTAAGCTTTCTTATTTATACTTTCGATTTAATTGGTTGATAGTTATCTAATATTATTTTTATTTATATTATTTTATTATGCAGGCATGGGCTGTTGAGCATGCAAATAGTCTAGTTGGAAAGCATAGACCACCATTAATGTATCCTCGTCTCTTGCATTGGAGCAATACTCCATTCCCTCGCAAGGTGAAGGCGATCATTGGAGTTATAAATAAATTAAAAAAAATTAAGGTATTATGTTATGTATCTAACATCATATATATTTTAATTAAAGTATAACTATATTTGTTTGTCCTTTATTAGGTATTGAAGATGATAGAGCCTAAGGAGAATGAGTTGCACCTCCTATTACAAAGAAGGCCACAAGGACTGGCATGTTACATCATTTTAATGCATCATTTTTTATTGTAGACCATTTAAAATGCTTCAAAATAGCTCTATTTTAAACAACACTAACTTCAATCATGTACCATGTAACTGTGTACCTAGTATGTATATGATACTATATTAATTTAATTATGTACAGCAAGTTCCATCATCTAGCTAGCCTAAACAATATCCAATTCATGCTTTAGAAACACATTTGGCAGCGGTTGAGAGGGCCTTAATTTGTCATGGTTTCTACTTAGAGGACCCTCAACCCATCAAAGATGACATAGCAGAAGATGCACGAATTCATGCCTTTGATATGAAACTTTCATTCATTAAGAAGACCCTTCGGGACAAGGATTTATTGTCGGCAAATGATACTAAAGGTATTAATATGCATTATGTTGAGGTTAGTTTTCTACCCTAATCAAAATATACATATATAGATATGATATCATTTATGATCAAAATAATTTTTATTATTTAGGTAAGGGCAAAGTATTCTTCTCCACATAGACAGCCCCACACAGGTGAAGGGGAACCTTGTGTCCCTTATAGCAGTGAAGATGTGGAGGTAGTAGTCAAATATTTATTTTTTATATTATATTTTTGAGTGCTTATTATGTCCTATCTGCCTTTCTTATTTTTATCAGGCAAAGAATGTTGTTGAAGTTGAGTCCAAGAAGGAAAGTGCCATCGTAAAACATGTGTCATCATTATGTAGGTGCGTGAAAATGGAAGCTCATGAGAGCAAGCCTAGTGAGAAGGGAAAGGCCATGTCATACCTTCCTAAGGCCTACAAGCATGTAAGGAAGGAACAACAAGAGGGTAACATAGTTAAAGGAAGTATGGCCTTACCCACCACCAAGAGTGATCTAGATGCTTCAAATACTTTAGAGCATATAAGTACTACACTAATGGAGCTGCATCAGTCAGTTAAGTTTCAAGAAGATTGATCTAGGTATATTTATTATGTGCATGTGCTTGTTATTAAATCACTATGATAGATTTTGTCTTCAACTTTAAACATGTGTTGATAGATTTTATCATTTTATAGCATATTCAAGATTCTAGTACAATTATAGATGTTGAAACATCAGTGGTTCTAGATATGACAATACAAATGGCACAAAGGGGTATATATCAAGAGATGGGGAAAGGTGTACTCCCATCTTATCTTGAAGCATCAATTGATTTTTACATCAACGAAGATCGTTTTGAGTAAGCCATATAATTATATTTCTATATATCATTCTTCAAATTACTTCTTTTGTTTATATCTATATTTTTTATATAGTGAGAATATCTGGGAGGATCCAAGTACATCCAAACCTTTTTGCACATATCATGCATTGGATCAACTCCTTCATAATGGGCCACTTCGGACTGATGTATGAAAATTAATTGCTGGTACATTTTCATTGATCCTAGTTTCTTTTATGCTAATATTATATTTTTTTGAATCATGTATAGCTCATTAATGTATATTTCCGAATCTTAGAGCTATTCCATATAGAGTATAGAAAGCCTGTGGAGAATACTGCTTTATTTTTGCATTGTAAGATATAGGTACAATAATTTTAAGAATCATTAATTTTGTTTTCAAAGTAACACAACTTATCAGTCAATGTTCTTTTTCTTCTATTTCTATTTCATGTAGACTACTGTGCTTCAATCCATTTCAGGGGTTATCTTAGTGACCCCTGAACTTATAAATAATATCATAAATTCAGCACAACCAAGTATAAAAAAATTCATGACTGATATCAGTTTATCAGACCTTGAGCAATGTAGATACTTGTTTATCCCGATGAACACGGCATGGCATTGGTACCTGTTAGTTTTAGATTTGAAGGATCGATAATTTTACTGCTACAACTCGATGTGGAGCATCAATGTATCAAATGATGTAAATACATATGTCTGTAACATTGTTTGATATTTGTGTTGTTGCTTATACATATAACAACTTGTCTAACTAACTTATTATATTTCATACCATGCTTGTATAGGCAATGTTTGTATGCTTTTGGTTGTCCGAGCGAGTAGGATTCCATATCCCTAAAGGTCAAGTTCATAATGTTCATGATTGTGCACAGCAGAAGTTTGATAGTGTAGATTGCAGAGTGCATATGTTGATGTTGGCCGAGATCCTTACAAGAGGTTGCTCGAGTTCGCTGCGTAATGATTTTAAGGAAGATGCGCCATTATATAGGAGCTGGGTTGCGAGAAGTATTTTTTTCCATGGGTACTATACTACTTATAAAAAGTTTTGGTTATGGTATGAAAGGAAGATACAAAGTGTAAAAGATTAGGACATCATTAGTCCTAAAATAATGTTGGAAGTTTTTTCAATTATTAATACTGTCCTTGTACCTATTTCATACATATAAAATGTTAAATTAATACAATTCAAAAAATTTTGTATAATGTGCCATGTCTGAATGTGTGGCATGTTAGTTGATTATAACTATTAATACTTCAAATTTTTTATTTTTTCTTTTTTTCAGTGAGTTATTTAGGTATACTAAAATAAACTGAAATTACAAGAAGTTGCATATATCTCCATGAGTTCCTTATTACTAAGGCCCTTCAACTGTGTGCCATTTTACTGTGTGCCATTTAACTGTGTACCATTTAATTACCAAGTTTTTAATTACCAACAAGTTTATCGTGTGTCATTTAATTGTGTGCCATTGTAAAAGAAGTTATTGTTATAGAATCCTCCTCTCCTCCCTTCTGTGTGCAGGTTTTATTTAACTATGTATAACTGTGTGCAGGTTTAAAATAACTGTGTGCAGGTTTTATTTAACTGTGTACAGAATTTAAATGTCTCAGAAACAAAAATAACTGTGTACATGCTTAATTTAACCGTGTGCAAAACTAAAATAACTGTATGCAAAACTAAAATAACTATGTGCAGAACTAAAATAAATGTGTGCAGAACAAAAATAACTATGTGCAGGCTTAATTTAATTGTTTGCAAAAGTAAAACAACTGTATGCAGAACAACAATAACTATGTGCAGGCTTAATTTAACTGTGTGCAGAACTAAAATAACTATGTGCATAACTAAAATAACTATGTACGGGCTTAATTTAACTGTATACAGAACAAAAATAACTGTGTGCAGGCTTAATTTAACTGTATGCAGAACTAAAATAAATATGTGCAGGTTTAATTTAACTGTGTGTAGAGCTAAGATAACTGTGTGTAGGTTTTATTTAACTGTGTACAAAACAAAAATAATTGTGTGCAGGCTTAATTTAACTGTGCGCAGAACTAAAATAACTGTATGCAGGCTTAATTTAATTATGTATAGAACTAAAATAATTATGTGCAGGTTTTATTTAACTATGTACATAATTTAAATAACTATGCGTAGAACAAAAATAACTATATGCATGCTTAATTTAATTATGTCCTACGTTTAGTTAATTAACTATGTACTATTAAAAATATTGTGCCAAACTCGGGATGTTAAGTCTCCCTTAAAAATATTATGCTAAATTCAAAATTCAGTAAGATAAAGTACAAGGTGGTATATATCAATATTATGCCAATTTTACTTCTTTCAGTAACCACCTTGTAAAATTGGCACAATGTTGATATATATCTCCTTGTTATTTTAGATTTGCACACAGTTAATTAAGCATGCACACAGTTATTTTAGTTCTGCACACAGTTAAATTAAGCCTGCACAGTTATTTTAGTTCTGCACAATGTTCATATTAGGACTATTTATCGAAACGTTGTGATATTTTACTGATAGGAGTAAGACTAGCACAATAATGATATATACTACCTTATAATGTAAATTTGCACAATATTCATATTAGGGCTATTTACCAAAATGCTGTAATATCTTATTGAAAGAAGTAAAATTGGCATAATGTTGATATATACCACATTGTAAAATTGGCACAATGTTCATATTAGGGCTATGTACCGAAATGCTCTAATATCTTACTGAAAGAAGTAAGATTGGCACAATATTGATAATGTTTATATTAGGGCAAACACTGTAATATCTTACTTCTTATTGAAAGAAGTAAGATTGGCACAATGTTGATATATACCACCTTGTAAAATTGGTACAATATTCATATTAGGGCTATTTATCGAAATACTGTAATTTAACTGTGTGCATAACTAAAATAGCTATGTACAGGCTTAATTTAACTATATGCAGGCTTAATTTAACTGTGTGCAGAACTAAAATAACTGTATGTATGATTAATTTAATTGTGTGCAGAACTAAAATAACTATGTTAGAACTAAAATAATTATGTGCAGGCTTAATTTAACTATGTGCAGAACTAAAATAACTATGTCATAATTAAAATAACTGTGTGCATGATTAATTTAACTATATATAGAACTAAAATAACTGTGTCAAAATTAAAATAATTGTGTACAGGCTTAATTTAACTATGTTAGAACTAAAATAACTGTATACAGAACTAAAATAACTGTGTGAAGGATTAATTTAACTATATACATAACTAAAATAACTGTGTGCAGAACTAAAATAATTGTATACATGATTAATTTAACTGTGTGTAGAACTAAAATAACTATGTGCAGTATTAATTTAACTATGTGCAGAACTAAAATAACTGTGTTAGAACTAAAATAACTGTATATAAGCATAATTTAACTATGTCAGAACTAAAATAACTATGTGCAGAACAAAAATAATTATGTGTAGGATTAATTTAACTATGTGCAGAACTAAAATAATTGTATGCAAGATTAATTTAACTATGTGCAGAACTACAATAACTGTGTCAGAACTAAAATAACTGTGTGTAGAACAAAAATAACTATGTACAGGATTAATTTAACTGTATGTAGAACTAAAATAACTGTGTGTAGAACTAAAATAACTGTGTTCATGCTTAATTTAACTGTATGCAGAAATAAAATAATTATGTCCTATGTTTAATTAACTGTATACTATTAAAAATATTGTTCCAAATTTCGGATGTTAAGTCCCCCTTAAAAATATTGTGCCAAATTCAAGATTCAGTAAGATGAAGTATAAGGTGATATATATCAACATTGCACCAATTTTACTTCTTTCAGTAAGATATTACAGCATTTCGATATATAGCCCTAATTTGAGCAAAAACTCAGAATTTAGAATTCATTGGCATAAGAGCAAATTAATATCAATAGCCCCATTAACATTAAGATAAGAATAGAATTCAGAATTCAGAGCAACAACAGAACAACAACCACATAATAGTAAATACACAACAACAACAGATGTTACTCAACAATCTCATTACAAGTCCTTCTATTATGTCCTTCCTTTCTGCATCATCCATAATGTGTAGTTCTCGATGAAATCATTTGTGAAGCTCTTTTTTTCTTCTTAAGCCTAAAGATGAGTCTTGATGATAGGAGGTAAAATATGCACCTCATATGAACTATCATGACTCATCTCAATATCCGGAATTGGATTGATACATTCTTCATATGCTGCTCTATACATTTCAGCTTGAAAATAAGTATCAGTGAAGTGATATAATGACCTGCCAGCCTTCTCAATACATGCACATGCATGCTTACATGGCATCCGAAAGATTTGCCATTCACTACAAGAGCACGTGCAATCTTTTAGGTCAACTTTATATGAGTACTTTGTATCCTTTACATCATAAACCATGATGCTTGATGTAAACACAAATAACTTCTGATCCTCTTCCACATTTCTTTGCAATACTTTTTCAGGATCAGGACAAAGATGGGTTTGGATGCTATGTCCTCGCATTCGTCTAGCATGCATCAATTGCATAATTTGAAGTCTTATATGATCAACCATTTGAGGAATAGCAAGATGTCGAGTCTCTAGAATCTAACTATTAAAACATTCAACAACATTAGTTGTCATAATACCGCAACATGGACCTGAAAATACTGAATTTGCCCAATGCTCTGGCTTCGACTGTGTTATAAAGTTACTTGCACTTGGGACTTCAGCTACAAGTTTACTCATTAATTTTTGAAAAATATTTAGCCTTGGAGTATATGTAGCAGCATTTAACAAATCAACCAACCTCTTCCTTTTTACTGCACCATAATGAGCAAGCACCTACATGTATACGATCATTGTATGTTAACAAACCTTTTCATTTAAAAATAAAAATTAAAAGTTTTGATAAGGATGTTGTATGCCTGATTTTTAAAATTTTCTTTGATATGACGAATGCAGTAAGAGTGGTAGCTATCGAAAAAGTACTTCGACACTGCTTTCATAAGTCCTTGATGTCTATCTATTATAATTGTGAATGGTTGTCTATGGTACTCAACACAAGACTCCATGGCTCTTTTTAAAATATGTCAAAACCAGTTCCAATTATCATCATTCTCTATATCAACAATGGCATATGCTATAGGGAACATATCATCATTTGCATCTTTGCCTGTAGCACCAAGTAAAACTCCTCCATCCTTATATTTAACAAATATTGCATCCATGAATATTAGAGGTCTACAACCTCTAAGAAAACCATTGATTAAGGCTCTAAAGGAAATGAATAAACGTTTAAATTGATCTTCAAGGGTTTCATACTTTGCTATGCTACCAGAGTTGGTCTCAAGAATGGCATTACAATACCATCATATCCGTTCATAAGATACTGACCTTTGACCATATAGCTTCTTCATAGCAACCTTTTTTCTATGCCAAGCTTGATGATATGGTAATTCCACATCAAATTTACGATGAATATCTTTTACAATATCACTTGGCCTATATAAAGGTATATCATGATTTTTTTTTTCACAATATTTGAAACCCAATACTTCGAAGCCTTGGAATGAGATTGAACTTGTAACCCTACTCTGCATGTATGTTGATTGCTCATTGTTTTAATTACAAATCTGTATTGATTCCCAAGACGAGAAGCATGAATGCGCCATTCACAACCTTCATATGCACATTCAACAGTAACATGCTGACGATCATTCTTTATAAACACAAAATCTCTACAATTTGCAATGCAGAAATTACGAATTGTATCACGAAGGGTTTCAACATCCTTGAATTCTTGACCTACACCCTCTATAAAGTTTTTCCAAGCATCCAAAGTATTCCTTAGATTTGGTTCATCTTCAGTGATAGTCCTTGTTTCTTCGACTACTTAAATAAAATTACTTGAGCTGCCAAATGAGGAAAAATGAGATGAACTGCCCTTCCGATAATTCTTAGAATAACTTACATGTTCAACATTTTCAGATGGGACACCATCCCTGCAAGTACAGAAGATTGATTCTTTCCATAAATAATATTGACTCACATTGAACATCACATTATATAATTCAGATTAATTATAAAAAATAATATACTAAAATAAATTATGAATATACTTTGAATTATCTCAAATTGATTATCATATTAGGCGATTCAGTCATCGACGCTGCATGAAATACAACCATTTCAATTATTGCATCTTTTAACTTTCGATGTATTTCATACATATTGCTGACATCCTTATCTTCTATGAGTGTAACGAGTATTCTTGAATTGTTAGGACTATAGAATTTTAGATGAATCATTATAGGGGATAAATGCTTCCATCTCTCCACTATTTCATTGACAATATAATTAAGAGTTGTGTCTTTTAAAATTAAAATGATATGGGCTTCATTACCATTGAAGCACACAGTCATAAAATTTGAATTTTTAATATCCTTGGGATCCATAACCGTTAAAAACTAATATAATAATAAGAAATCTGATTTTGAAAAAATCAGAAGAAAGTTTTGTGAACATGGGAGAGCTACACTGGTAGACAACGGATGCAAAGAAGGGATGAACATATATTGATCTCGTGGAAGAGCTTCACTGGGGACTACTCTCTCCGTTGATTTCTTTGATCTAGTGGCTACTGTAGGGTGCAAAGAAAAGAATGAACTGCGTCTATAATGACCGGTCCTTGGAATGGGAGAGGAAACATTGGCACAGTTGCTGAAGGAACGATAAACGAAAGAGGAACCGTAATATAATAAATGATATTTCAGATAAATGGAAGAGTAACCATGATATAATAAAGGGTATTTTTGGTATTTTCAAAATAATACGATATCATGCGGGATGGTGTATTACGGTAAAAGGTATTTTTGGTATTTTGAAAATAATACGACATCACGAGGGATGTTGTATTATGGTTAATGTTAAATGAAAGACCGGAAATTATACTTTTAGTCAACAAAGGATAATTTGTTTTAGTGGAGTCAAAATGGGGAGTGTGAATTAATTACCCCTTTGTTTTATCCGTTTAAGGGAATAAGATGGAATAAGCTTTTATTCCAACCAGAATAAGGAACCAAACACTACCAAATGGATTGTTTCTTCTCATCCCCCCTTCCCATCGACATGCCACGGCTCTTCCTGATCCCCTTTCCCGGCCACTTCCCCCGTCTCCATTGCCTCTTCCGAAGTCACTCGCATTTCCATGCATCCTTCCTCTGGTCCTCGCCTTCTGGCGGTATTCGATCGCACAACTCGATCGCATTTGTGTTGCCTCCTCTCGCAAGAGTTATCCGATCGCTCATGGCTAAGGAAACTTTGGATCTGGTACTAAAAGAGAGTGTAAAAGTAAATTTGCTCTCTTTCTATTTGTCACTCCAAGAAAGGAACAAAGCTCAAAAATTTCAATAGGGGTAGTTCAAGGCGCTGTCGAACTTGCGTGGGGGGCGTGGTTGGTCATGGTGGGGCCTCAGCCGGTGGGTTCTCTGGTGGTTGGAGCAACATGCTGAGATTTTATACCCGATGATGCCCCAAGACTCAAGATGACACCCACCATGGTCGATCTTGGTGTTGAGCCTCCGCTTCATCAGCTTTGTCATCGCCCTCCACGTCTTCAACAAGCTTTGCTACCTTTCCGCGCGCCTCCCACCATTTGATCTCATTGTAGAAGATCTAAGATTTCTTATTTTGTTTTCTTCTTTTTTTTTTTAAATGGCATGTTGCCACATGTTATCAGGGGATATGGAAAAGTTTTGAACCCTTTAAAATGACGACATGTGTCACCATGGAAGAGCTCTAAACTCTTCTTTCACCGTGTAGACCTGGATATGCTCTTTCGCTTGTCTTCTTCTTTCTTTCTTTCTTTTTTTTTTTTTTTTTTTACTACTAAAAAGGTTAGGGGGATAAATTCCATGAAGTTATCCCCGTAGGTCTCATCTCGCTAAAAAATATTTAATTCAAGATACTAGATTGTCATAGCCTTTCCTTGTCTGAGGATTGACCTCTTACTCACCCAACTGTCACGAGTCTCAAGAAATAAATTCAGAATTTAATCGAGTCTTCCGCAGAGTCATGCCAAACCTATAACCTGTTAGTTATGAGACAAGATTTCAACAAGCTGGGCTACCACCTTGACGGTTTTCGCCTGTCCTTCGATAGCACAACTACCTCTCTCTTAAATAAACCACACATGTATCACGATAAATATTAATTTATTGTAACAAATGATATCTAAAATTGTTATCAACCATCATTATAAAGGGTGCAATAGCAAATATTTATCTCAAAATATACTATTTCAATTTTTACTATTAAAACAACCATTATTCTATTAGGAAATAATAGATAATAGTGAAGAAACAATATTATTTTTCCAATGGGGATACCTTTTTTTTTTTCCCAAATACAATCTACTTTAAAGGAAAAATTAGTAAAAAAATTTCAGAAAAATGATACAAATAAAAATAATGGCCAGTATTTATATTGCAATAGTTTGTTATAATGCTAAACAATATGTTTTCATAGTTGTTATTTTTTTTCTTTTATTTTATATAATATTACACGATGAACCTGATGAAATCATTCTAATGGTCCAACAATTGTTGTCATATATATTTTAACCTTGCGTGTAACCTATTCCCCCGCCACACCCTTCTGCATGGCAGAATTCCAAACAAGCATCACATTGAGTCGAAGAGAATACGTGCCAGACTAAAACCTCCAAGGTTTACTTTTTATCTGCTAGTTATGTTCGAAAATGTCACTGGAAACCTCCCCAAAAAAAAGAAAAGGGTCACTGTACCAAAAAAAAAAAAAGTCACTGGAAACCTCCAAACAAGCAGAATTCCCAATGTGCGATACGCCCGTAGAGATCAACTAGTGGAATGGAGCTCAATAGTTTCAATGCTTGGTTTCATTGGTTTTGGATATATCCTAAAGAATGATTCACCTTCTTTTGCGGTACCAATCATTGGATTGTACAATGATATATTGCTTTGAAATATAAAGATAGAAGAAAAAGATTGAAGTACTTTTAGATCTATGTATTATACCAGCCAATGGTTGATATCATGATAAAAAAAAAGATAAATCATACTTTCGTGTGAAAGAAACAACCTAAACATAGTCCTGTTTGATGAGAGGCTGGCAGTTCCTTTTGCAAGAGTGCCCCACCCTAAATAGGGCGGTCCTCACTCTATAGGACGGTCGTTGTTCCAACTGTACTGCAGAATATATTGAACTAAAGCCTTATATTTCACTCTATGTTACCCGAAGTTATCTAATGCAGAATTTTTTGAGTATATATATATATATATTTATATAAACCGGAGAATGCACCGTGCAGGACTGGAACCCTATTTTATTTTGTTGACTACCCAGCAACAGGAGTATGATCCTTGGGGTAATGCCTCCTTCATCCAATTATTTGAATAAAAAAGATCATTATTACAACAATCGTCATGTGTCACCCTAAAAAAAATGAAGGCCAAGAAGAAAAATAATGATAATTTTGGCCAGGACCGTTATTCATCAAATAAAGAAGTAATATCCCGTTGAAGTAGTTAAGTCAATGCTGGTAAAATTTTGAAGCATCTCAGGTAACTATCTCATTAATTAATTCACAGGCAATATCCATCACCAAGGTTTGGGTGCGGATCTAGTGGACCTCGTGGCTTGTAGAACCTTATTAATGCCTGCATTTTCGGCTTATGAAAATCTACCACAGCCACCGGGATTTATTTATTTATTTATTTTTTGGTAAAAAACAGCAAATGGAAACTGAGGTTTCACAAGCTTCACCTTTCAACAGTAGTAATGCGTGTGTACGATGTAATGGTGTGGTATGTGGTGATTTGAAGAGGGATTTGTTCTCCAAGGATTCATCTCTCTTCAGCTGATGGCCGCCCATCCAAAGATGGATGGAAGTCTCCATCTTTCGTGACTAGGTTTCTTAAGCAAACAGAAGAAATAAATGAGCAAGTATACACCGTACCTACCAATCCAAGTTCCTACCTGACCTCCAAGACACTCACCTAAAATTTAACCTCCCATTAACTCATACCTTCCAGTAAAATACCAAAAAATAGTGGGGAAAAAAAGAAAAAAAAGAGGTTGGGGGGGGGGGGGGGGGGGGCATGATCATTAAACCATATCACATAAACAGTAAAGAAGAAGGAAAAGAAAACGAAGGGAGGAAAAAAAAAAGAAAAGAAAAAAGAAAAAAGAACTCCTAGAAATCATGATGTGGTTGGCATTGAGTGGGAAAGGAGGCAGGGAAACCTTCTTTATCCTTGGACACAAGGTGCATGAGCAAATCCACAAATGCCAGCACTATAATCTCGTGGGTCTTCTCTTCGTTCAGTCTCAGATAGCAATGCAACAGTTCCTGGAGGCGAGGCCACTCCCTCAGCTGGTGCACCTCCACCATCTCCGCCATCGACGCTCTGAAGTCGTGGTACGGGTCGTCCGACGCCATGGCCAGCGCCACGCTCTCTTCACGGAACGAGACCTTCTCTACTCCCGCCGCCACCCCGGTCTCCGGCCATGGATCACGGAAAGGCAATATCTTTAGGACATCGGTCTCCGCTTTCGCTTCCTCCATTATGGACTTGGTGGTGCAGGGGTTGAAGAAGAACCTAGTGGAGCTTATCGGACCCTTGGGGAGGTTGCTGGGATCCTCGTCGGGCTCCGCTGTTAAAGAGAAGGAAGACATGGTGGAGGTGGTGGGGGCGCTTGAGAGGAAGCCCTCCTCTATGTGGGGTTGTGGTAAGAGAAGCTTGGAGAGAACCGAAGAGGAGGAAGAAGAAGAGGAGTAAGTGGAAGGGGTGTAGCAGGCGTAATTGAAGCTGGAGTATAGGTCCACTTCTCTGAAGGAGTGGGTCTTGGCTTCTTGGATGCAGAGGGGACCTATTGGTTTGAGGTTGGTGATGGCTTCTTGCAGGGATTTGAAGGAAGATTTCAGCTTCAGTCTTCCCATCTAATCTCCTTTTACCTTTGCTGATGCAGAGAAAAGGTTTCAAGAACCAGAGAGAGAGAGAGAGAGAGAGAGAGAGAGAAGAAATTTTATATATTTATAGGTGCTAGATTTTTCTAATTCTTCAACTGAGTTATTAATTAAACATGGTGCAGGCTAGGTTGTTGGGACCACACAGTGCAGGACAGGGTGCTACTTGATACATGTTGAGAACATCATGCCACCAAAGCTATTTTGCTGCTTACATCAAACCACCAACATGGATTCGAAGTATGATCCATACACGTACACGATAACTGAGATAAATCTATAAATTATTTTTTGAAATTCATGATAGATTAAATTGGATGAAAGATCAAAATTTTTTTGTTTATATTTCCGTTCTATGCATCTTAATGGTATCAAGTTAATGTACTTATATATAAATAAAAAAAAATTATTAAAATCTAAATATCTTGTATCGAACATTATCCGACGGGACAAAAATAGCTACACCGAATTTTAACCCTCCTATCCCTATTCTTTACCCCCCCAAAAAAAAAAGCTGTTTAGCTGTTCCAGTTTAAACATCTCATGCTCCGATCACCATTTCAGCAAAACGGATCCTCTACGGTACTATATATATATATATATATATATATATATATATATATATATATATATATATATATATATATATATATATATATATCATAGGATATTTGATTTTATCTAGCCATATATTTAGGGGTGCAAATGGATCAGGTCTTGAGTAACTCTGATCTGACCTGGTTCTTTGATCAGGTCCTAATATTAGATCTTGATCAAACCCACTAGAAAATAGGATCGAGTCGGATCGAGTTCACTATTAGAATTTTCAACCTAACGGATCATTCGAGATTGTATCAGGTCCATAAATAACTTGTTATAATATAAAAAAAATTAGATTTAAATATGATCTAGATAAAATATAGATAATTATATTTTAATTATCACATAGCTAAATATTATTAACCATAAAATAGATAATAAACAATATTATTTTTAAAATAAATTAAAATATAAAAATAATTATAATTATATTTCTATGTTAAAAATAAGTCTCATATAAATTTTAAATTATAATTTAAAAGTCCAAATAGATATGATCTTAACAGTATTAATATATTCGAGTCGAGTTTGGTCGGATCAGGTCGGGTCCAAATTCAGTAAACCCAGACCCGACCCGAAAAATGGAATGTGCCTAATTTTAGGATCCGATCCAAATCCACATATCTATAAAAATGAGTTGGATCGGATCTAAATGGATTGGGTCAGGTCGGGTCATGAATCAACCTGATCCATTTATAGCCTTGCATATATTTATGTGTATATATTAAAATATTTAAATTAAAAAAATATGAATTCTAAAAATATGTAAATAGCAATCTATCATTAAATGAACGTCACCGATTAATATAATTAAAATACTTTTTGAGTACCGCAAACAACCACATTATCCAGTTGCATGGGATCCTTTATAAAATGAGCGTAGATTTTTTCGAAGTACACCACAACATGTGACGCACTGCACTAGCCATCCATCGCAAGATGTGTGGTGCACGTTGATAGATGGCCAGCACGACTGCATACCGTCGTGCATTGCATGTACCACAAGGGAGCCAGGTTCTCATGGGATAATTGTTCATGTTTAGGACCATAAATCTTCGGCTGCAATCACGATCAAACTTATCTAAATTTAGGTTGGGATTTCCAAAACAAATGAACGCTGCCCGGCTGTTTTACACCGGAGTGAACCAAAATGAGCCATAATCCAGTATGTTGTATATAATCCAAGCAATATGGTCCCGGACTGACCCCCTCACAGTTTTCGAAAGGAACTAAACAACTAACCATTAAGTGAGCGTCAGCGAACCAAAAAGCTAACCAACTGTTTGTTCTTCAACCCATAAACATGTGCAATAAACCCTGGTGCATTTCATTTAATGGATATGTTCTCTTGGAAGTAACATCTAGTTAATTAAGACTAGCATAGAGTAAAATATTTTATTCGAGTTTAAATAGGTCTAAGTTGAATTGGAGTTTTATTCCATAAAATGTATTTTCTTTAAAATATATATATATATATTTTTTAAACCACCTAGCATATTTAGGAAGTATACAAAATTATACTAGGCTGAACACATTATTATCCGTGCTTACTTATATAATAGATTTTGACATGCGTGTTGCAAGTAGTGCAGAAATGGACTAATTTCAAGATGAGTCTCGTGCTTTTGCTTTTGTGGTGATAATAAGGAAGGATGATATCATTAATTCCATATTGATCGTGGATCAAAAAACTATTAATTTATATAAGAAAGAACCATCATCTTTTTCATAGGAAATGTTTTTTGAATTAAAATTCAGAAAGCCCAAATCACGATACCCATGAACCAGAATGGATAAAGTTTCGGATCATGAGTCCTTGACCACAGCATCAAAGTCCCGAACATGTGAAAAAACCGAGATTCCTTAAACCTCTCTCATGTTCAATTGCCACCACTATCAGCTGTTAAAGTCTTAAGGAACAAAACTAATGCTGAAATCCTGGAAAGAGTTCTATTAGCGTACTTAGAGATTAGATTAATCATATCAATACTCAAAGGGTCCAAGGGTCATGTCCCATGCAAGCTTATACAAGTGCGAAAACAAGGCATTGCCCATGTCATATGTGGCTGTGAATCTATGTCACTTTCCCATCTTGCACAAAACTACCCCTGATATTGAATACAGGATTGGAAACCTTGCCCTGTTTGGCGGGCCAAGGTGGTGAGTGACCACCTATAATGTCCATGGTGGACCACCTGAGCTAATAATGTCAGGCAGTACTGGACACGAAACCAGCGACACCTTGGAATAGAAACGAGGGTCCCAAAAGAGACTCCCCCCCCCCACCCATCTATCCGTCCATCCACTTTTATGAAAGATAACAAAAGGATAATAAATAGCCGGATGGCCCCCCATCGATCATTCCCCTTCTTAATTTCCCCCCCCCCCCCCCCCCCCCCCTCCCCCCCCCGGGTCTCGGAACTCCTGAAAGAATGGTTCACAGCGGTGGAGCCAGGCGCAGGTAAAACTGGACGGCCGCAGCCTTTTCCCTTCTTGCCTGGTAACCAGGCAGTGGATTCAGCATCTGCGTTCTGTTCCTCCGGGTTCTGGCTTCTCACCGTCTTAATTTCTTCCAAGACTACGCAAAACTTCGCAAATCCAGCACATAGAGAGTGGTCATTTGAATCTGCTTTGGTTTTCGTGAAAGAAGGCCGACCAGAAATGGCAGCATGAAACATCATATTAGTCGCCTGGGCATGCACCAAGATTGGATGGTTACATGCGAACTCGTGAAGACCGTCTACTTGGTACGTATGGTTCCTAATAATGGTAATTGACTTCAACATCCTCTGGCCCCAGCAATGCTTTACGATCCGGGATGCTTTGCGGTGCGCGATTTATATCATGAAGTATCGTGCAGCACTGTCCATTGGCCACCATCAAAAGGTGAACACCTATCAGCAACGACATTGCTGTGTGTAGCATACTAATTAAGATCGTCTTATTTAATAATCAAGCATCCATCTTCGATGGTTGTCATCGAGATGTGCAGTTTTTGTATGCTATAAACGGTGCACCGTAGCGGATTCACGCTTCTGCCATGTTGTCGGTTGATGGATTGATCGGATAAATAGAGGGTTGTTGCATGGCATTACATTTTCGTCATCTGATGCCCAGACTTCTCCCGCTAGATTAAAAAAATGGACGATTCCAATGCTTGCTACGAATTTATAACATGCTAGATTTTTTCATCTCTCTTCCTTTCTCTTTTATTTAAGACCTCTCATGAGACCTTCTTCAATTGCAAGAACTTGGATGGCTTCCAAAGATTAGTATTTTTCGGGGGAGATAAATCGCTCGTATGCTATTGTCAAGGATGACGATTAATTAGATTAATCCCATGACCGCCGCCTAAGCTGCATGATTTCTGGGGACTCTTTGTGGACTTCAGTGGAATCCTCGAAGGTCGATCGATCATTAGCGAAAGAAATGTCCTCCACATACTTTAAAATTGGCTCGTAGTAGTCTGATATTTTGGGTAAAACTAAATGCAGTGTTGTTTTCTGACCAGGGATGCATATTGGCTTCGGCTAGCCTTTATCCTTATCAACGTTCATTCGGTTCGGTAGTGCTCGTTCTTTTAAAATATGACCTTAATTTCTCTTGCCTTCATGTTCTTCAGGAAGTTAATCATGAAGACTTTCTACTAAAGAGGTTCGTCCTATGTTAGCTAGCTTCTTTCAGTAGACCGGATGCAAGGAGTGCGCCATTCGTTTTGATCGTAGCGAGTATCCTCGCTTTCATGTTATCAAAAAAAAAAAAAAAAAAAAAGCCGGCCTAACACAAGTGGGCTTTTATAAATTGAGGAAAAAAAGCGTCCATTAGTGATTGATAGTTGCATCCATTTAGGGCCACCTTGTGCTTTGACCATGGGCTAGGCTTAGATGATCAGCATCTTTGGGTTGAGAATGGGCTGCACCAAATTTGGTCCATCTTGTTCGAATCTACATGCTAAGATTGGATGTTCGATGAAGCGTGTTAAAGCAAATGTAAAGAAGGCAGCTGATTTGCAGATTTGGCCTAAATCAGCTTTGGGTCCGAGCTCACTCAAGTTGTATTGAGTCAATTTTCTAAGTTAATTTTATGATATAAAGGAGGCATCTCGACCACTAAGGTGGTAGTGCAGTTGATGGGCGCTTTGATTCCGTCCTCCTGCTCACGGGTTCGAGGCTTGAACTTGTGGATTATTCGATTAAATTCAGGATTTATTCCGGGACACTTCACTCCACAGCTCAATGAAGTCAGGCATCAAAAAAAGAAAGAAGGTAGGCAAAGAAGGGAGGCATCTGGATTTTGAGATTGGACCCAACTCGAAATAAGGATTTCGCTTCCTTCACATGAAAGCCCCGTCAGACCACCCACCATGCAAATCTCAAAGCACTCTAACATCCCTCATTGATCCTAAGCACAGATCTCAAAGCGAGCAGCTGATAATCTGATGATGGAGACGTACGTGCATGAAGGAAGGTAAATCCTTCTTTGGAGCGAAAGACACGAACCGGCTCGCCTGACCCTCTGCATCTTCCTGGCAACCATTTGGTGATAATTTTAGCATAAGTTTATTTCAAGGGCCATGTGCGGTGCTATCATACATACTGGGTTGCAATGGCTCGTTACCATGGGGCTTATATGATTAAGTCTACGTTGGCCTATGTTACATGTTCTCATGACTAATCTTTTTATTTTGCTGTCAAAGCTCCTATTTTCCTTAAATCTTATGAATGTAATTGAAAACATGAGCTGCATCCGACGGATAGTTAAATAATGTATTAAAAAACTTTCACAAAAGCATAATTGTTTAGAATTAGCATAAATTTTTTAAAACAATTTACCATGTCATGAAGATATTTGGATAAAATAGTGGTGAAAAGAAAACTTTTAAATCAATATTCATGTTCTTTACTTTCATACATGGTAATTGTTGGCTTTTGTAATTTTGTGGCAATAAAATTTCATGTAAAACATGAAAACTATTAAATTCGAAGTCATTCGATTTTATTTTGCTATGTTCACAACACTTCAATAATTAGATTCTCTAGTACTTCCATTGTTAACTTAATTGGACTTTTTTGGGCCCACGGTCAAAAATTGTCATATGGAAACTATTCATGCTATGCATATGAGGTCAAAAATAATAATCACCCTCCACATGTGGAGCAGATAAAGGCTAAATTCTATGTACACAATAGCATGATTAACAATTCGATACTCTCGAAACGCACTGTTCCTCAATTGTCTACTACAAATAGCCAGAGCCTCGACAATCTAAATAAGTGAACTCTTTCTGTTCACTGCTTCCCTTTTATTTTAGATATTTGACTTAAGCATCGAAAGGTCCTCGTCGGAGCCAACCAAGGCTATGAGCTTTTTTGTAGGTCTCTCTAGTAGTGACTCCCATTAGTCCGCCACTTCTTCGACCTTGAGCTGGAATCTATAACAATAGATTAGCATTAGAGAAATGACCCTATCCATTTTTTTGGAAAGCCAAGTGAGTATTTGATAGTGCCACATAAAGTTTTTTCATGACGTTCCAACATTGCCTCTTCCAGAAATAGGGGAGCCGGTGCTAATAACAAAGCCCTTGCATCACCATCACAACGAGCACCACCACCTTCGCCTACCATGGGATAAGCACTAACCAATTTAATATACTGGTCCAGCAAGTGCACACCTTGACCACTGCGATCCAAAAAATGTAGTGGAACAATGATGCCCGGTAGGTGGCACTCCCAGTCCCATAGCAGCAACCTTCAGTCGCAGCCCAACAACCACAACCACCATCCATGATGTCCTATCCTCTTTCCCTATAGAATTTGGAGCAAGAGAGGCATATGCAGCAGAGCAAGCCTAGAAGTTTGAAGTGGGTCCAGAGGTGATCGCCTACTCCCTACTTCGAGAAGGATTCCAACCATGGCCAATCCCTGTGCCAACATTTGGAAGCATGCACCAGGCACGATGTCGATATTAATCACATATTTCAAGAGCTAAACCAGTAGATACAGGATCTACAGCAATAGTACCAATACCCTCTCTCTTCATATCCAAAATTCTGAGAGCCATTGTCTCTTCTCTTTATTATTTCCAAAAATAATGGGATGACCATCTCAAGCAAACTCTCCTCTTATCTCCATGATCACTTCATGGCATCCAAAAAAAGAATTTATCCTCTTCTTCCTCCCAATTGGTATTTCTCTGCTATTTTAAATATAAGAAAGAAGGGTCTCTCTTTGTGCCAAGATTGTTTCCACTAAATAGGTATGAAAATATTTATGTGAATGATGAGGAGGTATGTACTATAGTTGATGCACATGTGGTAGCGGAGGTTAAGCCATCAAGGCGGAGCCGAGATGAAGGCTAAGATAGAGGTGAGCCTCCAAGCTCAAAGCTAAGGTGAAGGCTTAGCCCAAAGCCAAGATAGAAGTCGATCTCTTGAAGTTGACCTTCCAAAAGCTGAGATCCCAAGAAGTCCTAGCTCTAAAGAAACTAAGCTTTTGAAGGCTCTATGGTAGAAGGTATTAAAGCGTTCATCTATGTCCCTGCTCATTTTTGCAGGTTCGCAAGCCTACAAAAAGCTATGAAAAATTGACCTACAACTAGAGTGTTACTAGAGGCAACTCGGTGGTAAATCCAAAAGCTTGATGGAGCCAACCAAAATTATCAAAGAAAGCTATCCTCCAATTGGAAAAGCCAAAAAGGTTTAGTAATTGCTTCAGATCTTCGGCTTGCTAGAACGAACTTATGAGCCAAAAAGATTTCATAATTACCTTGGATCAGCTTGCCAAAATAAACCTGTAAGCTAAAAAGTTTCGGCAATTACCTTGGATTGGCTTGCCAGAATGAATCTATGAACTAAAAAAGTTCAACAATTACCTCAGATCGGCTAGCCAAAATAAACCTAGTTATAAGCCAAAAAGGTTCAACAATTATCTTGGATAGGCTTGCTAGGATAAACCTACAAGCCAAAAAGGTTTGGCAATTGCCTCGGATCGGCTTGCTAGAATGAACCAGAGCCAAAAAGGTTTGGCAATTGTCTTAGATCGGCTTGCTAGAATGAACCTAGTTATAAGCCAACAAGGTTTGGTAGTTATCTTGAATCTGCTTGCCAAAATGAACCTATGAGCCAAAAAGGTTTGGCAATTATTTTAGATTGGCTTGTTAAATGAATCTAGCTATAAGCCAAAAAGGTTCGATAATTGGCTCGGATCGGCTTGCTAGAACGAACTTATGAGCAAAAAAGATTTGGCAATTACTTTAAATCGACTTGCCAAAATGAACATATGAATGAAAAAGGTTTGGCCATCGCCTCAGATCGGCTTGCCAGAATGAATCTGTGAGCTAAAAATAGGACCGGAAGTGGGTTGGGCCAGACCGGGCCACACCCTTACCCGAGCCCGGCCTGAAAAAAATTTTGGGCTTTGGGTCGGGCTTAGGTCCGAAAGTTTTTTAAAACCTCAGGCCCGAGCCCGGCCTGAAGCCCGATCAGGCTGGCCCGAATGCCAGTCCAATGATTAAAAAAAAAACTCATCGCTAGTGACTGCCCGACTGGCTGGATTGCTGGAGGAGGCAGATCGGAGCCGGGGAGGGAGAGTCGCAAGGTCGCGCTGGGGGCAATGGACATCGGATGGGGCATCAGGGCCGGGGGAGTTGGATCGGAGCTAGAGACGGGAGACCGGAGTTGCATGGGGGGCAGTGGGTGTCGCGTGCCGATGCCGGGGTCGGAGGAGGCAGATCGGAGTCGGGAGGGGGACTGCGAGGTCGCGCTGGGGCCGAGGGAGGTGGATCGAAGCCGAAGACGAGCCACGGAGTTGTCGGGTGTGGGCATCGGGGCCGGAGGGGGTAGCTTGGAGAATGGAGAGGGGCCGTCGACCGTCGGGTATGAGAGGCGTCACCGTTGGGGGCTGACCGAGGGAGGGAGATGGAAACGAGAGAGAGAGAGACTGAGAGGGAGAATGGAGAGAGACTGAGAGAGAGAGACAGGAGACCGAAGAAAAAGGGGTGGGTTCGGGCCAGTTGGATCGTGCTTATTTGCGGGTCGGATTCAGGCCAGGCCAAAGGGGTGCCCGAGCCTGGTCCGAAAATTGAATGGGCTCTATTTTAAGGCCCGAAGTCTAGCCCGATTTACTTAAAAACTAGCCCGAAACTTGACCCAATTTAGCTAAAAAGGTTTGGCAATTGCTTCAAATCGACTTGCCATAACGAACCTTGTTATGAGCCAAAAAGGTTCGGCAATTATCTTGGATTGGCTTATCAGAATGAACCTGCCTATAGGCCAAAAAGCTTTGGCAATTGTCTCGAATTGGCTTGCCAAAATGAACTTATGAGCGAAAAGGATTTGATATTTTTCTCGAATCGGCTTGACAGAATGATCTTATAAGCTAAAAAGGTTCGACAATTATCTTGGATTAGCTTGCAAGAATGAACCTATGAGTGAAAAAGGTTCTGCAATTACCTCGAATTGGCTTGCTAGAATGAATCTATGAACAAAAAAGGTTTGGCAATTATCTTAGATCAGCTTGCTAGAATGAACTTATAAGCAAAAATGGTTCGATAATTGCCTTGGATCAGCTTGCCAAAATGAACCTATAAGCTAAAATGGTTTGGCAAATTGCCTATGATCAAAATTGCTAACCAAAGGATTTGCTCAAGTACAATTTGGAACAAAATTAGCTACAAAGTCTCATTAAGAAAAATGACCTTTTTATTCATTCCAAGGGTATTACAAAAATGATTTTTCTATAGGAGGTCCAATGAGTTACATCAAAAAGAAAAGAAAAAAACCTATGGCTTGGCAATTCCATGGCCTTTGACATAGCAGCCCTGATCTGGTCTTTAGTATTGCTCTCAACCTCCATCCTCTTCTTCCTCTTCACCGCAGCTTTGGCTTCGCTTCTTTCCAGCTAAGCTTTCAACTTTTTTATTTCAGCAATGTTGGCCTCTTAATCAACTCGTATTTTGGAGGTTTCTTCCCCAACATTTTTCTTGGCTACTTTTGTTGCTTTAGCCTCTAGCTCGGCCTTATCAGTAGCCTTCTTAGCTACTTTGACTTCTCATTCAGACTTCTCCCTGACTACTTCCGCCACCCACATTAAATGAATGGCATGGTACCTTGCTGGGATGCATGAGCAAGCATCCCTAGGTCGAAGGTGTGGCCTTAAAGTTGCTTCCTTCATTTGACCCATTACTAGCTCAAACTTAAGAACAAGGATAAGTCTTACAAGGGTACTATTGATGCCTCGAATCTATGATCGTGATGCTATCTTATAAGTGGCCAACCTTCATGCCAAGCCAACCCATCTTCTGAGATATCTGCATAGCCCACACACCTAGCTAATCACTTCAAATTCAACTAGAATCTTATCAATCACATGATCCACTCTAACAACTTCAATTGATTAGTCTCCTGACATATACAGAAACTATCTATACCATGTAGGTAAAGCCAAAAGTAACAACCACTCTCCATATGGGAAGTAGATAAAAACTAAAATCTCATGTACATAACATCATGATTAATAGCCTGATACTCTCGGAATCACATAGTTCATCAATCGTCTATTATAAAGCCCTGAGGATCCAAGTAAGTGTATATAACATCAATCGTCCTCACCAGAGCCAAACCTTGGGACATTTTTGCAAGTCTCTCTAGCAATGGTACCTGTCAGTTGGCCACTTCTCCGATCTTGAGTCAAAATCTATAGCAACACCTATAATTATATTTTTTGGTTAGTCAAATAATAAACATTGAAAAATATTCAAGGTGACTTCCTCTCTTGGAATCATAATGCAGCACCACTCTTTTTTTATATTATTTAAATCAATAGTAGCTCTTGCTTAGTTACTCAAATGAGAAATTATTAGTTAGACAAGATCTATCATGGATCATTAATACATTTGTCATAGCATATGTTTTTATTGCACATAAAAAATATTGAGGAAAAAAGTTTAAATTCACCATGTTGCTTTCTAGTTAGGTGGCTCTATCTAATATTTCCTTCACCTATACCAACTATCACAAGATTGATTCTTATTCAAAATTTTTGGCAAAAAACTAAGCCTTGTGCGACACTGGACTGCTATCTAGTTCAGCCTTTCAACACTTTTCATTCCATAGAATGTACACAGCAAGTGATATAGGGATAGAACACTCAAGGCATTTGAAGGAAACATCATCAACTCCCTCTATTCCAATTTCCACATAATTTTGGATATAAGAGACCCATCCACAATCTCATAGATTTTTATAAATGTACCTATTCTACTGCTACAAGATAGCAAGCATGGCCTACATAGGCAGTGGATAACTTTTCCAAATTACTGGGAACCACCTTGGAACCATCTACCATCTATTGAGAGTTCAATTGCTCCAAGGAGTTGGGAGTTAACTGCTGAAAACTCCCCCAACTGCTGAAAACTTCCCCAAACTGTTGTCTAATTTTTGGATAACAACCGTCCAAGGTAAACTGAAGGTAACTACCAACAAACATGCCAATTCTACATGCCTAAACACCAAATTACACTTGCAGATATGCCCTCCCTAAAGCATACTTAGTCAATAGTAAACCGCCCACATGCCTATGCACCAAGTTGCATTCTCTCAAGTGTGCTCTAGTATAACTACCCACTAATAGAACAGTGTTGGATCGATGCCCCTAACCTATATTTCAAAAGGCCTAGGCCTTGAAAGGATGGAAACAATCGGTCTTAAACCGGCAACACAGCAACTCCAGGGCACACGAGTTGGCTCGAAACACTACAAGAATGGCACATGACCCTCTCGAATCAGCCCGAGGGACCTGCTAACCTAGCCTCCAGCTCACCCAGCCAGCGACCGCATTACACGGACCCCAGACCTCGGGTGAATCCACGAGGCATGAGAAGGCAACCAAGTCAACAAACAGCTCGCACCCTACATGCCAAGCACGCAGGTGCCAGGATGTGCGGCTGGTCACTTTGCATCCCCTTGTATGTGCATGACTTGCCATGGCCACACCTTGATACCGTGCACTTTTTGCAGTGTGCGCCTTTATGTGCCATGCTGCCGTGCCTTGATACCTGTTTGCTGGTGCCATTACTTAGCCCGATCATCCAAGCGCCTAACCGTTTCTTGATGCCTTTCGCTGCAGGAATTCCTCCAAGCCCTTGTGTATTTAGGATTGGCATGACAAAGTCATTGACCCATGCCAACCTAAATATCTAGCTAATGAAGCTGTGACAAACCTCCCCCATCCAAAGATTCTGATGTCCTTTGAGGGAGGCATGAAAGGTAAGCTTGGATTGCCTCTCCAAACTACCATAATGAAATATCCTTCTAACTCAGCTCATTCACTGGTTCTCTCTTCCATTAGACCAAATACTCGATCCTCTTATTTTTCTTGCTATGCCCCAGAGTTCGATGATCAAGAACTTTCTCCAACTCCTTGTCAAATTATTGTTTTATGGTTGGTGAGGCACATTTCATCTGAATCCTTGAAGGATCTGCATCTTTGTAAAATGCATTTTGATAACTCACATAAATCGTTGGGTATATCTTTAGCCTTTCTGGTAGATGCAACTGATAGGCAACATTTTTAACCTTCTTCACCACTTTGAAGGGTCCATCATATCTTGAAATCAAATCTTGATGTACCTTCTTACTGCTGATATTTTCCTAGATTTGAGGAGTCAATTTTAGCATGACTTTATCTCTCACACCGAATTCCAATGGCATGCACCCTTTGTTTGCATACTTCTTCATCCTCGTCGCTGCTTTATTAAGACTATCTCAGGCCTCTTCCAATATTTCTTATTGATTTTGGATAAATTGGTAGGCTGCTGGATATATTCCCTTGGTTTTCTACAAGGCAGCTTCTTGAGGAGCTTTCACCTTGTCACCAATTCAAAGGGGTTGAATCCTGTTGCAGAAGATTGATGAAGATTATAGCAGAATTAAGCAATATCTAATAGCTTCAGCTAATTCCTTTGGTTGGCTATTACATAGTGCTTGAGATATCGCAACAAAGCATTCACCCTCTGTCTAACCATCAATTTGAGGAAGGTTTGCTGTGGAAAACTTTAATTCAGAACCCATCAATTAGAAGAGATAAGTCTAGATCTCTCTGTAAACTGAGCATCTTTGTCACTGATAATATCCAAAGGCAAATTGAAGTGTTTTACTATATTTTGGTAGAACAAGTCTACAGCAGTCTTCACTAGACATGCTTATGGTACTGGAATAAAAATAGCATACTTGGAGAAGCGATCAACCTATACCATAATAGAAGACATACCTTCAATCTTTGGAAAGCCATTGATAAAGTCCATGGATATGGAAACTCATAATTTTTTGGCAATTGGTAATGGTTGTAGCAAACCTGCCTCCTTGTGCCTCTCCACTTTGTCTTGTTGGCATACTAAGGCTAGCTGTAAGCCTCAATGTTATTCTCCATCTTTGCCCATACAAAGGTATGAGACAAGAGAGCCATCATGTGCTCCCCTCCCGGATGACCAGCCTATTAGGAATCATGGGACTCCCTCATGAGTTGTCTCCTCAATCCCTCGCCATCAGGGACATACAACCTATTACCTTTGCTCATCAGTAGGCCATCTTCGATCTAGTATCTTTGGGTCATCCCATCCAGGACTTGTTGAAGTAACTTTTGGTAGCCCTTATCTCCTTGAGCCACCACCCGAATCTTGTCGATAAAGTCTGCTTCAATAGTGGAAATGACAACAGCCATCTCCATAACACCTTTCCAACTCAAGGCATCAGCAACCTGGTTATGCCTCCTAGGTTTATGCTCCCACTTAATGTCATATTCAGCTAAGAACTCCTGCCACCAAGCCTATCTAGGAGATAACTTTTTCTATGTCAAAAAAAAAGTATTAGCCACATTATCAATTTTACCACAAACTTTGTACCCAATAGGTAAACCTGCCATATCCTCAAGTAGTGCACCATAGCCAGCATTTCTTTCTCATGGACAGAATACAATTGTTTTATCTCCTTTAATTTCTAACTTTCAAAGGCAACCAGATGTCCCTCTTACATCAACACACCCCCAATGGCCTTGTCGGAGGCATCAGTATGCACCATAAAAGGCTTCGAGAAATTAGGCAAGTTCATCACTAGTTTTGAAGAAATATCCATCTTCAAATCTTCATAGTCCTGTTGACATGCTTCAGTCCAAATCCATAGCTGATCTTTCTTTAACAGATTCGTCAATAGAGCAGGCTTCCTGGAGTAGCCAGCTACAAACTTGCAGTAATAGTTGGCCAAACCAAGAACTTCTCTACTCAGCAACCTTTGTAGGTGCTATCCAATCTAGGATGGCATGCACCTTCTTCTGATCCATCTTTACCATGCCATTACCCACTACATGCCCAAGAAAATTAATTTTCTTGCAGCAGATTCACATTTTCTTTCTTCACATATAAGCTATGTTCCCTAAACTAATTGAATACTAACTTAAGGTACTTTCAGTGTTCTTCAAAGGAATCACTATATATAACTATATCATCCAAGTAAATAATAACAAACTGGTCGATATAATCATAAAAGACATCATTCATTAAGTTACAGAAAGTTATAGGTGCATTGACCAAGCCAAATAGCATCACAAGGAACTCAAATGTACTATACCTTGTAACCATAGTGGTCTTAGATTCATCTCCCTTAGTAATTCAGACTTGCCAATAGCCTGATCGTAAGTCCAACTTAGTGAAGTATGCTGTCTTGGACAATCGATCGAATATATCTGAGATCAAGGGCACCAGGTACTTGCTCTTGATAGTGACTTTGTTTAAGCCTCTGTTTACACCGAGCCTAAGGAAACCATCCTTCTTCTATTGAAACAACATGGGCACCGAATGGGGCTTTGGATGGGTATACCTTCCCCGCATCCAGCAGTTCACCCAACTACTTCTTTAATTCATCCAACTCCTTGGGTGACATTCTGTAAGAAGCTTTGGTAGGTCTTGTGCTAGGCAACAAGATCAACCTTGTGGTCCATAGCATGATGAGCCAGTAGTCCTTTTGGCAATTCCAAAGGCATCACATCATCAAATTCCTGTAAAATTTTAGCCACCTCCTTTGGTATATATATTGTCTCCTCTGGACTCACATCAATGAGAGTAGTAAGGTAGGTTGTTTGGCCCTTTTTCCATCCTCGAGCCAATTGCATGGCCGAGACCATCTCCACCTTCTGTTCATGAACTTAGCATTAGAAGGAATGTTGCATCCTGCAATAAAATAGGGTTTCTTTTTATCATGCATAAGCAACCCAAATAAGTATGGCAATACCACCACTATGGCGATGATGAAGAAGTCATTTCTAAGAATCAAATTGAAGTCATCTAGTGAAACCACCATCAGGTTCATGTGGCTGTCCCATCCATCGATGGTCACCTGGACATCAAAGGCCATGCCCATCACAGTCTGGGCTTGGGAATTGGATTGCCTTGATGCGGCTTGGGTGCTTCACCACTAAAGCCTAGAGTGGTCATGATCCTTTCAGCTACAAAATTGTGAGTGGTACCAGTATCCAATAGGGCTAAACTTTGATGTCCATTGACTCCCATTGGCACGAACATCAGCTTGGGGCATTCTTTGGCTTTCTTTGCTCAAATTGCATGAAGTAACTACAAGGGTGCGACTCGTTGAGTGGCCTCTGAATCAGAATCATCATCATGGGCCCCCTTAGTAATGATAGCATTGATATTGCCCTTGTTGGAACAATTTTGGGCAAGATGAGGACCATTGCAGATGAAGCAACCATGATGGGGGTTGGCTTGATCCCTATTTTGGTGGGAACCCTCCATCTTTGCCTTCTCTTTATCAGCATCATTGGTTTGCCTCTGAAGGTGAAAACTATTCACACATGCAAGGCAGAAAATATGCATTTTAAAACTATTTTAAAATATGCACAGTGGAAGGCTTGGTAGATAGATCTAAATGATCTATCGATCTGCTTGTAACAGGATCTAGTATAATAATCTAGCATGCATAAACTATCAACAGAAAGAAATAAACAAAGATGTGAGAGTACATTACCGTTACACCTCTGAAAATACTGTGAGAAGGAGGAAGGCACTCGAGTCACACACGTGTCTGGCCTCTCCAGATGATCCACACCGGGGCTCGACTTTGATCAACTCCCTCGGAGTGCTAACTCTTCGGGATCCTTGGGCCGATCTTCTTCTTTTAGGAAGACAAGGAGGAGAGGTGGAACCCTTCCCAAGAATCTCTCTTCCCAAGACCTAGCTTGAATGCTAGGTTTCTCACACCCAATCCCAAGATCTCACTAAAACCCTTCTCTTTCTCTCTAAGCTTTTTCTTTAAGCTTTTCAAATCTTTTTCTAACCATTGCTGCCTCTGAAATGACCTTCATTTATAGGGGCAGCAAGGAGAGGGAGAAAGAGGAAGGAGGAGAGATTGGGGGAGAGAGTCAAGGGGCATTCCAAATGGGTCCAAGCCAAAGAAGGTAAGTATGACAATCATACCAAGAAAGCTTGGAGCCAAAATACCCAAAAAATCGGATTTCGAATTCAAAATTCGAAGTCAAACATTCCAAAAATTCTTCCCAGAAAATAGCTTGTCACAGCAAGTGTTGACACATGAAAAATGCCAAGTGTTGACACTTTCCCAAGTGTCGACACTTGCAAAATACCAAATGTCGATACTTGGAACAAGGTCAATCATATTGACCTCCAGAGATAACAAACGATTCTCAATCGTCGATCAGCCTTAATATCAGATAGAAACTCCTATGGTGTGTGATCCTATAGTTTCGAACACTAAGCCGGTAGCATTGGAACATTTTCAGTACTAGTCAAAGTTCTCATCTAGCAATGATATCCGATGTCCGGATAGGTCGAAGATAAAGAGCACCTCATAAGAACCTCTGGCATATGGTTACCATATAATTCATTCCTTTGACCTCATAATGCTTAAGATGACCTAGGATTCTATTGCCAACCCTAATTTGGTTTATCCAGATCGTGTCTCAACTTTACAAGTTCTGTGACTTCTTACAAGAACTATCCTGACCAAGGATTTGCTAAATTGAGACATAGTGAGTCATTCACTCCAAGCTATTTAGAAGGGTCAATTTCATCTTGATCCACCACCGCTCCATAAGTACTTGACTGCACCCAAAAACCTTCCATCACTGGATTAGAAATCCCGATAGTCCGGCACCAAAGTACAGTGAGTTGCTTGCAAGCTACCATGGTGATCTCAGGTCTGAGAGACACATATACCTATATCCCTTCACGAGCAATCTTGTGGCAGAAGGAAGCTCCGCAGATGGTCACATTCAGTGAGATATTACACATTTACTTGCATGTCACACCAGTGTCTCCACACTCCTTGGTTAAGAGGACAACCAACAAATGTGACATACAATAACCTACACTTGATACATTGTTGTTCTATAACAATGTATCATTTGGTTGTGAACCAGTTTAAGAACTACTTGATATATCATCTCTATATCAAAATAATGTAGTTCTAAAGACTCCATCAGACAAGAGTTCATTTCAGAAAAATGTATATATGATTAACAACCAATAAAAGAATAACTTTTATTCATTAAAAAATTTATATACAAATACAAGATAGTACAACCGTCTATAGCCTAAACGATTGGCTTTGGGACACAATTCCCAATAGCCTCTCCCTAGCATCTTTGAACTTTGGTTTATTTTAGTAACTCTTCTTAGCAAATCTAGGTTTACTTGTTGAAGAGCCATTGCTAGGTTTGCTGATTCTCAAGTCCGCCAATCCTTCAGTGATAGCCAATGCAGCAGGCAAGTTTTTAATAGCTTACCATCACAACTCCAATTGCACCCATGGTTGGAGGCCAGATAGGAAATTGAATAACCTGTCTACCTCTGACATCTTTGATGTCAAGGATAAGAGAGTTGAAATCCTTCACATACTTTCTTATCGAACCGTTCTGCCTTAACTTTTTTAGGGAGTCCCTTGCAACCCAGACTGTATTACAAGGAAGGAATTGATCCTTCAATTCCTGCTTCAATACCCCCACATCTCGATTCTTGGCCTAGCAACATCCTCCATTCTGGTTCTCCACTAGAGTTTAGCATCTCCCACTAAATACATGCTGGTGATGGACACCTTCTCTACTTCAGGAGCATGCATAGCTTTAAAATATTGCTCCATATCTCATAAGAAATTTTTCAGATCTTTGGCACTTCGAGTAGCATTGAAAGGCTTTAGGTTAGGAACCTTCATTTTGATGGCACCATCTCTCTATGAGGGCTTCTGTTGAACCATCTTGAGGAGTCTAACATCAAATATCATCTCCTCCAATTGCTGCTGTGTTGTTGTATAGGCTTCTTGCAGCAAAGCCAATGTGGCCAGTGAGATCTCAACTTGAGACCATAAAGACTCATAATCATCAATTTGAGGCACCCTGATCATTGCCTCCAACCGGGACAATCATTCATAGATAGCTTCCATGTTGTTGCCAATTGTAGGCATGAGCATTGCCTCCACACTCAAGACATTAGCACTAATATATGGCTGAAATCCCATCAAAAGAGCCCTTGAACAAGGCTCCTTAAGATCTTCACTTAATGCTTCTAGAGAGTAGGTGAAAGCAAATAATACTTCTCTTGAGTTTTTAAGTGATAGCTCTTGAGTTCTCTCTTATTTGCAATGATTGAAAGAATATTCTTACAAGTTCTCTAGAATGTTGGTCCTTTGACTTTAATCCTCTCTTTTATACTACTCTAAGTATTTTTCCATTAGTTCTTAGTTATTTCTAACTATTTAGAGATGTTGAGAAGTGAAAAGTAGTCATTAGAAATCTTGGAAGTTGAGTTCTACAAGTTTTGGAACTAGCTATTACTGTAGCAATTCATAGAATGAGAGTCGAGTCATCTAAGAAGAGTTGACTCTAATGAATCGTAACTAGAAAATCAAGTTTCTATCATCCTAATAGAGCTGGCTGTAATTTCATGAGTTGGCTCTTCTGCATAATGTCTAGAAATACCTTTCTATCAACTTGTGAGAGCTGGCTCTAATCTCAGGTGTCGGCTCTCTTGAACAGTGTCATTCTGCATATCGTGCCATCATGCCCTGCCAAAGTCGGCTCTTTCAGCCAGAACTTCACTTTATCAAGGATTTTGATATATTTTGGTTCCTCAAACTTTTAAAAGTCTTCCAAAGGCTTCTAAGGACTTTTAAGGATATATAAAGACTTTCTAACTAATTTGAACCATTTTAATTACAAGAAATAAGCTCTCTACTCTCATGATATAAAAAATGTTTACAATGATTTTTAAGAGCTAACTTATCATTCTAATAGCTCACAAATAATTTTAATGATCTAAAAAGGTTTTGAATTGAATGTTGTCCATTGAAAAGTTTTCTACAAAAATATTCTTAATCATTTGAAATGCATTAGTATAGTATTCATGCTCCAATATTTTATAATCATCAAAATCATTTCTGGATCAACACTATGAAATAATGTAGTAGTGCTTGGAGGAGATGATATTTGATGTTAGACTCCTTAAGATAAATCTATAGAACCCCTCACGACGAGATGGTGCCATCAAAATGAAGACTCCTGACTCCAAGCCTTTTAATGGTTCTCGGAGTGCCAAATATCTGGACAATTTCTTATAGGATATGGAATAATACTTTAAAGCTGTACATGCTCCTAAAGTGGAGAAGGTGTCCATCACCAGCATGTAATTGGTGGAAGATGCTAAACTCTGGTGGAGAACCATAATGAAGGATGTTGCTAGGCCAAGAATTGAGACGTGGAAAGTGTTGAAGTAGGAATTGAGGGATTAGTTCCTTCCTTGCAATACAGCATGGGTTGCAAGGGACTCCCTGAAGAAGTTGAGGTAGACTAGTTCAGTAAGAGAGTATGCGAACAATTTTAGTTCTCTTATGTTAGACATCAAAGATATGTCAGAGGTAGATAGGTTATTAAATTTCCTATTTGGCCTCCAACCATGGGCACAATTAGAGTTGTGATGGCAAGGTGTTAAATACTTGCCTGCCACATTGGCTGTAGCTGAAATATTGATGGACTTGAGAATCAACAAATCTAGCAAATCTAGCAATGGCTCTTCAACAAGAAAACTTAAATTTGCTAAGAGTCACAAAAAGAAATCAAAGTTCAAAGATACTGGGGAGAGGTGGACCAAAGATGCTGATAAAGGGAAGGCAAAGGTGGAGGGTTCCCACCAGAGGGATTAAGCCAACTCCCATCATGGTTACTTTATCTGCAACGGTCCTCATCTTATCCAAAATTGTTCCAACAAAGACAATATTAATGCTATTATTACCAAGGGGGCCCATGATGATGGTTCTAATTCAAAGGCCACACAACAAGTTGCATCTTTACGATTACTAGGTGTAATTTGATTGGAGAAAGCTAAGGAATGCCCCAAGCTAATGTTCATACTCATGGGAGTCAATGGACATCAGATTTTAGCTCTGATGGATACTGGTGCCACTCACAGTTTTATGGCTGAAAGGATTGTGACCACTCTAGGCATGAGTTTGGTGAAGCACCCAAGCCACATCAAGGCAGTTAATTCCCAAGCCCAGGTTGTGAGGGGCATGGCCTTTGATGTCCAAGTGATCATCAATGGATGGGACAGCCACATGAACCTGATGGTGGTTTCGCTGGACGACTTCAATTTGATCCTTGGAATGACTTCATCATCGTTGCCAAAGTGGCGGTGTTGCCACACTTGTTCGAGTTGCTGATACATGATGAAAGGAGACCCTATTTTGTTGCAGGGTGCATCATTGCTTTAGATGCTGGAATTCATGAATAGAAGGCAAAGATGGTTTCTACCATGCAATTGGCTCATGGTTGGAAAAAGGGCCAAACAACCTACCTTGCTACTCTTAATTATGTGGGCCCAGAGGAGACAATAGAGGTTCCAGAGGTGGCTAAAGTTTTACAGGAATTCAATAATGTGATGCCTTCAGAAGTGCCAAAAAGATTGTCACCTTGATGTAATGTGGATCACAAGATTGATCTTGTGCCTAGTATAAGACTTCCTGTCAGAGCTCCCTATAGAATGTCGTCTAAGAGTTGACTGAATTGAAGTAGTTGGGTGAACTGCTAGATGCGAGAAAGATACAGCCATCCAAAGACCCAATCGGTGCCCCTGTGTTATTCCAAGAGAAGAACAATGGTTCTCTTAGGCTCTATGTGGATTAGAGGTCTAAACAAAGTTACTATCAAGAACAAGTACTCAATGCCCTTGATCTCAAATTTATTCGATCAATTGTCCAAGGCAACATACTTCACCAAGCTAGACTTACGATCAGGCTGTTGGCAAGTGAGAATTGCTGAGGGGATGAATCTAAGACCACTATGGTTACAAAGTATGGTTCATTTGAGTTCTTTGTGATGCTGTTTGGCTTGACAAATGCACCTGTAACTTTTTGCAACTTAATGAAGATGTTTTTTATAACTATATCAATCAATTTGTTATTATTTACTTGGATGATATAGTCATATATAGTGATTCCTTTGAAGAACACCGAAAGTACCTTAAGTTGGTATTCAATTGGTTAAGGGAACATAGTTTATATGTGGAGCAAGAAAAATATGAATTCTGCTATAAGAAAATCAATTTTCTTAGGCATGTGGTGGGCAATGGCATGGTAAAGATAGATCGGAAGGTGCAAGCCATCCTAAATTGGGTAGCATCTGCAAAGGTTGCCGAGTTGAGGAGTTTTCTTGGTTTGGCCAACTATTACCACAAGTTTGTGACTGGCTACTCCAAGAAGGCTGCTCCACTGATGGATCTATTGAAGAAAGATCATCCATCAGTTTGGATTGAAGCATGCCAACATGCCTTTGAAAGTTTGAAGATGGCTATTTCTTCAGAACCAGTGCTGAAGTTGCCTGATTTCTTGAAGCATTTTAAGATGCATACCGATGCCTTTGACAAGGCCATTGGGAGTGTGTTGGCGGGTTTATCTATTGGGTACAAAGTTCATAGTAAAAACTGATAATGTGGCTAATACTTTCTTTTTAACATAAAAAGTTATCTCCTAGAAAAACTCAGTGATAGGAGTTCTTGGTTGAATATGACTTCAAGTGAGAGTATAAACTTGGGAGGCATAACTAGGTTGCTAATGCCTTGAATCGGAAATGCATTATGAAGGTGGTTGTTGCCATTTCCATTATTGAAGCAGACTTCACTGACAAGATTCAGGTGGCGGCTCAAGCAGATAAGAGCTACCAAAAGTTGTTTCAACAAGTCCAAGATGGGATGACCCGGAGATACGGGATCGAAGATGGCCTATTGATGAGCAAAAGCAATAGGCTGTATGTCCCCAATGGCAGGGGATTGAGGAGATAACTCATGAAGGAGTTCCATGATTCCCAATAGGCTGGTCATCCAAGAAGGGAGTGCATGATGGCTCTCTTGTCTCGTACCTTTGTTTAGGCAAAGATTAAGGAGGGCATTGAAGCTTATATCCGATCTTGCTTGGTATGCTAGCATGACAAAGTGGAGTGGTGCAAGGAGGAGGGTCTGCAGCAACCATTACCAATTACGAAAAAATCATGGGTTTTGGTATCCACAGACTTTATCAAAATGTTTCTAAGGATTGAATGTATATCTTCTATTATGATATTGGTTGATCGCTTCTCCAAGTATGTTATTTTTGTTTTAATGCCAGAAGCATGTCTAGCGAAGACTGCTATAGACTTGTTCTACTAAAATATAGTAAAACATTTCAGTTTGCCTTCGAATATTATCAGTGACAGAGATACTCAATTCACGGGAAGATTTTGGACTTATCTCTTCCAATTGATGGGTTCTAAATTGAAGTTTTCCATAGCAAACCATCCTCAAACTAATGGTCAGATAGAAAGGGTGAATGGTTTGTTGGAGTATCTCAGGCACTATGTAACAGCCAGTTAAAGGAATTGGCTGAAGCTATTAAACACTGCTCCATTATGCTATAATCTTCATCAATCTTCTGCGACAAGGTTCAGCCCCTTTGAATTGGCAATGGGGCAGCAACTTGTCACTCCTCAAGAAATTGCCTTGCAAAAAATTAGGAGAATTTGTCCAACAGCCTACCGGTTTGCTCGAAATCAATAAGAAATATTGAAAGAGGTCCAAGATATTCTAAATAAAGTAGTGAGGAGGATAAAAAAGTATGCAGACAAAGGGTGCAGGCTATTGAAATTCTGTGTGGGAGATAAAGTTATGTTGAAACTGACTCCTTAAATCTAGAAAAAGATCAGAAATAAAAAGGTATACCAAGGTTTGACTCTAAGGTATGATGGATCCTTCGAAGGGGTGAAGAAGGTGGAAAATACTATCTATCGATCGTATCTACCAAAAAGGCTAAAAGTACATCCAACTTTTCATATGAATTATCTAAAGCCATTTTATGAAGATGTAAATCCTTCAAGGATACAGATGCAACGTGCCTCACCAACCATAAGGCAATAATTTGATAAGGAGGTGGAGAAAACTCTTGATCACCAGACTTTGGGACATAGCAAGAAAAACAGGAGGACCGAGTATTTGGTCCAATAGAAGGGAGAACCGGCAAATGAGGTGAGTTGGGAGAAAGAGACTTCATTATGGCATTTTGGAGAGGCAATCCAAGCTTATCTATCATGTCTCCTTTCAAGGGCATCCAGATTTTTGGGTAGGGAAAGTTTGTCACAGCCTCATTAGCTGGATATTTGAGTTAGCATGAGTCGATGTCTTTGTTGTGCTAATCCCAAATGCACAAGGACTTAAAGAAAACCCTGTAACAAAAGGCATCAGGGAATGATCTGGTGCTCAAATGGCCAAGCCAAGCATTGTTACCAGCATAAGGGTGTCAAGGCGGTAGCAATGCTTGTAACAATGCTGGTAACAATGCTTGGCACTTGAAGGAAACAATATGACCAGGTTGCAGCTGGCACCCGAGTGCCCGCAGCTTGGCATGTGGGTGTGCGAGCGGTTCTACTGATGGGAAATTATAATAGAGTACACCTGAGAGTGTGCGGCTTGGTACGTAAGCACGCAGGCATATTGATGGTTTGCTGTTGACCGAGTATGTATCAGGGTGCACGTACCCGAGGATGCAATTTGGTGCTTGGATGTGCAGAATTGGCATGCTGGTTGGTGATTGCCTTTGGTTACCTTGGATGGTTGCTGTCCAGAAATTAGACGATAATAATTTGAGAGAGTTTTTAGCAATTAGGAGAGTTTTGAGTAGTTAACTCCTAATTTCTTGGAGCAGTTAAACTCCCAATAGATGGAAGATGGTTCTAAGATGGTTCCCAGTAGTCAAGGATAGCTATCCACTATCTATGTAAGCCATACTTATTGGCTTGTATTAGTAGAGTGAATACATTTGGTAAAATCTATGAGACTATAGACGGGTCCCTTGTATCCAAAATTTTTTGAAAATTGGAATAGAGGGAGTTCATATTGTTTCCTTCGTGTGCTTCTGAGTGTTCTGTCCATTTTTTACTTGTTATATACATTCTATGAAATGGATAGTATTGAAAGTCTGAACTAGACAGTAGTCTAGTGCGGAATAATATTTAATTTTTTGTCAAAAATTTTGGATAAGAATTTGATTAAAGTTCAGAACGCAGACCCGACCAATTTAATTATTGGATTCATTTTTGTGGACCCAAATGCGTAGTTTTGTGTCGGGAGCTGGTGTTGGCAACGGCCCGTCGGTGTTGGAACTTGGAAAGGGCGACGATGAGCGGCGTCAGCCAAGCAAGGGCGGTGAGGCTGTTCGACGCGCACTGCCACCTCCAGGACCCCAGGATCGCCTCCGTGGCCCCTCGCCTCATACGCGAGACCCTCGACTCTGGCGTCCGATGGTTCGCCGTCAATGGCGTCTCCGAGGTGTAGATCAAGCAACCACTTCATTGAAAAATCTCCATAGCTTTCGCTTTCTGTATCGATTTTGGCACCCCAGCCTTTTTGCTTAGGTCAGGTCCAAAGAAAACATTTCTCCTTTTTTCCCTTTGGCAGAAGGACTGGCATATCGTCAAGCAGATGGCGGACGAGTACCCTTGTATAGTTCCGTGCTTCGGCCTCCATCCATGGTAATAATTCTTTCCCTTCCCACTTCTTTTCCTAAATATCCAGTTATGGGAATCAGTTGAGACACAGGTATGTTGCTGAGAGATCCCCGGACTGGCTGAGATCGCTGAAGGGTTTCTTCGCCGCCACGCCGGCTGCTGCAGTTGGCGAGGTGAGTTCTTTGCGCGTGCGCGTGATTCCCTTTTTTTTTTTTTTGCCCCTTCAAATTTAATTATTTTATTAGGGGATGCAGTATGTTACTTTGATGTGGTTTTCAAAATTTAATCACAAATTCTCTTTATTTCTTGTGGAAAAAAACCTTTTGATAGACCAATTGGCTCTGTATTTGATTCTCTAATGAATCCTCATTCACCAAGTTATTCTCTTCAATTGGATATGGAATGCCTTGTTAAGCATCTTAATTGCAAACCAACCATCAAAGTCGATGTGACCCATACTGTTATGACATTACCCTACCTAGTCTTAATGTGGAGTTTTTTGAAAGATGTGTTAAAAAGATTTACACCATCTTATAGTCATCATAATAATTGGCGGCCACTTGAATGAATATTCACTCATTCCTAGTCATTGGCTAGAAATGCTAGTTAAAGGAATAAGGTAACAAACCTCAATTCACCCTTGGTTGACAATGCTTCTGCAAATCTTATAAAAATTATACCACATCAAAACCTCCATGCAACATATATAAGATCCAAGATATGCATGGTAGAGGAGAAAACCACTTCACTATTTCCTCATATATTTATCTCATGCGTCTACTCATTGTTTCTTTAGGGCAACATCTCTATCAATATCTGCAGTTACGATTTCCATTAATTACTCTTGTTAAATATCAAGTTCAGAAATTTGATTGTCATCAAAAGACATGACTAAAGAAGAGACATCAGTGCATACGTGAACTCCTTGTCTAAAGACATGTCAATGATGCTATATCAACTGCATATTTTTTGTGTACTCAAAAACTCAAAATGATCAAAATGCATCCTCAGAGAATTGCACTTATCTTATGCATCCCATTTTTGTTTGATCAAGAAACCATTTTAATTTTGAATCCACTTGATGTAGATTAGGGGCCTTCTAAGTTAGTTATTGTTTCTTTTTCTTTGTTACTTAAAATATGAATTTGAACTTCATTCCTGTCCATGTCAGTTGAAAATACTATTCACAAGCTGCCATACTGTATGCAAGTCTAAGGTTAAAGTGGCTGTCTCCAACGTAGTAACCTCCTAAGTCATTTAATACAAGGCATCCAAGGAACCCAATAATTTAATTGTCTACAAAAATCTTAGACGAACAAATATAATTTGCCATATTTTAAATTTGTTTTAGTTTCTATGTTCTTTCCACTTTTGTTTCTTCATGAAACCTATTTGTGTAGTGGCTGGTTGTGAGAAAAAGGAGGAGACTCATGTTGTAAATATAGGATTTGGAGTTTTCCCGAAGAAAAACATGTTGTTGACTGCAGGCCCTGTGTGTTATGAAGCGTAATCCTGATGTTATATTTGGAAGATTGAATAAAAATGAAAACAACTATGGGTACCTACATCTTAAGTGCCATATAACTGGAGAGCACATATTTTTCAATAATGTAACTCAAGGTAATCTTTTTAATCTAATTAAAAACTGCAACACTTTGGTGACATGCTTCTCATAGCATTATCATAGAACATCAAGGATGCCTTTTGATCAGTTTAATATGACAGGTATGATATTAATTTAGATTTTCTATCATGTAAGTCTGTGGAGGATTCACTTTCTCAATATGTTTAAAATCCTTGTGATATATCATTATTTGTGCTACTTTTCTTCATTCAATTTGTTTAATACAATATGAAGATTAATATTGTAGATGAACAGTGTTTTCTGTAGTTTCTACATTTTTAACTTGCTTTTGTGTTCCTTAAATGGGTCTTACTTTTGATTGACTTTGTGCACATATTATCATATATCTAATATGGAGTGGCATTTTATGACATCCAGATTGGCATAGATAAAGGATCGCGTGGGAAGAACATTGAGTTCACAGAACAGGTCTGCCTAACTTTCAACTGCATACTGATCTACAAGTCTGCTCATTCAGTTATACTGATCCATTGGATTTTTGTAGTTTCTTCCATTTCTCTGCCTGTTGTGTTACATTTCTATGAAATCTCTTAGAAATAGTGCAAATACTGGGAATTGCAACTGTTGCCTAAACAATGATTGTTTTTCTCCAAAGCAATATGTGATATAATCTTTCATTACTGAGGTTGATTGTACTTTTGAACATTTTGTGTCCTTCACTAGCTTCTCCATGGGGTTAATTTTACCTTCCAGTGAAATAATATTTCTATGTATTTCCACTTTCAGGTTGAAGTGTTCCGGCAACAACTTGAACTTGCAAAGGAGTTGAAGAAACCAGTTTCTGTCCATTGTGTACGAGCCTTTGGTGACCTTCTAGAAATACTGCAGTAAGGCCCACTCATGATTTTCACTTTAGTTAATTTCTTATTCTATAAGCAATCTTTATACTAAAATATGAAGCTTGCAAAGTATCTTTATTTATGATGGAAACTTTTTTGTTTCTTGTGACGAATGTTACTAATTACTTGTTGGATTGACCTACACTAAAATATTTTTTTAAATGTAATTTTTTAGTCCTGTAGGCTATGCAAAATTGTCAGTTGCAACATTCTCAGAACCATAAAATGGATCTTCATCTACACTAGTAGTTTTACGGAACACCTTTGGTTGTAGCATATGCTTGCAAAAAAGCTAATTTACTCTATATCATTTTCGGTGGATGTCATATCATGATGTGTCCTCTGGTAGGCAGGCCTTGTGCTCGTATTTGACATGCTTATGGAAAACATCAATTTGAAACACGATTCTTCATTTGATAACATGATGATTAGGGGACAAAAAGAAGGATGGAAAGAAGATCAATAAAAATGAAGAAAGGTAAGAGAGGTCCATACTAGGGTGTTTGCTGCCCCAAACCTGTATATGGGACTACAATAATAAAATTTTGAGATTAAGGGTAAATAAAGGATCAAATAAATCTGTCCTATTTTTTTTTGTGATGGGAAAGAGAGGAGGAATAATTTTTTAAAGTGTTCTTGGCTAAACAAGAGTCCATAGTTGGTGCATAACTGAAATTTAGAAAACATATGTAGAATAAAAATGATATAGGCAGAAAAGAAGATAATAGTAGGGAGATCTAGGCGAAGGGTGGATGAAAAAGGAAAAGGGAAAAAACCTTTCATTCTTTCAAAATAAGCCACATACAACAAATTTTCGTCTATCCCTAATAGGCCCTTTTGTAGATTTTGTATGACTTCTTTTAAAAGTAAACATGGACTCTTTATAATGAACTAACTAATCTCCAAAATACTCCCTAAAAAAGCAAATTCTGAATACCACTTAATCCTATATAGGACAACTACTAAAATTGATGAAATTTAAATAAGCCACATACAGGGGAAAAGACCTTTCATTCTTTCAAAATAAGCCACATACAACAAGTTTTCAGGGGAAAAAACCTATACGGGGAAAAAAAACCTTTCATTCTTTCAAAATAAGCCACATACAACAAGTTTTCATCTATCCCTGATAGGGGAAAAAACCTTTCATTCTTTACTTAATCCTATACAGGGGAAAAAAGCTTTCATTCTTTCGAAATAAGCCACATACAACAAGTTTTCATCTATCCCTAATAGGCCCTTTTGTAGATTTTTGTATGACTTCTTTTAAAAGTAAACATGGACTCTTAATAATGAACTAACTAATCTCCAAAATACTTCCTAAAAAAGCAAATTCTGAATACCACTTAATCCTATATAGGACAACTACTAAAATAGATGAAATTTAAATCTTAATGATTTTATGACTTGTCTAACCCAACATATGCCCAGAGTAGGACTCTTTCTTGCCAATCTTATTTAAAATAGAACACCGAGACCTACTTTGGGAAACAACATATCTCGCATGAAATTGGTCTTGTAGATTATTATGTGCTGTCCACACCTTTGTTTTCTTGGCTACTTCTGGTTGCATCCATTCTTAAAATTGGAGTTCCCCCTATGCATTTGGTGTTTTCTTGTATTGCACCTCTAACAAATGATTTCTACTCAATATGATATATCTATAATATTAAGTAATTCATAAAGAATCTCTTAGTCTCTACTCTATCATCCAAAATCATGAATTGATTTAACAGAGGACAATAAAATACCTGTACAAGTAGGTAAGACAGAGAAATAAGTGAAGGCTGGATATCAGAAACAATTTTACAACAAATAAATAGGAGAATTATCTGTTCTTTCTTATAAAATAAATTTTAAACACTGAGTACCAATCCTTTCTATGTCCTGATTTTTTACCATTGTCTTCTTGGTTTGACTTGGAGCTTCTTGGGTGCCTTGTTCTATGTCCTGACAATAGCATATTATATTCTCATGATCAGACAAACAGGACCTTTCCCCGAAGGAGTGGTTCTGCATTCCTTTCTAGGATCTGCTGAAATGGTTTCAGGCCTTGCAAAGCTTGGTTCTTATTTTTCATTTTCTGGGTTCCTCACATCCATGGATATGAGAAAAGCAAAGAAAATGCTTAAATCGGTCAGTAGAGATATTCAAGTTTCAGGGGATTTAGTTATTTAATAGCTTGGAGTGAGCTTTTCAGATCAGTATACTGAAATGGTATTTTCTTTTTTAGGTACCTCTGGACAGAATTTTGATTGAATCTGATGCACCAGTTGGATTGTCAAAGTGGAACACGGATTCTCTTTTGTTGGTTCCAGAGGATGACTCCACTTCCCAAGAACAACAAAAACAGTATGATGATTCATCTTCAGAAGCAACAACTCTGTCAAAGGAAGCATTGAATCATCCAGGAAACATTTCTAATGTAACTTCATGTGCATGAACATTGCAACTATATTATATCTTACATACAGTCCACATGTCAAGATTTCCCTTCCCATGTTTTCAATCTCACTGCTGGTCATAGATAAATAATTCAACTTGGGCAAATTAGAAGTGCATGGTGTTGTCTTTATGGTCTGCAAGTCACTCAGTTGAGTAGAAATAAGAAACACTAGTGCACAATATAGATGTTAGAAGTGATCAAGTGATCTGAGAATTCCCTCTGGCCTACTTATCTTTTCTGTTTCATGACAGAATCTTCTTGCCAAAGTTGTCTTGATCACAAATTTGATCACAATATATAGATGGTTAACATCATATGAGATCCAATTGTAAAATATTTTAAAACATGATTTGTCATGCTTTTATATACTTAGCAGGCTCATAGGGCATAATTTTCAGTTAAAAGTCAAGGTTAAATAAAGGGATTAATCTAATGCAATGTTTTGCATTCATGGCAGTGTCTCTAGGAATAGGTATTTGTAAAAGACAGATAGCTCATGGGTAAGGAAAAGAAAGATTGGAAAGCTGCATATTGTTAATTCTTGGCCAAACAATATATCACCATCTATTACAATATGAGTGGCTAGTGCTCGATACATGTAGACTTTATGGCTATCCTTCTTTCCTTTTGTAGGATATCAAGAGTAAAAATATGTAGCACATACCAACCCACCTCAGATTGGGATGCTGAGAGTAAAATGCGGACAAGAAGAATAAGCATTTATTGAATAAATACCTCTATTATTTGTGGAATGTTAGAACAACAAATTCTAGTCAGATGGAAACCATATTAGAGGTTAGCCACTTGGAAAATTACATACACTAATAGAAAAGGAGATAACCAATCATACTCTGATTTTCTAAAGACTTGCATAATCATCTGTACATACTCTCTTCTCATTAATAGTTGCATAATACATGTTCTCTGTATCAGATAAAAAGCTAATTTGTATACCAACGGTCCAATTTAAAACAGAGTAGTGCTACAGCCACCTTCTTTGTATTTACATGTGCCTATCATTCACTGATCTTTGTATTTACATGTGCCTATCATTCACCAAATGATAAATTGTGAGAAAGGTCATTTAAGTTAATGAACTGGAGGAGTAGTCATTCTCTATTTTTCAGTTGAAATGCTGCCTTTCTTTTTCAAATGCTTGCTTTGATTTTTCTTTTTTTTTTAAATGATTAGACAAGTGAATGAAAAATGTTTCAGGTTCTGAATTATGTTGCCATGTTGCTTGAGATGTCTGAGGAGGAGCTTGCAGAGTTGAGCTACCAAAATGCCACACGCTTGTTCTCTTATCCTGGTTCAAAAGTTTGAAGACTGAACTCTGTCTTTTAGTTTCCAATGGATGCGTGAACATCATGGAGTGACAGTAAACTCTCTAGTCTCTATGACTGTTCCAAAGTATTGTAAATATTACCAGATTATATGATATATTGAACAACTAGGGATGTATGTTTCTTTACAAAGGCAACCTTCCACCAGGCACGCTTAACGGCATTTCCTTGAAGCCAACCTTAATGTATTTATATTGTAATGAGAACCAATTAAGAGGTGGTATGTTTTGCATCCCTATTTGTTTTGCTCCATTATTAATCTTGAACTAGTGACATCTTGTTCCTGTAAATAGCACTTTGTTTAAATGAAATGGAATGTTATTTCCATTTTTCTAAATTTATTTTCTTTCCAGAGAAGTGTCACTATAAGATTTCTCTTGATCAAAATTTTGTTAAGCTCAGGGAGAAGTGCTGCATACTTGATGAGGAGGCCAGAGTTGTAATTATCTCAGGAAAAGGGCAAGTCTAAAGTTTTGTCTCGTCACTCGTGCGTTGGTGCATCCTCTTTGAATAAGCTGGGAGAAATATAAGGTATTTTGGTCATAATATTATAATATTATTTTATACTATAATGTGATAGTTATATGATGTCACTCTGTTAATAAAAATGAAAATCTGTGCAATGCATGATTCTTGACTATGGATCATATACTAAAAGTGCTACATGATATATTCCAGAATTTCATCATACAAACAACTAATACGGAAGATATTTTGGCCTTAGTACAATTTTACATTATTATATGATGGTCACATGATACCGCACTGGTAATAAAGATGAATAGCAATTGGTTTAGAATGATTTGGAAACTTAAAAGTTTGATTTGAAACTTTTTTAACATTGAGACGTGTCTAGGAGATGGCCTAAGGACGTGCCATTAAAAGTTTCCATAAAATTAATAATATCAATATATATATATAACACCATCTGCATGGTTTTCTTTCAAAGGGTTTGTTTGGAAGTAGGTTATGCTTCCAAAGGTTTTTTTGTTGATCACATGGACGTGATCTAGACCATTAGTTACTTTACAACATATTTTGAAAATAATTGCTACGATGTAAGATCCTAGCATGATGTTAAATCCAAGAAGTTCAACATCAAGTCTAAGGCTTTGAGAATGTTTTGGTCTTTAAATTTTAGGATTAGGTCTGTATTACAATTAAAGTAAATGGATCCTTCGTATAGGCTTGACTTTACCACTCCTAACAAAGAGTCATGGAATCGGGTTAAATGGCCATCTCTTAAACAAAGAAAAATAGCTGTATCAAACCCTCTTCTGACTAAGGGTTTGGCAGCTATCTAGACCATACCTATATGGATGAATTCATATTTAGACATAAGGATTTTGATTAAGTCTTGTGAGATTATTGGTATAATTATGTGATTGCCAGCTATTGATATAATTTTTTCTTCTATCCTAATCCTATTATCACGTAAGATTTTATGTTGATAAATTGATCTTTTATTTATTTTTGGAACAATCCATTTGTTCAACTGTTCATCCTTTATGTTCATTGGGTGACTATATGTATCATCCTCTTTAGAAGAACCCATAGAAAATGGCCTAGATACCAAATTCATATTAGAACCTCGGTGTATCCCTTTATCTTGATATGTATAGTCATCCAATAGACATAAGGGATGAACAGTTGAACAAATGTACTGTTCCAAAAATAAATAAAAGATCAATTTATCAACATAAAATCCTACCTGATAATAGGGTTAGGATAGAAGAAAAAATTGTGTTAATAGCAGGCAACCACATAGTTATACCAATAATCTTACAAGACCTAATCAAAATCCTCAGGTCTAAATATGAGTTCATCCATATAGGTAAGGTCCAGGTAGCTACCAAATCCTTAGTCAGAAGAGAGCTTGATACAGTCATTCTTCTCTGTCTAAAAGATGGTCGTCTAACCCGATTTCATGACTCTCAATTAGGAATGGTAGAGTTAAGCCTGTACGAAGGATCCATTTACTTTAATTATAATACAGACCAAACCTTAAAACTTAAAGACCAAAATAATCTCAAAGCCTTAGAACTTATTAAACTTCATGGGTTTAACATCATGCCAGGATCTTACCGTGTAGTAATTATTTTCAAAATCTATTACAAAGTAACCAATGATCTGGATCACATCCATATGATCAACAAAAGGACCTTTAGAAGCACAACCTACTTCCATACCAATCCTTTGAAAGGAAACACACATCCCAAAAACTTTAATTTGGGATCAAATCTTCCTTCTAGAAAATTGGCTCCTGGAAAAAGTTGTTCCAGCCCCTAGGCAAGCACCAAGCACTATCGAATCCATCACTATACTTCCAGAAGGGGATGTAGAGATAAAATTTAACAGGAGCATTCATAGAACCTATAGTCATAGATACTCATCGACCCCTCAAGTTTCAATACCATCTAGGTTATTCTAGTCCAGCAACCAGACTTAGAGAAGTAGACAATGAACCTAGGATTCCTCAAACTATTTACAATGATCAAACATCACCTCCAATTTCTTCAACTTTCTCATAGATTACATAAATAAAAGACTTTAAAATCTGCATGATATACAAAGATTTTATAATAGATAAAGAAAAATTGAGAAAAGACTTCTATTCATAAAAAAATATAGAAAAAAGAAAATTTTTTTAAAATAATTTTAGCAAAGAACAAAGGAATGAGATTCAAAATAAATATTATCAAACAGAAATTCTAAGAACAAATGTAAATTTTTTTGTCTAATTTGATTACCATATGAAGGAAAATTCAAAACAAGTAAACATACTTACAGGAAAATCTGTAATCTTTGGTAAGATGGAGAGGGTAAAACAATCGAAAAAATTAATTCTCTTTTATAAGAAATTAAAATTCATGTGAAAGAAACACAAGTTACAGCATCATCTTTTAAAATCAAATCTGATCCTATAAAAACACCAAATGGTAGAGACCTTAAAAACATAATAGAACAAAATAATTTCACAAATCAAAATCTAAAAACAATAGGAGACCAACTAACCAGGATTAAAGAAATAATTTTTAAAAAAAAACCAATAAAAAGTAAAGAAAAAATCTCAATATTTACTCCATATGAAATTTCAAAGAAATTAATTCCCTAATTAAAAGAAAGCAATATGATAACCGAGATCAACAAAAGACTAGAAAAAATAGAACTCTTAACCACCACTGTTTAGATACCCCAGAAAGAGCTCCACCTTCAACATCAATGGTCCATAGGGACAGAAATATTTATCTTGACCCAAGACTTGGAAACCTCCAAAATGAGGATTCCATTGAAACTAGCTCTGATAGTAGCAGTAAACCAGAAACTCCAAAAGACCAAAATAGTAACAAAAATTTGGAAGTCAATAAAATCCAGACTTGGGTTCAACCCACAAAACTGTTCAATCATAGACCTACCCTTCCTGATATGGCCATAGAAGAAAGGCCATCAATTAGGTAGAACCATTTTTCAGCGAATACCATTTATGAATGGAACATAAATGGCCAAACTGAATATCAAATCCTCAACACCCTTCAAGAAATGACCATGGTAGCTATGGTTTACCAAACAAAACCCAATATTACTGACCAAGTAATTGCCCAAACTTTGGTAGCTAGTTTCACTAGCCAACTGAAAAGTTGGTGGGATTACTACCTTGATGAAATTGATAGGAACAATATATTATTCACCTACAGAAGAAATAAAGAAGGTATGATTATCAAAGATGAAATAGGTGAACCAATACAAGATTCAATGTCAACCCTCATACTTGCAATCGCAAAACACTTCTTAGGCAATCCATCAAATCTGAAAAATAGGAGTTTTGAGAATTGGCCAATCTCAAATGCAAGAAGCTGCAAGACTTCAGGTAGTACAAAGATGTCTTCCTTACCAAGGTAATGACTAGAAACGATTGTCAACAATCATTCTAGAAAGAAAAGTTTATTGTTAGGCTCCCTCAAGTCTTTTCAGGAAAAGTCAAATTAAAGATTAATAAAGAATAAAATAATAATACAATACCCTATGATAGACTCGCTTATGGAGATCTAATCAATATTATCAATTCTGAAGGCTTAAATATCTGTAATGATCTGAGGATGAAGTAACAATTAAAAAAGGAACAACCAATGAGCAGAAGAGAATTAGAAAACTTTTGTGAACAATTTAGTTATAATCCTTTAACCAAAAAAAAAATTTCTAAATCAAAATCTTGTCATAATTGTATCAAGAAAAAATAATCATTCAAATTTACGAAACACAAACAAGCAATGAACAAACCTATAAAAAGAGAAAGAAAGACCTTTTAAAATAAAAAATAAATAAGTAAACCAACAAATCAAATAACTTGCTTTAAATGTGGTAAAGTCGGACACTATGCCAGACATTATAAGTTAAGAAGAAAGATAAATGAAATACAAATTAATAAAGAAGATCTAGAAAATTCTCTCAAAATTCAATTAGAAAAACTATTGCTTGAATCTATCATTGAATCTTTTTCAGAAGAATTTGAAGAAGATGATCTGCCATCTTCAAGCATAAACATGATAATAAAAGAATAGAATTTACTCCTAAATTTTATAGATAAAACCAATGAACTATAACTCAAAAAGAAGTATCTTCTAAAATTAAAAGAAACCCTAAGTGAAAACCAATCATCTATGCCTCAAACTTGCAATTTGAATGATATCTTCAATAAATTTAATCATCAAAAACAAAAACCAATAACATTACATGACTTACAATATGAAGTGAACCAAATAAAAATGGAAATAAATTAGATCAAAGGTCAGAGCAATTAGAGAAACAAAAAGGCTCTGATTCAGAACCAGAGCAACATCCTCAAAATCAAAGTTTTTTAGAATTAATCTCAAACTTAACCATACAAAATTGGTATATTAGAGTAATTATCATAATAGATGAATTCAAGTTAGAAACCATTACTCTAATTGACTCGAGTGCAGACTTAAACTATATATAAGAAGGTTTAATCCCCACAAAGTACTTTGAAAAAACTAAAGAAAAATTAAATACTATAAGTGGTTCAAAATTAATAATAAAGTACAAGCTTTTTGAAACAAAAATTCATTTTGCAGACCAATACTTTGTCATCCAATTTATTTTGATAAGAAATCTAAATAGACTAGTCATTCTAGGGACTCCTTTTCTCAACTTGATAAAACCCTTCACGGTGGATGATGAAGGAATTATCACAAAGGCCCTAGGATAAGAATTAAAAATCAAATTTGTAACAAGAGAATTTATCAAAATCCTAAATACACCCAATGAAGTAACAAGAAGAACAAAATATAGAATTTTTAAAAGAAGAAATAAGATACAAAAAGATTGAAGAACATTGAAAAATCCTGCAATAATACAAAAGATAGAAAATCTGTAGGCTCATGTAGGCAACCCAAGAGGGGGGGTGAATTGGGTTTTATAAAACTTTTGTACTATTTAAAAGATGAACTAAAGCAAGTATGTGCTAATGCAATTCAAGTGCTTGTGTATTTCAAATAAATGTAGCGGAAATAAATAAATAAAAGCACAAGGAGAACAATCGCACAAACACAAAGATTTATAGTGGTTCGGTGCCAACCAAGCACCTACATCCACTTCCCAAGAATTTCTTGGAGATTTCACTAAGTTTGGTTTTATAACTTAGGCTCACCAACAACCTTTACAACTTGTTTTGTCTTCGGGCTCACAAGTCAAACCCTAGTTGGTTTCAAGGCTCACCAACAACCACCCTTGGTTTTACGGGATAACCAAGAACCTAAACAACTTGTTTTGGCTTCGGCCTCACAAGTAAAACCCTAGTTGGTTTCAAGGCTCACCAACAACCACTTTGGTTTTCAAGGCTTACCAAAAACCTCTTTGGTTTTCCAAGGCTCACCAAAAACCTTAAGTAAAATAATATAAGAGCAAGTATAAATGAATACAATAAAAGCTTTCTAAAGTAAAGCAAATATCTCTTTGAAGCCCTTGATTGTTGATGAATATATTGTCTTCAAGTTGATGAAGCTTTTGATTGATGCTTGTAGATTTAGACTTTGAATGCTCTCTTTGAAACTTGGAAGCTTGAAGGTTTTGAATCACTCAACTCTGGAATCCTTGAAGAATATTCAAAAAACTCACCAAAGGATTACTTTCCCATTTGATTTTTGATATTTATATAGCTCTCCAAACACTTAAATGACCGTTTATAGCCGTTGGGGATGAAGATATGGCTATTTGAAGCAAGTTGGAGAAGTTCTGCAGCTTTTAAAAACTAGCCGTTACAGTCAAGTGTCGACACTTGAACAGTAAGTGTCGACACTTGAACAGTGCAAGTGTCGACACTTGAACAGTGCAAGTGTCGACACTTGAACAGTGCAAGTGTCGACACTTGCTACAGTAGGTCGACACTAGAATACTATTCACAGCCAATTTGATTTTTTATTTTTTCTGTATTTTTCTTGTTCTCAGGCCTTGAGTCGATACTTCACTCTTCAAGTGTCGACACTTGATCCTCAGGTGTCGACACTTCATTTCTAAATCAATTCCAAAGTCCATATACTTAATTTTTCTTTAATTTAAGGACTTTTTCAATTGAAATACAAGCATTTCTTCATTCAACATGGATGAGTACTAAGATCTGAAAAAAACATACTTAAAATATAATTAGTACTCATATATACTTAAACATTTTGTCAATCATCAAAATCAAGACCAGAGTCAACAAAATCTTATTCAAGAATCTACATGTTCTAATCTACCCAGTGCTTTTTGGAAAAGGAAGAAATACGCAGTAAGTCTTCCTTATGAAAAGGATTTCAATGAAAGGAAAATATCTACAAAAGCTAGACCAATTCAAATGAACCAAGAAATGCTAGAATATTGCAAACAAGAAATTAACGACCTTGTGAAGAAAAAATTAATTAGGCCAAGTCAATCCACTTGAAGTTGTGATGCTTTCTATGTACAAAAGAATACATAATTAGAAAGATGAGCTCCAAGGCTTGTAATTAATTACAAGCCACTCAATCAAGCTTTAAGATGGATCAAATATCCATTACCTAACAAGAAAGATTTGCTAAACAGAACGATCGAAGCAAAAATCTTTTCAAAATTTGATCTGAAATCTGGTTTTTGGTAAATCCAAATATGCGAGCATGATAAGTACAAAACGATATTTACTATCCTCTTTGGATAATACGAATGGAATGTAATACCTTTTGGACTTAAAAATACTCCTTCTGAATTCCAAAAAATCATGAATGATATTTTTACTTCATACTCAAAATTTATTATTGTTTATATTGATGATGTTCAAATATTCTCTGAATCATTAGAACAGCATTTCAAACATCTTCAGACCTTTCTGAATCTAGTAATTAGAAATCGCTTGGTTCATTAGAATAGCATTTCAAACATCTCCAGACTTTTCTGAATCTAGTAATTAGAAATCGCTTGGTTCTTTCTCAATCAAAAATGAATTTATTTCAGACAAAAGTTAGGTTCCTAGGTTATGATTTAAACCAAGGAATAATTAGACCCATCAGCAGATCAATAGAGTTTGCTGACAGATTTCTTGATATAATCTTAGATAAAAAATAATTACAAAGGTTTTTAGGATGTCTCAATTATGTTTCAGACTACATTAAAAATCTTAAAATTATAGCAAAGCCTCTTTATCAAAGACTTAGAAAGAATGCTCCAAGTTGGATACAGGAGCATGTCGATATCGTCAAACAAATCAAAATCCAAGTTAGGAATCTTCCATGTCTCTATTAATCAGACCCTAAGACTTTCAAAATCGTTAAAACGATGCCTCTAAATTAGGCTTTGGAGGCATTCTTAAACAAAAGAAAGGTGAAACAGAACAATTGATTCAATTTACTTCTAGTAGTTGGAATGATCCTCAATAAAAATATTCTACTATTAAGAAGGAAGTTTTAGCAATTGTTTTCTGTATTTAAAGTTTCAAAGTGATTTACTCATTCAAAAGTTTTTACTTCGAATTGATTGCAAAGCAGCAAAATTTATTTTAAAAATATATATTAAAAATCTAGCTTCAAAACATATAATTGCTAAATGGCAAGCTTTATTATCGGTCTTCGAGTTTGATATCGAACACATCAAAAGTCAAGAAAATTCGTTACTCGATTTTTTGTCTCGTGAGTTCTTACAGGGCTTCAAATCTCATGGCTCCCAAAAAACCTCCAGCCCAAAAACCCATGGCCCAAAAGCATACCAAAGCCTCTTATGCCCAAATGTCTGAACCTAAAACTATTATGATCCAATCACAATCTCCAAAACCCCAACCTGTTTTACCAAAATTATCTTGGTATGACATCGTAACCCAAGAAGAAAATGAAGAAAAACTCCAAGAGAAATTTCAAAGCTTCACACTTTCTATCAAACAGATAGCTGAATTAGCCAAGGCAAATCCAGCATTTGTGAGCTTGGAAATTTTTCAAAAAGCAATAACTGAAGCTGAAGCTCGGTAACAAGCAATTTCAAAACAAAAATTGGTAATTGAGATTTTCGACTCATTACCACTTCAAACATCTCAAATGAAAGTTGAGATTTCTGACCCAACTCCTCTTTAAAAAATACCATCCAAAAAATCACCATATTTTGAAAAACACATTTTCTAATCCATACTAACTATAAAAGATGAATAGATGGATAATGATCCATGAAAAATAGTTTCAAAAATATTCTTGGAAAACTGACATTTTCCTCGCAAAGATCCTTTGAAAGCATACATTTTTTATGAATTTATCTTGGTGGATACGGACTCAATCGCCATCAAACACTACAAAGATCAGGCTGATTCATCTAATATTATCCATTCAACAGCCCAGATTTTGCAAGTTTTGTCTTTATCTACATGGGTAGACAATCCAAATACTTTCAAAAAATTATCCTAGAAACACAATCTCCAATACTTCAATTACTGAGATTATAGGAATGATGGTACCATGCATTTCTCTTTCAAAATACTCACCACAAACACTCTTGGTTGTTCTACTTCAAAACTAAAACCAAGTTCTACTTTCCATATTGGTTTTCAGACTGGTGGTGCCATTTTGGGCCAACTCTTGAAATCCTATCCCAAACTGTCAATGAGGGATATCTTATCTATCAGCAAAAAATATTACTACTAGAAAGAGAAAATGAATTTCCTCTTGTTAATTTCTTTGCTAAATTTTCTCAATCATGGATTTCATGCTGGGAATATTCTATTATCAATATCCTAAATTTTCAACCAACATTGGCCAGGAAGTTCAAGACAAAATGGTGGCAAGCATTCAATCCCGAAAAGGCTACCAAGTCCAAAGTATTAGAGTGGTTCAACAAAAATCCGTAATTATCAGTTAAAATGGAACCCTCAACTTCAAAATTCTTCACCCAAAGGTCCTTCGCCAGTTCCAGATTAGCAGCAGCAAGGACAAGAACAGAATACAAAAGATTTTTACTAGAAATATTGGCAGAAACTCAAAAAGGAAGAAGAATAGGAAGATCAAAATAATAGCTCTTCTTTCTCCAATCAAATACCTAAGAATGAAGATAACTATTTTGGGATCTTATGAAGCACAGATCCCAAGGCAATCCCAAAAACTTTCTGAAAGCAAAAAACAATCACACCAATCATACTCACAATGGCTACTGATAAGATTTCTCATCACTGATAAAAGTAATGTCCTCTTGTCAAATCACTGACAAAAACAACACCAAATAGTACCCTCTAATCAAATCAATCAACAAGACTGTACCATAAGGCAGACAAGGACAGTACCTACCTGACAAGCACTCTAATCAATTAATTAACAAGACAGTACCCTCCTGCAAAGATGCTATACCATAAAATAGATAAAGACAGTACCTGCCCGACAAGCACTAGTAGCTGCCCAACAAGGACTCTAATAAAGGCATTGGGATCCCAGTGGACTCTAGCTCACTTTCAAATATAGTTTTGGATTTCAAACAACTCTCAATTTCTATGAGCCAAACATCTCTATAAGAAGAAGCAATAACTAAAGAAGAAGGCAGAATGAAAAAACCTTATCCAAGCCTTTCTAAAAACATCTCCAAAATCCTTCCCTTATAATCTCAAATATCCAACATCTAAGTTTATCAATAAACCCTTTGGGATCCTTAGGGATTTCAAATTTGTATCAAAATTCCAATCCTTCCGGGGCCAAGTGTTCATCAAAAGGAAGAAGCAAATGAAGCTTATGCCATTGTATCTTTCAAAAATCTTCAATGAAATTTATATTTTTCAAAAAGAGATTCTGATTTTCATTTCTTTTTGTAACTCTCTTACTTGGAAGTTGCATCAAAGTATTTTTAATAGCTTAATGCTACAATAGTTTATACTTCAAACTTCATAACAAAGTATTCTGGAAGGATCATAGTAATAGCCACCTTTGGGGTCCTTTAGGCTGGTTCGGGGCTGTCCTACTATAAAAAATTATAATGGAAAGGATGCCTTTATGTTCACGGAATGAAAAACTGCCAAGAAGTAAAATAAATATTTATTTGAATAGATATTCATCTATAATTTTATTCCTGATTTTTGTGGTTATTTCTTTAATATTTATATGTTTTGATTGATTCAATAGTTATATATTCTTCATCATTTTATATTCCATTCAAGTTAGAAACCATTGCTCTAATTGACTCGAGTGCAGACTTAAACTGTATACAAGAAGGTTTAATCCTCATAAAGTACTTTAAAAAAACTAAAAAAATTAAATACTACAAGTGGTTCAAAATTAATAATAAAGTACAAGCTTTATGAAATAAAAATTTATTTTGCAAACCAACACTTTATCACCCAATTTAGTTTGCTACTTGGTATCAGAGCCAGTGGGAAGAGGATTGATAGAAAAATATCTAGATAGTTGATGCATTTATGAATCAATGTGTATCTTGAGTAGACGTTGACTAGGCGTCAGTCATTTTAGCCATGGATAGGGGTTGTTGGCCATAAGCAGCTGTCTAAAAGGAAATGGATATATTGAGGTTCTAATATAAATCTGGTATTTAGGTCATTTTCTACAGGTTCTTCTTTCAAAGAGGATGATACGTATAGTCACTCAATGGACATAAGGTATGAACAATTAAACAAATGGACTATTCTAAAAATAAATAAAAGATCAATTTATCAATATAAAATTCTACCTGATAATAGGGTTAGGATAGAAAAAACTGAATCAATAACGGGCAACCACATAGTTATACCAATAATCTCACAAGACCTAATCAAAATTTTCAAGTTTAAATATGAGTTCATCCATATAGGTATGGTCCAGGTAGATACCAAACCCTTAGTTAGAAAAAGACTTGATACACCCATTCTTCTTTGTCTAAGAGATGGCCATCTGACCCAATTCCATGACTCACTGTTAGGAATGGTAGAGTCAAGCCTGTATGAAGGATCCATTGACTTTGATTGTAATACGGATCTAACCCTAAAACTTAAAGACCAAAACATTCTCAAAGCCTTAGAACTTGATATTAAACTTCGTGGGTTTAACATCATGCTAGGATCTTACCCTGGAGCAATTATTTTCAAAATTTACTACAAAGTAACCAATGATCTGGGTCACATTCGTGTGATCAACAAAAGGACCTTTGGAAGCACAACCTACTTCCAAACCAACCCTCTGAAAGGAAACACACACATCCCAAATACTTTAATTTGGGATCAAATCTTCCTTCCAGAAAACTGGCTTCTAGAAAAAGCTATTCCAGCCCCTAGGCAAGTACCAAGCACCATTGAATCCATCACTATACTTCCAGAAGGGGATGTAGAGATAAAATTTAACAGGAGCATTCAAAGAACCTATAGTCATAGATACACGTTGACCCCTCAAGTTTCAATGCCACCTAGGTTTAGTTACTCTAGTCCAGCAATCAGACTCAGAAAAGTAGACAATGAACCTAGGGTTCCTCAAACTATTTACAATGATTAAACATCACCTTCAATTTCTTCAACTTTCTTACATATTACAGAAATAAAAGACTTTAAAATCTGTATGATATACAAAGATTTTATAATAGATAAAGAAAAATTAAGAAAAGATTTCTATTCATTAAAAAATACATAATAAAAGAAATAATTTTTTAATAATTTTAGCAAAGAATAAAGGAATTAGATTTAGAAGAAATATTATCAAACATTAAAAATTCTAAGAACAAATGTAAACTTCTTCGTCTAGTTTGATTACCATATGAAGGAAAATTCAAACAAGTAAACATACTTGCAGGAAAATCTGTAATCTCTTGGCAAGATGGAAAGGGTAAAACAATCAAAAAAATTCATCCTCCTTTGTAAGAAATTAAAATTCTTGTGAAAGAAATACAAGTAACATCATCATCTTTTAAAATCAAATCTGACCCTATAGAAATACCAAATGGTAGAGACCTTAAAAACATAATAGAACAACACAATTTCACAAATCAAAATCTAAAAATAATAGGAGATCCAACTGACCAAGATTAAAGAAATAATAGAAGAAAAAAAACAACCAATAAAAAGTAAAGAAAAAATCACAATATTTACTCCACATAAAATTCCAAAGAAATTGATTTCCTAATTAAAAGAAAGCAATATGATAATTGAGATCAACAAAAGACTAGAAAAAATGGAACTCTTAACCACCACTGTATTAGATACCTTAGGGAGAGCTCCACCTTTAACATCAATGGTCCATAGGGACATAAATATTTCTATCTTGATCCACGACCTGGAAACCTCCAACAGTGAGGATTCCATTGAAACTAGCTCTGGTAGTAGCAGTGAACCAGAAACTCCAAAAGACCAAAATAGTAACAAAAATTTGGAAGTCAATAAAATTTAGACTTATGTTCAACCCACAAAACTGCTCTACCACAGACCTACCCTTCCTGATATGGCTATAGAAGAAAGGCCATCAATTAGGCAGAACCATTATTCAGCGAATACCATTTATGAATAGAACATAGATGGTCAAATTGAATGTCAAATCCTCAATACCCTTCAAGAAATGGCCATGGTAGCTACGACTTATCGAACAAAATCCAATATTACTGACCAAGCAATTGCCTAAACTTTGGTAGCCAATTTCACTGGCCAACTAAAAGGTTGGTAGGATCACTACCTTGATGAAATTGATAGGAATAATATATTATTCGCCTACAGAAGAAATGAAGAAGGTGTGATTGTCAAAGATGAAATAGGAACCAATATAAGATTCAATGTCAACCTTCATATTTACCATCACAAAATACTTCTTAGGCGATCCATCAAATTTGAAAGATAAGAGTTCTGAGATTTTGGCCAATCTCATATGCAAGAAGCTGCAAGACTTCAGGTGGTACAAAGATGTCTTCTTTACCAAGCTAATGACTAGAAACAATTATCAACAATCATTCTGGAAAGAAAAGTCATTGCCGGGCTCCCTCAAGTCTTTGCAGAAAAAGTCAAATTAAATATTAGAGAATAAAATAATAATACAATACCCTATGATAGACTTACTTATGAAGATTTAATCAATATTATCAATTCTGAAGGCTTAAATTTCTGTAATGATCTAAGGATGAAGCAACAATTAAAAAATGAACAACTAACCAGCAGAAGAGAATTAAGAAACTTTTGGAACAATTTGGTTATAATCCTTTAAACAAAAAAAAATTTTCTAAATCAAAATCTTATCATAATTGTACCAAGAAAAAACAATCATACAAATTTACAAAATACAAACAAGCAATGAACAAACCTATAAAGAGAGAAAGAAAGACCTTTTAAAATAAAAAATAAATAAGTAAACCAACAATTCAAATAACTTGCTTTAAGTGTGGCAAAGTCGGACACTATGCCAAATATTGTAAGTTAAGAAGAAAGATAAATGAAATACAAATTGACAAAGAAGATCTAGAGAATTCTCTCAAAATTCAATTAGAAAAACTATTGCTTGAATCTGATGTTGAGTCCATTTCAGAAGAGTTTGAAGAAGATGACCTGCCATCTTCAAGCATAAACATGATAACAAAATAACAAAATTTAGTCCTAGATTTCATAGATAAAATCAATGAACCAGAACTCAAAAAGGTGTATCTTCTAAATTAAAAAAAATCCTTAGTAAAAACCAATCATCTATACCTCAAACTTATAATTTGAATGATATCTTCGATAAATTTAGTCATCAAAAACAAAAACCAATAACATTACAAGATTTATAATTTGAAGTGAGTTAAATAAAAATAGAAATAAATCATATCAAAAGTCAGATAAAGTAATTGGAGAAATAAGATGGCTCTGTGTCAAAAACAGAGCAAGATCCTCAAATTCAAAGTTTTTTAGAAGTAATTTCAAACTTAACCATTCAAAATTGATATGTTAGAGTAATTATCTCAATAAATGAATTCAAGTTGAAAACTATTGCTCTAATTGACTCAGGTGCAGACTTAAACTGTATACAAGAAGGTTTAATCCCTATAAAGTACTTTGAAAAAACCAAAGAAAAATTAAATACTGTAAGTGGTTCAAAATTAATAATAAAATACAAGCTTTCTAAAATAAAAATTTATTTTGCTGACTAATACTTTGTCACCCAATTTATTTTGATAAGAAACCTAAATATACCAGTCATTCTAGGGACTCCTTTTCTCAACCTGATAAAAAAAAAACCCTTCATGGTGGATGATGAAGGAATTATCACAAAGATCCTAGGACAAGAATTAGAAATCAAATTTGTAACAAGAGAATTTATCAAAATCCTAAATACACTCAATGAGGTAATAAGAAGAACAAAACACATAGAATTTTCAAAAGACGAAATAAGTTACAAAATGATTAAAGAACAATTTAAAAATTCTACAATAATATAAAAGATAGAAAACTTTAATAATCTAATTCAAGAATCTGCATATTTTAACCTACCCAGTGCTTTTTAGAATAGGAAGAAACACGTAGTAAGTTTTCCTTATAAAAAGAATTTTAATAAAAGGAAAATATGTACAAAAGAGAGACTAATTTAAATGAATCAAGAAATGCTAAAATATTGCAAGCAAGAAATTAATGAACTTATGAAGAAAAAATTAATCAGGCCAAGTCAATCTCCTTGATGTTGTGCTGCTTTCTATATACAAAAGAATGCAGAATTAGAAAGAGGAGCTCCAAGGCTCGTAATTAATTACAAGCCACTCAATGAAGCTTTAAGATGGATCAGATATCCATTACCTAATAAGAAAGATTTGCTAAACAGAACGATCGAAGCAAACATCTTTTCAAAATTTGATCTGAAATCTAGTTTTTGACAAATCCAAATCTACGAGCATGATAAGTACAAAACGGCATTCACTGTCCCCTTTGGACAATACGAACGGAATGTAATGCTTTTTGGACTTAAAAACACTCCTGAATTTTAAAAAATCATGAATGATATTTTTACTCCATACTCAAAATTTATTATTATTTATATTGATGATGTTCTAATATTCTCTGAATTATTAGAACAGCATTTCAAACACCTCCAGACCTTTCTAAATCTAGTAATCAGAAATTGTTTGGTTCTTTCTTAATAAAAAATGAATTTATTTTAGACAAAAGTTAGGTTCCTAGGTCTTGATTTAAACCAAGGAACAATTAGACCCATCAACATATCAATAGAGTTTGCTAACAAACTCCCCGATATAATCTTAGACAAAAAATAATTACAAAGATTTTTAGGTAGTCTCAATTATGTTTCAGACCATACTAAAAATCTCAAAATTATAGCAAAGCTCCTTTATCAAAGACTTAGAAAGAATGCTCCAAGTTGGACATAGTAGAATACCGATATTGTCAAACAAATTAAAACCCAAGTTAGGAATTTTTCATGTCTCTATTTAGCAGACCCTAAGGCTCCCAAAATCATTGAAATTGATACCTCTAAATTAAGCTTTTGAGGCATTCTCGAACAAAAGAAAGGTGAAACAGAGCAATTAATTTAATTTACTTCTGGTAGTTGGAATGATCCTCAACAAAAGTATTCTACTATCAAGAAGAAAGTTTTAGCAATTATTTTATGTATTTTAAAGTTTTAAAGGGATTTACTCAATCAAAAGTTTTTACTTTGAATTGATTGCAAAGTAGTAAAATTTATTTTAAAAAAAGATGTTAAAAATCTAGCTTCAAAATATATATTTACTAAATGGCAAGCATTATTATCAGTCTTCGAGTTTGATATTGAACACATCAAAAGTCAAGAAAATTTGTTGCCTGATTTTTTGTCTTGCGAGTTCTTACAGGGCTTCAAATCTCATGGCTCCCAAGAAACCTCCAGCCCAAAAACCTACGGCCCAAAAGCAATCCAAAGCCTCTTATGCCCAAATGTCTGTACCCAAAACCATTATGATCCAATCACAATCTCCAAAACCCCAACTTGTTTTATCAAAATTATCTTAGTATGACATCGTAACCCAAGAAGAAAATGAAGAAAAATCCCAAGAAAAACTTCAAAGCTTCGCACTTTCTACCAAATATATGCCTGAATTAGTCAAGGCAAATCCAGCATTTATGAGCCTGAAAATTTTTCAAAAAGCAATAGCTGAAGCCCAGCAACAAGTAATTTTAAAACAAAAATCAGTAATTGAGATTTTTGATTCATTACCACTTCAAACATCTCAAATGGAAGTTGAAATTTCTGACCCAACTCCTTTTTAAAAAATACCATCCAAAAATCACTATATTTTGAAAAACCCATTTTCCAATCCATACTAACTATAGAAGATGAATAGATGGATAATGATCCATAAAAAATAGTTTAAAAAATATTCCCAGAAAACTGACATTTTCCTCCCAAAGACCCTTTGAAAACATACATTTTTTATGAATTTATCCTGGTAGATACAGACTTAATTGACATCAAACACTACAAAGACCGGGCTGATTCATCTAATATTACCCATTCAACAGCCTAGATTTTGCAAGTTTTGTCTCTATCTACATGGGGAGACAACCCAAATACTTTCAAAAAATTATCGCAGAAATACAATCCCAATACTTCAATTACTATAATTACAAGAATGAATGCATGGTACCATGCATTCCTCTTTCAAAATACTCACCACAAATACTCTTGGTTGTTCTACATCAAAACAAATACCAAGTTGCACTTTCCATATTGGTTCTCAGACTAGTGGTGCCATTTTAGGCTAACTCTTGAAATCTTACCCCAAACTGCCAATGAGGGATATCTTTGTAACGACCCATAAAAAAAAAAAGAAAGAGCGTGGACGCGCGGCGCGCGGGCGACGCGTAGCGTGCGAGCAAGGGCGAGGACATGCGAGCGAGCGACGTGCAGGCGCGCGGGTGTGTGGTGCGCGGCCCAGCCCATCGCGGCGGGCGCGCGTTGCACGACACCCAGGCCCACGTGCGCGAGCGCGTGGGCTCGGCCCAGCCCGAGCCGGCCGTTGCGTGGGCGTTTCTCATGCATTTCCCGGGTGTTTCCCATCCCGTTTCGTGCGGTTCATGGCGATCTATGGGATTTCTGAGGGATCTAGACCGTCCGATCGTCTGATCGAATGGCTGAGATTAATCCGATGGAGTTTAGGCTTGATTAGGTGCTTTTAGATTCAGATTTGGACATGGTTTGAGGTGTAGATCTCAAATCAAATGGCCAGAAAGATATTTTGATGGTTTTGAACTTCCTAGGTTACGTTTAAGGTAATTTTGGATTGATTTTTCTCCTTTTTTTAACCAGGACATCGATAGGATGCAGGGAAGAGCCTGCAGATAGCCAAGAAAAGATGAGAAGAGAGAGAAAGAGAAGGGAAAAGAGGAGAGAAGAAGGAAGAAAGAGAAAGAGGAGAAGAGAGAGAAGGGGAGAGGGAAGGGATTTTGGTTTGGAAGATGAGGAAAGAGAAAATCAGGGGGGAACCTTCTTCCTCAATATTTGTAAAACTAGGATTTGGATTTGAATGAATTTATTTATTATTGTAGGAAATCAACCTTTTGAGCAGGAAGGATTTGGATGAATTTCGGATATAGATTGATACCGGATATTTGGGATTAGCGGTTGAAGGTAAGGATTCTAGACATGATCACCAGTTTTATACATTATTTTACATGGCATGATTTGATCCGTGCATATGAACATTGGCGGGCATGTTTGTTTTGCATAGTATATTTGATTTCTCGAGATGGATAGTATGTTTGAGATTGTTAATTACGTTCCTATATATCATGTTTTACCAAAAAAAAATTATATTTTGATGATTTGGACCGTGATACCGGTCATCGAAAGATTTGAGATTTCATGGTTGACATCATGATGTGGTGACATCATGATATGATTTGACATGATGATGTGAAAAGATAAAGTGTTAACAGTGTTTGGATTAGCCATGCCACGGGATCGTGGTTATATAGCCAGAGCGGGCTTAGTACGTGGGCCTGACCATGGGCAGGTTGTACATGGTCAATTATATCCCAGAGCGGGCTTAGTACGTGAGTCTGGCCATGGGCAGGTTGTACATGGTCAATTACATAGCCAGAGCAGGCTTAGTACGTGAGCCTGGCTATGGGCAAATTATACATGGTCGATTATGAGATTGCCAGTCACAGGCAGGAGTGTGACAATAGTGTGCCAGTCACAGGCTGGAGTGTGACCGTGGCTAATCCAGAACCCTAAAGAAGAGGAAAAGTTAATGAAAACATTTAAATGAAATATATTGTTATGAAAGGTTTTGATATATGATTGGTTTTTGGATTGCATGACCGAAAAATTGATCATTTTTCGTTATATGATTATGATCTTGCTGTTTTCGATTTTTATATTAATACTGGTGTGATTGTAAAGGAACCTTACTAGGCTGTAGAGCTCACAACCCTATTTTTTTCTTTTACAGAGTTGTGTAGATATTTGGCTTGGTGATGAATGAGATTTTCTTGAGGTAAGTGACTCTTGTATACCTAGGCCTTGCATAATCTCTAGGATAAAATCTAGGGTTTATGCGGCCGGTCGCGTGCCGATTTCGGTGCTAGATTTGGGGCGTGACAGAATAGTATCAGTGCTTAGGTTATGATCACTTGGGATGGTGATACAAGTGGATAATAATAATAATGATATGATGGTTATTACGATATGACAAGAATTGTGGCAGATCTTGGTTATGGTGATTTGGGGACTGTGGCAAAGTGATTATGATAGGTATGAGTGGTATTGAATTCAGGTCATGGTTGTTTGAAATTGTGATATAAGAGTTTAAGGAATTAACATGATGATTAGTAAGACATGACAGAAATTTTAGAAGGATTTATTAGTGAACCTAAATAGTTTAGTAAATTATATCAGAATGCGCAGTGGAAGCGTGTGATTTAGGAGTGTTATGATGGGAGCACTGATTCAGATCTTAATCAAGCTAATTTCGAGAAAAAAATTATTTTAACGGAGGGAGAATGTAACGACCGATATAAAAAAAAAAGAAAGAGCGCGAACGCGCGAGCGCACAAGCGATGCGTAGCGGGCGAGCGAGGGCGAGGACGCGCGAGCGAGTGACGCGCAAGCGCGCGGGCGCGCGGTGCGTGGCCCGGCCCATCGTGGCGGGCGCACGTTGCGCGGCCTCGCGCGCGTGGGCTCGGCCTAGCCCGAGCCGGCCGTTGCGTCGGCGTTTCCCACGCATTTCCTGGATGTTTTTCAACCCGTTTCACGCGGTTCACGGCGGTCCACAGGATTTCTGAGCGATCTGGACCGTCCAATCGTTCGATCGAACGGCTGAGATTAATCCGAGGGAGTTTAGATTTGATTAGGTGTTTTTGGATTCAGATTTGGATATGGTTTGAGGCGTAGATCTCAAATCAAACGGCCAGGAAGATATTTTGATGGTTTTGAACTTCCTAGGTTACGTTTGAGATGATTTTGGATTGGTTTTTCTCCTCTTTTTAACCAGGACATCGATAGGATGCAGGGAAGAACCTGCAGACAGCCAAGAAAAGAGGAGAAGAGAGAGAAAGAGAAGGGAAAAGAGGAGAGAAGAAGGAAGAAAGAGAAAGAAGAGAAGAGAGAGAAGGGGAGAGGGAAGGGATTTTGGTTTGGAAGATGAGGAAAGAGAAAATCAGGGAGGAACCTTCTTCCTCAAAATTTGTAAAACTAGGATTTGGATTTGAATGAATTTATTTATTATTGTAGGAAATCAATCTTTTGAGCAGGAATGATTTGGACGAATTTCGGGTATAGATTGATACCGGATATTTGGGATTAGCGGTTGAAGGTAAGGATTCTGGACATGATCACCAGTTTTATACATTGTTTTACATGGCATGATTTGATCCGTGCATATGAACATTGACGGACATGTTTGTTTTGCATCGTATATTTGATTTCTCGAGATGGATAGTATGTTTGAGATTATTAATTATGTTCCTATATATCATGTTTTACCAAAAAAAATTATATTTTGATGGTTTGGACGGTGATACCGGTCATCGAAAGATTTGAGGTTTCATGGTTGACATCTTGATGTGGTGTGACATCATGATATAATTTGACATGATGATGTGAAAAGATAAAGTGTTAACAGTGTTTGGACTAGCCATGCCACGGGATCGTGGTTATATAGCCAGAGTGGGCTTAGTACGTGGGCCTGACCATGGGCAGGTTGTACATGGTCAATTATATAGCCAAAACGGGCTTAGTACGTGAGCCTGACCATGGATAGGTTGTACATGGTAAATTACATAGCCAAAGCAGGCTTAGTACGTGAGCTTGGCCATGGGCAAATTATACATGGTCGATTATAAGATTGCCAGTCACAAGCAGGAGTGTGACAACAGTGTGCCAGTCACAGGCTGGAGTGTGACCGTGGCTAATCCAAAACCCTAGAGAAGAGAAAAAGTTAATGAAAACATTTAAAAAATATATATTGTTATGAAAGGTTTTGATATGTGATTGGTTTTTGGATTGTATGACCGAAAAATTGATCGTTTTTCGTTATATGATTATGCTCTTGCTGTTTTTGGTTTTTATATTAATACTGGTGTGATTGTAAGGGAACCTTACTGGGCTGTAGAGCTCACAACCCTATTTTCTTCTTTTACAGAGTTGTGTAGATATTTGGCTTGGTGATGAATGAGGTTTTCTTGAGGTAAGTGACTCTTGTGTACTCAGGCCTTGCATAATCTCTAAAATAAAACCTAGGATTTGTGCGGCGGGTCGCGTGTCGATTCCGGTGCTGGATTCGGGGCGTGACAATCTTACTTATCAGCAAAAAATATTACTACCAGAAAGAGAAAAGAAACTTCCCCTTCTTCTTAATTTATTTGCTAAATTTTTTCTGTCATGGATTTCATGCTGAGAATATTCTATTATCAATATCTTAAATTTTTAACCAATATTGGCCAGGAAGTTCAAGACAAAATGGTGGCAAGAATTCAATCCGGAAAATGCTTCCAAGCCCAAAGTATTAGAGTGGTTCAACAAAAATCCGTAATTATCAATTAAAATGGAACCCTCTACTTCAAGATTCCTCATCCAGAGATCCTTCGCCAGTTCCAGATTAGCAGCAGCAAGAACAAGGATAGAATACAAAAAAAATTTGTTAGAAATATTGGCAAAATTCAAAAAGGAAGAAAAAAAGGAAGATCAAAATAATAGCTCTTCTTCCTCTAATCAAACACCCAAGAATGAAGATGACTATTTCGGGATCCTATGAAGCATAGACCCCAAAGCAGTCCCAATAATTCTTTGAAAGCAAAGGACAATTGTCACGCCCCGAATCCAATACCGGAATCGGCACGCGACCGGCCGCACAAACCCTAGGTTTTACCCTAGAGATCATGCAAGGCCTAATTACACCAGAGTCAACATATCAAAAGAAAACTTATATCATATAATTAATCAGGTGGCATCCATTTATTAAATCAGTCAACTATTGATCTACTGATTACAACAAGTATCAGTAATCGTAACTAAACTCTAACTCTAACTAACTCAGCATGTATAGGTCTTCGTCTCATGCCAGCCCAAATCTTGTCACGTGTCCTGAGTCTCTGAAAATTTAAAAGGATAGAAAGTGAGCTATACAGCCCAGTAAGGCTTCTATATGATCATTCCAAATAATAATATAATTTTCTGAAACAACAAAATACCAATATGATATATCAATGCAATCAAATGATTTCAGCCTCATGTATTACGAACTTTGATAACTTTGCATTTTTCCTTTAATATTCTCATTATTTCACCTTTATCTTTAGGGTTCTGGTCTAGCCACGGTCATGTACCAGCTTATGACTGGCAACCTCAAAGCGACCATGCATACTATGGTCGGTCCTGCTCACGTACTAAGCCCGTGGCTCGGCTGTCCCACGTACTATCCGCCCGTGGCTGGCTCCCACGTACAAAGCCCGTGGCTCAGGCTGTATAACCATGGTGCAACCGTAGCATGGCTAGACCAAATACCGTATTTACTTCATTAACACTTGTCAAAACATATTTTTTTCGAATCTCTCGATAACCGGTATCGTGGTCCAACCCACTCGATAACCGATATCGTGATCCAACCCATTGTAATAACTGATATCGTGGTCCAACCCACTCGATATCCAGTTTCATGGTTCAACCTATTTAGCAATCCGGTATCATGGTCCAACCCATCTGGATATAAATCTTCTTTATAACATCACGCATGAGATATCGACAATAATAATGATAAAACCACAATATCAATCATGAAATCTCAACTCTTCTACTGACCGACATCACGGTCCAAATCATCAAAATAGAACTTTTATCCGATAAACACGATAACCAGAATATAATAACAATCATAATCATATTGTTCTTCATAAAACTCAACTACACCATACAACAATAATTCATGCATGCCAATGATCATGCACTCGGATCAAAACCATGCATATAAAATAATATATAAACTGGTGATCACGTCCAGAATCCTTACCTTATCGCCAATCCTAATATATTGGACACTAGTCAGTACCCGAATTTTTGCTCGATGCCTCCCTGCTCAGAACACTGATTCCCTACATTAATAAATAATTTAATCAAAATCTAATTTCTCGAATTTCATGAATTTCAAGAAAATCCCTGGATTTTCTCTTCTTCCTCTCTCTCTTCCTTCTCTCTCCTCTTTCTCTCTCTTCCTTTTCTCTCTTCTTTCTCTCTCTTCCTTCTCTCTCCTCCTTCTCTCTCTTCCTTCTCTCTCCTCTTTCTCTCTCTTCCTTCTCTCTCCTCTTTCTCTCTCTTCCTTCTCTCTCCTCTTTCTCTCTCCTCCTATTATTTTATTTATTATTATTATTTATTTATTTATTTATTTTTTTTTTTTTCCTGGCCGTACAGAACCCCCCCCTTTTTTTTTCTTTTCTTTTCTTTTCTTTTCTTCCCTTTTCTTTTCCTTCCTTTTCTTTTTTTTTTTTTTTTTTTTCTTCTCCTTTCTTTCTTTCTCTTCACCCGAACCACCCCTGCTCCCACACTTATCCAACCAACCCCCCTCTCCCCCTGTTGCCGACGCCGGCCACGAGACGTTCACCGGAAGGAGGGCTCGGCAGGTCGGATGCGAACCGAAGGGAGGTCGACGGCGCGGCCATCGCGACAAACGGCCCAATCAAAACCGGAAATCCAAGAAGAAAAACCCCATAAAATTTTCCTAAAAAAAATTGAAATCTTACCGGTGCATGAAGGAACTCTCCGTCGCCCGTCGGAGAAGAAAAGCGATGGCTTGGAAGGGTTTGAAGGTTCGATTGGGTGACAACGAAGGATGATTTAAAGAACTCTCGACAGCTTTCCTCGCCGTTTGGGGAGCAACCACCGTCGGATCGAGGTTCCACACCATCCCGGACTCGTCGTCGACTTCTCCCCTCCCTTCCACGACTCTTTCCCCGACTTCTCCGGCGAAGACCCCGGTCGGAAGAACCCCGTTCGACTCCGCCTCTTCTTCCCCTGTTCCGGCCTTCATCCCAATTTTTTTTTATTTGGCTGGGTCGAAGTCGGCTGGGCTTGCCGACTTCGGCCCAAAGTCTAAGTATTACATTCTCCCCCCGTTAAAATAATTTCGTTCACGAAATTAGCTTTGCTCTTTTTTTTTTTTTTTTTTAAAACCTTAAGAATAACCAACCCTCATGTCATTCGATCTCCAACTTCTAATTAATCACTTCTTAAGGTATTTACTTTCCAAGTCTTATTCAAAACTTATCCTTTCTCATTTATATTTCAGATCAAATTTTTGACATTCAATCTATATCCGAATCACTTATGTCATAGTTCTGAGTCCATGTTATGTCTTAACAACCACTAGGTGATTTCCAACTCACAAATTTTCCAGTCTCGAATAATCATGACTTGAATTCCGATATCACTCACATCTATCAAAATCACTTATACCACAGTTCTAAATCATCATAATCTAAGGTCTAACACTATTCTTGTCATATTTTAATAATCACCATGTCAATATGATTTTAATCACTCGTATTACCATCCCAGATGGTCATAACGTACTCATACCTGTCACTACTGAATTGGATGCGTTGGCATCCTGCTGGGTGAGCGCGTACACCCGTCCTTGGGTACCTAACTTATGTTGTCCTCCTTGTTGAAGTCCGTCACGCGATGCTTGAGGTGCTTGACGCTGTGACCCTTGACCAAAACGACATACAGCTGCAGTGTGACCCTCCTTTCCACAATTGAAACATTTTCCTCCTGGCCAGGTGCAGTCTCGCTTAAGGTGTGGTCCACCACATCGATAGCATTGGATATCATCCCTTTGTCTAGTTTTGTCATCTGGTGCAGCGGTGACAAGTTTCCTTGCCTTTGCACTGATATTTTCATTAGATTGATCCTGAATTTTCTCTGATCTGGATCTTTTCCTTAAAGCTTTTTCTCTCTCTGCTTGAGCAACATCCAGTCCTCTTTCTACTATCAGTGCCTTATTAACCACTTCTTTATAGGTGGTAAGTTCGAATACAGACACCTGATGCTGAATCCGACCTCTCAATCCATTTTCAAATTTTCTGGCCCGGATCCCTTCATCCATTATCAGTGATGGAGCATATCTTGATAATTCTTCAAACCTTGCTGCATACTGAGAAACAGTTAAACTACCCTGCTCCAAGCGATCAAATTCCCGGAATTTCTGTACTCGAACACTTTGAGGAAAATACCTCTCATAGAAAATTCTTCTAAAATCTGCCCAGGTATATGGTACATCAGCTGGTCCTTGCTTTCCAAGCTCTAATTCCCACCAAGCAGCTGCCTCATCTTGCAATAAAAAGGTAGCGAAGGTAACCTTCTCCCCTTCTGGACACCGCAAGGCTTGGAAAACTTTTTCAACAGCTTTCAGCCATCCCTCTGCCTCCATAGGATCAGAAGTCCCCTTGAATACCGGCGGCGCATACTTCTTGAAATCTATTAGTGTAATTGGCCGTTCTTGAGGAATCCTGATTTCTGGCTGTTGTTGTTGTAATAACAACTGTTGCATAAATTGCTGCTGTTGCTGTTGGGCTTCCATAAATCTTAGTGTATCAGCTCTTGCAGTAGCTTGCTGCTGCACTAAAATTTGTAATAGCTGAGGAAGACCCATCTGGTCTCCAGGCTGAACTCCAGATCCACCCGGTGTTCCTGTTTCAGCAGTTCCAGTCTCCGGGGTGTTATCCAAAGGATTGGGCACTTGTTCATGGTGATGCTCTTCATTACCAGTGTTGTCCACCAGATTCGGCATTGGGTCCTGTGGACGTTCCTCATTATCAGATAAGGCTCCAGCATTCTCATGCTGCACAATAGGATCCCAAGCATTTGCTCCATCCGCAAATCTTGTGGGCCTCCTAACACGTCCACGTCCACTACCACGCGCCATGGAAAACCTACACCAATGTTGTTAGTATACAACTAACACTTAGATGGTCAAAACAATCATGACATAATATTTACCCCACATATGGATCAACCCACACTCTCTCTCATTGAGCTTATATCCTAAGATCCTAGAACCTGGTTTGCTCTGATACCACTCTGTCACGCCCCGAATCCAATACCGGAATCGACACGCGACCGGTCGCACAAACCCTAGGTTTTACCCTAGAGATCATGCAAGGCCTAATTACACCAGAGTCAACATATCAAAAGAAAACTTATATCATATAATTAATCAGGTGGCATCCATTTATTAAATCAGTCAACTATTGATCTACTGATTACAACAAGTATCAGTAATCGTAACTAAACTCTAACTCTAATTAACTCAGCATGTATAGGTCTTCGTCTCATGCCAGCCCAAATCTTGTCACGTGTCCTGAGTCTCTGAAAATTTAAAAGGATAGAAAGTAAGCTATAAGCCCAGTAAGGCTTCTATATGATCATTCCAAATAATAATATAATTTTCTGAAACAATAAAATACCAATATGATATGTCAATGCAATCAAATGATTTCAGCCTCATGTATTACGAACTTTGATAACTTTGCATTTTTCCTTTAATATTCTCATTATTTCATCTTTATCTTTAGGGTTCTGGTCTAGCCACGGTCATGTACCAGCCCATGACTGGCAACCTCAAAGCGACCATGCATACTATGGTCGGTCCTGCTCACGTACTAAGCCCGTGGCTCGGCTGTCCCACGTACTATCCGCCCGTGGCCGGCTCCCACGTACAAAGCCCGTGGCTCAGGCTGTATAACCACGGTGCAACCGTAGCATGGCTAGACCAGATACCGTATTTACTTCATTAACACTTGTCGAAACATATTTTTTTCGGATCTCTCGATAACCGGTATCGTGGTCCAACCCACTCGATAACCGATATCGTGATCCAACCCATTGTAATAACTGATATCGTGGTCCAACCCACTCGATATCCAGTTTCATGGTTCAACCTATTTAGCAATCCGGTATCATGGTCCAACCCATCCGGATATAAATCTTCTTTATAACATCATGCATGAGATATCGACAATAATAATGATAAAACCACAATATCAATCATGAAATCTCAACTCTTCTACTGACCGACATCACGGTCCAAATCATCAAAATAGAACTTTTATCCGATAAACATGATAACCAGAATATAATAACAATCATAATCATATTGTTCTTCATAAAACTCAACTACACCATACAACAATAATTCATGCATGCCAATGATCATGCACTCGGATCAAAACCATGCATATAAAATAATATATAAACTGGTGATCACGTCCAGAATCCTTACCTTATCGCCAATCCTAATATATTGGACACTAGTCAGTACCCGAATTTTTGCTCGATGCCTCCCTGCTCAGAACACTGATTCCCTACATTAATAAATAATTTAATCAAAATCTAATTTCCCGAATTTCATGAATTTCGAGAAAATCCCTGGATTTTCTCTTCTTCCTCTCTCTCTTCCTTCTCTCTCTTCCTTCTCTCTCCTCTTTCTCTCTCTTCCTTCTCTCTCCTCTTTCTCTCTCTTCCTTCTCTCTCCTCTTCTCTCTCTTCCTTCTCTCTCCTCTTTCTCTCTCTTCCTTCTCTCTCCTCTTTCTCTCTCTTCCTTCTCTCTCCTCTTTCTCTCTCTTCCTTCTCTCTCTTCCTTCTCTCTCTTCCTTCTCTCTCCTCTTTCTCTCTCTTCCTTCTCTCTCCTCTTTCTCTCTCTTCCTTCTCTCTCCTCTTTCTCTCTCCTCCTATTATTTTATTTATTATTATTATTATTTATTATTTTTTTATTTTTTTTCCTGGCCGTACAGAACCCCCCCTCTTTTTTTTTCTTTTCTTTTCTTTTCTTTTCTTTTCTTCCCTTTTCTTTTCATTCCTTTTCTTTTCTTTTCTTTTTTTTTTTTCTTCTCCTTTCTTTCTTTCTCTTCACCCGAACCACCCCTGCTCCCACACTTATCCAACCAACCCCCCTCTCCCCCTGTTGCCGACGCCGGCCACGAGACATTCACCAGAAGGAGGGCTCGGCAGGTCGGATGCGAACCGAAGGGAGGTCGGCGGCGCGGCCATCGCCGACAAACGGCCCAATCAAAACCGGAAATCCAAGAAGAAAAACCCCATAAAATTTTCCTAAAAAAAATTGAAATCTTACCTGTGCATGAAGGAACTCTCCGTCGCCCGTCGGAGAAGAAAAGCGATGGCGTGGAAGGGTTTGAAGGTTCGATTGGGTGACAACGAAGGATGATTTAAAGAACTCTCGACAGCTTTCCTCGCCGTTTGGAGAGCAACCACCGTCGGATCGAGGTTCCACACCATCCCGGACTCGTCGTCGACTTCTCCCCTCCCTTCCACGACTCTTTCCCCGACTTCTCCGGCGAAGACCCCGGTCGGAAGAACCCCGTTCGACTCCGCCTCTTCTTCCCCTGTTCCGGCCTTCATCCCAATTTTTTTTTATTTGGCTGGGTCGAAGTCGGCTGGGCCTGCCGACTTCGGCCCAAAGTCTAAGTATTACAATAATCATACCAATCACACTCACAATGGCTACTGACAAGATTTCTAATAACCAATAAAAGTAATATCCTCTGGTCAAGTCACTGACAAAAGCAGTATCAGACAGTACCCTCTAATCAAATCAATCAACAGGACTATACCATAAAGCAGACAAGGACAGTACCTGCCTGACAAGCACTCTAATCAATCAATCAACAAGATAGTACCCTCCTACAAAGATACTGTACCATAAAATAGGCAAAGACAGTACCTGTCCGACAAGCACCAGTACCTACCCGACAAGCACTTTGATCAAGGCATTGGGATCCCACAGACTTCAGCCCACTTTCAAATCTAGTTTGGATTTCAAGCAACTCACAATTTTTATAAACCAAACATCTTTATACAAAGAAGCAAGAAGTAAAGAAGAAGGCAGAAAGAAAAAAATTTCATCCAAGCCTTTCTGAAAACCTCTCCAAAAATCCTTCTCTTGTAATCTCAAATATCAAACATCCAAGCTTATCAAAAAACCCTTTGGGATCCTTGGGATCTCAAATTTATATCAAAATCACAATCCTTCTGGGGCCAAGTATTTTTCAAAAGGCAAGAAGCAAATGAAGTTTATGTCATTGTATCTTTCAAAAATCTTCAATGAAATTTATATTCTTAAAAAAAAAATTGATTTTCATTTCTTTTTGTAGCTCTCTTACTTAAAAATTTTATCAGGATATCTTTAATAGCTTAATGCTACAATAGTTTATATTTCAAACTTCTTAGCAAAATATTCTGAAAGGATTATAATAATAGCCATCTTTGATCCTTTAGGTTGATTTGGGACCGTCCTGCCATAAAAATTATAATAAAAGGGATGCTTTTATATTCACGGAATGAAAAACTACCAAGAAATAAAACAAATATTTATTTGAATACATATTCATCTACAATTTTATACCTGATTTCTGCGGTTATTTTTTCAATATTTATATATTCTGATTGATTCAATAATTATATTTTACTCATCATTTCATATTCTTGATTTATTTTGAATTAAATCCATTTTGTCTTACTCTTCACCCCCTAAAATCCATCTACTACATGGTGTATGTGTGTGTATATATATATATATATACCTACCTACCAAATACAAGTCCCTTGAAGAGAGGGTGCCAGATGGCCAAGACATCTTAACAATGTTACAACTGAATCCCAAGAATGCTTCCACAAAATGTCACAAAAATAAAGCAGCTTGCATGAATGACATAGCTTGAAACATCTTAACAACGTCTAATTTTATCATGTCCTCGCCAAAGCCAATCTTAAAGCCAACCAGAAAAAATAACAACCACTTCTTTCCTGTTCATTCTCCCCCCAAATATAGCTTGACAACCATTCCTTTTTCTTGTTCAATCTCTTCTCACACATAAAAGCTTATAACGAGCGAAACGTAATTAAATAACAGCTTTGAGAAACATATGCAAATACCAGTACTTAGTAACCTTCAGAATTAATATTGTTTAACATGAGTAAGCTGAATCTTGTGTTTATTTAATTCAATTGGCAAAAATTTCACTTACACTATTTTAACCGCCAGGATATGTGCCTAAAACTGGATTACGGATTCCCATCCAAAATCTCGATCACAATTTCTTGGATGTCTTCTCCTCTAATATACCATACAAAATCTCATCCACCAGACAGTCCTAATCATGGCATATGCGGAACGAGTTCTCTCCAATTTGGCATGCCATGAAATGGCTATTTGAGAAGAATGCTGATGTGCAACACATGATTCCAGGCAACTCCAGAAATTAACTACGTAATTGTACAAGAGAATCATTTTGTACCACATTGCTCATGACAACATTAACCATCTTGTGCTACTCAATCCTCTCACATAACTTGCATTTGCAATCAAGACTAAAAGCAGAGAAACCCTGAACGTAAAACAACTGAAAAAAGGCGAGCTAGCTAGTCTCCCCTGTTGCACTCTGTTGGGCAACTGAAAGAACCCGAGGAATCAATGCGTCGAAGAAACGATGGACTCGTTCTTCCGTGTTTCCAACAAGAATTATGTACAATATTGCTACATTTCACCACCAAAAAGGCCTCCTATTTTGATTGGCAATTTACCTACCGCCGCTACGATAATCCCATGTATTACCTGCAAACATGGATCTCACGGAGTTTGAAGAAAAAAAGAAGAGGGACAACAAAAACTTGCATTCTTTCCGTGAATATGTCCAAAACCATTCTGAAACTCACCTGATCTCTTCAGTGATTGCTTCGGACTTCCAGACAATATCTTTTAGTCCCGAGGAAAAACTCTTGTAGAACTGCAAGTGGATTTGGCAGTAAAATATGTCACTGATGAACGGTGATCATGCAACATCTCAAACAGGCATATAATAACTGCATAGCTCTATTTTAACATGCCTTGTCAAACTCTAATGTGTCACCTCCAGTTTTACGCAGCTCAACCATGTGGACGGAAGGAGCCACCTCAAAAACCTGAAATAGGAAAATTGAAAAACTTCTTGATTTGACTGGAAGTTGCAGAAGGAGAGCGCCATGAAGTAAAAGAGTAACAAAGTTTTTTTTTTAAAAAAAAAAGGGAAAAAATGACCTAAGTTGCACAAGGTGTATTAAATGTTAACAACAGTCAATGCGCTGGAAGTTACTTTGTGGACATTCTAATTAACATGCAATATCCAATCAACAATTATAGCCTCTCAATGATACTATCGCTTTTCAAAATAATACCCAACTCCATTACTGTATAGTTAGATAACAGAAGAATCACTGGACCCATCCGCATGCTGGATTTACCCAAAATTAATGCAGACTGAAATCTATGGATAACTAGGAAACTGATTTTGCTGTTGCAACCAAAGGCCGAAATCTATGGATATATGGCCCAAGTTTTGTGCTTCATTTATCCAAAGGATGTCAAACTCAGTTGAAAAAGTCTAATAGAGAGTGACAGGAAAATTTTCTGCAAGTTTCTAGATGCTTTTATAAAACCCAGAAGAAAACATGGATCCTATTATTTAACCTAATTTACCTAGCTTTCGTGTTTTCTCAGGTCAGATAGCACCTAAATATAAAAGATAATGACTTGTTGCAGTACCTCAGTTGCTACAGATAGATGGCCCTTCCTTCCACTTTTGTCTCCTTTTAACTTCATCTGGAATGGGCCAAAAATGACAGCATACATTTATCTCAGATTGACTTACAACTGATACAAAGTGAATCGAGCATGAAAAATAATCCTTGATTACAATAAAAGTGCAACATCAGATCTAATCACATTATATGCTGCTCTACCTTGTAGTTGTGTTTGTGCACATTGAAACCCAAAGGCTTAGCTGCTTCCTCTATTTTAGACATTATCTCATTGGGAGGGCACGGAGAAGCAAAATGTGTCTCCCGCTTCACGATGCCCTGTAAATTCTAACATGTAAAGCAATTTGAGCTCATCACTAACTATATTTTCTAGTAAAAAGGGAAGGTACGGACTTGCAAATAATATCTGAATGAGGTCAATACAAGGCCTCCTTTGAAGTTGACCAAATTTTTCAGAGCAAGAATCATGCTTCAGTGCAAACTGAAGGTTGTAGTCGGTAATTTAAAGCTATTTCCAAGGCCAATAAGAAAGAAACATCTCAAATCCATCAAACATTATAAAATAAGAAATAAAACTCTGTTTAGATAGAGATCCATTACAGATGAATTTAGGTGAGAAATTAGAATTTAACAGATAAGGCAGTCCATAATTGCAAATTGGTTGATTTTTTCTAATTTATCTACAAAACTGATCTTGTTGAGTTAATTAATTAGGCAACATTTACTTTATTTACACTTTAGTTTACAAAACAGTAATTTGAGCAAGGATTGGAGTTGCACCTGTATCAGCTCCCTATGAACTAGTTATATAGACCAGTAAAGGGTACCACTGGTACACCTCTAGGTCACAGACTAACCCTGTACCACACTGAACTGACTCAAATTGACCCATAGTGATCCCATACTACTTGATACACCTTTCTTTTTTTCTTTTTTCCCCATTGTTATGTTCATTGGCACCGGTACTGCACTGGCCTGCTCCAATTCCCTATGGTGGGAACATAACTGTAGCACCAAGTGACCGGTACGAGTCTGTACCCCAATTTTCAATAATTGGGGTTTGAGCAGCTTTTGAAATATGGAACAGCTATAGTGCCCGAATCCTAACACAGCTTTCTAAGGAAAAAACTGAGTCTCAGGGAAATATAACAAAAAGAATGAAAGAAAGAAAGCAGCCTTCTTCAACATACCATCTGCTTTTCGAACAAATTTCCCAAATTGAAACCTTGTGATCTTGCAATAAGTGCAAATGCATTCATTGTGTCTGGTTTCTCTTTCCTTTCTGTTACAAGATGTTCCTACATATCAAAACAACCAATGTCAGAAATGAAATCTTCCTATAAATTGTAAGTAAGATTTCTCGTTATCAATCATCATATTTTAATAATTCAATAACATCAAAATAAATAAAAAAATCAATGAGCTTAAGTTGAGTGTAATCCGTCCATTGTATTCATGCTCTTGATGAATTGATGGTATTCCATCTTTCTCTAGAAAAATGGTTTTCTATGAAGAGTTTTATATGTTAACAGATATGTCAATTTAATATTCTTGAATGTTACCCATTCTCATCAGTTTATCTTATGCTAAACATTGAGTTTGGTATATTTTAGAATTTTCAGGCAGCTCACTATAATGTCTTCAGGGTAGGTGAGTCCTGAGGTCATTACCTCTGAATCATTGAAAACAGCATGAACATCGTCAAGGCTCACAACTTCCCCTTCTTCAAAACATGGTGGCTTATACCCTTTCTTAAACCATTCATCTTCCAAAATTTGTGAAATTGTTATGCGCTGTTAAAATAAGCAATGCAGTATTAGCAAGCTTCATTGCAGAAAAGAAAATAGGTAGATGCTAAATGCCTGCAGTGGTGCAGCCAACAAGTTGCACGGTGTCATGAAAATGGAAGTTTTATGAACTTAAAATACTCTGAAAGTCTAAGCCAATGAACGGGTAAGTGCACACAAAAAAGAAAATCTTAGTAATAATTGGCACTTACAGTATGAGGATTTGGGTCTAGAATACGTTTAATTAATTTCTTTGCACCAGAAGAAAACCATGATGGGCATGAAAAGTCTGACTTAAAGATCTGCAATTTACGTAGATCAGGATGATGGTCTACACTCTCAAGAATTTTATTCCATTATTGAGGAAGATTTGATAATTCAATGATAAAAAAGAGGGACACTTACTTTCTTATACAAAGCCATGAGGTTTGGCTCATCAAAGGGCAAGTAACCAGCCATAAGGACAAACAGAATTACACCGCAAGACCATATATCAGAAGCAGTACCATCATAACCTTTATCATTGAGCACCTGATAAAACCAGGAGTCCAGCATGTAAATTGTTTGACATAAAATGCAGTGGCTGAAAACAAAGTTGCCATCTAGGAAGGGTGAGGTGATTGTACCTCAGGTGCAACGTAATTTGGAGTTCCACATGCAGTATGTAGCAGCCCATCCTCCTAAGGTATCAAGCATATTGATTAATATGGTTGTCTTAACTCTATAATTCAAGATATGATCACAAAAATTGTGAAATTCAAGTACAAATTTACATTAAAAAATAAACAAAGAAAGAAATGGATGAAAACATGGAACAAATGCAGCAAGCAAAGAAACCTCTGATGTTGTCAATCGTTGAACAACCTCAGCACATTATGCATGAATTCTATGTTAATAACAACAGCCTAATTTAAAACTGCCAAATTGTGAGATTCTCACAGAAGCAGCTCTAGAATAAATGGGAACTTTCCATGAAGCCTGAAATGCTGAATAATAAAAACATACCAAATTGAATTTACAGGGTAAGCTCAAGCAACCATGAAGCAACCCTTCGAGACTCTTCTAAACTTTGTGAAGTATCTAGACAAAGATAAAAGGTGGCAAGATTTAATAAAGGGAGCTGCATTCATCTCATAGGCTCAGAGAAGGTGAAATGAACTGGGGCTTGCCCCAGTAGTAACAATCATCTACTTAAATAGAGGTTCTGGGTTCTTGATTGGTGTCTCTCCAAAAATTTGGATCAGGGCATTGATAATGTAGGTGGATCTCTCACCCTTTATCTCTTTAAAGGAAAAATATATAGATTAAAGTGCATGCAAAAAACAAACCTAAGAAGACAACAACCGATAATCATGAGTCTACAAGATAAATCCATGTGACACCAATCACATTCAATGATATGAAGATTGTCAGCTATATATTCAAGTAATGTGGACCATATATGACTTTGGGACTAATGACTACAAAACTGTAGTATGACTCCATCCAAAAAACTATGGAAAGATCCGAGCGGAGTTGCCTTGGGAAACTACTGAAAGTAACAATTGCAAGTAAAACAAAGCTAATAAATCGAAAACTATAATACCCATAATGGCATCAAAATTATTTTTGTGAACAAGTCCTGACTTTTGAATTTAGTTAATTTGAGCTATTTAAAGATACTTCTCTCTCTCATTGGACAATTCAACCATGTCAAACTCTCTTAATCTCTATATCATTTATGTCATTCAATTCAATATCTCCTTCAAGCAACCAACTTCTTTTACATGTCATCAGTACTCCAAACTGGTCCTAAGCATGAAACGAGCCTAAGCATAGTCAACCTTCTCAATTATATAGTTAAGAACAAATATAACTGAACTGAAGCATGGTCATTCCATAAGATTATAAGATACTGACGTTATTACAATAAATGAGATTTTTCTTCAACCAATCAACTTAGGAAACCAACAAGCCATGACAAAGTCCAACCATTCAGAGAAGCTTGTATATAAATAAAATACTTACCCGTATTTGTGGTGCAAATGCACTTAAGCCAAAGTCAGAAACTTTAAGGTTACCATATGAATCCAGAAGTAAATTTTCGGGCTGCAAAACATGCAAAGACACATGAATTGTTGTCTATGAACTCACAACTAGTTAAAGAAGATCACTTTCTAAGTCATTTAGTGAAAGATGATAGACAGACACTGCATCCACAAATGGGACACCCGATCAGCAAACTTGGTCAAACCTTTAGGTCTCTGTGGTATACACCTCTACTATGACAATAATCAACAGCATTTATCAATTGTTGGAAATATCTCCTTGCTTCATCTTCTTTTAGCCTCCCATGGTTGACCTAGAAGTTAAAGACCTGATAAGGTAATGCAGAACAGGGGGAAAAAAAAAGGCCAATTGCTTGAGTGAAAGGATACATGTGCATATGGGCATGACATTCCATACATTCGCTCATATGTGTGAAATACAACTAGATGATCTCTAGGGTGTATATGCCCAATATGAAGAAGCATTGTAAGACCTATAAGTGGAACATTCTGTGTGGATATGTATGATTCTAGAAAATAGAAATAGTTCGAACAAGTAAAATGGCCTTACAATTTTGTCAAAGAGCTCACCACCATCAACGAATTCAAGAACAATGTATATCTTTGTCTTGCTGCCCATTACCTGAAACATGAACATACATTTTGAGTAGAAGACATGGTTAGGTAGCTCATTGATCTCAAATGAATAAACATTGTAATCAACATGAGAGTTAAAGCTTGCTAATGAATTTCCTATAAGTTGTATATAATTGAGGTTGTCGGAGGATCATGATGCTATAAAAGATATTTATATATGAAATAGAAGCATCTTACAAAAAAGAATACTTGAACCATATAGAGAACCCAACTTTACGAAATGAAATTATGGTCCGTTACATTTCTGGCCAATGCTATTACTTCTAAACTACATATGAAAGCACAACCAGATTAGACATGGATATGAAAAATATGAGCACTTCGATATAGCAGACATGCTGGATGTCTGCATGAACTGAAATTACTTTTATTAATCAAAGAAAGAGCCAACAAGCTTTAAGATGACAGATGTCAGAAAGCGCATTGATATGATAATCAGAAGTAATCATCATATATTACATCCCCGTTATTTAAAAAAAAAAAAAAGATTACAAAAATCTAAAAGCAGATTTCAGGATACCTCATAGATCTGAACAACATTTGGATGCTTGATTAGCTTCATTGTAGAAATTTCTCGTTTAATCTGAAAGAAGGCAACAAGGACAAAAGAAATAATTTCAAAATAACAAGAACATCCATGTCAGTGCAAAATCAATACATAAGAAGTTCTAGCAATAATAAATTGGCATATTGAACTTCCAATCACCACCACAGCAACATCATGCAATTATACTTGGAAAAGAAGTCATTAACATTTCAGAAGCAAACTAACAAGAGAAACACTTTACATTTACATACATGTGCTCGTCCAAGACTGCCATGCTGGCCATTTACATGACAATACACTATATCATGTAGACTCAACCTGGCATTTGTTTTTGGGTGCATGCAGGAAACCACAGACTTTGTGGTGCATGGTGCATGGTGCATGTAGGATGTTCTCACCCACGCCTACATATGAGTATACAAGTAGCATTCTCAGCTAGCAATATACTTTCTGCAAGACAAAAGAAAAAACTTCAAAAAGTTTCTTTTGTCATTTCTAAGAGGAAAAACCACCTAGGAAGAGACTAAAGCAAGAACAAAAGCCTAGACATTTTGCTCTTTAATTTGAGTGGTTAGCACGTTCCATGAGCATGCCCAGATCCCAAATACAGAGATACATCAATCATCTACATGAATGAGAGACAAAGACTTACGGAAGGAAAATGGGACCTGTCAGCCACATCCACTGATACTATGTAACCATGGCAAGTGAATCAAGAAGAGATTGGAATTTGGAATGATAAGTAATATGTCATACATGATGTCTCTATCAGCTGGTAAGAGGTGAATGGAGTGTTCGCATTGTGAAGCACTGACAAAAAGCATAACCAATTATCCAACCTTTTTTTTTTTTTCATTTGAGTAGATGCCAATTATCAAACTTCAAGATGATACAAATTGACCAGATACCAAGCAGGCAATAACTAGAAAGTTCATGGCAAACTCAGATATACAAATTGTCACACACTCGCTGACTATCAGGATTAAGAAGTTACAGTCATCCTTCACAAATGTAATATGAACAAAAATCTGGATCAAAGAATCAGAAAAGGATGATCTGATTTCTACGAACTGTTTCACACTGTGGCATCTAAAGTCTTAAACTGGAGCTTCATTATCAATAAGACAAGTGAAAATCTAGAAATTCAAGTAAGAGTAATAATTGGTGGAAATCCTGTTTCTGTAAGAGTTACTGCTGCTGCTGTCTCTGTATGTAACTTGCTCTTTTAGAATCTTGCAATTGATTGTCATTGCCGGTTGCTTAAAATTTGGCAGTCTGAACCAGAAGTGACTACTGGAGAAGAATTTGATATTGGAACAGGAAAACACTACTTAAAGAAAATTGCAGAAAATGTAGCACCAATAATAAATGATACACAAATTATAAATAAAAATTGTTATGCATTTGTGTATGTGAAATTGTAAGATAGGCAAGTCAAAAGATGGCAAATATAAAACCAGATGGAGTTAATCATTTTGATCATGGATGGTTGAGATGGCCCGAAGTAGCAAAGAGGGTGAAGGAGTCGATGCAAGATTTCCATACAGAAAATAACATATAATAAAGTGTTAGTTATTTCAAGATTTGTGCCACTCGTTACCATCCACTAATTCCCTTATATGCTCACGAGTCGAGAGACGTATAATGTGTGGAAAGGCTTGCTTGTTATCCTGTTTGACAGTTGAATTCCATTCTAATAGTCATATTTCAAGTCTCATTTTATCCAACTTAAACCTACCTGACCTATTCTCTATTAGATGTTAAACATGCATTCTGATGATCAGACATCTTAGTGAAAAGGACCCATCTCGAACATTACTCGAGGTCCAATGTTTGGCCACCTGACAATTTCCTGCAGCTCCCTTAGCTCCCCAATGTTATATTTATCTGACATTGTGCAGTTTTCTCACCAACTAAAAGGTGTAATATATATAACTTATCTTAAATATCAAAACTATGAGCCTCAAATTCAGTTGTATCTTTCAAGATCCAAAACATTTTCACCCAAATCCCTTTAATATGCGTTCCATCTTCAATATTACATACCCTTGGCAGCTAGATACCAATCCTCATTCTAATTTCCATGTTTCCATTGTAAGAGTTTTCCTAGTCATGGACGAACATTAATTATTATTTATTTTGGTTTAATATAAATGGGTTGTTATATGATCCATGTTGATAGACATCTGTATAGCCCAATATTGTGTGTGATCCTTATATTTGGGCTTTGAGCATCTTATGTTAGTTTGTGTAGTTGAGGCAGCATAGTGTAGACCTTAGCCCAACTAGATCCATAATGGGAGGACTTGTTAGGGTTTTTTATTTTATTGGTTAGATCCCCTCTTCACTTTCACCATATATATTGTGAAATTTATTCTCATAGCTTGCCCCATCGAATAGCCACTTAATGAGAGGAAGACTGTAGAGAAAGACTTGGCTTTTGATGTTCGCGTGAACATCTTGATTGAAGGTTTGTAATCAATGACAAACACAAGTATGCATCTTAAATCTAAATTAATTTATGGATCATGGTTATACAAATTTTCTGGATTTATTAATTATTCATATCGGTTCTTAAACAAATTTTATATTTCAATCTTTTGCATATGATTCATGAAATGATTAAAAAATTTTATAATTGGTATCAGTGCATGGTATTTTGTAGAAGATTGGAATAAAAAAATAGATTTGAGATTTAATAATTTTCTTAATTTTGATTTTACGGTTAAAAAAGGATCTATCGATGGATGGAACCACCATGTTTTCTTCTCCCATCCATCTTTGGACTGCTGGCCTGGGAAAGCCCGTCGGCCATCCGACGAGCAGCGATGCCGATGATAGGCCCTCTCCAGCCGATAATGCTTGATCAAAACAAATAATAATAGGGCACGACCTTCTTGCCCTAACCACCGTCCCCTAACCAGCAGCAAACCCACACCAAGTGTGGTCAACAACAGCGATGAAGACTCGCTAGTGGTTGACGGTGTGGAGTCAGTCGTCGCGGCGAGGTGGTGGTGATGGAAGATGGCTCGACCGTGATGAGGACCAATGGCTAGGTGGTTTTGGGCCCGAGCAACCAGCTGTGCTCCTCTTCACTCCATCCACTGGCGCCACCCGGATCATCCGGGTGCCTGCCCGTATATGGCGGCGGAGCAAATTCTGGCTGCCATGGTGGTTGGTGGTGGTATTTGGGCCCGAGAATACAAAAAAAAGGAGATAGCCGGTCTTCAAATCCCTCTGACTATGTGGACCCTTTGGCCGCCAGCGACGCCATGGGAGGTAGCGATTGACGGTCATCAGGTGGTCCTAGGTGGCTGTCATGCTCAGCCATAGTGGTTTTGGGAAGAGGGGCGGCGGCTTGCCCCATTCTCTCTCTGTTTCATCACGAGGAAGAAGCATTAATGGGTTTCGGGCTTTGGATTTCAACCTCAAATCCAAAATCCAAAATCCCTCCTTTTATCTTATGATGGGCCATTTTGCATTTAGGCCCCTGGCATTTTGAATATCACAAATCAATCCTTTGAAATTTTGTAGTTTAGTCCCTGCAAAATTTATATTTTGATATTAATCCAAAATACATACATATATTGTACATATATATATTTGCATGTGTTAGATCCTTTTGTTATTTCTTTTTTATATATTGTACAATTTATTGGAATGCAATATTAAGTTATAAAATGATCAGTAGGGTGCATGTTGTTAAGTATCTTATTTGTAATCGATCTTTTGGGATATACATGTGTTAAATATATCATTTTATATTTTGCTTGGATATTTATTCCTTGTATGAATAATTTTATGGATTGGTATAAATATTTATTACCAAAGTAGTTTGTTTATGTCAGTCTATTAGATTTTTTCATCATATGACGAATACTTTCTGGTTATGGCATACAATACCTGCCCAAAGGCGATAATATATTTTAACTAAAAAAATGTTGCATGGAGCATTATGTTGCTATGATGCTCTAACTTTTATGATTTTGTTTGCCCAAAGAGGATAGGTTCATGAATGCTAAAATATTTTTTGTTGGCTTATGGCTTCATGTGAAGAGCACCTATGCATATTGTATATTCTGCCCAAAGAAGAATATACGATATAATGTTTGGGCTCTTGTTTATTATTATGATATTATATTATTTATGTTATGTCCATTAACTAATATTTTATATTTCTATTATTTTTTATTATACAATTACTTTCAGCGTGAACAACAATAATGTTCTCGTTGAAATACTTACCGTATCAAATTATAAGAAGTGGAAGCAAGACATGAAATTTGCTCTTGGAATTGTGATATTAATCTTGCACTACATGAAAATAGACCCGATGATCTTAACAATTAGAGTACTCTTGAACAAAAGGATCACTTTGCCAATAAAAAAAGTCAAATAGATTTAGTTTGATTATAATTAAGAAGTCTACTTTTGAGCATTTTCAGAGTGGTTTGCCTGAGTGTAACAATGCTAAAAGGTTGTTTGAAGCCATTGCACAAAGATATCTTGTATCCAACAATACTGAGTCTAGATGCCTTATAAAAGAACTGATGACCATAAGATATGATAATGTTGGTGGTGTTAGAGAATATATTTTAAAAATGGTTCATCTCCAATCCAAGCTTAAGGGCCTAAAAATTGATCTGTCTGATTCTTTTCTTGTGTCTCATGACTTGATTTCCTTATTTGTTGAATTCTCTTAGACCAAAACTGCAATGAAACATAGAGAATTAATGACTTGATCACCAAATGTGTTACTCAGGAAGAAAACATTAAAAAGAAGTAAGAGTGCCCTCCTTTTCTTCCAACCTCAATCCCATGTTGGCAAGGACTTTGTAAATAAGAAAAGGTATAAATCTACTACTCCTAAACAGTCTCAGGATTCTAGAAGGGATAGAAACAATCATGATCAGAATCATTCTGTTAAAGGTCCTCAAACCACCTTTAAGAAAAAAATTAAGTGCTTTCATTGTAAGAACAAAAAACATATAAGGAGTCAGTACTATAAGTTCAAGCCTTGGTTAGAAAAGAAAGTGAAACAAAAAGGTAAGTCCCTAGTTCTTATTTATTATGAATCCAATATTGTTAATGTCCCTATTAATTCTTGGTGGATTGATAGTGATGCTTCAAGTCATATTACCATTTCTTTACAGGAGTTGATAAACAAGCAGAAACTAAGTGTGAATGAGAGCAAACTGAAAATAGAAAATGATCTTGAAGTTGAAGTAGAATATGTAGGAGTTGTCAAATTATTTTTAGTTTATGGTTTTGAAATTTTCTTGGAAAATACATTCTATGTACCTTCTTTTAAAAGAAATTTAATTTCTATTTCTTCCTTAGATAGGCTTAATTTTGTTTTTTTTTTTAAGTAATGAAAGAGTTAGCTTGAATTTTAATTCTAAAATTGTTGGTTATGGTATTTTAAATGATGGATTATATAAATTGTGTTTAGCTTATGATAATTCTAATGCCTTTTTAAATATTGAGAATGCAATTGCAAAACGTCTTAGGATTAAAGATAAATCTTTTATGTTGTAGCATAAGTGCCTAGGACATATATCTAATGAAAGAATTAATAGGTCCATTAATGATGACATCCTAGCCATTTTGGATTTTGGGGATATAAGTCTTTTGAAAATTATTCACAATAACATTAGTGGACCTCATTCCTTTTCAATTTATGGTAATAGATATTTTATCACATTTATTGATGATTTTTCTCGATATGATTATTTTTATTTAATTAAAAAAATCATATGCTTTTGAAAAATTTAAAATCTTTAAAATTGAAGTTGAGAAACAATTGAAAAAGGTCTTCAAAATTATAAGATCTGATCATGGGGATGAGTATTATGACAAACATGATATGGCAGGGCAGCATATGGATCCGTTTGCCAAGTACTTACAAGATTATAGAATTGTTATCCAATATACCATGCCTGGAAGTCCTAAGAAGAATGGTGTGGCCGAAAAGCATATTCGCATCCTTAAGGATATGATAAGAAGCATGATGAGTAAGTCTAACTTGCCAGAATATTTGGAGGATGAAGCTTTTAAAACTGCCTTGTATATTCTTATTAGAATTCCTAGTAAATATGTGCCTAAAACACTATTTGAACTTTGGACTAGAAGAAAATCTAGTTTAAATCATTTCCAGATTTAGGATTGTCCTATAAAAATAAGAATATATAATCCTATAAAGAAAATGACTGATCCTCATTATTTCATTGGATATCCAGAACATGCTAAAGAATACAAGTTCTATAGTCTAGGAAGATGTAACATAATTATGGAGTCTCTCAGTGCCAAATTTCTAGAATTTGATGTGGCTGATGATGAATCTTCCCAAGCTACTTGTAACGACCCGGAAAAAAAAAAAAAGAATTTGGAGCCCTGCCAGCCCGCCTGCTGAACTGGCCCAGTGACGCGTGCGGCCCAGGCACGAGCCCGAGCGAGCGAGCGGGGTGCGCGCGGTGGCCGCGTGCGGTGCCGGCGCACGCGCGTGAGCGAGCGACACGCGGTGCGAGCGCGGGGCGAGATGCGGGCAACGCGCAAGCGAGCACGCGTGAGGCGCGGCCCAAGCCCACGCACGTGGCGCACGCAGGGGCGTGGGCTCGGCCCAGTCCGAGCCAGCCGTCGTGTGGGCGTTTCCCACGCATTTTCCGGGCATTTCCTAGCCCGTTTCGCACGGCTCATGGCGGTCCACGGGGTTTCTGAGCGATCTGGACCGTCCGATCGCCCGATCGAACGGCTAGGATGATTCCGACTGAGTTTAGGCTTGATCTGAGGCTTTTAGATTCGGATTTGGATGTGATTTGAGGCGTAGAACACAAATCAAACGGTCGAGAAGATATCTTGATGGTTTTAATCTTCTCAAATGATGTTTGAGGTGGTTTTGAATTGGTTTTGTTCCTCTTTTTAATCAGGGACGTTGACAGAAAGCAGGGAAGAGCCTGCAGAGAGCTAGAAGAGAGAGAAAAAGAAGGGAAAAGAGAAGAGAAGGAAGAAAGAGAAAGAGAAGTGAGAGAAGGGAAGAGGAAAGGGATCTTGGTTTGGAAGGCTGTCATGCTATGATGGCATGGGATAGTGATCAATTTTGGGGATATGCTGGAGTTCGAGATTGAGAGAGAAAGAGGAGAGATAAATATGAGAGAGAAGAGGAAGGAGAGAGAAGATGAGGAAAGAGAAAATCAGAGGGAACCTTCTTCCTCAAAATTTGTGAAAACTAGGATTTGATGAATTAATTTATTATTGTAGGAGATCAATCTTTTGAGCAGGAAGGATTTGGACGAATTTTGGGTATAGATTGATACCGAATATTTGGGGTTAGCGATTGAAGATAAGGATTTGGGACGTGATCACCAGTCTATATATTATTTTACATGGCATGGTTTTGATCCGAGTACATGAGCATTGTTATGCATGATTTATTGTTGCATGGTGTAGTTGAGTTTTTACGAAGGACAATATGATTATGGTTGTTATTATTTTATATTTCTAGATACTGTGTTTATCGGACAAAAGTTATTTTTGATGGTTTGGACCGTGATGCTGGTCATTGAGAAGTTTGAGATTTCAGGTTTAGCATCGTGATACGATTTGATAAGATGATGTGGATGGTTAAAGTGATAACGGTGTTTGGACTAACCATGGATCTGAAGTTGCGGGAGCCACGGGCTTCATACGAAGAATAGCCGGCCATGGGTGTTTAAAACATGGGACAGCCAGAGTCACGGACTTTGTACGTGAGCTAGCCTGGCCATGGACTTAGAATACATGGTTGATTATGTGGTTGCCAGTCATGGGCGTCGCATGATAATGGCTAGTCCATAACCCTAAAGAAGAAGGAAAACTAATGAAAACATATAAAGAAAATATAATGTTGTGAAAGGTTTTTGATATACTTCATATGTGATTGGTTTTGGATTGCATGACTGAAAAATTTATCGTTTTTTGTTATATGATTATGATCTTGTTGTTTTCAGTTTTTGTATTAATACTGGCGTGATTGTGAGGGAACCTTATTAGGCTGAAGAGCTCACAACCCTACTTTCTTCTTTCACAAAGTCATGCAGATATTCGAGCTTGGTGATGAATGAGATTTTTTTTGAGGTAAGTGACTCTTGTGTATCCAGGCCTTGCATGATTTCTAGGATAAAACCTAGAGTTTGTGCGACCGATTGCGTGCCAATTCCGGTGCTGGATTCGGGGCGTGACACTATTGATGTTGATAATGGCCAAGTTGAGATTGCCTTTATCCTTACGTCTGTACATCATGAGAATGTAGCTCCTACTTCTATGAATAGAGTGGATATTCAAGTCCTTAATCCTACTGCTTCTATTAAGAATCTTCAACCTATTGAAGAAGTACCATTAAAAAGATCTGCTAGACAAAGATCTGCCATTTCCAACGATTTCTATATCTATCTTGAAAAAAATGATTATAATATTGGGCATATGATTGATCCAGTAACTTATTTTGATTTTGTCAACTCCCCCTAGTCTGATTTATGGATAGGTGCTATGGAAAAGATGCAGTCTATGGCTAATAATGATGTGTAGGAGCTTAGTAAGCCTCCTAAGAAATGTAATCCTATAGGATGTAAAAGGGCATACAAGACTAAAAAAGACTACGGAAAAAATTGAATGTTTCAAAACCAAGTTGATTGCTAAAGACTTTACTTAAAGAAAAAAATAAACTTTACTAAAACTCTCTCCAGTATCCTCAAAGGATTCCTTTAAAATTATTATGTCTTTAGTGGCTTATTATGATCTAAAGCTACATCAAATGGATATTAGAACTGCTTTCTTAAATGATAACCTCGGTAAAGAAGTGTGCATGAGATAGCCTAAGGGTTTTCAAAAAAGTAGTAAAATATTCGATCTGCAAATTAAAGAGGTCCATCTATGGTTTGAAACAAGCATTATAACTTAAAATTTGATGAGGTCGTAACCTCTTGGTGATTTTGAGGAAAATAAAGTTGATCAATACATTTGTCTCAAAATTAGTGAAAGAAAACTTATCTTTCTTATTTTATATATTGATATTATCTTACTTGCCAGCATCGATTTTGGTTTACTTTGTGAGACCAAATAAATGCTAAGAATTTTGATATGAAAGATCTTGGTGAGGCATCTTTTATTTTGGATATTGAAATTCACAGGAACAGATTACGTCATCTATTAGATTTATCACAAAGGACATATATCAACAGGATCCTTGAAAGGCTTAATATACAAATTGCAAATCATACAATTCACCTGTTGTCAAAGGTGACAAATTCAGTAAAGATCAATATCCAAACAATGAGCTTGAAAAAGATCAGATAAAAAATATACCGTATGTTGCTGCTATAGGGAGTCTGATATACGTACAAGTTTGTACTAGACTTGACATTACCTTCATAGTGAGTGTTCTTGGTATATATTTATCAAATCCAAGATTACAGCATTGGATTGCTGCAAAGAAGGTAATAAGGTATTTATAGAAAACCAAGGATAGTATGCTTGTGTATAGAAGAGTTGATAATCTATAATTGATGGGATATTCAGATTCAGATTATTTTGAGTGCCCTGATGATTTAAAATCAACTTCATAATATATTTTTATATTCGTTGGTGGTGCGGTATCCTACAAAAGTATTAAACAGACACTGGCTACTTCCACCATATAAGCTAAATTTATCTCCTATTATGAAGTTACTACTCAAGTTGTTTTGTTAAGAAATTTTATAACAGGGCGTCAAATTCTATATTCAAGTTTCAGACATATGATGATCTACTGTGATAATAAAGCTGCGATATTGTTTACAAAAAATAATAAATCTTCCAATATATCTAAACATTTCAAATTAAAGTATTTGACTGTAAGAGATCTTATAAAGAATAGAGATATAATTATTGAATATATTGATACAGAGTCTGTACTAGCTGATTCTCTAACCAAGGGTTTAAGGTCCATATGCTTTACAAAACTTGTTAAAAGTATGGATATATTAAGTTCTTTTGATATTTTTGGTTAGTGGGAGTGACTTTTATATCTATGCTTTATTATCATCATAGACTTATTTTTTATGTTATATATCTATCATGAATATTTATATATATATTATTGACATAATAGTTGATGATATATTTATATAATTTTTTTATTATGAAATATCTCTTTTGATTATGTACCTAATGTATGAAAATTGAAAAATGATGTCGAGTCTCAAATATATTGTACTGTCTCATCATTGACACCATGTTGAATATGTGAGTTAGAATGATTTGTTATTTTGAAACCATTAAAATTTTTCTTAATTTATTTTCAAGCATTTGAAAAAAATTGATAGACTAACAATGAAAGTAGCATATTTTGTTTAAATCACTTATGGATGCTATTTTCTTGCTACACTACCACATAAAGACTCATATCGATAATATTGATGTTGGTAATCATGGATAGGTCTTGTGTCAAATAAAGGATGCAATTACTTTCATGATTCGATATGATTGATATTCTTGGACCGAGTCATTTTGAAGGTGCTATTTTATGGATCATATATTTTTATGACCACGTACTGTGTTTAGTCCGAAAGTTATTTTGAAATAAAATATTTGCAAAATCATAATTAATGTTGTCCAAGTAAAAAAATATAAAAATCTTCTTAGTTATGGACTAACATTAATTATTATTTATTTTGGTTTGATTAAAATGAAAATTATATAATCCGTATTGCTAGACATGTGTATAATCCAATGTTGTGTGTAATCCTTGTATTTGGATTTTGAGTACCTTATGTTAATTGGTGTGATTGAGATGGCATAGTATAGGCCTTAACCTAACTAAACTATGAAAAGGCCTGTTAGGATTTTTTTATTTTATTGGCTAAGTTTTCTCTCCACTTTCACTATATATATTTTGAGATTTCCCATCGAATAGCCGCTTATCGAGAAGAAGACTGAATAAAAGGACTTGGCTTTTAATATTCGTATGAGCATCTTAATTGAAGTTTTTTAATCAATGATGAATATATGTATGCACCTTAAATCTAAATTAATTTATCGATCATGGTTACACAAATTTTTTGGATCTATTAATTATTCAAATCAGTTCTTAAACAAATTTTGTATTTCAATATTCTGCATATGATTCATGGAATAATTAAAAATTCTTACATCCATCTTTTCAAAACTAAACTGCACATCCATGTCCGTAGATGGGCTTGTTTTGGGGATTAATACTCAGAGCCTTTGGTTAACCATCCACAAAAACAGGAATATTTAATCACTGTTTGCTTGTTTCGAGGATTAATACTCAAGCCTTGCGATTCTTGTAAAACCCAAGCACTGAGCCAAAGTCGGCAAGCCCAGCCGACTTCAGCCCAGTTACAGAAAAAAAAGGAGAACGAAGAAAACTCGGAGTCGGAAATAAAGGAGCTGGGATTGGCCTTATCCGGCTGGAGTTTTTGCCAGGGGTCTCGGTGGAGTCATGAGGGGAGAGGGAGGTGGTCGGCGATGAGTCCGGGAGAGTTTAGGACTTCGGTGATGCGGTTTCCCTTCCCCAAACGACGAGGAGTCCGTCGGTGGTTTCTCCTTAAATTCTCCAAGCCATCGCCAAACTGGTCCTTCCATAGCGTCTCTTTCCTCTCCGTCGAGCAACCGAGAATCCCAGAGGCTAGCCGGTGAGTTCTCTTTATTGTTTAGAAGGATTAATGTTGGTTTTTAGTTTTCGTTTTGGTTCGGGTTGTCGTGGAGGTCGTGGGCCACCGATGGCCGTGCTGCCACCTGCTTCTGATCCGTCGAGGTCTTCCAGTGACCACCTTCCATTGGCCACCGTCGACGACCCCGAGAGACCGGCTCGGTTGATCCAAGGAAGCAACCGGGGAGGATGGTTCAGAAGAAAGAAGAGAACGGGAGAAAGAAAGAGAAAAAAAAAGTTTAGTTTCGATTCAGGAAGGAAAAAGACGAAAAAAAAAGAAAAGATGAAAAATGAGGAGAGAGAAGGAAGAGAGAGAAAGAGAAGAGAGAAAGAGGAGAGAGAAGGAAGAGAGAGAAAGAGGAGAGAGGAAGAAAAGAAAAAATCAAGGAATTTTTTTCAAGATTTGTGAAAATTGAGAATTTAAATTTTAATTAAATTATTTATTAATGTAGGGAATCAGTCTCCTGAGCAGGAAGATGTCACGCAGATTTCGGGTACAGACTAGTACAGGTGTAGATAGTTGATTTTTGAGAGGTAAGGATTCTGGACGTGATCACTAGTCTATATATTATTTTACATGGCATAATTTGATCCGTGCATATGAGCATTGGCATGCATGTTTGATTTGCATCATATATTTTGATTTTCTCGAGATGGATAATGTGTTGAGATTATTAATTATGTTTTCATGTATCATGTTTATTCGAGTAAGTTTTCTTTTAATGGTTTGAACCGTGATACCGGTTATTGAGAAGTTTATGATGACATGATTTGATTTGATATCCCTAATTTGATAAAGTGATAACAAAGAGGATACGGTATTTGGACTAGCCATGCCATGGTGGTACCGTGGTTACATAGCCTGAGCCACGAGCTTTGTACGTGAGCTAGCTTGACCACGATGAATGATCAATTGTGAAACTAGCCTGACCACGAGGAATGATCGATGAGACTAGCCTGACCACGAATAAAAGATCGATTAACGGGATTGTACATGAGCTAGTTTGGCCACGGCGGATAGCAAATGGCCGATTATGATTGCCAGTCATGGATTGGAGCATGACCATGGTTAGTCCAGAACCCTAAAGATAAAGATTGATTAATATAAACTCTAAAGAAAAACATAATAATTTTAAGATTTTGCCGTACATGATAATTGAGCTATTTAGTTACATGACATGTATGCTAGTATATCCTTTCTATTTCTAGTATTGTATTATTATTGGTGTGATCACATGGAAACCTTGCTGGACTGTATAGCTCACTCCATATTTTTTATTTTTTCCAAAGATTCAGGATACATAGCGAGGATTGGGCTGGACGTGAGACGGAGCTTCATTAATATTGAATTAGTTAGTTAGTTGATATTAGTTTCGGTTACTAATGTTTGTGAATCAGTAGATCAATTAGTGATATTGACTTAATAAATAGATTGTTTAATTGCTACTCAATTATTTATATAATATTAGTTTTAATTTGATGTGTTTGACTCTTGTGTATCTAGGTCTTGCATGATTTCTAGGATAAAATCTAGTATTTGTACGACCGGTCGCGTAGCCGATTCCGGTGCTGGATTCGGGACGTGACAATTCTAGACTTGTTAATGTTGGATCTTATAAAACCATCAAATGCCGACAGCCGACAAAAGTACAACCCTCTTGGGTGGGGCAAATTAGGATATGCCTCGTATGAGATTCGAACATCCGGTCAAGAATTTCAACAACAATAATAATAAAGAACAACAACAAAGAAGACAGGAACTGGAAACGAGCAAGCAAGGTACTAGAATAATTAGAAAGTCATGTTAGATGCTAAAACCTCAAAGATTAAATTAATTCCAACCTATCAGAAGTTATGTCGAACCGCCCCTAAGATCTCAACAAAAAAAAAAAAAAAAACAGCGAGAAATAAGAGGAGGTCACAGAGAGAGCGCCCACCAATTCGACCATCTTGTGGCGGAGGACCTTGTCCTTGTCGAGGATTTTGATGGCGACGGTTTCCCCGGTCTGGACATTGGTGGCGAACTTGACCTTGGCGAAGCTGCCCTCTCCCAGCGTCTTCCCCAGCTCGTACTTGCCCACCCGCGTCCGCGACCCCACCGCCCTGCTGCTCATCTCTCCGCTTCTTCTTCCTCCTCCCTTTCTCTCGTTTCTTTCTCACGGCCCCGCCTCGATTCCGAATTCCCGATAAAGAAATAGAGTGGAGAAGCAGATGCGGGAGGATAGAGAGGTTGGGGGACGATCAAGAGACGAAGACGATCGATCCGGGTCCGAGAAGGGAGGTACCAAAGGATCGATATGATAGGCGAGGAGGAAGGTGCCGGGAAGCACCCCCAAGTCGTAATAATTACTCCGACACTACGGCCGGGCGCCTGGCCCCGCTACCACCAAATCATTGCTCGAGTACCCGGCATGCCCTTTGCCTTTTTTTCCTTTTTTGTCGCATGAAATGGAAATCGGATTTTTTTTAAATATTATTTTAAAAAAAAAAAATTAACGAAGCAGCGTAACTCTAAATATATTTACGAATTTGGAATAGTTGTAATGAGATGGCGATAATGTTTGAAATCACATGTTAGACATACAGCTTTATTTCACTAAAATTTTAAGTTGAACTTATAATTTTAATTCAGTTGATATCATAAGTCTAACTTGTGACTTCAACTGAAATGAAACAACATGCCTAACCTACGGTTTTAGTGCAATGATTTCAATATTTTAATAATTAATTTTAAAAAAATATATCATGTAATGTAAAATTTAAAAATTTTAAAAATAATTAAAATAATAAAAATAATAAAAAAGATTTAACATGTAACTTCAAATTTTAAAATAAAAATATAAAAAATATTTAAAATAATATAATAAAATTAAAAATTAAAAAAATTAAAAGAAGCTGCAGGTACAACATGTGGTTTCATCTTATTCCTGTTCCTTCATTTTTTTAAATAAAAATTTTTAAATAATTAAAAAAAATTAAATAATATATAAGTAAGTTCATAAATTGTTATCGTAATAATATTATAAAATATTAATATTATGAAATAAAATTCATTATAATATATAATAAATGATAAATATATTTTATAATACATATATTTACTATATTTAATATATTATATTATATATTAAATATTATATTATAAATATAATAAATATAACAAATATTTTATGATATAATATAAAATTTATAATTTAGCTGGTGCTAGTCTACTCGTCAATCTGCCTGTCAGGTCGGTGCCAGTCCGGTCACCAGGCTGGTGCTAATTCGACCGCCAGCCTAATGTTAGTCCAACCACTAGTCTGCCTGTCAGGTCGGTGCCAGTCCAGTAGTCAGCCTAGTATCGATCGCTAGTCTGACCACCAGGTCGATACCAGTTTAGTCGCCAATCCAGTCGCTAGTCCGATATCAGTTCGGTTGCTAGTCCGGTTGTTAAACCAGTGCCAGTTTGGTCACCAGTTCGGTTGCTAGATCGGTTATTAGGTCGGTGTCAATTTAGCTACTAGTCCAACCACCAGCCTGTTACTAGTTTGGTTGCCAATTTACTTGTCAGGCCAGTGCTAGCCCGGAGCTAGTCCGATCGCTAGTCTAGCCTCTAAGCTAGTGCCGGTCCGGCTGCTAGTTTGGTGCCAGTTCTATCGTCGGTCGGCTGTCAGGCTGGTGCCATTTAAGTTGCCAATCTAGCCACCAGGTTGGTGCTAGTCTGGTCACCAGTCTAATCACCAATTCGGTGCCAATCAAGTTACCAATCCGCTTGTTAGACCGGTGCCAGTCCGACTGCCAGCTTGGTGCAAATCCGATCGCTAGTTCGGCCATCAGGTCGATGTCAGTCTAGCCACCAAACTAGCAACCGAATTAGTGATCGGACTAGCAATCGAACTGGCACCGAACTGGCAACTGAATTGGTATCGAACTGGCAGCTAGACTCGCGACCAGATTGGCACCAGCATGGTGGCTAGACTGGTAGCCGGACTGGCGACTGGACTAGTATTGGACTGGCGACCGGACTGGCATCGACTTGACAGGCAAACTAAAGATCAGACTAGTACCCGGCTAGCGACCGGATTGGCGATTAACTACTACCGAACTGGCGACCAGACTGGTACCAGTTAAATTATAAATTTTATACTATAATATAAAATATTTGTTATATTATTATATTTTATAGTATAATATATATTTTATAATTTATATATTATAATATATTTAATATATTTATTATAATATTTATATTTTTATTATATATTACAATGAATTTTATTTCATAATATTAATATTTTATAATATTATTACGGTAACAATTTATGACTTTACTTATATATTATTTATTTATTTATTAACTTTTTAGTTTTTTATTAAAAAATAAAGGTGTAGAAATAAGATGAAGCCTTAGGTTGTACCTATGATTTTTTTTAAATTTTTTAAATTTTTAATTATTTTATATTATTTTTAATTTTTTTATATTTTTATTTTGAAATTTAAAGCTACAAGTTGAATTTTTTTATTATTTTTTCCTATTTTCATTATTTTTTAAATTTTTGAATCTTTATATTTCATGATATATTTTTGTCCTGAATTAATTATTGAGGTATTGAAATTATTGCACTGAGAATGCAGGTTGGGCATGCGATTTCATTTGCTGAAATAGTAGGTTGAACCAACGGTTTCAATGAAATGAAATCGCGGTCTAACTTGCAATTTCAAGCATGGCCACTATCTCATCATAACTATCCCAAATCTATAAATATATACTGAGTTATGCTACTTAGATAAATATTTTTTTTAAAAAATAATATTTTAAAAAAATATGATGCAAATCACCTTAATTTTTTGTCATCAAAATTCGGATAAAGATAAGCAGACCATCCATTCCATTAGCAAAAACGGAATCATCCAAGATCCAAAAGGCCGCCCTCAGAAAATATACATGGAAACAAAATTCATATAGGACCGGTACTATAAAATATAATATAATATAATATTTTTTATTTTTTATTTTAAAATATAAATATAAAAATTAAATATTTTTTATAAATCAAGTTACAATTTTATAATTATAATATTTTTATTTTTAATTAATATATAATATATATTAATAAATTATATAGTATGTATCATTTAATTAATACTGTATATTGATTAGCATTATATTTTATAAATTATATATTAATTTATCTAATATTATATATTGAGATTTCAAATGAATATTTTGCTGTGTGTATCAACTAGCCATCTATGGTATATACCGATAAACTATTAAATATATATCAATTGATTATATATTATGAATTAATGGATATTATATTTCAAAAATTATATATTAATTTATATATAGGTGTGTATTAGATTACTACTATATGTGTATATATAAAGTTTACAATGTATATCAGTAAATAGTTAGGCATGCATCATTTGATTATATGCATACATATTGTAAGCTTTTTTGATATATGTATAGTCGCAATCCAAAACATACCTACAGATAAATTAATATATAATTTCTTGAATATAATATTTATCTATACATAATATATAACTAATTTATACATATATAATAAAATATTTATATAATATTTTAACATATGTTTTTAGATAAAAAATAAATAATTTGTAAAATATATTGCTGATCAATGTATAGCATATAATCAAATGATACACAGTAAAGAATTTACTTGTATTCTATATATCGATATAAAATATATATTAAAAATAAAAAAAATATATTATAATCAGATAACTATAATTTTATTAACAAAACAGTTATTTATTTTTCATATTTATTTTTTAAAATTAACAAAAAATAATAAATAATAAAATTTGTTTTATACCCCTGCGATTCTTGTTTGTGTCCACGCATTGCCTATATCAAGTCTTAAATAAAGAAGCTCGAATCACAGGCTACGATAAACTTCGGTCAAAACCTAGCTAGTAGCTAATTAAAGCCCGAAAATGATATCATAAATGGGATTTCTACTGCTTAACATGGGCTGGATCCGGTTACTGGCTGCAATGATTAGGGGCAGAAGTATAATTTTATATAATCGTGGGAGAGCAGTACTGAAAACAGCAGAATGTGTAATGATTACAAACATCCAAAAGCTACTGTCATCGTCTGCACACGCTGGCAGGGCCATCCTCGTGGTGTCGTCTAGCATCCCGCCTCTATCCATTTCTCTCCACCAGCTTCTTTTGCAGCTCGCTTTCATCGATATCTATCTTTCCTGTGACAGAGGCGCATCCAACACGCCACCGATCGATATTAAGACATGGAAATATGTTCGACCTGCTCTTCTTTCCTTCGCTCATTCTACACCACGTGAGATTTTTTTTTTTTTAAACAAAGTATTTAACCAAAAATTCTAAAATAAATACATTCAAAAATAAATAAAAAAATAATATCTCGAAAAAATAGAGACGCCTCACAAATATATCCGTAACAAATTAGTAGAATGATTGACAATAAAAAAAACTATCCAATCAACCGTAGAGTTTACTTTTTGTAAACATATCTAATAATAATGATCGAGCATCCCTGTTAGAGAAGAGCATTAATGTCACGGTTTCAAGGATATATGGACATCGACCTCATAGCTTCTCGAATCTAGGAAATAATTGTAGCAGAATCATCCTCGATGATGAGATAGTCCATCTATAAAATCCTCTGAGCATAGATAATGCCAGTCCAGGCATCCCGAAGCTCCGTCGACGGGATAGTCGGCTAAAAAAGATAACACCCTCTAGCAGCAATGATGCCAAATCCTGAATCACAAATCACAAAGCTGGCACCATCATGTTTGTCCAAGACACTTCCATCAAAGTTGACTGTGAAGAACCTCGGAAGAGGGGGCTCCCAAAAAATAAAAACCCGATAAGGCACTCGAAGAGCAATACTGAAGCCCTAGGTCTCCGTGGTCAACCTGGTCAACACCACATACTCCTCAGCATGAGCACGAAATCATTCCACTATAACTCTAGTGGAGCATCTCGAAGAGTTGAAAACAATAGCATTTCTGGTAAGCCAAATATGGTATGCTACATATGCCAACAAAGAGTGAAAAGAATATCCACTGGTCGGCCGTAGCAACTCCAAAAAGGTGTTAACCAAATTCGCATCCTGCAAAAAGAATCCATCCAGCCCAGCCAGCCTCGAGACCTGCCGAGCCCTCACGCATAAGAAAAGAACATGCACTAGTGTCTTTGCATCTTCCCCACAAGCAAGATAGATAGAAGGCAAGTGGAGGCCTCTGGCAATAAGAAAAAGCTCTAGTTGGGAGACGATGCCAAGCAACCTTCCAAACAAACAAGCTCACTCTAGGATGAACTGTTAACCTCCAAATCTAGCCAATATCCAGCTTCCACTATGGCGGTTGGCGAAACAAGGGGTACAAATCTGACATAAAAACTCTGGGAAGGGTAGAGGACCCCCACACTCTAACATCACTGCTTGGATGCACAGGTAGGACAATAGATAAAACCCGTGCACCCAAAATGTTTCCAAAAATCCGAGTGACCATCGCCACATTCCACCGACTACCATCCATGATCAGTAAATCAGAGACTGAAATAGAGTCTGAAATATCCATGGAAATGAAGGTAGACCATCGAACTAAGGGGACCTCTGCAATCTAAGGATCATACATAAAGTTGATAAGCCTACCATCACCCACAATCCATCTCATCTGGCAGACACATCAGAGGCCCTAATAACCATCTTCTCCAAATAGCAGAACTATTATGCCCCATCCGAAAACCCCCCTCCATAAAATCAGAGTCTTATCTTGCCATCATCATAGAAGTGCGCATAATGCCTGGGCATAACAAGAACTTGGCGACATGTCTAGCTAGCAATGCATCATGCCTCACAACCAGAGAGTGGATGCCGAGACCCACCTCCTGGGTAGGCTGACAGACGGCATGCCATCCAAGAAGGTGAACTCTCTGCCCAGCAGAAGCAGAACTCCACAGGAAGGTATGGATAAGTGGCTCCATCTTGAGGACCACTGACTTGGGAATGATAACATTGGAGAGCAAATACACTGGTAAAGATGTGATAACTTATATGATCATAGTAATTCTGCCCATCAAAGATAAAGCTCTACCCTGCCAGCCCTCCACCCTCTCCTGAATCGCGTGCACCATATAGCCACACTCCGCCTTCAAGAATCTTCCCCTTGAAATGGGAACCTCCAAATACTGTAAAGCACCCGCTTACTCAGTAATCCTGAGAATGTCCTGAATCTGGCATTGAAGCTAAGCTGGAGTCTTCGAGCTAAAGTGAACATCAGATTTTGGAAGATTGACTCTTTGGCCCGAAGAAAGATAGTAATCCTTCAGAATCCTCCGAAACCCCTACACACAGTTGATAGTGGCATACCCTAAGAGCAAGCAATCATCTGCAAACAAGAGGTACAAGATCGAGTGGGCTCCGAGAGCTAGGATATAAGGATAAATACCCAATTCCAGTGCCGCACACCACAATGCTCGCGATAAAGAGTCAGCACAAATAATAAATAAGTAGGGAAGAGAGGGTACCCATGATGTAGGCCAACATTAGAAAAAAAGAACTCCGAAGGAGTACCGTTGATGAGGATAGCAAAAGAAGGCCTCGCAACATAAGCCAGAATCAAGGCAATCCAATAATGATGAAAGCCAAAATCCATCAGCACCTTCTTCAAGAACTTCCAATGCATTCGGTCATATGCCCTCTCCATATTTAGCTTGATTGCCATAAGACTGCATCGACAAGGCCATAAGACTGCATCGACAAGGGGGCCTTATGAGATCATGTATAAACTCTTGTGCAATAAGGATATTGTCTAAAATACACCGACCACTCACAAAAGCACCTTGTTCAAGGCTAATAAGTTGCTGGAGAATAGGCTTCATTTTGTTGATCATAAGCTTGGCATAAATTTTATAAAGGGTGTTGCACAAGCTGATAGGCCTAAAGTGGCTTGGCTCACAGGCATCACATCGCTTAGGAATGAGAGTGACAAAAGTCTACTTCCAAGAGTCAGGTATTTGGGCAGACACAAAAAAACTCCCGCATAGCAGCAATAACATCACCACGGATGATATACCAGTACTACCTAAAAAAATAAGAAAAAAATCTATCAAGACCAGGAGCTTTATCCTCAGGCAAAGATCAAAGGACAGTCCAAATCTTGTCATCGAAAATGGGCATAAGGAGACACTAGTTTTCCTGAGTAGTAACCAAGTCCACCGAAAAAGGAGGATCAAAGAAGGTAAAGCTCCCGATGGAACCTATCCACCTGCATCTGAAGAAAGAAGTAATCTTCTGCCTGATATCATTTGCATCCTCGATCCAATGCCTTTTAGGAGACTGAAGAGTTCTGATTCGGTTTCTATGTTTGCGGACAATAGGAGCCTGATGAAAAAAGTGAGTATTCCTATCCCCTTCCTTTATCCACTGCACTCTGGATTTCTATCTCCAAAACACCTCCTGCTAACCAAGAAGGGATTAGTGGGTGGACAATTGGTTCCGCAAATCAGACATTGCATCCTCAATCAAACCCCCTTCCCTCTCCTCCTACTCTTGAAGGTCAAGAATAGATTTCTCCACAGACTCTAATCTAAAAAAATGTTACCCACTTCCTTCTTGTTCCATCGAAGTAGGCGCCTCTTTGCCAACTCCAACCTGCTAGAAATCTAATATCTTGCATTACCTTGGACTAGCATCCTCCACACCTCTCTCACAATCTTCCAGGATCGAAGGTAGGCTAATCAAAAGTGCTCAAACCTAAAAGGAGAGTGACATGAAGCTGAAGAATCAATAGCAAGTAACACCAGGTAGTGGTCCGAGGCAATTCTAGCAAGGTGCCGTACAAGGTGCGCAGGGAACCACTGAAGCCAGCTCGGGGTAGAAAAGATTTTGTCAATTCTCTTCCAAACCCTAGCCCCTCCCGAGTGGTTATCACACCAAGTGTAAAGAGAGCCCACAAACCCTAAATCCACCAAACCATTTGATTGCAAAAAGTGCCCAAATTCCCTAGAAAAAGTGACTTCTATAAATGGTTTGCCTCCTCTCTTATCCTCAGGCCCAAAGATATAATTAAAATCCCTCGCCATCACCATAAGAATACCCTTATCAATCAAAGCCATAACCTCTTGCCACGGGATCTTTTGCTCCCTATAATCAGTACTGGCATACACCCTAGAAAGAAGCCAAGTAAGCCCACTAAACTAAGTGATAACAATAGCCACCTACTGAGAACAACGGTGGAATACATCCACTAAAGCTATCCCCCGCTCCCAAACTACAATAATTCCACCTGACAGGCCTTGGGATTCATTGGCATAGAAACCCCAATTGATTGGAAGGCGATGATGGATACATTCCAAACTAGAACCACAAAGTCTTGTTTCAAAAGAACACATAATTTAGGGTGATACAGCTGCCCCAATCTATGGAAAGTAGAATGGAAGGAAAGTTTCCCTGCCCCCCAAACATTTCAAACTAAGACCCTCATTGAAGAACTAAAATGGAGATAGAGAGTACCTTACTAGGAACTAGCACCATCCAGGTTATCATCACCCAAAGTTTCCAAAGTAACAGCATCCCTAGCAGCAAATAGGGTCATCTTCAATTGACCAACTATCGCCTCATGACCAAGGTCTCTCCCCTGCCACCATCAGGAACTACGACTTGAGCGGCTGGTGGGTCTGGGCATCCCAGGGGTTCCACCACAGTTGTCTAAATAGACTGAGACAAAGAGTCATTACAAGCACTGATGGCAGAATGAATGGACCAGCAAGGAGATCGACGGTGCTTCCCATCCCCTCCTGCCCCTCCTTCCACCTGCGATCCATGGGATCTTCTTTGTCGCTAGCATTTTGTATGATATGAGTTTGCGAAAGTGACCATTGGAGCCATAGCCACCCTACAATGTTTCTATTTTTGTACAAGCGATACTTCATGGATATGTATAACATGTTATAGTCGAGAGGTTATATTTTTTTGATAAATAAAGTTAGCATGATCTATAGTCTAGCAAGCATTTTCTCTATGTATTGATATTTGAAAAAATACTAAAGGTATTTTCCTATCTACTCTTGAGTAAAACTTTTATGCTCCATAGAGTGTAGTAGTTTATTCCAAGTTAAGTTGGATTAGGAGCAAGTTGATCTATTAAATCTTATTTAGCAATGAAATGCAACTAAATCTAGTATCATAATTAGGACATGCTAAGCCTTGCTAATAAATTTAACCACTTGTGTTGTACACAACTACCACGTCAACAAACAAACATAAATCATACAAAAAAAAAGATTGATGATATTTGATTGTAGATCCAGATCTATTAATAATGGATAACCCGGTCCATCATTTATTATAAATAAATTATAAAAAAAAGGAAAGGAAGTGGGACTATAGAGAATAACTACCACTAGTAGTTGTTCTTACGTGCGGTTTACAAAAGCGAAACAACTTCTCAACCAAAAGAGATATATAAAAGAAGAAAAAAATTCTCTCACTTTCTTAATCACTCAACTCTTTGCAAAACTACTTATGATTAATGAGATGCCCTTGCAGGATGTTAGTAGTTGAATTTAGGTTCCAAGTATTTTTAGGTTTGATAAATTTGAGAGTCCTTTGAGACTAGAGACCTTCAGAGTCTAGGGGTTGGAGAGCTCGGGCATTAGTTACACTAGAAGAATTCAGTGAAATAAGTCCTGATTGCAGATTTGTGAAATAGTAACTCAAATGATCAAATGTCTATCTGGATGAGATCTGAAAGGCTGGAGGTTAGGCACGTTGGGAGACCGAGAAATAGGAGGTTTGTGCTAGTAAGGAGCCGTAAGGTAGAGGTTGGATCTAGCAGAGACTCGAGGGACCGAATATATTTTAGTACAATGATTGATAGGACCAGGAGTTAAAGTATCATTCCTGGCTTCTACTTTTGAGAAGCAGGATTGGATGACCGATGAAATATTTCGGAAAAATATTCTAAAACAGGACTTGTCCTTTGAATGATTTGGTAATCATGTTATTTTGGTGATGTAGATTCGGTCACTTCTGAATTGGGTGGGCATTTATTCTATATATATGTTGACCCCAAAGATTGATATCAATGAATAACAAAATATTTGAGTATATAATGTTACTAATGTACTATACAAGTTAATGTTTCAGAAAAAGATAAGGATAATATCACTAAATCTGAAATATAAGTTTTTGAAGATCAATTGTTTGAGAAAGATCAATGGATTTCATTAAAAAATAGATGTGTTAAAGTTTGAAATCTCAAAAGCTATAGAAAATCAAATTTCAGTCCCATATCGGAAGGTTTTAGCTTGATACTACAGAGTTCTAGCTGGCACGCATCTGAGCCAACTCGGATAAAATTTGAGTCGATCTAACATGATGTGCCCAAAATAATAGAGATCTAATTTTTGTAGCTGATTTTTGAGCCAACTCAAAGTAATCTTGAGTCAACTAAAATAGACTTTAAGCTAACTCAATAGAACCAAGTCGACTCAATAGTGAATAATAGAGAGCCATGTTTTGGAGAAAAAGATTGAGCTAACTCAACAGAAGACTGAGCTAACTCGAAAGAACTTTGAGATGATTCAACAAAAATCTGAGTCGACCTGAAAGCTGCTGACTGGCTTAACGACTTATTTTTCCAGAAAGGATAGAATGACCTTGTCTTATTCCAACAGCTATTTTTCCTTTTTCAATGACTAGAAATGGCTACTTTTATCTTGAACAGCTTCTTTAAGACTACCAAACTCATTAAAGACATTAAAAAATCATCAATTCAAAAGAATATTTCAAATGTCATCAAGAAAAGAGAGAAAAGTCAAAAAGTCTTGATTTGAGAGCTCATTCTTCCAACCACATGAAGTAAATTTATCAACATGGCTTCTTAACAAGGGGACAAGCATTGAAGCTTCCAAAAATTCCTTGTATTTTTTACTGTGCATAAGTTCTTTTCTTGCTTCTTTTAAGGAGTTTTTTCCTGTACTTAAATTGCTCCTCTTATTTTTTTTATTGCCTACTTCAGTTGGGACTAAAGTTAGGTGTTTTTTGAGCCGAGAAATGGCTTGTTGGATTTTGATTAAGCCCGAGAAAACAATCAATGTTGAGTTTTGATTGTAAGCTCAAGAAATCAATCAATGTTGAGTTTTGGTTTGTGAGCCCATAAAAATAAATCGGTTGTAATCTTTGAAGAAGATGATAATAAAAAATTTTCAAAGAAAGACTTAGAGAGTGGATGTAGGTGCTGAGGGCACTAAACCACTATTTCTCTTATGTTTATGATCTCTTGCCTATTCTCTTTACTTTCAACAATTATATTTTTAGTACTTATATTTTTGCTCATATATAGTTTACATTGTAGCACATCATCAAGATTTAAATTTTTTGAAAAACCTAATTCGCCTTCCTTTTGGATTGTCCAGCTAGGCCACAAGTAATATCAATGCATTGGATTTTAGCTACATTTGATCAAACAATCAAGAGTAAGATCAAATAACAACCCACCTAACCATGTCTCTTGCCAAAAGATAATCTTCAAACAGACCTCCACTATTTATTGGCACATACTATTCTTATTAGAAAAACATGAATACATATATATGTTCAAGCTATAGATTATTAATTTTGAAAAGTAATGACCAAAGGACTACATGCAGCCACCACTATTGTATAAGGAGTTGAAGTCCCCAAATCTGAAGATGATTGGGACGAAAATGATATAAAGATGGCTAAATTTAATACTAAGATTATAAATATTCTTTATTGTGCTTTAGATGCTGTTGAATTTATTAAAGTTTTCACTTATAACTCCATCATGAAGATTTGGGATAGGCTTAAGGTTATCATTCTTTATTGTGCTTTAGATGCTGTTGAATTTATTAAAGTTTTCACTTATAACTCCATCATGAAGATTTGGGATAGGCTTAAGGTTATCCATGAAAGTATCAATCAAGTAAAACAAACTAAGGTTAATATACTAGTGCACAAGTATGAAATGCTTAAAATAGAACCAAATGAAACTATTACAAGTATGTTTACTCGTATCACTGATATTTCTAACTATTTAAAGAGCTTGGGTAGGACTTACTCTACTAGTAACCTTGTGCAAAAGATTCTAAGATCTCTTCCATCATCATGAAACTTAAAAGTAGTAGCTATTCAAGAGGTCAAGGACTTTGATAAGTAGCCACTCGAGTAACTTATCGGATCTCTCATGATCTATGAATTGACCATAAGATAAAAGCAAGATAAAGAGTCTAAGAAAAAGAAGACTGTCACTTTGAAGTCTACAACAAATGAAGATAAAGAAAAAGAAAGTGATAAGACTAAAGAAGAAAAGAAGAAAATAATAATGAGTTAGCCATGATAGCAAGAAGATATAGGCGACTTATGAGAAAGAAGAAACTTAGCTTTAAGAAGAAGAATTACAAGGGTAAAGCTAGTAAAGATAAAGAAAAGGAGAAAGAAAGGGAGCAATTCATATGTTTTGAAATATAAGAAGCCTGGTTATTTCAAAATGGATTATCCCCTACTCAAAAGGATCAAGAAATATAAGAAGAAGGCCTTGATGGCCACTTGGAGTGATAATGAATGTTCAAGCTCCGAAGATGTAACTAAAAAAATTACAACCTTTGCTTGATGTCACAAGAAAGTGAGATAAGCTTTGAACATTTCTTAGATTATGATGAATTGCAAACTATATTTAGTGATCTACTTATTGATTTTGAGAAATTAATAAAAATCAATAAAGAATTAAGAAAATAAAATACTGAATTAGTTAAGGAAAAGGAAAGTACTCTAAAAGATAAGAAGATTAGTTTATAAATGATTTCAAATAAAAGGGATAAGATTTTGAAAGAGAATGGGACTAAGTTATAAAGTGTTTTGAAAGAAAAAGAAGACATTTTGAATGAAAAAGAAAAGATCTTCATAGGAAATCAAAATCTAAAAAATGAGATAAAAAGAAATTGAAGACTTTTATAGATAAATTTACCTTAAATTTTGAAAAATTATAAATGATTTTGAATGATTAAAGAGCAGTTTACAATAAAGCTGGTTTGTATTATAACACTCAAATTAAACAAAAATCTCTAAAAATATTTTTTAAAAAAACCACCTCTTAGTTCTACAGTAAGCATTACTTATTTTTGCTTTGAAAAATTGGGATACAAAGCTTATGTATATAATTTTAGAAAAGTTAATGAAAGAATGATTAAAAAATATAGGCTCCAAAAGGAACGAATAAGACTAACCTAAAAGGATCTAAGATGACTTGGATACCTAAAATAAAAACTTAATTTTCCTTGTAGGTGTGCCTTAAGGCCCAAAGAAAAAGAAGATAGTATCTTGATAGCTAGTGCTCAAGATACATGACGGGTGACAAAACTCAATTTATTACTTTGGATGTTAAAGAGAAAGCAATGGTAACTTTTGGAGACAATGGAAAAGGACATCCAAAGAATTGATTAAAAATCTACATTGTCCCCTTTACATTTATTGAAAATATTTTATATGTAGATGGTTTAAATCATAACTTGATTAGCATAAGTCAACTATGTGATCGAGGATATAGAATAGTTTTTGAATCATCTAGATATATTGTATATATTCCTATAGAAGAGAACATTGTGTTCATTGGAAATTGACTTGGCAACATCTATATAGTAGACTTGGATGATATTTCTCTAAAAGGTGGTCAATGCTTAGTTGCAATGAATACTAAAAAAGATGAAACTAGTTGGTTATGGCATAGAAAATTAGATCATGTAAACAAGGATTTAATCTTGAAACTTGTTGAAAAAAATGTTGCAAAAGGTTTACCAAAATTCAAGTTTAAAAGGAATTGAATTTATGATGCATGCCAATTTAGAAAATAAACTAGGAGTTCTTTTAAACCAAAAGACAATGTTTCAACTAATAGGCCTTTAGAACTCATTCATATGGATTTCTTTGAACCAACTATAACTATTAGTCTATGTGGCAAGTATTATGGACTTGTTATCATAGATGATTTCTTAAGATTCACATGGATTTTCTTTCTTGCACAAAAAGATAGAGAATCTCACATTAAATGATTCAACTTCTAAAGACAAAGATGAAAAACCAAAGAAAGAGAATGATAAAGTTGAGTCGACTTGAAAGAAAAGTGAGTCAACTTAAAGGCAAAGTAATCTATTCAAGGAATGAAGGTTTGCTCATGGACATCCAAAGAATTTAATTATTGATGATCCATCTCAAGGGATAAGAACTCCATCTCTAAGAGATTTTTGAAATTACTTAGCTTTTGTTTCATAAATAGAATCTAAGACTATTGAAGAAGTTGAAAGGATAGTGAATAGATCAAGGCTATGCAAGAAGAGCTTAACCAATATAAAAAGAATAATGTTTGGATACTTGTAGAAAAACCTTTAGACCATTCTATAATTGGAACAAAATAGATTTTCAGAAATAAACTAAATAAAAATGGCAAAGATATAAGAAACAAAACTAGAATAGTTCTAAAAGGTTATAGCCAAAAAGAAGGAATTGATTTTGATGATACTTTTGCATCTGTAGCTAGATTAGAAGTAATTAGATCACTACTAGCTTTTGTATGCTACATGAATTTTAAACTTTACCAAGTAGATATTAAAAGTACATTTTTGAATAGATTCATTTTTGAAGAGGTTTATGTAAAACAACCATCTAATTTTGAAAGTTAGGAATTTTCAAATCATGTTTATAAATTGCATAAAGCTCTTTATGGTTTAAAATAAGTCCTCATGCATGGTATAAACATTTAAGCAATTTTTTACTTCAAAATAATTTTATAAAAGGGAATGTAGACACCACATTATTTTTGAAAAGAAGGACTGATGACCTGTTAGTAGTCAAATATATGCAGATAATATTATATTTGGTGCTACTAATGAAACTCTTTGTCAAGATTTTGTCAAGCTAATGCAGGAGAGTTCGAGATGAACAGATGGGAGAACTCAACTTCTTTCTTGGACTCCGGATAAAGCAAACAAGTAAATGAATCATCATCAACCAAACAAAATATACAAGGAAGATTCTCAAAAAATTTGGGATGGAAAGTTTTAAAGAAATTGACACATCAATAAGCTCAATATGTAAGCTTGAAAAGATGAGAAAGGTAAGATCATAAATCAAAAATATTGTAGAGGTATGATGAGATCCTTGCTATATCCTATTGCTAGTAGACTTGATATAATGTTCAGTATATGCATGTATGCTAGATACCAATCTAATTCTAAAAAGTCACACTTGTTATCTATTAAAAGAATTTTTAGATATTTATGTAGTACTACTAATGCTGCATTATGGTACCTAAGAAATTTTTAATTAAATTAATTAGATATTCAAATTCTAGATTTGCTGGATGTAAATGAAATAGAAAAAATACTGGTGAAACTTGTCAATTTCTAGAAGAAAATTTAATCTCTTGGTTTAGCAAGAAATAAAGTTCGATGGCACTGTCTACGGTCGAGGCCGAATATATTATAGTCGAAAGTTATTGTGCTTAAATTTTATAAATTAAGCAACATCCAGAGGATTTTGGCATAAAACTTAATAATATTTCAATACGATATGATAATATTAGTGCTATAAACTTTACTTAAAATTAGGAATGGTAACAAAATCCAAACCCATGGGTACCCGACTCGATCCGATCTGATTAGGTCAGGTAGTCAATACTTTGACTGGTTTTGAACTTTGTTTGGGTAAAACCTGAATGCTTAACTTTGCATTTGGACCGAGACTGGAATATATATTATATAAGATATATTTTATTTACTTTAGAGGTATTGAACTAAGCATTATTGAATTTTATTTATCTAAGTAATTTAAATTTTATCTTGATTGAATATGGAACTAAGTGTTGTCGAACTAAAAATATAGTTAAATTTTATTTGTTTAAGGTAGGAATGATTTATGAAATGCTAGTATGGATTTAGAGTTGATAAAAATAAAAAAATACTCAATGTGATTCAATTAGATTCAGGCCGGATAAACCTAGATTACCCGATACCCGATTAAAATGGGCTTGGACAAAAAAAAAATCAGTCTTGATAGTATTTGGATTGGATTTGGTAGTTTATTGCATATTTGGATTTGGGTTTGGATAGTTAGAAACCCAACCCGATGCCATCCCTACTAAAAATCTTATTCAACATTCAAGAACCAAATAAATTGAAATAAAACATCATTTCATAAGAGACTATGTACAAAATTATAATGTTGTACTTAATTTTACAAGCACTGATGGACAATTAGCTGATATTTTCATAAAATCTTTAAGTGAGGATAGATTTAGTATGATTAAAAGAGAACAAAATATTTATGATTCCTTTAATTAAATTTCTCTCTTCTTTTAGGAAAATCTTTATCTAGAGGTATTCTCTTAATTTTGAAAATCTTAGAATTTTTAAAATTAATTTTAAAATTTTTTTATAATTGATTTGAATTAAACTTTTTGAATTTTCTTCTAACCTAGATCCGAGCTAACTTAAATTAAATTTAAGTCAACTCAAGTCCCAGTCAACTCAACATCAAATTTGAGTCGACTCAAGATCGGTCCAAAATTTTTAAATAGGGACCTGCAAGCCCCATTTTTAGTTATTAGATCATCTCCTATATTAAGAATAGTAGGAATCCTCATCCAAACCCTCTACCTATCCAAGAGACCTCTAAATCCACCTTTTTTTCACATTTCCCTTTGATTCCAACCTGTTTCTTAGTAATCATGTGTCCTAGGAAGATGTTGGCTCATCATATGAAACACCCACAAACCGAAATGAAACAAGTTCATGCAACTTGAAGTTTTAAAAGACAGAGAAGAGTAAAAGTAGCAAGGGAGGATGCTCCTCCACCTACCACTGAGCCTCACATGACATTCACCACTCAAATGCCACCTTCCCCACATCCATTGGTCGGAAGGATGGCAGGTAGGGTCATTATGATTGGTAGATGGATAAATTTTTTCTTCCTTGAAGAGAATGTCTTAACATTTTGTGGATGGATCAAAAGACAGGGGTGGGAGGACTTTTATAAGATTAATATATTGACCTACCCCAAACTTGTTTGAGAATTTTATGAATACTTAAGTAGAGTTTCTAGTGATATTTCCTCTGTTATGAAAGGGGTAGAGATTACTTTGATTAATGCCTCTCTAGGATAGCTATTTGGAATTCCTACTAAGGGTATGGTAGCAGATAGATTAGTCAATAGGAGAGTTGGGCTGAGATGTTTACTGGATAGGAAGGATGTTAAGGGAATTGGTGAGTTTAAGTCCAATAGCTTGTCTACCGATCTGAGACTTCTACACCATGTTATTGAGAGGATCTTCATTCCCAGGACTGGCAGATTTGATTTTGTATCTGAGAGGGAGTTGGCGATGATGTATCATCTTATGCAGTCTATACCCATCAATCTTCATGGGATTATATTGATTCTGACAAGAGAGGCAACAAGAGAATGAAAGCCTGCCTACTATATGGCATGTTACTGGCTCTCATTTTTGAAAGCTTTGGAGTATCCTTTTAGAGGGGTCCCTTGAAGAAGCTTCAGAGTCATGATGCATATTATGACCACACTCTTCATCAGATGGGATACCGGAGAGTAGGCAGTCTCTAGGTGAGAAGAGTTTCTGGTCTAGAAGCATAGGAGAGACCAAAATCTCTAGTCCATAGGGCTGAGCCATCTTCACCATCCAGGCTATATAAGGGAATAGCAAGGCCTTCTGATATTCTTGTTACATCTCTGAGGACACCTGACACCTCTCGCACATAGGCTTTAGTGGATGACAGTATGGTGCAGAGGATATCCGAGATTGTTGGATAGACTATCAAAGGAGAGCTTTAGTCTGTGAGAGCTAAGATGTAGATGCTTACTGGTCAAGTTGACAGACTTTAGACTAAGAATACTGACATATATTGACTCATTGAGTAGCTTTGTATAGACTCCTCTATATCATGTATTATCGATAGATTGACTAGGAGATTGGATGATGGGTTTACCAATGTTTGGACTATTATTGATAAACTTAGGATATTGATGACAGTGAATGTTATCTTGGTATATAATATGACTATGAAGATTTTTGAGATTGTATTTGATCAGATAGTGGCAGCAGCTCCACCTTCTCCTCCTATTTCATCTTCAGTGATTCAAATGATGAATCACCCTTCTCAGGTTTCACCTCCTAGAACTACTCAACCTAACCCTATACATCTCAGACCATCTACTATGACCATTACTAAAACTTATAGGAGATATCAATAGTCCCATAGATCTTTCAAGAGACTACCTTAGCACCTATAGGACCAGATATGAAGATCCAGAGTTGGACAGCTAACTCCACAGCTTAGGAGTTATCTAGATTTAGACCTATACATGTATTAGGTCTAATGCTTTAAAGTTATATGTATCAAACATTTTACTATATCTTATGCCTTGATTATATGTGTTTTCTATTGTTATTTTTTTCAGGATGTACCTTTTTGTCTCATGTATTGACAAATTGATGATGATCTATAAGAATATCCTTTATACCTTATTTGTTTGATGGTGTTATATCTTTTATACTTTCACTTATGTCGATGACATCCTTTCATATTCATTTGCATTGGTTGCTCCTTTTAGGAAGAGTAATATCTCTCTCCTATTTTTTAATGATGCTGACAAAAAGAGGGAGTAATATTGAATAATATAAAAAAAAGGAAGTAATATTGCATGAAACAACAAAGAGGAGTAATATTGATTAATATTGAAAAGAATGAATAATAGTATATAAATGTGTTCAAAATGAATAATAATATGTAAATATGTTCTTTAATACTTGGCTCATATACTTTGGCATATTTTTTAATATTTCATGTATTCTAATACTTTTTCAATTTGTTAATTTACTTTTCATACTTTAATATGCTCCACTATTTGTTTAAGATGTTATATTTGATTCTCTTATATACTCAAAATTTTGTCATCATCATCAAAAAGGAAAAGATTGTTGGTCCCAAGAATTAATTTTAATGAATAACAAAATATTTGAGTATATAATATTACTAATATACTACATAAGTTAATGCTTTAGAAAAAGATAAGGTAATATCAATAAATCCAAAACATAAGTTCTTGAAGATCAAATATTTAAGAAATATTAATGAGTTTTATTAAGAAATAAGTGTATCGAAGTTTGAAATATCAAAAGCTATAGAAAATCAAGTTTCAGTCCCGTATCAAAAGGTTTCAGCTTGATACTAAAATTACAACTGGTACACATTTGAATCGATTCAGACAAAAATTAAATCGACCAGATAGGATGTACCCAAAATAATAGAGAGCTGATTTTTCTGACTGATTCTTGAGACACTCAAAGTAACTTGAGTCAACTTGAATGGACTTTGAATCAACTCAACAGAACTAAGTCGACTTAATAGTGAACAACAGAGAGCCATATTTTGTAGAAAAAGTCTGAGCCAACTTAATAGAAAATTGAGTCAACTCAAAAGAACTCTGAGCTGACTTGATAGAAATTCATACCGACTCGAAGGCTGCTGACAAGCATAATGGCTAGTTTTCCAAAAGGACATAATGGCCTTGTCTTATTCCTAACTATTATTTTTCTTTCTCCAATAACTAGAAACATCTAGTTTAACCTCGGAAGGCTTCTTAAAGGCTACCAAACTCATTGAAGACATCCAAGAACCATCAAATCAAAAGAATATTCCAAGTATCATCAAGAAAAGAAAGAAAAGCCAAAAAATCTTTATTTAAGAATTTATTCTTCCAACCACCTAAAGTAAATTCATCAATCATTGGCTTCTCAACAAGAAAACAAGTATTGAAGCTTTCAAAGATTTCTTGTATTTTCTTTTATTGTGCATAAGTTATTTTCTTGTTCATCTTAAGAAGTTTTTCTTGTATCTAAACTACTTCTTCTTATTTTCTTTATTGCCTACTTTAGTTGGGATTGAAGTTAGATATTTCCCGAGCCAGGGATTAGCTTATTAGATTTTGATTGTGAGCCCAAAAAAATAATCAGTGTTGGGTTTTGATTGTGAGCTCGAGAAAATAATATTGGATTTTGGTTTGTGAACCCGTAAAAACAAACTGGCTATAATCTTTGAAAAAGATTATAGTAAAAAATTTTCAAGGAAAGAATTGGAAAGTGGACGTCGGTCATGAGAGCACTAAACCACTATAAATTTCTCTTGTATTTGTAATTGTTTACCTATCCTTTTTACTTTTAGTACTTATATTTTTAGCATTTGCATTTCTACTCACACATACTTTACATTGTAGTATATAATTAAGGTTTAAATTTTTTGAAAAACCCAATTCATCCCCCTCTTGGGTTATCTAGCTGGGCCACAGTATATATGTCTAGGATACTGTGGATCCATCATGGAAGGTAGAATCAACCGGGAACAACTCCATCTCATCCTAAAACAGATTCAACTAATTCATCACTAGCTCTCGAGACCTTTGGGATCCCAAAAGCGGGGTTTTTTTATATCAATTGCCCCCCACTCCTTCGTTTGAATATAATGTATTCGGGCCGAGGAGTAGTTCTAGCACCATGCCCCAAGGATCTGAGAGCTATATTGGGTTTCGCACTATCGAAAGCAAGCTTATCAGAGGGAGTTTCTATATTCTGCACTCATGATTTTTCCTCGAATAATGTAAAGAATTAATGTGGCTAATTTTTCTTATAAAGGAGTTTCAAAGATGGCTTGTTGTTGCCAATTTTTCTATCATGGAAATTTTTTGTTTATTGAGCATTGATTTCCAGTGGAAAGGGTGATTTTCGATAGGTTTTTTGATAAATTTTATGGTGGTTTAAGTGCTCAATGGATCCGCATGATGTTTGGGATTTGCGGAGAGGGGTCTTGAAGCATCAAAGGGCTTGTGCTTTGGATAATAAGGATTCCAATTCCTCTATCGATGCTCCTAGGACCGAAGTATCAAGGGTGACATCGGTGTCCCGGATGTTCCTAAGAGTTAGGTATCTACTGAAAAATGAATTCAGGCTTTCCTTCAGGCAGTGAGTGATCCCTAGACCTGTGAGATAGAGTTCGAAGGACATGCTAGTATGGCCTTCAAGTAAATTATTCAGGTATGGAGAAAATTCATCATTTGACTTTCACGTCGTTATTTTTTAATTCATCTCATTTTCCTTCTATTTATAATTGGCATTTTTTCTACTTGGCTCACCATCTTAATTTTTTCATGGAATCATCGAAGCTGTGAGATAAAAGTTATCACAATGGAGAAAAAGTTGCTGATGCTGAAAAGGAACTTGTGAAGCTAAGATTCAGGCTTCTGAAGTGAAGGAAAAATCTTGGGAGTAGAAGGAGCATGTGGATGTACTATCGAAGAATATCATTCATTCAACAATAAAATTGGACAAGGTAGGTAGTTATCTAGTCTCCATGCATTAAAAAGTGGATACTATGTGACAAGGGAAAGCCTAGGTGGTTTCAAATGCTAAAGTAGAGATCACCAAGTTGGAGAAGGTTTTCCGGGCCAAAATTAAGGATTTAAAGGCTAAGGCGGATAGCTGAATCCATTGGTTCTGTAAAGAACTTGATTTGGCTAGGAGTTAGAATGAGTGGTTCTAGAAAGAGCATAGCTTAGCTCGCAACCAAGTGTTAGGCGAGAGACCTTCAACACAGGATACACGGGTCCAACAAGCCGAACAAGCTAGAGATGAAGCAATAGCTAAAGCTTGATTCCTTCAACAAGCAATAGAGGAGAGAGAGAAGAGTATAACCACCTTCCATTAGGTTCAGATTTGTTGAACCATGGAGATGAAGGAAAACCTATCTTTACAAAATCAATTAAAGATAGCTAGAATCACTATCAATAGCCTGAAAAAGAAAATCAATGACTATGGCAATGAAATCATGAGCCTGCATAGTAGAGCAACCTTGGCCAAAGCATGCACGGGGTCGCCGAGACTTAACTTCACCATGCTAATAGTAAGGCATACGAGATCGGTTTTAAGGATAGTAAGCTTTTAGCAACCTAGATTCTTCAAGAGGTCAAGGCTCTTTTGCTTTAGGTTCCTGTCATATAATGGGTCCTAGCATTTCTTCATGCAAGCCAAGCGAACCAAGAACGAAGGCAAGGAAATTAAAATTCCCATCCACTATAATCTTTTGCTTTTTTTTTCTCTAGCTTCTAAATACCTTTGAGATGAATGACATATAAACTTTTTCTATGTGTCAATATGAACTTTTTCTAAGTACCGTAACTTGGTACCTTTTGAAAGTACTTCATTGTTCTTCGAGTGTTTTTGGTCTTGCTGGTTTTCTTTTGGTAGTTTTAGGGAAGATAGTGAAATGAATGAAGTTTTCTATCGATCAAATTATATTAATTTCCAAATTTTCATCGATATGGTATGACATTCGAGAAGACATCTTGTCATGGGTCACTTGGGAAATGTAGAGCATTTATAATATCATGATGGCATAAGGTGATATGGTGCTCGTGAAGGATTAAAGCATTTTCACATGGAAGGCGAGAAGGTGGCAAGACACATTCGAAATGTTTCAATTTTAGTGTTCCATGGGGATGCGGTTCGGCCTACCTTTTGTCGTTACTTGTTGACCATCCGATAGGTTGGTTTTATTTTAACTAAATCTAAGCCATTGAAAGAGCTTTTATAACCAGGGAAATTCTTGGTGCCTAGTTCATCTCTCATCTTCAAAATTCTGTTCTTCTTCCCCTTGCTCTCTCTTCCTTAGAGTTTGCTTCTCTTTGTCCAATAACTATTTCCAATGAGTTCTATCGATGTTTGCTATCATTTCTTCCATTTCCTTCCTATTCTCCATTATTTCTTTTTTAGGATAGTTCTTATCTTGGTCTCAGTGGTGTTTGTCACATGTTCTTGGTTTCAAACTCTTAGAATTCTTTGCATTTATTTTTAAGGTGATTTTTTGGTTTTAAGTATTTTCATTTGATATTTAGATGTCGAACACTAAATGGTCCCATGAACTGGGTGGTTCATGGTATTCGGACCATGATCTTACCGAATCAGGAATTTCTACCATAGACATGGAAGTTATCCTAGGCAGTGAGGTAACAATAGCCGTTACCTTGCCATAGGAGTCGGTGGACCCGAAGAAGGATCCTTCGTGAACCGTGAAGGAGAACTCCCAGAAAATCCTGAAGAGGAGATTCGAGGGATCCTAGAGAAGATTTCCTTCCTGGACTCATCCAGTCCAAGATTCAGGAGTTGTATTTAGAAAAGCTGTGAAGCAAGTACTAAATCCCTCTAAGTTTCAAACTGGAAGTCCTGCTTGAGACTTACCAAGCGTGCAACCTTCCTTTGGGCTGGTTAACTTTGTACAAAGAATATTTTTTGACCAGGCTTATGCTATCCTTATTTTCTTTCTTTATCGAATTCTTTAGAGCTATAGGTCTTCTCCCTTGCATGGTTACACCGAACACATGGTGATTTATCTATTCCTTCTCGGTAGTTTGCATTTTAGCCAGGATTTGCCCTATAATTTCTCTTTTTAGGGCCTTTTTTTCTTTTAGCAAACACCACCGCCATTATGGATGGTGGTTTGCCTGTCCTCATAAAGGACAACATCTCTTGACTCGAGGCACTTATTCTTCTATTCACTATTGGAAGAAGCAATCTTTCTTTATAAGATACATGGATATTAAGGATTGGGATTTTATGCAATGGGGAATCCAGTCGTGTCAGTTAACCCATCTTACTCTTTTGTCCAAAAAAGATGAGGAATAGGTTGGTGTTCTTCGGCATTTTCAAGTTTCTAGCTTGAAAGTGCTGCTATCTGAGGTCACGAGGGTCAACCAAATTCAGCCAAAAGGTAAGAAGAATTATAATCCATTCTTTCTATTTTTTTATTTCGATTCTTGTTCTCTTCTAAATATCCTTTTTCCTTGATTTCGGCTATAAATCCTTCAGACGCCCGTGAGTTGAGGAAGGCTACTTTGAAGAAGAGGAAAGTCGACATGGCTGTCATTATTAGGGAGCCATCGGGGGTTCAGGTAGTGACCATCTCCGAGCCCAAGGTCATTCTGGCTGTACCTTCAGAGGTTGTCTTTCCAGTCCCTTTGAAATGTTTCTGCCATTAAAAATTGGAAGTTCTTTCTCTGCCCCTCCTATGATTACTTTCGAGGGAATCTTGGATGATTAGGCCTTGAGGTTCGAGATTTGTATTTTGATAACTGGGAAGTCGCTAAAGATGTTTTTAAGAATTTCATTTGGCCTGTTGATGCAAATCAGGTCATGGAAGAGGGCAACCAGTAGCATCGAAGGGATGTAGTTTTGAGCATCATGCAGGTCGGTCTTTCTTCTTACATTTGAGTTCGATTTTTATCATTCGGTGACTTATCATTAAGCTTGCTATCTCTCAAGTATTCCATTTTATTAAGGATTACTATGACTTAAGGGGTCACTGGATGATCAAAAAAAAAGAAGGGTCTGGTGGCATGCCTAAAGGAGGCGGAAGCCAACCAAAAAACTATCCAAGCTGGTCTCAAACATGTTGACACTAAAAGAAATTAGCTTAAGGAGGAGCTCTCTCTAGACAACGAAGCTCTAAAGGCTGCGCAACAAGAGATATCAAATTTTGAAGCACAGAAGAAAGAGGTGGGACAAAAGGCGATGGAAGCTTACGAAATATCTGAAGAGTGCTACCAGGAGAAGTTACTTTTTGCCTGACCAGCCTTTATAAGGGCATGGATCATACCCGGAGGAGGGTCCTTAAATGTTACTTGAACCTCAACTTGGATTTCCTGGATGAGGATGAGTCAAATGATGATGCACCCGTTGAAGGCTCATCGACTCCCAAAGCAAAAGTGGCCAGGGCTGAAGGAGTCACCAGTGTGTAGCCCGCCTAAGTTGCTCCTATCTTTTTTTCTTCTTTTATTAATGTACCTGCTATCGGCCATTCTTATAGACATGGCCATTTTGTAGAACCTTCGGGTTCCTTTCTAACTTTATCAATGAAATGTTTTTAGTTTTTGCTGATACTATCAACGAAATGCTTCCAGTTTTTGGTTGTGTTGTAATTTGGTGTGCACACTTACGAATACTTCTGAAGCTATAAAGAATTAAATACTTACTGGTCCCAGGTGAGGACTTGAAACCCCTATTGCCATCATGCTAAGGGCTTGATGCAGCCTCCGAAGTAGAACATAATCATCCCAATTATCTTTAGGTAGCAGCATGAACTATAATATAAATGATCCCCATTGAAACAAATTGCCCGACATCGGATGCCAATCAGATCAAGAATTTCTCATTACAGGGCTTGAGACGACTCGGCATAGACCCATTAAAGAGGTTAAAAGCATCCACTATTGCTCTTGTATTGCTGTCGATTATTGGATATTGACTTGATTTCCAGGTAGAAATTGTCCAGAGGCATCGGTTATCAAGTTGAGAGCCTCCCAGGACCAAGCATAAGTTCGGTCATTGGCTTCTAGGTGTTTTCTAATGTTGACAAGGTTATAGACCTTTGACATTGTACATTGGACCAAAGGCTCTCCAATATTGGCCTAGCCAAAAACTTTCAGGTGTTGATTCTTCTTGTCCCAGTCAGGACAAAGGTTTTTCAACATTAGCCTGGCCAAAAGATTTTAGGTGTTGGGCATTGGGTCAATGGCTTTCAGGGATTGAGCATTGGGCCAAAGGCTTTCCAATATTTGCCTGGTCAAAGACTTTCAAGCATTGATTCTTTCTGTCCCGATTAAAAACTTTTGAAAGTTAAGTGTCAGGCTAAAGACTTTCTAACAATAGCTCGATCAAAAGCTTTCGGGTATTAATTCTTCTTGTCCAGACTAGATGCTTCCAGGAGTTAAGCATGGGCCAAAGGCTTTTCAATGTTGGCTTGGCCAAAGGCTTTCAGGCATTGATTCTTCTTGTCCTGGTCAAAGACTTTTGAAAGTTGAGTACGGGGTCAAAGGCTTTCCAATGCTGGCCTAGCCAAAGACTTTTGGATAATGATTCTTCTTGTCTTGGTCAAAGACTTTCGAGAGTTGAATGTTGGGCCAAAGGCTTTTTAACGATGACCCGGCCAAGGACTTTTGGACATTGATTATTCTTGTTTCGATCAAAGACTTTTGGGAGTTGAGTGTTGGGCAAAGACTTTTTAATGCTGGCTCGGTCAAAGACTTTTTGGTATTAATTCTTTTTATCCTGGTCAAATACTTTTGATAGTTGAGTGTCGAGCTAAAAGCTTTCCAATACTGGCCTGGTCAAAGGCTTTTGGATATTAATTCTTTTTATCCTTGTCAAAGGCTTCCAATGCTGGCTCAGTCAAAGACTTTCTAGCATTGATTCTTCTTGTTTTAGTCAAAAGCTTTTGGGAGTTGAGCATTAGGCCAAAGACTTTTTAATATTGGTCTAGTCAAAGGCTTTCGAGCATTGATTCTTCTTATCCCTGTCAAAGACTTTTAGGAGTTGAGTGTCAAGCCAAAGGCATTCCAATATTGGCCCAGTCAAATATTTTTTAGCATTGAATTTTCTTGTCCCAGCCAAAGATTTTTGAGAGTTGAATGTCAGGTCAAAGGCTTTCCAACCTAACACGGTTGAAGGCTTTCGGGCATTGATTCTTCTTATCCTAGCTAAAGACTTTAGATAGTTGAGCATCGGGCCAAAGACTTTTTAATGTTGGCCAGGTCAAAGGCTTTTGGGCTTAAATCTTCTTGTACTGGCCAAAAGTTTTTGGGTATTGATTTTTCTGTCCTAGTCAAAGACTTTCAGGAGCTGAGCATTGGGCCAAGGACTTTCCAACACTGGCCCAGCCAAGGGCTTTCAGACGTTGATTCTTCTTATCTCGATCAAAGACTTTCAGGAGTTGAACGTCAGGCCAAAGACTTTCCAAGGCTAGCCTGGTAAAAGTCTTTCAGGCATTAATTGATTCTTCTTGTCCTGGCCAAAATTTTTTGAAAATTGAGCATTGGGCCAAAGATTTTTTAATACTAGTCCAGTCAAAGGATTTTGGGTATTAATTCTTCTTGTCCCGATCAAAGACTTTTGGAAGTTGAACATTGGGCCAAAAGCTTTTTAACACTAGCCCGGCTAAAGACTTTCATGCTTTGATTCTTCTTATCCTGACCAAAGACTTTCAGGACATCCTGTAATAAATGCTTTATCTCCCTTTCATGAGTTCATGAATGTTTGAAAGTAGGACATAGACTAGTGAGTGATATCAAATCTTGGGAATTCTAGACTATTTTCTTGAGCCAAAAGTGTGTGCGCAACGCTACTTGGTCAGGAATTTTGCAAGATTTTCATGTTGGTTTCATGGTAAAGGGATGGGATTCCATCTTGAAAATCTGTCATGCCTGCTCTCCTTTTTGAAAATATTTTATTATAAGAGGGACACATATTGAATATCGGCCTGTCATTAATTTGGCCAACTCTTGCCAAGAACCTCTATAAATAGGGGATCAGATCGATTTTCCCAATGGCATCCTTGGCCATGGGTACTAGTATAGAAAATGTATAATTTTTTCTCCAGACAAGGGAGTGCCTCCAAAGAAAAATACTTAAATGAGACCAATGACATGGTGATGGGGTATTTACCTTAGCATGGGAGGTATTGGTTCGGCCACAGGGCTAGTACCATCATTGGTAAGGGTATGAGACTGGAGGAGGACTCCCATGGTGAGCCTCCTCTCCCAGTTTTCCCTCATCACCCAGTGTTAACAGCCACTGGGATCAAGGGTGAGATGGAAAAAGCTCCCTTAAGGTCTAGGCTGCAAATAATAGGTGGCCAGAGATCCCCAGGATGTTCCTCTCCCTTCCATTCTTGTAACAAGTGGGGCCTCTGGTCCATGCAAGCTCCTTCTTTTTCACTTGCTGACAGGCCAGAGGAAGTTTTTTCATTACTTTAACACCATGCAGCAAGGGTCCGAACATATCATCCACTGGCTCCGTCTGCCTACATGGTGTACCTCTCTCTATGGCATGGTCTTCTTGTCATTTTTCTGTGTCTCACCTATATTTCATTAAATACTTCCAAGAAAAGTATAACTCTATTGAAATAGAAATGTATGTGTGTTGATTTAATGAGAAAAGATTATTTTCTATGTTTCTCACACATAATATCATTTGTTTGCTACTTGTTGGGCCTCTGGACTTTTGGTTGTTCATGTTTTCACCGATGGTCCATATATTGATTCTGCAAATTTTGGCAAAAGCTCTATTTTTCCTTTAGGATTTTTGGCTCGGCCGTTGTTTTAGCCTTATGGATTTGCTACTAACCAAAACATGAGATTTTCATATGACTTTTATAAGGAGAAAGATACACAACTAATAATACATTCATAAATCTTTTAAGTTCCAAGGTCGAGTTAGGGGTGTTCCATCTAGCTATGTCAGGTAATAGGTACTGGGCCAAATGATCTCTTTTACTTGATATGGCCGCTCCCAATTTAGGAAGAGATTTTCTTGATGAGTTCCCTAGGATACTTCAGCTCTTCTCAAAACTAAGTCCCCGGCTTTGAAGAATTTACCCCCAACTCGAGCATTGTGGTAGTGGACGACCCTCTGTTAGTAGGTGGCCATTCTCACAGAGGCACGTTCTTGAACTTTTTCTATCACATTTAAATTTGCCCGGAGTCATTTAGAGTTACTTTCCTCATCAAGATTTTTCATTGTTGGTGATGGAAGTCCAACTTCTAAGGGGATGACATCGTTGGTCCTGAAGGTAAGATTAAAAGGGATTTCACCTATCAGAGTCCTCTATGTGTTTTGATGGATTCAAAGGATGTGATGTAACTCATCCACCCACCATCCTTTCGCTCAATCCAGGCATGCCTTCAACCTCTACAAAAGAATTTGGTTAGCAACTTTGGCCTCACCGTTAGCTTAGGGATGACCGATAGAAATAAAATATTAGGTAATGCCCAAGCCCTAGCAAAATTTGACAAGTTTAAAACCACTAAACTACCTAGCATTATCAGTGATAATGGTTTGGGATAGTCCAAAGTGATAGATGATGGATTTCTAGATGAAGTCTTATACTTTAGCTTCAGTAATTTTGGCAAGTAGTTCAGCTTCTATCTACTTGGTGAAATAATCAATCATCATAAAAAAACTTTCATCTTCCAGTGGATGGAAGAAAAGGTTCTAATATATCCATACCCTTTTGAGTGAAAGGCCATGGTGCACTTAAGGGAGTGATCGCCGGAGCAGCTTGCATCCATTATATATTAGAGTAGCACTGGCATTGGTCACATATTCAGATTATATCACTCGCATCTTGTTCCATCATGGGGCAATGATATCCTTGTTTCAGAATTTTGAGGAATAAAGCTCTGCACCTCAGGTGATTACTGCAAATACTTTCATGGACTTCTTGGAAGGAATACTTTGCTTTAGAGGGATGTAGGCAATTCAGTAAGGGTTAGGAGAACCCCCTCTTCTAGAACTTTTCTTCATGGAGGATGAACTTGGAGGCTTGGTTCCATGTCTTAAAAGGGTTTCTTCTTTATCTATGAGAAGGTTTCCATCGTGGAGATATTGGATGAGTGGATCCATCCAATAGGGTTTGGTATTTATTTGGAACATTGGTGTCGGCTTATTGATGCTAGGCTCCTCTAAAGCTTCGAAGAAGACTTGTGCACACAAGTCATTAGGCACGAATGTAATGAGCTTAGATAGAGTATCAGCCCAAACATTCTCTTTTTTAGAAATTTGTTGGATGCTGAAACTACAAAAGGCCAAAATGAAGTCAATCTTTTAGAGATACTCCTTCATGTTATCCTGTCGGGCCTCGTACTCATTCAGGATATGGCTTACCACAAGTTGGGAGTCACCATGAACTTTTAGATGTTGCACCCCCATCTTCTTAGTAATGGCGAGACCAGCAATTAAGGCCTCATATTCGGCTTTGTTGTTGGTAGAAGAGAATCTGAATTGGAGGGCGTATTGGATGTCCCACCCCTCTAGGCTAATGAATATGAGTCATGCTCCGGAACTATTAGCGTTTGAGGTCCCATCCACGTATATCATCTATTAGTTCTTGGGATCTTTGAATATTGGATCCTCATTTTTGGGTTCCTCTTTAGGAATGGTACAAAGTCCACTAGTACTTGTGCTTTGCAGGAGGTCTCGGATGGAATGCCAAATCAAACTCAAAAAGTTCAAGAGCCTATTTAGCCATTCTTCCTGGTATGTCAGGTTGGTGCAAAATAATCCGAAAGGGTTGGTTCACGAGGACCATAATTGCATGAACTTGAAAATACGGTCGAAGCTTTCTAACCGACGTCATAAAAGCAAAGATAAGCTTTTCTAGTCGGGTATATCTAGTTTCAGCATCTGTAAGATGTAGCTGACATAAATGCTAGCTTTTACATCCGGTCCTCTTCTCGAACAAAAATAGAGCCAATGGTAGAAGGGAAAATCACCAGGTATAAATATAGCTTCTTCCCTTTTTTTGGCTTGTTCATAAGTTAAGGGATACCGAGATAGGATTTGAACTCCTCGAACACCTTTTAGCAATTTTTGGTCCATTAAAAATCTTTCAGCTTTTTTATTGTCTGGAAGAAGGGTAAACATCATTTGACCAATTTAGAGACAAAATGGCTAAGGGCCGCAATTTGTTTGGTGAGTTTCTGGACATCTTTCGTAGTCTTCGGGGCAGCCATCTATCTCATAGCTTGAATTTTCTCTGAATTGGCTTCGATTCATTGATCAAATATCGTAAATCTAAGAAACTTTTTCAAGATAACTCCAAATGCATATTTTACGGGGTTTAGTTTCATTTGGTATTGACGTAGCATGACGAAAGTTTTCTCAAGATGTTCCACATGGTTCTGGGAGGCATGGCTTTTGACTAGCATGTCATCAACATAAACTTTCATATTATGGCCGATCTGGTCCCTGAAGATCTTGTTTACTAGCCATTGGTCTTGTATTTATCAAGCTAAATGGCATCACCCTATAACAAAACAAACCTTGGTTAGTTATAAAAGAGATTTTTTCTCATCTTCAAGCACCATTCAAATATGGTTGTATCCCAAAAACATGTCTATGAAGGTAAGGAGTTCATGGCCGGCTATTGCATCTACTAGCTCATCGATGTGAGGAAGAGGATAGATATCCTTTGAGTAGGTCCTACTAAGATCTGTGAAATCTATGCACATTCATCATTTTCCGTTGGCCTTCTTTACTAGTACTATATTGGCCAACCATTCAGGGTAGTCGACCTCTCTGATGAACATGGTGTCAATTACTTCTATACTTCTTCTGCTATCGCTTTTTGATATTCTGGTGTAAAGCTTCTTTTCTTCTATTTCACGATACGATGATCAATTACTTTTAAGTGAAGTGTCATTACTTTAGGATCAATTCCTGGCATGTCCGTGGGAGTCTAGGCAAAGATATCAATATTCTTTGCAAGAAGACTATCGGCTATTATTTCATATCTTCATCTAATCTCGAGCTTATCTAAACAATATGTCAGGGGTCTCCATCATACAGGGGCATAACAACAAGGTCTTTTATAGGCTTCCCTCTTTCTTCAGTCAATTTATTCCTGGTGTACAATCCTTCAACTAGAAGACCATCCAGAGGTTTGATTTGCTTAGTTTGATGGGCCACCATATAGCATTATTCACTAAAGCTTGGTTTCCATTCACTTTGCCTATCCTTCACGGTGTTGAAAATCTCAATAACAAGTAATAAGTTAACACTATCGCTTGTAGAGCATTTAGCCCTGGTCAGTAGAATATAACATTAAAAGTCAAAGGGGTCTTCATGACTATTAAAGTGAGATGCACTTGGAATCATCGAGAAACATTTCCTGCTATCACTGGCAAAGTGATAGTGCCCTCAACAGGGATCGATTCTCTTAAAATCTTGTTATCGGTGCATCTACCTTTTTCAATAATTCAAGAGGAATATTCATCTTCAAGAGTGCATCATAACATAAAATATCCACTAAACTTTCACTATCAATAAGTACATGGTGGATATTATAGTCGTCAATATATTTATGGTCTAATACTCTATTGCAATTAGAGCTGATACTCTATTGCAATTGATATATTTTGATATTTACGGTCTAATGAATATTAGGGCTCGACATGGAGGTATTTGTTTTATTACATTCATAGATGATTACACACATTTTGGTTATATTTATTTGATCTCCCACAAGTTTGAAGCTTTAGAAAATATATGATCCTAGTAAAAAATCAATTAGATAAGAAAATTAAAGTATTAAGGACCGATAGTGGGTGTAAGTATTTATCTCATGAATTTAAAAAATATATATAATGAAAAAGGAATAGACAGATAATTAATAATACTAAGCACTCCATAATAAAATAGAGTTACTGAAAGAAAAAATAAGACTCTTTTAAAAATGGTTAGATCCATGATGGCTCAAGCTAAATTATCCCTCACTTTTTGGGATAATGCCTTGTTAACTACTACATATATACTAAATCGAGTACCCTCCAAATTAATCGATTGTATTGACCCCTTATGAATTATGGACCAGAAGAAAACCAGATCTTAATTACCTTAAACCTTGGGATTGTCCTTCCTATATTCATGAGCCAGCTCATCAACATGCCAAGTTAGGTCCAAGAGATAAAAAGAGTATATTTATAAAATATTCTAAATACTGAAAAGGGTACGTGTTCATTGGTGAACAAGCGAGTGGGAGTGTAACTGAATTTGAATCTCTGGATACTATTTTTCTCAAAAATGATTTTCCAAGTAAAGGTGAGATAAATTTGTATTTGACTCTTTACAAGATTGAGGACCAAGATGATTTGATTGTTGTAAATTACTTAATACACATACCTGAAAATTAGCTAATAGTATTTCATCCTAGTGGGAGCAAGACTAAAGATGATAAAATTGGTTTATCAAAATCACAAATCAGGCATAGTAGTTCATCAAAATCATAAATCAGGCATAATAGTCATGAAAACATTCCCTGACGATGTTTTAAGATTGAAGGTGAAGCCTTCATAGTATGCCACAAGATAAAGATGAGCCTAAAATAGTTGTGAAGATCTTCCTTGCCCTGTGAAAGATAAGTAATCAAAAACAATGGAAGAAGAAATAGAGTTAATGAGATCAAACAATGTTTAAGAATTGGTTGATCTTCTTAAAGGACATAAAGTGATTGGAAATAAATGGGTTCTCAAAATCAAGTATAAGGTGGATGGAATAATTGAAAGGTATAAAGCATGTCTTGTAGTAAAGGGATAAATTGACTATAAAGAGACTCTCTCCTATTATAAGATTTACCTCTATACACCTAATTCTGTCCATAGTGGCAAGTTTATACTAGAATTACATCAAATGGATGTAAACCACTGCTTTTCTAAACGGAAAACTAGAAAAAAAAATTCTACATTGAACAACCTGTAGGTTTTGTAAGAAAAGGTTAAGAATACAATGTATGTTGACTTTTAAGATTAATTTATAATCTTATGCAATCTTCCTGGCAATGCTATATTAAATTTCATTAGGTGATAATCTCATATGATTTTATCATGATCGATGAAGACCATTATGTATATGTCAAGAAATCAAAAGATAAATTTGTGATTCTCTCATTTTATATAGATGACATACTATTGCCTAAAAATAATAAGGAATATATCATAACCATGAAAGAATGGTTATCCTTCAATTTTGAGATGAAGGACATGGACGAAGTAGCTTACATTCTAGGAGTTAAGATTTTTATAGATTATTCTAAGAGATTAGTAGCTCTTTTAAAAGAGCAATATATTAAGAAGATTCTTGCACGATTTTATATACAAGATTGCAAGCTCATTGATACTCCTATCGCAAAAGACGAGGGTCTAAGTCTAAAAACATGTTCCAAGACTCTACAAGAAAATGAACAAATGGTAAAGGTTCTTTACTCTAGTGTTGTACGAAGCCTAATATATGTAATAATGCGAACAAAGCCAGATATCTATTTTATCATTAGCATGGTAAGCAAATATCAATCAAATCTAGGATAATTTCACTAGAAGGCAATAAAGAGGATATTAAGGTATCTCAAATATGTATTGGGGAGGTGATCTGGATGAAAGAAAGTCCACCTCTTGGTTATGTTTTCTTGAAAAACAATTTCATGGAGTGATAAGAAATAGACATGTATAATTTTGTCCACAATAGAAGTAGAATTTGTGGCATTTTCGATAACGGTGCAAGAAGCGGTTTGGCTTTAGAGATTCCTTACTCACCTAGGATTCAATGAAGATAGATCAAACTTTGTGTTAGTAAATTGCGATAGTCAAGCAGCAATCGCATTTACCAAAGATCTTAAATATTATGTAAAGACCAAATACATTGATACCAAGTATAACTTCGTAAGAGATATGGTTGCACGTAAAGAAGTCAATATACTATATATCTCTATGGACAAGATGGTTGTAGATCCATTTACAAAGTCCATACCTAGAGATGTATATAATAGCCATGTGAGGTCTTAAGATTATGTAGATGCTAATGTAATTACATAAACTTGCTTAATAATAGTCTATAATTTTCCTAGTTCTATGTGTAATGGATGATGTTCCTTTACTACATTAATGTTAATTTGATAATTTTGTCAGATAAAGCATACACAAGTTTTTTTTTTTGTTTTGTACATATATTGAAATGGTATGTGGGACAGGAGATTGGCCTTCTTATACAGGCAATCATATCTATAATTTTAGTTTTATTATAGAGATAAAATTAGTTTTGAGTATCCTTTATGAATTTAGAGAGCCCAAACTCAAAATGAAGCTGCTTTGATGATGGGTCAAATGAGGTCACTATGATAAATTTTTGTAACCGAGGTGAATAAACCCATAATTTACCTTACTTGTCTTTATATGCCAGGTGGAAGTCCTATTGAAATATTCCTAAATGAAAGAAGTAGAGTTGAAGACTCAAGTTAGATATTGAGTATATTTGAATTATCATCTGTATGGTATTACTTTTATAATGTAAACATATGCTTCATAGAAAAAGGAAAATAATATTATAACATGTATTTCATACTACATATGCATTATTTTACCAAAAGGGAAATAAAAGACTAGACCTTTGCTTTTTAGTTATGTGAGACCTTTGAAATTACAAGAATTCTTAAATTGGTATCCTTGACTTTTTGATTGTTTCTTGAAGTTCTAATTCAATGTTCATTATCTTGGATTATTGCCAATGATCATGAATGATTCGATCTAATAGGATATATCTAGAGAATAGTTGACTTAGAAAAGGAAAGACTTTAGAAAAAAGAAAGATCATTTTGGTACCACATTTAATTATATTCACCGGTCGACCAATTAAGCTTTTTGCATAATTATGAATACAAAATTATTATTATAAAAGAGATCAAGAGAGTTTGAAATATGACTAAATGAATATAGGGTACTACATACTTGCTCTGCTTAATATTTGAGCTGCTATATATACCTAACAGTTGTATAGCAACAAGCTCTTGAAATGATAAAGTATACTGGTTGTATGGCCTATTTTTTTGTATGAATTTATGTAGAGAAAAGAGAATAGATTCTCTTAAAATAATTAAGAGAATAAAGAATCCATTATCTGCGAGTAGGTGATGTTGGGTTGTGGATCTGGATACATCCATAATAGATAGCCCGGTCTATCATCTATCATAAATAAATTTAGAAAAAAGAGAGGAAGTGGGACTATAGAGAATAACTGCCACTAGAAGTTTTTCTCTTGTATGGTTTATAAAAAGGAAATAACTTCTTAACTAAGAGAGATATATAAAAGAAAAAAATTCTCTCACTCACTCTCTTAATCACTCAACTCTTTATAAAACTAGAAAAAAGATTTAGGCTATGAAATTGATTGATTTCCATTCATGATTTTGCTTGTAAACCAGTAATTAATTACTAGTTGAGTTTGGATTCTCTATACTACAAGAGATAAGTAGTCAAATTCTTTCAGATAATTTGATAATACCCCAGAATATGGCCTGTATCGATCCGCGTGGGATTGAGTTGTGGACTTAATTGAATGGATAGGAAGTTCCAATTTAGATCAGGAATATATGTGTATTTTTTGAAAATATTCATGATTCACCGTGTAAAAAATTCAACTATTTAAAAGTTTTAACTAGTGCCTTGCTAAAAAAAGATACGATGATGTTTTTAGTGTTATGCCTCTTGATTTCAATATAATAGATTACATATTGAACATAATTACTTTCCCTCCTCTTCTTTCTCTTTGTTTTTCTTTTTCTTTTTTCCTTTTTCCCTTTTTTTTTTTTGTTTGTGAATACTCTATTCCACTGGAGGGTATCATAGTTCATTAATCTATACCTTTTTTATCGATTAACTATGCCTTATTTCTTTGGAAACAACAACCCTGACTCTAATGATATCATTTTAAAATGTTATCCTAGGAAGAATACAAATTAATTGAACACATTCAAAAATAATTTAAATTATATAATTCAAGGATGCCGCTGCATTTCTGAGAACTTCATCATGTATGAACCTGGTTTTCTAGCACCAACCACTATGGTTCAATGCTAATTTTCATCCTCGAGGGTTCAGAAAAAATCTTAAATCGAGAAGATTTCTCATAGGTTTTTAGGGAGTCAAAAAGCATTTTCCACAATTCAAACTAGGGGTTATCATTATGTCATTTCCACTCCATTAATTTCATATGGAAGTCTCTCCTAAAGGTTTAAATATCACTTAAGCAAGATTGGCTTAGACCTACCTTAGAACGGGGCCTCTGGAGATCTTGTTGTAACTTAGAACTTTATCTTGAAAAATATTATTTAGACCTTTAGATTTTGTATAAATATTTAAGATCTTCCTTACGAAAAACCAATATATAACTAAATACACATTTATAAATTTAAATCCATTCAAATCTAATCATAAGTACCATGATCAGCCTATAATTGGATCTAATAGATCTATGTTGCAGTGTTCTTTAGTCCATGCAGGCTATGGATTGAACTGGCTCTGATATCATTAATCACAATTCAGGATCTAAACCAAAAAATGCTAGTAAAAAATATTATTTAAATTTCTTGATCTTATACAAGTATCTGAGTTCTTCTTGATAAATAATTGATATGGGACAAAACACACATCCAGATCCTTACAAATCCAAGTTGGTATACTCCTTCCATCCAAATGTTCCCAGCCATGCAAGAAAATCAGGTTGATTATATTGCAGAATAATTTGAAAATTCATGTGTTTGAGTCAATCTAGCCAGCGCTTTGGGATAGGATGTTGGATTAGAAAAAGATTAGAGAAGCATATATTCTTTTCCTTTGGCATTATAATGCAATAATCCAACCATATCTGTTTCTCAATTTCTGATTAGTTTGCGATGGGAATGAATGTTTCAACTACCGTTTCGTTGAAAGTTGAGACAAGAAATAGGAATTAGAAGTGCAACACTTGCTGCAGAAGAGATTGCGATGCAATTTACGTACTTGAAAGCCATTAGGTGGCATCAAACTCATGAGCACCCGGAAGACCTTGAACTTATTCATTTTTTAAGGAGCCCTGTGGCATTAGGCATGATGCATCAGGCCTCTTCCTCCAATTCTTCATGGACAATTAAATAAAGATCAGGCCAGCTAGTTTGGGCCAATTTTGGGCCTGCGACAAGGCCCGACAAAAACTGGTCTGGCCCGACCTGGCCTGTGGCAACTAGCTCCCAGCCTCCCACCAATAGTATTAATTAAACCTAAAGGACGAAACAAAGCATCACAAGAAAAGTGGACGCATGATACGGTGAACGAAAAATGATGAGCTTTTATGGAATTCCTCGGTGAAAGGTTTTAGTGATTCAAGAAATCTGACAAAAGATAAGGAAAAGTGGAAGACAAGTATGACCTGCCAAAGAAAAGCCGTGGAGAATAATCGTGCTAATGAACGCACCTTTTTTTCCTTTTTTCCTCCGCGTATCGACCACCTCTGTCGTAAAGTAAATCAATGGCTGCTTTGATTTGCCAAGCTATGGACGGCAATTCCACCGCAGCAGTCCACGGTTTTGAAGATGCGGGCACAAAAGTGCCGTCAAAGTGGGGTTTGGATTATATGGGCCCGGGAGGGGGAAATAATAAGGGAAGAAGAAGGTGCTGGCGTTTAAACGTTCTCTGGTATTAGTTTATTATTGGAGGGGGGGGGGGTAGGGGGGGAGGGAAGGGGTTGAGAAAATAGGCCAGGCTTTAACTGGACTATCAATTATGTGGTGTGAGTTCCAGCTACCATATTCCAAGCTATTTGCTAGAATATCTAAGAAATTCAAGTCTATCCCAACTTTTCAGCCAAGATTATCTGAAAGGAATATTCAAAGGTTTACTTAAGCCATTTTCAATTTTATAAGATTTTGTTTCTTTTTTTTCTGATTTTTTTTTTTTTTTGAAGTAATGGTGGGTGTGCGGCCAATCATTTCAAAAATGATGATGGTATTTCTTTTATTCAAACAATTGAATATGTTTCTCAAATTTCTAAATTGTATTGCAATTAGGGTAGTAGATGATAAGTAGTTAGCACCTTCTTGGTTGTGGATCCTTATACAATGTAAGTTACAGAATTTTTATATAAGTTGAATATAAGGCAAAATTAGGTAGTGATGGATGGACAAGTTGAGGAAAAAAAAAAAAAAAGCATATATGTTTTTCTTTTTCTAATTTAAGGCAACTCAATTGTATTGTTTGTTCCCTTTTGATGTTAACGATGAGAGCGTCATAATTCACTCATTAAGATCATAAAAATTACGTCAAAAAGGTGTATTGGTTGACTCTTAAATTACATACTCAACATAAATCTATTACATGACGTTATTACTAAATTTTTTACCAGCAGATCCAAAGAAGGCTAGATCTTTTGTTGAAATAATCATGCCTTTATGATCTACAATGACACTTTCTTTCGTGGCAGCTATGCTTGTAGACTTGTTAGTTGCACAATTAAGTGTCACACCACAGGCTGTATAGAAGACCATATGAATGAAGTAAACTTGAGAAAGGATTCTCTCTAGTTGGAATAGGAACTAGAGTTCCAATTCTTCAATCACAACTATCCGGATATTTTATGACAGCTCATGGCAAGGGATCATGCAAATCATGAAGCTGGCTATTATTTTATATATAATGTGGACCCATGCAATCACGGATCAAAAGAGCTAAAAAAAAAAAAAAAAAAAAAAAATCCCTGCCAGTGCCAGGTGGCCAATTACTGCATGGATGTGCGAAGTGTCCATCCTATAGGCTTCACCAATTCCTGGTCAAACTAAGTTTTCTTTCAAGAAAGGGCAGGCACCATGCAATCTTTGTATTCTTCCATTCAATACATCGGGTGGTGTTGACCTCCCCTTCTCCGACTCAAAAAAAAAAACAAAAAGGAAAAAAAGAAAAAATAAAAAAGAAAAAGAGCTTTCTTCAAACACATGAAATTGATGGATTCAGTTAGCCCCTACTCCTGAGAGGTACATTTATCCCCGAATACATTTATCCCCGAATACCACCGGGCCAGAGCCCTTCCTCGCCCAGATAATACCACCCAAGAACGAGTAATCCCTGGTTCAGCACATACCCGTTTAGTTTTCTACATTTTCTTTCGTAATATATAAACGGAAAACTATATTTTCCTTCGTAATATATAAACGGAACCAGGAGAAACTGGATCTAATATTATTAAAGTAGTAATATTTGCACCGAATCCAGATTAGGATAAGTATTCCATTCCCCAATATAGTATTGACTGGGGCCACGTCGATGGAAAGGTTTCAGTCATCCTTTAGAACAAAATTTCAGCTCTCTCTCATCGATCTTCTCTGACAGCAAGTGTACTACAGTCTCCCGCCATTGTGTAATTAATAGAAAGCTGGCTCCAGAAAAATCAATCACATCATCAATTAAAGCTACACTTTTAGCTCACGCACAAATTCTTACCCAGGAAACTGGGTTTCGTTGAGTATATACCCTTTTGATGCCATCTACTCTATCAAATATAAATGAAGTAAAACTGAACCGGAGAGGAATTTGACACAATACAAGGACCGGATTGCATTATTGAAAGCCACAAATTTCTTCGTGCCAGGATAATATCTGACACCTAGGCCGGCGGAGCAGAGCTTTCATTAGGCTAATTGATTCCTTCTTGACATGCGACCCTGGAGGGAAAGTATAATCTATTATTTTTTAAAAAAAAATTATTTTTTAGATAAAATGAATCTTGGTTGATGGCATTTATACATTCACACACATACAAAGAGATGGGATATAAATAACTTGCTGAATAGATCATAAAAATATTAAAAATAATAAAAAATATATATATATATTATGAATTAGGAAAATCAACGTATCATTCAAGTTATATGTCATATGAGAGACCTTTAATCATCAAGCTGCATTAGGGAAATGATATAACTGCTACTTAAAACTGAAATATATAGCTTGGCGTGGCCGATCGGCATGTGGTGTCCCTCGTCACTTGACTGTTGGGAAAGAAAGCTCCAAATACCTCGCAGTGATCTCGAATATCTTGGGACTTGATCCGGTGCAAGTGTGAAAGTGGGAGACATTTTAATCCCGCTTTCCATCGGGGAAAAGGATTCTCTCCATTGAAAAAGCCTAGAACTCTTATCACGTTTCTGTATGAGATGGAGACTCGCAGGTCGAACGCCACCCGGATTAGACTTCATCAACGAATGCAAACTTTTATATTGGCCCTGTTCCACCGTGCGCCGGCCTCCCTTATTAAGCAACTCCCTCCCTCTAAATAGCTGTTCGATTTGCCTAACAATTGACAAAAGAACATTCATTGTAAACAATATTAATTAATGCGACCTTGATCATTCTTCGGATGTTTCTCTTGTTTTTAGTTCGAACTTTGGATGTTTCTCTTGAATCCAACTTAGGAATAGAAAGTACTCTCCCACCCCACCACCCCACCATTTTCTATGTGGGTGCACCATTCATGCCACTCATGGTGATGACTTTCATGCAAATGTAGTAAAAAAAATTATATACCTTCCAAGGAATCATCACCATGAACAAAAATTATATGGATGGATACCAAAGGAAAAAAATATGGAAAGACATCCTATTTTATCATATTTTTTCTAGCTTCCATCTCTAAGAAACTTAATAGCCAATAATTATATTACTAATAGAGTTATTAAAACAAAAAAAAAAAAAATCATCGTTCATCTTCCTTACTTTCAAAATATATTTCTTTTTGATATATATTACATGATTAGATGATATATACAAGTAAATTAGTTATCTAATATGCTAATACATACATCTCACTAGATAAATCAACTGACAGCTTTAAAATTATGATGTTCATCGATATACAATATATAATTATATGATACATAGTATATGGCCAACAATTCTTGATCTTAAAGATATCAAATGTCTGCGGTTGTATCTAATTTTTAGATTTCATTGCATTTCTTTCTCGTGTTAACAAATTATATATCAGTACTTCAATATCCAAATAAAAGGTGGTCTTTAGCTTTGAAGAAGATGCTTCAAGCTATGAGATATATCTCATCGGAGTTTCGAGATGCCACTCCTACACCAAAAATCCTGCCTCCGCTCATTGGACAATAAGAAATAAACCAAAAAAAAAAAAAAAAAAACAACAACAATTTTCTTGCCTGCTCTCGTCGGATCATCTCTCCGGGTCCAAAGCCGGAGGCGTCTCCGGCAACTCAAACCTCCGGCAGGTACCGGCGGCGCATACGGAGAGCCACGCGAGAAGCGGCGTGCCGAGGAGGACCAGGCCGACGGGGACCATCCAGAGCTGATCGTCGGATCGGCGGAACGCCAGGGCCCACCACGACAAGAGCGCAGCCCCACCGAGGCCAGACAGGAGCAGGCACGCGCCGGCCACCCTCCACGTCCGGCTGGCGCCGAACCGGTCTTTGTCCGTTCCCGCCGCTTCCATCGCGAGGAAGTCCGAGGGGCCTCCCTCCGTCTTAGCCCGAGGGATGGCTCGTCATTTGTGGGCACCGTCGGATGCGGTCTCCGAAGGCGGCACGGCAGAGAGCGAGGAGGGTAGCAATCGGAATGGTGGGCTCCGAGGCCGCTAACGTGACGATGCCTTGGAGATAAACATACGGGAACGCTTATTTATTTATTAACTTATTTGTTTACTAATTTCTCTTGCGTGCGTTGGAAGATGTACGGGTGAGAGAGAGGGGGATCCGATCTATCCATGACCTAACAATCAGATGCTGGAACGTGTAAGGAGACACGTGTGACGAAGCATGATTTGTCGAGGAGGGCAACAAACTCTATATGCATGTTTGATGGATGGTTGTGATTCTACCAAGTTTAGTCGTTTGGGCAATATACTCTCTATTCTTTAGTTTCTATAATTTTTTTTTCCTGACTTTTTTTTTTTTTTTTTCGGGATAGAAAGAGATTCAGGGCTCCACCAAGCCTCATTAAGTGAATTAAGGAATACAAATCACATCGCTGCCTTAATCTGACTTGAAATACTATAATATGGGGACCTCATCCAACCCAATCATGATCCCAACCTAGGGAAGGTTGACTTTTGCTCACTTGAGACAATTCTTAGGCTATTGAATATTTATGTACTAATTATTATTTTTTTTCCAGATTCTTGGCTATATTAAAGTTCATGTAATTCCAATAATAATGATGTCTTTACCACCGATCGTTACACCAATTAGACTGCATTTGTTACGGGACAAAATTAATAAAAGAATAGTCGTTCCAAATCTTTCCTATCCCTCGAGGATTCCTTTACTCATGGATCAAACATAAATTGTTCTTTCGTCGGGAATTGATAGAGGGATAATTTTATTATTGCAAGAATATGAGGGAAGAGTAGGAAAGAGAAGGATTAACTCTTTTACTTCTCCTGAGGTTAAAATTATACCACCTCCTCCAGCAACAACTTAAATTAAACCAAGATTAGGGGACAAGCGGCATTGACGAGTCTTGTTATATCTTATCGATCGAAAAATGAAGTTATTTGGTAGTGTTGCGGAATAAACTGCGCTCGATCTCCTGTTCTTGGAATATCTCACAATCGCACAAACCATGGCATCCAACAAAGCCAACTTCATCTCTGTAGTCCCTAACTCAGCATGCATGCTAGCCAAACCCATCCTAGACCTTCTTGTTCTTGTTGTTGTTGTTGGTCTTTCCCCTTTTTTCAAAAGGAAAAGCAGTGACCTGAATGACCTCATTTTAAGGTCATGTTTCTAAACTGGTGATATCGAATTTGGTTTAGGCCTTCTCAGTTGCCAAAACACAAGTTGATTACGCTTTTTAGAGCTAATTAATTTTTTAAAACCATTACACTGCTCAATCCACAATTGGGCTACAACAAGTTCCATCAATTTTTTTTGGGGCTACAACAAGCAAATTCTCCCTAGCATCATCATGCAAAAGAATAAACCTGGCAATGAATGACCAGCCAGGGTTCCCCAAGTCTAAACTAGGCAAGAGAGGACAAACAATTAAAAAGTTCATGCCCTCAAATTTGGTAGGTTCATGAACCTCGAGGCTTTCAATTAGTACCTCAACAAGTTATTCTTGCTGGACGCATCTCCAACTTTCTTCCCCCCTATCAACTTGTAGGCTATGTTCCATGAAATATTCAATAGATATTGTATTTTGCAATGTCAAATTGTTTTGTAGAATATTTTTCCATTGTATCGTCAAACTTAACCGCATACTTGTAATTATATCACTGTATTTGGATGCAGTAAATCAAATAATGGATTGGTTTACATATTTTCCTTTCTAATTTTAAGAATTATCTTAGAAAATTTCTTAAATGCCCTCTCCAAATCTATCTTTGTCATTATACATTTGCCCAGGGGTTGCAGAGGTAACCTTCCTTACCACTGTAACTCTCTCCTTTTGTAATCGATCTTTCATTATGAAAATGGACCTTTGCTCCTCCTTTACTGAAAATAAATAAATAAATAATAAATCGATCACATATGACCATGCCAGTAAGCTCCCTTGAACCAAGTACCCTAATGAAAAAAAAAAAAAGAATAAAAGACCTAAGAGCATCAGAGGATTTACTTCACTTATACTCCATATATCTGGCCAAAACCAAATTAACTGTGAAAAAGAAAGCTACACTAGCCAGGAAATTATCTGAAATTTGTGTATAGCGCATAATATATAATAACATACAGGTAGCTTCGACCAACTCCAATATCATTAAAAAAAAAAAAGTAATTCTCAAATTTATTATCAGTAATCACCAAACAATGTGAGAAATAGACATCATTAACGAATCTTCCATCATATGTCATCATCAAATTTTTGATGGAGAACTATACAATTACCTCTCAAATAATCTTCAACAAGTATCTTTCTTCTTTACAAGCGTACGTATAAGAAGCCTATATATCATGCCATGCTCCTGCTCACCAGCTTCCCACCTCAGACTTCCGCAGAGAAGTCTGCGAACCACACCATGATGGGGGTGCTGCTCATGACCAGCCCCACCGGAACCATCCACAGCTGCTCGTTTCTCGGGTGAAACACGAGAAACCACCGCACCAGCAGCGCGGCACCGAGGGCGCTTACGAGGAATAGACACGCCAGACACAACGCCGAAATCTTCCTCCCTTGAGCGGATTTATTCTGCCCCATCCCCATTTTTAGAGGAGACTTGCAATATTTTACCTATATAATGTTCCCTTCTCGTTTATACATGAAGTGGTCGATACCATTTTGGTCTCTTTTAATTGTATTTTAATCACGGTCTATGAAGGCGGCAGAGGCGTAGATGAGAAAGAGGCTGAATGAGAAGTTAGTTTCTGATGGCTAAACCTTTTTTCGCGTATCTACAATGAAATATTATGTATAATGACATTCTCACGAAAGAAAAAACATTGACTTTTTTTTTTTTAAATACTAGAAGGTCTAAACAAATAAGAATCTAATTAGTGGGATTTAGTTGTTTCAGTTCATGGCTTGTAAGATTGTCTCTCTTTCAAAATAGAATGGCCTAAGAAAAAGACTCGCGGATTTGTCCCACTACCTTTTAGGAGTTCAGAATTTGACGAACATGAGGGCAGGCTCTTTGACTGTTTGTTTCGAAAAATGATGTCATTAATTGGCTATGAGAAGAATACTTGGAATACTCTTATGTACGTTGAAAGGAATGAGCCCGGCTTCTCTATGGTGCAACACTGCAGCGCACGGTATATATGGTGCACTGTATGCACCAGTACTCATCGTGTGATGAACGGTCACGCATCGATGTATACCATGGCGAACGGTCATGCATCGATGCATACCGTGCGATGCATGTCATGCAAGCTCGTGTACAGTTAATCATCGCATAATGTATGGCATACGTGATATATCATACGGTGCAGTGCATCCCGAGTATTGCAGGAACCGTGCTCGATCGGAAGGAATTAGCAGGTTAGATCGCATAAATCTGAGGGATAGGTCACGAGTGGAGATGAGAGGCATAAATCTGTGGGATAAGGGATCAGGAGTGGAGATGAGAGGCATAAATCTGTGGGATAAGGGATCACGAGTGGAGATGAAACGTTTCAGGAGAAAAAAGGCCAATGGAGGCGGGCTGGAAGCCAAGTGGGGATTCCTAGTGGAATGGAGTCATACGTGGGGTCCAACAGCAGCCGCCCAAAAACTTTGATCAAGAATCTTGGGAATGGTTATTGGAGGAGGAACATATTGCCGCATTTGGCTTGGAAAAGGGAAAAAGACTAGTGTTAGAACCCCCACTAAGTGGCATCAAGGGTTGGCATGGGTTTGATGTCTTTGCCATGCCAACCTAAGATGATCGCAGGAAGGCAGGATTGAAAATAGAAGGCAGCGGGTGTACACAGATCTTGGCAAAGGCGCATACATGATGGCATTAGCAGATGCATGCCAAGTTTGCAGGACAACGGGCACACAGGACAGCGAGTGCACAGGCTACGGGCGAACAGGCTGTGGGCATGCAGGCTGCTTGCGCAAGGTCATGGGCATAGACACGGTTTCGCAGGTCGCTAGCGCGCAGGGCACGGGTGCACGATTGCTGGTTGCTACAGTTGCCAAGGAGTGCTGCAGGTTGCTGGAAGTTACCGACAGCGGGTGCACAGGCTGCGGGCGGGCAGGCTGCTGGCGCACAGGCTGCAGGCAGGCAGGCTGCTGGCGCACAGGCCGTGGGCATAGACACGATTTCGCAGGTCGCTGGTGCACAGGGCATGGGTGCACGATTGTTGGTTGCTACAGTTGCCAAGGAGTTGCTGCAGGTTGCTAGAAGTTGCCAGCAGTTCCTTGCCAGCAGTCCCTATGGTTGCTGAAGTTGCTACAGTTCCTTGCTGTTGCTGGAAGTTGCTAGCAACCAAATGGAAGTTGCAAGCAGTTCCTTGCCAGCAGTTCCTATGGTTGCTGAAGTTGCTGCAGTTTCTTGCTGTTGCTGGGAGTTGCCCGTAACCAAATGGAAGTTGTTACAACTAGATGGTGGTTCCCTACAGTTCCTGGAAGTTGCTAAGTAGTTTCTGCCATCAACTAAGTGGCAGTTCAAAGGAAGGAATGCTGTGCCTATTTATACATGCTGCAGTCTTATTTTTGGATAGCAAATTTTTGGGCAGCAAGTGTGCAAGGGTTGGGTTCCACCAAAAGAGAGTTATCAGGCCTTGTAATTGCTGGGTGGGTTGCCTGCTATATCGTTCCTATTAAGTGTTCAATAAAAGAGTAGGAATATTTGTCCCATGTTGCCTTGAGTTTGGGTATTGCTGTGCCTTTGGGTTCCTTTTATGGGATAGTGTGTGAAGCTGAACTGAACTTGGGTTGTTCAGTGCCGCACAAGGCCAAAATTCTATAGAAATTTAGTTACAAAAATTGACCCTGTGACAGTTGGTATAAGAGCGTTGTATGGCATTCTTCTTGAGTGTATGGTGTGACACTCATGCCAGCAGCAAACAATTTCGATACCTTGCGGGAGAGAATGAGCTGTCTTGAGGCAATGATCGCGGTGCTTCAACTCGATGTTGACACTCCACTATGGACATAGGCAGAGGCTTTGGTGGCCACAGTGGCCATGTTGCAAGAGTCCCTTGGTGCTGTACAACAACAGATGGAGGAGATGTGGCTCGATGTCAAGTTGTTCAAATATGCGCTACACTCTACATAGCACAGTGACGTCCCTGTCAAGATGAAAGTCCTAGACCCGAAGCCTTTCAATGGCACCCGAAATGCCAAAGAGTTGGAGAACTTCTTGTAGAATATCGAGCAATACTTCAAGACTGTAAGGGCCCCTGAAGAGGAGATGGTGTCCATTGCATCCATGTACCTTACTGGGGATGCGAAACTCTGGTGGCGCACCAGAATGGAGGACTCGGCCAGACCCAGCATTGATACGTGGGAAGCCTTGAAGCAAGAATTGAAGGAGCAGTTCCTTTCCTGTAACACTGCTTGGGTTGCAAGGGAGTCCTTGAAGTACCTTCGGTAAACCAGTTCGATGCATGATTATGTAAAAGATTTCAGTTCCTTGATGCTTGACATCAAAGACATGTCTGAAGCCAATAGGTTGTTCAACTTCCTATCTGGACTTCAGCCATGGGCACAACTTGAGTTGTAACGATAGGGTGTCAAAGACCTGCCCACCGCACTAGTTGCTACGGATGCCTAGGTGGATTTGCGGTTCACCAAATTAGCTTCAAGTGCCCCTGTTCAAAAGCCCCGGGTTGTAGAGAAAGTTGTCAAGTACAAGAAGAAGGTGAATGGTGAAAAGAAGGCCAAGAAACATGACAAAGGCAAGGCCAAAGTGGGGGATTTTATCCAAGCGAAAAATAAAGGTAACCCTCATCTTGGTTGTTTCATTTGCAACGGTCCTCATCTTGCTTGCAATTGTCCCAATAAAACCAAACTCAATGCCATTGTGGCTGAGAATGGTCATGAAGAAGGCTCAGATTTGGATGGTCCCCAAAGAATGGCCCCCTTGCAATTATTGGGGGCAATTCAAGTGAAGAAGGCAAAACTTGGCTCCTAGCTAATGTTTGTCCATGTAGAGATAAACGGATATTAGCTATCGGCCATGGTGGACACGGGCGCCACTCACAATTTCATGGCCGAGAAGATGGTGGAGTCATTGGGCTTGAGTGTGGTGCGACACTCAAGTTTGATCAAGGCTGTAAACTCTACAGTGCAGGCCATGTTGGGCATGGCACGCGGAGCCCAAATTGTCATCGACGAATGGAAGGGCCACGTGGATCTGATGGTGGTGCCCTTGGATGACTTCAACATGATTCTTGGCAATGACGTTTTGGTTGCTGCCAAGGTGGCCGTGATGCCACATCTATTTGGCCTGATGGTGGGTGACGAAGCATTCCCCTGCTTCATGCCAGGACATGGTGCTCATCGGGCCAAGGCTGAGATGGTTTCAACCATGCAACTTGCTCATGGTTGGAAGAAAGGGCAGATGACTTACTTGGCTGCCCTTGTAGAGATGGAACCTGTAGCCATGGAAGATGTTCCAGTGTAGGTGCAGGAAGTCCTCTTAGAGTTCCATGATGTGATGCCATCAGAATTGCCCCGAGGATTGCCGTCCCGACGGACTGTGGATCACAAAATCGACCTTGTACCGGGCACAAGGCTGCTAGCAAAAGCTCCCTACTGGATGTCCCCTAAGGAGTTGGGGGAATTGAAGAAGCAATTGGGTGAATTGCTGGAATCCGGCAAAGTGCAGCCTTCCAAAGCCCCATTCGGTGCCCCTGTTCTGTTCCAGGAGAAGAAGGATGGATTGCTGCGTATGTGTGTGGATTATAGAGGCTTGAACAAAGTCACAATCAAGAACAAGTATCCAGTCCCTCTCATTTCGGATCTCTTTGATCGATTGGCCAAAGCATAGTACATCACCAAACTTGATTTGCATTCAGGCTATTGGCAAGTTCGGAAAGCCTAGGGTGATGAATCCAAGACCACTATGGTAACACGGTATGGATCATTCGAGTTCCTTGTCATGCCTTTTCGCTTAACAAATGCCTCTGCTACATTCTGCAATCTAATGAATGATGTTTTTTATGAGTATATCGATGCCTTTGTGGTTGTTTATTTGGATGATATCGTAATCTATAGCAACTCTTTTGAAAAACACCTAACACACTTGAAATTAGTGTTGGCTCGGCTGAGGGAACATTCCTTGTTTGTCAAGAAGGAGAAATGTGTATCTACCTTAGGGAGATCAATTTCTTGGGCCATGTCGTGGGCAAAGGTATGGTGCGCATGGAAACAAGGAAGGTGCAAGCAATTCAGGAGTGGGAAGTCCCTACAAAGGTAACTGAACTTAGAAGTTTTCTTGGTTTGGCAAACTATTATCGCAAGTTCATTATAGGTTATTCCAAGAAAGCTGCCTCGCTGACAGACCTTCTCAAGAAAGATCAGCCATTGGCATGGACCAATAAGTGTCAACAGGCCTTCGATGGGTTGAAAGCTACAATCTCTTCTGAGCCAGTGCTAAAGTTGCCCGATTTCGAGAAGGAATTTGAGATGCAGGCAGATGCATCTGACAAAGTTGTGGGCGGTGTGTTGGTGCAAGATGGGCATCCAGTTGCCTTTGAAAGTTGGAAACTAAAGGATGTTGAACAGAGGTATTCGGCTCATGAAAAAGAGATGTTGGCAGTGGTGCATTGCTTGTGGACATGGAGGGTATACTTGCTGGGTACCAGGTTTGTTGTCCAAACCGACAATGTGGCTAATACATTTTTCTTGACATAGAAAAAGTTATCATCCAGGCAAGCACGGTGGCAAGAATTTCTAGTAGAATATGACTTTGTTTGGGAGCACAAACCTAGTAGGCACAACCAAGTTGCTGATGCCTTGAGTCGAAAAGGCATCTCAAGTTTTGTTGCTGCTATCTTGAGAGTTGAAGCAGACTTCAACGAGCAGATTCGTGGTACTGCCCAAACAGATTTGAGGTACCAGCAGCTGCTTCAACAAGTGGAAGGGGAAGTGATCCGACGATACTGGATCACTGATGGTTTTCTAATGGTCAAAGGCGATAGACTCTATGTTTCTTATGGTGGACTTCGGTAGCAACTTATGCGGGGGGCCCATGACACAGTGGGCGGGCCACCCAGGAAGGGAGCGCATGATGGCTCTCTTGTCCTGATCTTTCATATGGCCGAAGATGGAGGAGGACGTCGAAGCATATGTCAAGTCTTGCTTGGTGTGCCAGCAAGACAAGGTAGAGCGGTGCAAAGAGGCAGGTTTACTGCAGCCCCTACAAATTGCTGAAAAGTTATGGGTATCGATGTCCATGGACTTTGTTAGTGGCTTTCCTAAGGTGGATGACTAATCGACTGTCATGGTGGTAGTCGACCGCTTCTCCAAGTATACTATTTTTGTTCTAGCCCTACAGGTGTGCACGGCGCAGGTGGCCACAAATCTCTTCTATCGAAATGTGGTGAAACATTTCGGGTTGCCTATCAAAATCATCAGTGACCGTGATGCCCGATTCACTAGTAGGTTTTGGACTTATTTGTTTCAACTAATGGGATCTGAATTAAAGTTTTCAACAGCAAACCACCCTCAGACAGATGGTCAGACAGAGAGGGTAAATGCTTTGTTGAAGGAATATCTCAGGCATTATGTCACAGCAAGTCAAAAGAATTGGTTGACGTTGTTTGACACAGCCCAGTTATGCTACAACCTCCATAGGTCCTCAGCAACTAGCTTTAGTCCCTTCGAATTGGCTATGGGGAGGCAGCCTTTAACTCCTCAGGTGATTGCACTACAAAAAAGTGGAGGACTTTGTCCAGCTGCCTATCGATTTGTAAGAGATAGGCAATTAATGCTTAAGGAAGCTCGGGATATCCTTGAGAAGGAGCGAGGAGGATGAAAAAGTATGCGGACAAGGATCACCGGCCTCTAGAATTCCAAGTGGGTGACAAAGTTATGCTGAAACTGACTTCTCAGATATAGAAACGAATAAGTAGCAAATGGATACATTGGAGCCTTGTGCCAAGATATGATGGTCCGTTTGAGGTGGTGAAGAAGATTAGGAATGTGGCTTACTGATTGCAGTTGCTCGAGATATTGAAGGTACATCATACTTTCCATGTTAGCTTTCTAAAGCCTTATCATGAGGATGCAAATCCAACTCGAAACAAGCACTGTGAGCACCACCCACAATAAGGCAGCAGTTTGATAAGACAGTGGAGAAAGTCTTGGACCACTGTACGTTGGGACAAAGTAAAAAGAACAGAAGAACAGAGTATCTGGTTCAATGGAGAGGAGAACTAGAGAGTCAAGCTAGTTGGGAGAAGGAAACAGAGCTTTGGTAGTTCGAGAAACAAATCAAAGCCTACCTGTCACAACTCCCTCCGAGGACGTCGAGTTCTTCGAGTGGGGGAGGTATGTTAGACCCCCACTAAGCAGCATCAAGGGTTGGCATGGGTTTGGTGTCTTTGTCATGCCAACCTAAGGCGAGCACAGGAAGGCAGGCTCGAAAATGGAAGGCAACGGGTGTGCACGGACCATGGCAAGGGCGCACACATGATGGCATGAGCAAAGCATGCCAAGTTCGCAGGACCACAGGCGCGTAGGGTTGCGGGCGCGCAGGCCGCGGGAGTGCAGGCCGTGGGCGGGTAGGCCGCAGGCATGCAAGCCGCTGGCATGCAGGTTGCGAGCACGAGCAGGCCGCAGGTACAGGCATGGTTGCGTAGGTCGCTGGTGCGTAGGGTGCGCAGGGCGCGAGCGTACGATGGCTGGTTGCTGGTTGCTGTAGTTGCCAAGGAGTTGTTGTAGGTTGCTGGAAGTTGCCAGCAACCAAATGGAAGTTGCCAGCAGTTCCTTGCCAGCAATCCCTATGGTTGCTAAAGTTACTGCAGTTCCTTGCTGTTGCTGGAAGTTGCCAGCAACCAAATGGAAGTTGCCAGCAGTCCCTATGGTTGCTGAAGTTGCTGCAGTTTCTTGCTATTGCTGGGAGTTCCAAGCAACCAAATGAAAGTTGCTGCAACTAGATAGTGGTTCCCTGCAGTTCCTGGAAGTTGCCAAGTAGTTTCTGCCAGCAACTAAGTGGCAGTTCAAAGGGAGAAATGCTGTGCCTATTTATACATGCTGCAGTCTTATTTTTGGGCAGTAAGTGTGCAAGAGTTGGGTTTCACCAAAAGAGAGTTACGAGGCCTTATAATTGCTGGGCGGGTTGCTTGCTGTATTGTTCCTATTAAGTGTTCAATAAAAGAGTAAGAACATTTGTCCCATGTTGTCTTGAGTTTGGTTATTGTTGTGCCTTTGGGTTCTATTTGTGGGATAGTGTGTGAGGCTGAACTGAACTTGGATTATTCAGTGCCGTGCAAGGCCAAAACTCTGTAGAAATTTAGTTACAGAAATTGACCTTATGACAACTAGCATTCCTAGCAAGTTTGAAAAATAAATAGAGGAGTAGCTATTATGGTTAAATTTATTTATTTTTTAAATAAATAATTTAAAAGTCATTGGAATAATTTTAATTTTCTATTTTATTATATTCCATCATTTATGTAAACAAATATATCCTCAATCCTATAGTTACTCCGATCAAATATTGAGCTATAAAAGGAATGAAAATCCAAAAGATGGCACCTAGCGGGGCATATGTAGAATGAGAATATACTTAGCAACCAACGGTGTTGATGCTAGATTCTATTTAATTATCAAAATTTTTGAAATAATTTAAAAGTTAGAACAAATTGCCTATTTTTTCAAATGGCAAAACTACCCTCAATTTATCATACATTATAATAATGGATCAAATCATAAGATTATATATCAAATCATATATTATAATAATATATTATTCACCATTTTTAGAACTTTGTATAATGATATAATATTATAATGTTAATAATTTTAAAAAATGTAAATAATATGATGTATTAAATATAATAATATTATGATAATATAACAATAATGTTATTTAATATTATTATAGAAACACAAATATTTTATAGTAATAATAATCTTACTATATCAAAAAATATTATTAATAGTACTTACTACAATATAACATTATATAATATACAATTTATTAAAATATTAAATTGTATATAATATAGTAAATATTTAATATTTAATATAGCAAATACAATATTTATATTATTATAATATCATCAATTATGCTATAATTATAATATTTATATGATATAATTGATAATATAAAGTTTAATTTAGAAATATATTCTAAAAATAGTGTAAGAAGGTTTAATGTCTATAAATGATATTTGCCTAGTATAAGGTCTGATCATGTGCTCCTGCAAAATAGATTCAGGTTATATCTTTGTGTGAAAGAGTGATTGATCTTGTAGTTTTTTTTAGTAAACAAAAAATAGTATAAGACTACATGCATAACTACCTTATTTTAAATATAACCAAAAGAGACGAGGACTCTAGTTTACCCGAAAAATATTCGATTCATGATACACGTTATATCATTTTCTATCATACTAAATGGATATATTATTCGAATATCATTTTATACTAAATGGAGGAGATACCATTTCAATATCTCTCTACCCCAACTTCAGGATATTTCGTGGATTGCGATGTAGTTTGTTGGATGAGGCACAACTCTCGTAGCATCCAAACTCTAATTCACCAGCCTGCATAGATTTTGAAGTGACATTTGTGCGATCCATCGGTGGACTCGCATGAAGGGAGATACATCATTGCTTTGTTAGAAAGGTAAAACCCTTACCCCGGAGAAACACCACCAAAATTAATGAATATCTATTCCCGTTCCTATTCTATCCTTTATTTCTGAACCAAACACCGAGCTTGCCATTACAGGAAATGTTGGGCCGAAATATATGACTATGGGCTCCAAATAAGAAACGTGATTCTCCCCAAAGGCCCGGACAACAGAGCCCAGAGCCCAACCATTCCGTCCGTCATAAAATTAAACTGATAGGTTGTTGAATTTAGACTCCAAAAATGAAATTCTGGAAAAAGTCACGCTATAGCTAGATGTATATATTAAGAAAATCCAAAATTCTCTACGACAATCAATTTTTAATTTTTAATTATTTAATATTTAATTTTTTAATTTTTTAATTATAAGATTTTTAATGATTTGATAGTTGATCTTTTAATAATTTAATCATTGAACTTTTAATTATTGACTATTGGACTTTTAATTTCAAGCTTTAATAAGTTAATAAAAATTTAATGGTTCATATTTGATGACTATAAAAAGATTTTTTTGGATCCTTATCTAGTAAGCCACCTAAAACTTTTCCTAGTTTCTTTTAATTTTTTCTTGCCTCCAAGATTCTTTCTCATCTTTTTAATTACAAAAGTTTCTTCTTTCTAAATGTCGAAAGAGTCTTTATTAATCTCCATCATGATTATACTTGTACAAGAAGAAATTCCGATCATATCTTAGGATAGTATTTTCTATTATTCCCATACAAGAGACGAAATATGCTTTAAAATAATATCCCGAACGTTTATGAGTTTGATTTTTTTTTTTTTGGACAATTTTATATAAGTCATTTATATTTTTTTATTATAAAATTCTTGTTAGTCACATATGTAATTTTTTAAAACATTATTCCTGTTATAGTAATAATAATAGATCTATTTGGCCCCGATAAAGCTCACATGCCGAGCAGAGTTCACAGGCCAAGCAGAGCATCCTAAGCAAAGCTCCTAGGCTGAGTAGAGCTTCTAGATTAAGCAGAACTCACAGGCCGAGTAAATCACGCAGGTCGAACAGAGCTCCCAGGCCGAGTAGGGCCTTGGCCGACTAGCTTGTGAACTTTTAGAGCCTCACAAGACTACCAGAGCCTCGTAGGCTAAATAGAGCTTTTTCAATGGATCATGGCAAATAATGTTTTGATAAAGACTGTTATCCTAACAACCATGATCCTAATAGAAAAGATACAGGAGATAAGATTTTGACATTCTACCGGAATCTGTTACAAGATGTCAGAGAAGGCTACCTCCTAAATGATATTCAGTTATATGGAGTAACTCCATAAATAGGTAAGAGGGACCTTCGGCTAGGTATGCAAGCTCATACGCTCATTTCTGGCTCTCAGGCCATCTTCTTTCTCAATTCTAGCTATTGCCCGAATCATGCCACTAACTTGAGTGTCGAAGTATCACTGTTGGTACCCTCGACCCAAGTTTCCTTGTAGGTTTCCATCGGAGAGAAGCACCCAGGAGCGGAATCTCATCCCACCAAAGGAGCGAGCGAGACCTCTGGCCCTGCTAAAGTTTTAAGCCAAAATGATATGGTAGCAATTGATTGGCATGCTAGGAAGAGGTAGAAAGATTCAGAAATTGAAAGGATTATGATGAGGGTTGGAGATCGGTGTTCCTCAACTAGCAGAACAATGGTAGCCATTCTCGAGCCTAGAGGGGAAGATTGGGAGCACAAGAGCTCCTTCCCAAGGCTCCGGGGAGAGATCTTGAAGAAAGACCCTGAGCTACGAAAGAGCATCATCACCTTCAACATGGTAGCAAGCGACAAATCGGAGATGGGATCATCCCTAGGATATGCCACCTTCCAATGTGCCATCGCTTTGCCGTGGCCATCTTTGATCTTCCCCGAGATTAGGCGGAGAATGTATCGAAGTTGGCAGAGAAAGGGAACGTCGATGGTATCTCTATTGAACGGCAGGAAAGATCCAAACCATTGCCAAAGCCATGGATGGCTAACCGCACAGATTTTTAAAAAAGATTTAATGATAATTGAGAAAGGGTTTCATGTCCATGGCTTTCCAAATGCCTACCACTCTTCGTAGTGCTTTCTAGCTAGACCCAACTCCGTGCATTTCCTTACGAATGGAGATCTTGTTACCCCATGTAGTGAAACATTATCCTTCCTTAATAATTATGATCAATGAATTTAATTTTACTTGATTGCTTTCTAGGGAAGTAACATATCTTAATTATCCATATAATCGAAGCCTAGTAGATAATTCTCTACCCTCATTATCTTTATAATATAAAACTATGTTGCAGTCCCTCAGGAAGAGCTCTGCATCACCATCAACGGCAAGTGTTACAGCCTGTTGAAGCTCACCAAGTCTTGCCATAGCTTGCTGGAGCTCGTAAGGGCTCGCCACTGCTCGTCACTCGCGAAGCTTCTTGGAGGAGGCTACTTGATGCTGACTCTCCTACATCCTCTTTGAAACCAACAAGAAGGTAATACAGGGGAAGGAAAAAATCCTGTCACTCCATGCATTCCATGCAACACAATGGAAGGAAGATCCCGTCACCCCATGCATACTATGCAATACTATGGAATGGAGCTCACCATGCAATATTATGGAATGGAGCTCACCATGCAATACAGTGGAATGGAACTCACCCTCCACTCCATACAACACAATGTGAATAGAGATCTTGTCACTTTAGGCAACATGGTGAGTTGAGATCCCCTCACTTTATGCAATGGAGGATTTTGGCATTGAATGGTGTGGAGTTCATGGGCACATGTGCTATACTGCCACTCCCCCTGCAAGGACTTTCGCAGCACCATCATCGACAACCTTGTCAACATCCTTGGACCGCTAGAGAGCACGAGGCCAACCACCCGCAAGAGCTGACAATGACACTCCTCCATCAGTAGGAGCTCACAATGGCACTCCATCGACAGGAGCTCACAAGGCACTCCATTGGCAGGGGCTCGTGATGGTCACACTTCCGCCAGCCGGAGCTTGTGATGGCCATGCCTATGCTAGCAACTCACGGTAGGAGAACACTATAGTAAGCATGAAAAAGATAGCCTCCATTAAGATCCCCCAGCAATTCGAATGGGAGGTCCCAAACTAGGTCATTGTCCTTGGGGGCAACTTTGGCAATATCCATGCCTTCTATAAGGGCTCTGAGAGGATGACTCGTGAAGCTCGATGCTATGGCTGACTTGGGATCCTACCTAAATGTCCTGGCACACCCACGTCAACCTCATAGCCATCTTGGCATCCCACCTCCGGCATCCATGGCTGCCTCCGGCATGCACGCAGCCAACTCAACGCCCACAATAACCTCAACCCTAGACCTTTTGTAGGTCACTGAATTAAAGTCAGCCAAGAAGATCTCCAGTCCCTATCAAAGAAGACTAGGGCATTTCAACTCTACCACTAAATTTTAATGATATATCAACTGACATCAACACCATGCAATATAGTGAATGGAGATCCTATCACCCCCATGCGACACAATGGATTGAGATCTCATCTAACCCATTCGCCAAAATATTTTTGCTGGTGGTGTTGGCTGGAGCTTGCAAGGACTCACCCTTGCCTATTGGGGCTCACGAGATTTCATATCAACGAGAAGGAACAAAAGGCAACAGGAACGTACAAGAAAAGTGTCCGTGGGCCTGAATTCTCGGGGATGTCCCCTCAATCATCCTCTAGGTGTCCTCTGCATCACTCTTTGGTGGGATAGCCTTGTACATTTTCTTCCAATCTTGGTCCAAAGGCCATGGCTCCCCTTCCCAGTAGGAACAAGGAGTTCCATGGGAAATAAAACAAGGGAAGGCCTTCATTTAGGTCGACCTGATATGTGCCTGATGATGAAGAATGTCGGCACCAGAGTGCCCACATAGGAGTCTTGGAAGTGGTCCTACGGTTGATGGGAGGAAGGTATCAACAGTGGATTGTGCTCCATGAGAACCCCCGCATGGATTCCAATGGTCGGGCATCCCTGTCGGGTAACCATTTTGCCCCTTGTGGCCCCACTACCTCTCTGCTCCGTCACTTACCTCGACGACGTCTTCGGCTACCGAGACTACTGCATCGTCACCGCCCTTTGACAGGCCCAAACACCCTGCCTTTCCCATAAGGTCCTCCTCTTCACCGTCAACCCATAGCTTCCCGGTTGTGAGTGCCTCTCTACCACTGTTAAAGTTGTAGGAGACCCAACGCATATGTGTAGCCGCCCGGCACATGCTGCTGTGCACCATGGACTCAGCCATGCTGGCAGTGCACCCCTTGATCACCATCATCTCCTACTACCTCGGTTGGCATTGGTTTGATAGCTATTCCCAAATTGTTAGGAACTATCACTCTTCCCTCATGACCACACTCTCGAATCTAGCTTTGAAGGTTTCATAGATCAGGACCATCACTAGAGCCAGCCAAGATGACGAGAAGGATAGTGGTGAAGACACGGGACATGGTGGCACTATGGTTGCCGATGATATCGTGGGCAATGAAGTAGACCGCGATGACCACTACCATCTTGTCGATCGCCCCAATATCCTTAGTTTTGGTCATGTCCTCCACCTTTATGGCTCCAGCCAGTGACTTGTTGGGGAAGAGCAAGGCAACTGGCACCATGGCCACCTCAACATCTCGGCTAGGCATCGGCATCCTAACTCGGCATCATAGCTACCTTGGTGTCCTAGCTAGGCATCATGACTAGCTTGGAGTTTTGCCAGGCATCCCGACTACCTCCGGCATGCCTACGGCCACCTCGACATCCCAACTAGGTATCGACATTTTGACTAGGTATCACGGCTACCTTAACATCCTGACTAGGTGTCGGTGTCCCCGCTAGGCATCCCGGCCAGCTCAACATCACAGCCATCTTAGCGTCTCGCCTCCGACATGGTGTCCTGCATCGGCCAACTCGGCATGACCTGCAAGGTCGGCCACAACTTTTGAAGCATGTGCCTCCTTGCTGAGCTCTTCGATGATGCATGGCTCCCATAACCTACGATGAGCTCTTCGATGATGCATGGCTCCCATAACCTACGAGGTACATAACTCCCATCATCCGCGAGGGACATGGCTCCCATCATCCACATGATGCATGGCTCCCATCACCCACATGATGTACCTGGTCAAAAAGTAAGTGATCTGCATTGAAAGCTTCAAGGTGCTCAATGCCAGCCTCTTTGTCATGACACAGAAACAAATGACTAAGTTGGAGAGCCGAGTTACTTGTGGTCGAGTAACATGTGGATGAGCACCATCAACACCCACAGTATGACATGGTCTCATGTCCAACCATCTAGCCATCGACTAAAGTCAAGATGGATCATTTCTCAGCACTGCCTTCCATCTAGTCGACAAGCCATCGATCGAAGTTAGACGAGTAGCTTCATAGCATCGTCTTCCTAGATAGAATGCTCGACAGTATTGCCTTCTATCCGGTCAATAAGGAGTCGACTGAAGTACCGACGAGATGCTCCACAAATCTGTCTTCCTAGACAGAATGCTCAATAGCACTACCTTCTATCCGACCGATAAAGAGTTGACCGAAATATCAGCGAGATGCTCCAAAGCATCGTCTTCCCAGATGGAATGCTCGACAGCATCGCCTTCTATTTGGCTGACATGGAGTCGACTAAAGTACCAGCTCCATCACTTTATAGCACTGTCTCTCACCCAGCCGACTAGCCATCGATCAAAGTATAGACAAGCAAGTCTTAGTACTACTGTCTTCTATTTGATCAGTAAGCAATCAATCACAATGAAGACAATCGCAACTCTATGCTTTTGTCCTTATGATAGGCTCTTAAAATACTACAACTCACTTTCGACAAGTTAGGCTATATTCAATGACCAACTCCTTGCTATCAGTACAAAGACCGCAACAGGTCGAGGTTGAATAGGTAATGCTACTCCCTTCATCCAAAACAACGAAAATCAAAATTAGTAGCATTTTGGACCTGGGAGTGGGTGCATTTGTTGTAGTAATAATAATAGATATATTCGGCCCTGGCAAAGCTCACAGGCCGAGCAGAGCTCACAAGCTGAGCAGAGCATCCTAGATCGAGCAAAGTTCGCAGGCCGAATGGAGCTCATAGACCGAGCAGAGCACCCCAGGTCGATCATAGTTCCTAGGTCGAGCAGAGCTCATTAGAGCCTCACAGGACTATTAGACCCTCACAAGCCAAGTAGAGCTTTCGCAACAGATCATGGTAGACAATATCTCAACAAAAGCTGTTATCCTAACAACCATGATCCTAACAAACAAGATACAAAAAATAAGATCCTGACACTCTACCATAATCTATTACAAGATGTTAGGGAAGGCTACCTCCCAAACAACATTCAGTTATATGGAGTAACTCCATGAATAGGTAAGAAGGATCTCTGACCAAGTATGCAAGCTACCACATGCTTATATGCTCATTTCTGTCTCTCAGGCCGTCTTCTTTTTTAGTTCCGGCTATTACCCGAATTACATCACTGACTTGAATGTCGGAGTGTCTCCATCAGTATTTTCAACCTGGGTTTCCTTGCAAGTCTCCGTCGGAGGGGAGCATCCAGAAGCAGAATCCCATCCTACCGGAAGAGCTAGCAAGATCTCTGGTCCAATCGAAGTTCCAAGCCCAGGTAATTTGGCAGCAACATATATCACTTATTTCAAACTAATTAATTTATATAATACTTTATGTAAAATTACGATAAAGGTTTAACTAACCATGCTAATTATTATTAAAAAATCATCTATACCCAGGGAAACACTTTTGTAATTCTGGAGCAACTTGTGGTTAATTCTCTTCTCGCGCAAGACATCGTATGATAAATTAACAAAGCCAAACAAAAAGAGAGAGGTGCTTCTCGAATTGACATGTTTATTGCTAATGACAGTGCCGAGTGGCAGATTGACAACCTTTTTTTTTAACGAAAAAAAAGGCTTCCTTTTAATGTGAGAAACGCGGCGATTCATTAAAACAATACACCAAATTATAAGGCTTCCAATTTGCTGGAGATGATGTACCTCACCATGTCCAGCAACAAACCATTTTGTCATTACCTTTAAATGGATTGCCCACAAAATGGCTTAGTACAAGCCGTGGATTACGGCAGATAGATACCACATCATCATATTTATATCTTTTGTGGCACGGTGTGCATTCCACCATGCTTAGAAAGCGAAGATTCTTTTTTTGATGCGGCCTACCACCGACCGATTTGTTTTTGCCCGACGCTGGTGTTTTCTTTGCTAATTAAAGCTGATATTTAGAAGATTTTGGTGTCTATGCGAACTAATTTAGCCATGCATCGTACCCTTCTAAATTAAAAAAAAATTATATAGAGATAAAAATCTAAAATACAATATTGAAAGAGGGTGATCAGAATACTCAATTCTTCCATCAAGCCACTGTCATCTACGAACACAAAAACCGTATCAGAGCTCTACGGTCTTCGAAGGGGGGTTGATTGGAGGATGCGGATGATATTAGTTGTGAGATCATCAGATTCTTCTCTTCTAGATGGGGCAGGCCTCTGGAGGATCCCCCTTCTACTCTCTCTGTCCTGGGGCTCAGGTTTCTCCTTATAACAATCGTTGCCTACTCAGTCCGATTGCTATGGAGGAGGTTCGATATGTCCTCTAATCTATGGATGAGGATAAAGTTCCTAGTCCTGATGAGTTTCTTCCTATATTTTTTGGAAGATATTGATATATCATCTGGCGGGATGTTGTCTCTGACATGTAGAAATTTTTTATTTTTAGACATATGCCTGACGACTGGAAGCAAACCTTCATTACTCTTGTTCCCAAACGTCCCGTTGTTTCAGAGCCGAGTCACTTTAGGTCTATCAGTTTTTGTAATACTATGTATAAACTCTGTGCTAAATATATGGCTAATAGGATGAAGCCTATTCTCCCTAAGCTTACTTTTTCTGAGTAGGGTGCTTTTGTAGGTGGTCGTTGTATCTCTAACAATATTCTCATAGCGCGAGAGTTTATGCATGATCTTCGGAGAGCCCCTCGGGCTTTGATGGCTATCAAGCTCGATATAGAGAGGGCCTATGATCGGATTTACTAAAACTTCTTGGAGTCAGCATTGGAGGACTTTGGCTTTTATCAGGCTTGGATTTCTCATATTATGGCTAGCATTATCAACCCGGCTTTTGCTATTCTTATCAATGGGATCCCTTCGGAGTTCTTTCATTCTCATGTCGGGCTTCACCAAGGTTGTCCCGTCTCTCCATATTTGTTTATTATTTGTGCTGACTCTTTATTGCGAGTTTTACGGGTGGCGACGTGGGAGTCGACTCTTTAACCGTATCTTCCAGCTCCTGGTGCTTTCCTAATCTCGCACTTGTTGTTTGCAGACGACTACTTATTACTGGGCCGGGCCTCATAGACCAAAGTGGTGGCATTCAAGATGGTTCTTGAGCGATATTGTTTATCTTCGGGTTAGAGAATTAATCTTCACAAGTCCGAGGTTTGCCTTACCCCGAAGACACCTACTCGCTTATGATGCTCGATCAGGGACATTCTTGGGATTCCTGTCCATGATGGTAGCCTTCGTTTCTTGGGTGTTCCTATCACTGGAGGGAGGCTCCGTAGAGCGGACTGTGATATGCTGATACGGGTGGTTCAACAGAGGGTGGAGGGTTGGCAAGGTAGAGCCCTGTCTGCTATGGGTAGGATAACCTTGGTCAGGTCAGTCCTCACTTCTCTTCCAGTATTTTTGCTCTCTAATGTTATTATCCCGAAGACCATCATTCTCAAGGTTGAACAATCTATCCAGTCTTTCTTGTGGGACTCGTCTACAATTATCATGGAGTTCATCTTATGGGATGGAGTGCTGTTTGCCAGTCCATTCGGAATGGGGGGCTTGGCATTCACTCTTTGATGGTGAGGAGAGAGGCTTTGCTTGCGAGACATCTTGCTAGACTTATGTTGGATCTGGAGAGTATGTGGACTTCTATGATGAGGTCTCGCTATGGTCCCGTTCCTATGTGGGAGGAGGAGCCTCGTATTTCTCAGCATAGCTCTATGATCTAGAGAGAGATGATGGCTAGGGTCTCTGATGTTACTCCTCATATAAGCTGGGTGATTGGAGATGGGAGGTTGATCAACTTCATGAATGATCCCTGGATCTCGAATGTTCCTTTAGCTCGATGGCCTCCTTTTCTTGCTATGGATGCTTCTGAGATTAGGATGGTTGCTGATCTCTTGTCTCTGAATGGTACCCACTGGATTTCTTCGATAGTCTTTCGGACATTTGGGGATATCATGGGTCATAGGGTCCTCTCTATTATTCTACCTATTCATCCTTGTTTTGATATTAGAGCTTGGAGGTCTTCTATTATCCCTAGAGTTCCTATGTCGGATCTGTATACTATTTTCGGCCCGGTGGTACAGAGGAGCCTTGATATTGGGTGGATTTGGTCTTTGGGGATGCACCTGAGGGTGTCTCTTTTTTTATGGAAGGTTACATGGCATCACCTCCTGACAAGATCTCTACTCCGTGTTAGAGGGATTCACTTGCCCCCTCCTGCCCGGCCTATGGTGCCGATTCTGAGTCCACAAAGCATGTTTTGTTCCATTGTCCTACGGCCTGCCACGTATGGAGGATGGCCGGGTTTGATCATCTACTTCAGCATTCGGATGATGTTCTGGACTCCTTCTTTGACCTCCTCAGATCACATTCTTCCCACTTCTCTCTTGCTCTCCTCGCATATATTGCTTATTAGGTCTGGCTTTCCCGGAATGCTCTGGTCTTCAATTCCTCAAGGAGCTCCACCAAGGTTATTGTTGAGAAAGCTCGAGCTCAGATGGAGGAGTACCACATGTTCATGGCAGTGACCATAGAGACCTGGGGTTTCGGTTCCGCTCTCCGAGCATCCCGAATAGTTTTTATCTCTTGGGAGCCCCCTCCTCTAAGGTTCGTTAAGGTCAATTTTGATGGGAGTGTCAAGGAAAGAGACGGAGGTGCCGGGTTTGTTATTCGGGGTTAGGCGTGTACATCATTGCCGCTAGGGGTTTTCATTTACTTGATCCTACGATCCCTCTGGTGGAGCTTAGAGTGGCTTGGGCAGGTATTTGGTATGCCTGTATGTTCTCACTAGCAGATCATCTCATTATTGAGGAAGATTCAGCTAAGGTTATTTCCTGGATTAGGGAGACTATCTATTCCATACCTTCACATCCCTTGATTCAGGATATTGCTTTTTGGTTGCGTCGGTGCTCCTCCGTTATGGTCAGGCATGTATATAGAGAGACAAATATTGCGGTTGATTGGGTGGCCTCCTATGTTGCCAGCCATTCGGGTTAGGCGTTATGGACTTGCTTTGGGGACACTCCTTCACCTTTTAGAGATTACATTTTTTTTGACTTTTTTTGATGTATTCATATCAGAATTGTTGGTTGAATGATTTACCTCAACAAAAAAAAATTTGATATTTAATAAATATGTGCACTACATAACAAAAAACTAAATATTTTCACTCAAGGACAGTAGCAAAGTATCACTCCATATCAGGAGAATCTATGGTGTCCAACTCTACATCCTAAGAATCTAGGATGCTATTACCTGGCAGGGCAGGGGCATGTGGGGGTAGCTATACTAGGATATATCCCTCCATTCCTTTTCTTTACCAAAAAAATAAAAAAAGGAATCTGGGGTGCTGACCGAAAGTCTAGTATATCAATGTGCCTACTAGTAGTAGAAGGTTTGTTTCCCATGTTAAAAGATGAGAGTAAAGATGTGGATCATTTAAATAGATTTTTGTACATAATAATAATACCATAAAAGGTTTAAAAAAACCATTTCATTCTGGTCATTAATTGGATAATAAGGTTTGTTTTATCATATTCACAAAAAGATCCCGAACACTTGCATCATTTAACATAAATATGTTTATGATATCCATCATTAATCGGATGATAAAGATTAATTAGTCCAATTCATTATTTGAAAATAAATCCAAGCACCTATCCATAGAACAAGGAGATTGGTGTTGAATTTATATGAAGTTTTTTCTTTATTCTCTCTTGCCTGGTAGTATAGAGAAGATATAAAGTTTGTCTTAAAGGAGTATTAGTTTCTAAACTATTTTGTGATGCAATTTGAGAAGTAGGTCTATGTTTTTGATATGACTGACTTGCACATATATTCACATATTTTTAGCACATGTAAATGATCAGATCTTATCCACTCATCAAATTCTAAAATAACAAATTGTTCTTGTCAACATCATTAATAAGCTTTCATTAAAAAAACATTAATGAGTTTATAATAGATTGAACTTGATGAATGTTAATGTTTCTTCCTAACCATGATTATTAGTGATTGGAAAGCTATTATACCTAGTAAGTTTATAATTAGCCATTGTTTATAACAAGTCATCTTTATTTCTTCCAGCTTGTACTCGGAGGATGGTCTCCACGGATGTGCAAATGCAAATCTTAATTATCAATTTTAGTTGAACATATATTAAACATGGAATTAAGGATGATACATGATGGAGTCAAAATTACTTATATCATACATTCTAGATATCTAAACAATTTATGGAAGGAAAATTCAGAGCACCCCCCGTCCCGTAGTGACGTGCGTTGCCATCTTATTAGATGGGACACGTGTGGCTACAATGGACAGCCCTGAACTCTCCCTTTGCGATCCCCCAAGAAAAGTAAAATAATAATAATAATAAAAAAAGACAAGTACATGTTTGGATGTATGAAAAAAAACTGTAGAATAAGCCATGTCATCACACCATGTTAATACCACCATATTTGTGGTAAATCGGCAACAATAATCCACATCGACAGTGATCATGTCCATCTCAGCATGTGTTAGCGCTAGAGGTGGCAAAACTTGATCCGACCTGCTAATACGATCCGTGTTTGACCCACCTTAAATAGGTTTGGATTGTGCCTAAAAGATTCGGGTCGTAAACGGATTAACCTATTTAATCCATTTAATATATGAGTCGGGTTCATGTTTCAGGTCCTTGACCAGTTTAACCCATTTAATATACAGGTCTAAACAAGTCGGGTCGAGTTGGGTTATTAACTTGTTTAATAAAACCAAGTACTAGGTTTTGGGCCTGGCCCATTAGTGGGAGCACCAAATCCACCGATGGTTTTTTGCTGATTTGCGGCATTTGCCTCACCATCTGGGCATCCAGTCCATCTCTTTGTCTTTGCCTCTTCAATCTTCTCAATTTCTCTGAAGGTGGATAAACTAGGGTTTGCTGTTTCCTTGCCCTTTGCCCCTTTCATGGTAGTGCACGGTATGCACCTACCTCCCCTCGATCCCCTCTCCTTCTTCGGGCTTCTTCTGTCCCCGATCTCATAGCAGTGCATGGCGTGCACTTTCCCTCGGTCCCACCCCCGATCTCACGCCGGTGCACCGTGTGTGGCGTGCGTCTCCCTCCAGTCCCCTCTCCTTCTTTGGGCTTCTCTCCCCTCTCACGATCGATGGTGCACATTCCTCTACCCCCTCTCCTTCTTTGGGCTTCTCTCCCCTCTCACGATGGTGCACATTCCTCTGCCCCCCTTTCCTTCTTCGGGCTTCTCCCCTCTCTCACAGCAGTGTGCATCCCTCAACCCCATCTCCTTCTTCGGGCTTCTCTCTCCCCCCATCTCATGGTGGTGCACGTCGTGCACCTCCTGTCGCCCCCTCTCCTTCGAGCTTCTCCGTTATCTCACAGGTAGTGACTCAGTGAGCATCCCCCCGATGGTCGACTCCCTCAGTCCCTCTCCTTCTTTGGCCTTCTTTCACAGCGGCACACATCCCCTTGGATGGCCGAACCCCTCTTTCTCGGTGTTCTCCCTTCCATCTCATAGTGGTGCGCATCCTTCTCTTTCCCTTCCCCTCCACCCCTTCTTAGATTTTTTTTCCTTTCTCTCTGTCTCCCTCGTGTTTGATGCAGTAACTGCACTGCAGTTGGAGTGCAAGCAGGTCTGAACTCTGAACTTTAAAGGTAATTTTGCTGATCTATTTTTTGAGATTATTCTCGTGCTTTGGATTATAAGGTTTTGTTTTAATCTAGAGGCCTTCCAAAATGTAATATTTATTTTGTTACTTTTGTATCGATTTCCTTTACTGCTCATGATCTATAATTCATGATCTTGTTGTTGTTGGTAGTTCTTTCATCATATAGATCTACCTATTTTGTTGTCTATTTCTTATCAAGTGCTTCACTAATTGGAGGGTAAAGAAGGTTTCTAACCAATTTTGAAATTGGTTTAAGGTTTATATATGGAGGCTATGATGATTTTGGTATGTATGTTTTGTTAATTCAACTGTTTCTAATGGCAGCAATCTTGGATGGCCTTCTTTTGTAGGCAACCGATTGTAGTCATTTTGATTTAGTTGCAGATTAATAGTAGATTTGAGCGTCCTCTTTCTATTTCTTTATTTATTGTTCTAATTTTTTGATGATTAAATATCGGATTCGATCTTCTGATATAATTTTAAATTATATGATATAGATGGATAAAGATATTATTGTCAATGTGGATCTGAGAAGTGATGATGATATAGCCAATAAATCGGTACCCATAGATTCTAATATAGTTATAGTAGGTAATTCTACACATGGAAAATGTAAAAAAAGCTAACTTCAGCTATTTATCAATTCTTTCATATAAAAAAAGTAACTAAAAAATGTAATTGCATAAAGTGCAGATGGAGTATCAATTTGGGGGCAAGGTTGGGACTGGAAATTTGAGAAGACATTTAGAAAGTTGTAAAAAGAACCATGATGTAAGATAGATGATTTTATCACAATCTCATAAATCTATATCTATGCAATCTAGTAAATTTAATTCCAATAAATTTTATGAATTGCTAACTTATGCAATTATTAAGCATGATCTACCTTTTCAATTTATTGAGTATGAAGGTATTAGATCTCTATTTGTTTATGTTTGTAAGGATGTTAAGTTGATATCACGGAATATTGTAAAGATAGATGTATTGAAGATATGTAAAAAGGAAAAGAAAAAATTAGAATTATAGTTACAGTCAATTCCTTCTAGGAGAAGCTTGACTTCATATTTATGGATCTCTATTGCTACTGATGGATATTTGTACTTGACCACCCATTTTATTGATGAAGAATAGGTACTGCAAAAGAAAGTTCTTAACTTTCGTTTCATGCCTCCTCCACGTAATAGCGTATCTTTGTGTGAAATAATTTATGGTCTATTAATTGATTGGGGGATTAAAAATATATATATACTGTATGACTTTGGATAATGCATCAGTGACTAATATTTTTGTTGACATGATAAAGATTCAACTTAATTTAAAGGATGCACTTTACTCAAATGGTGAGTTTTTTCATATTTGGTATTGTGCTCATATCCTTAACTTAATTGTGTAAGAGGGATTATTTTCAAGGTTCATGAAAGTGTTAAATATATAAGAAGTTCACAGGTTCGGAAACAAAAGTTTTTGAAATGTGTTAGATAAGTATCTTTGAAAAGCAAAAAATATTTAAGACAATATGTTCCTATAAGATGGAATTCAACTTTTTTGATGTTAGAAAGTGCTCTTACTTATTGCCATGCTTTTCTTCATCTAAAATTAAGTGATTCTAATTACAAGCATTGTCCATCTAAAGAAGAGTGGAGCAAAGTTGAAAAGATTAGCAAGTTGTTGAGTATATTCTATGATGCTACTCTTGTATTTTCTGGTGTTAAATATCCTATGGCAAACTTGTATTTTTCTCATATTTTTTTGATTGAACTTACTTTAAAACAAGAGATGGAGAGTATAGATGTTTTCATGCAAAGAATGGCATGGCAAATATATGAGAAATTGGAAAAGTATTGGTCAGATCATTATTTAATCTTAGCCATGGCAGTTATTTTAGATCCTTAGTATAAATTTTAGTTTGTTTAGTATTGTTATAAAAAGTTATATGGATATGGTTGCACTGAGACTTTGCGCATCCATGATTAGTTATTTTCTCTCTTCAATCAGTATATGGTTTCATTCTCTAAAGCTTCAAATATTAGCACATCAACTCATAGAGACATGATAGTGGTACTTCTTGTGAGACTTCTGAGCCATGTAGAAAAGCAGATGCTTTTAAAGTAATATAATTTTTTTCATCAAAATAAATTTACTCTTTATTTAAGGTATTATTTGATTTATTTATAATAAATAATATATTTTATTTTTATAATTGATGTGGCACTTCCATTGATGTGGAGTCCCTGCTGACAACCACGATGGCAAGGGACACGCTGCCTGGATACAGCGGCCTAATGAAGAGCTAAGGCGAGCCCTCCTACCAAGGTCAGCTCCCAGCCGGGATCATGCTCATAGGGCAAGCCCCCCGCCTGAGGCTAGCTCCTGGCCGGAGTCATGCTTATGCTGCCAAGGCAAGCCCTCCTGCCAAGGTCAGCTCCCAATCGGGGTCATGCTCATAGAGCGAGCCCCCAGCCTGAGACCAGCTCCCGGCCGGGGTCATGCTCATGATGCCAAGGTGAGCCCCCTACCAAGGTTAGCTCCCAGTCGGGGTCGTGCTCATAGGGCGAGCCCCCCACTTGAGGCCAGCTCCTGGTCGAGGTCATGCTCAGCTGCCAAGGTAAGCTCTCCTACTGAGGTCAGCTCCCAGCTGGGGTCGTGCTCATAAGGCGAGTCCCCCACTTGAGGCCAGCTCCTAGTCAGGGTCATGCTCATATTGTCAAAGTGAGCCCTCCTGTCGAGGTCAGCTCCCAGTCAAGGTCATACTCATGGGGCGAGCCCCCGCCTTAGACCAACTCTCGGCTGGGGTCATGCTCATGCTGCCAAGACGAGCCCTCCTATCAAGGTCAGCTCCCAGCCGAGGTCGTGCTCATAGGATGAGCCCCTGCCTGAGGCTAGCTCCCAGTCGAGGTCGTGCTCATGCTGCCAAGGCAAGACTCTCTCCCTTCTGTTTGCCTCACGGGGGCCAAAAAGTTTCCATTGGCGGTAAAAGAAGGGTCAATGAGAATTCAAACCACGGCAAGGAGGTTACTGGTTACTTATAACCTCCGGAGGGTGGCACACGTCCTGCCATAAATTCAAACTCTACAAAACACCATTCCCATGCCTTGAGCGACATGCGACTCGCCAGGCTCCGGGCCCTATAATGTGCTGCCACATCGATGACCGTGCAATCGAAGGCTTCAAACTCCACGACACAATACTTGAACCTCCCATGAGAGGAGTACTCCATTAAGGCCCCAAGGCCCATAACGCTCCAACAATCCCTTTAGGAATGGAAATGCCTAACAATAGTAGGGAGCTCAATCGCCCGGCGCGTGCTGCTTCCATGGGAAACTGTACCACCAGAGGGATAGGACCTGAACTATGCCAGCATACATCCCCAATGGAAGGATCTCCTTCTAAGGATCGGTTCGACAAGAGGGTGGTTGCAAGCAACGGTAAGCCCCTCCCAGAGAGGGCACATGGAAAGGGATACCTGGACAAAGCCCCAAATCTGCTCTGGGCCATCCCATATACATAAGGTTAGAGAGAGGAAAAGCAAAAGGTAAGAAGAAACAAACAAGCGAGATAGAGAGGGAGAGCGAGCAAGCAAGGGACCCTAGTAGACCCTTCCAAGCTCTCCGCTCCCATCTCCGCTTGCTCTTTTCACCTCAATTCTATCTTTCACCCTCTACGCGAAAAGCCCCAAGATCTCTACCACAGAGGTTTTGTTCTCTTTGATCGTCCCGTCTGACTTGATCATCGAAGTGCCCCCGTCGGAATTCCTGGCCCGAGTCTCCTCTTTTTTGCAGGATAGCTAGACCAAGGAGCCAGCCAGGAAAGGGAGGGACGAGCGGTCCACAGGAACCCGACGCATTCTCGATACGTCAAAGCTATAGGCCACGATGATCTTGGCGGCAATAGTAATAATGTAGGATTTTGATACATTTGAAAGTTTTGATTTTGTTACTGCTATACAAAAGTCTCAATTGGAATTATATTTGGATAAGTCCAGAGTTAATAGGAAGTCCAATTTGGATATCCTTGAATTTTAGAAAGCTAATTAGTTTCGATATTCTCAACTTTCTTTAATGGCTCAGGATATTATAACCATTCCAATATCTACAGTTGCTTCTGAATCGGCTTTTAGTATTGAAGGACGAGTACTTGATAAGTATCGTAGTGCACTTAAACCAGATATTGTTGAAGCCTTGATTTGCAGTTGAGATTGGATATTTGGAAAGAAAGGTATATGTTTGATTAATTATGTTGCTATTATATTTTAAATATTTTATTATTAACCATTGTAATATTTTAATGTAGATGTTTTAGAACCTGGGTTAGATGAAATTGTGGAAGATGTGATGGGCTCATGTTTCATCAATGAAGCCCAATCAACTCAAGGCTCGGCCAATATTGATGCAAACCTGTATTAAGATAAATCATGGTCATGTATACTTTTTTGGATTATGATACTCATATTATTTAGACATATTATCTTATTTGTAACTTCATTTTGGTTCTTGTTTGAATATCGATGTTATTTTGTTGCATTTTCTTTAGAACTCATTTCAGGTACTTGTTTCATGTTACAATTATTTTAAGGTTTGTATGAGAGGCTACGATGATTTCAGTATATGATTTTACTGATTTAGCTATTTTAAATTGCAACAATCTTGGATGGCCTTCTTTCATAGGCAACCGATTGTAGTCATTTTGATTTAGCTACATATTAAATATTGGATTTGACTTTTGAGCCTCCTCTTTCTTTTGTTGTGCGGCTTACTGGTTAATGACTTGATACTGATAATTTTGAGATATCTTTAAGGTTTGTATGTGAAGGTTATGATGATTTTGAGATGTGTTTTTGTTGATTCAACTATTTTTGATGGCAACAATCTTGGATGTCCTTTTTAATAGACAACTGATTGTAGTTGTTTTGATTTAGTTACATATTAAATACAAATCTGAGCCTCCTCTTTTTCTTCCTTTCTTTTTGGTTCAAGCAAGTGACCATCTTTTCTATACAGCTTGATATGTATATATATTTTGCAGCTTATTAGTAGATACTGATTATGATTTTTTTGGTATCCTAACTTATCTGTTGACTGTTATGCAAAGAAAGTCTATCTACAATTCTAGAGAGTTAGTAGTATAGATGAATAATATTTTCTTGATATCCTGTATCTCTCTACAGACAAACTTTAAAGCTTTCAAGTATGTAGCAGAATTTAATTTGATTAACTCTTATATTTTTTCACTTTGTAGTGTCATCTCAATTACTTTTATAAGTTGCTACTTTATTATATTTAAGCAGCATAGGTTTCTATTATCTGTTATAGGGTTAAATGTGTTCTATTAATACAGTTCTAAGTTCTAATATTCTACAAAAAAAACTCTTTTCTTACTTTTCATGTGCTGCTTCTATTTTTTATTTTAAACAGGTTAAATGGGTTGGGTCAGGTTAACAAATTAAATGTTGGATTTAGTTTTCTCTTTCTTTTCTTGTGCAGATTATTGGTTAATGATTTGATATTGATGATTTTGAGATATCTTTAAGGTATGTATGTGGAGGTTATGATGATTTTGAAATATCTATTTGCTGATTCAACTATTTCTGATGGCAACAATCTTGAATGGCTTTTTTTAATAGGCAATCGATTGTAGTCATTTTGATTTAGTTACAGATTAAATATAAATCTAAGCCTCCTCTTTTTCTTTCATTCTTTTTGGTTCAAGCAATTGACCATCTTTTTTATATAGCTTGATACATATATTTTTTTGTAGCTTATTAATGGATACTAATTATGATTTTTTTGATATACTAACTTATCTATTGACTGTTATGCAAGGAGGGTCAATCTATAATTTTGGAGAGTTAGTAGTATAGATGAAAAAGAAGAATGTTTTCTTGATATCCTGTATCTCTCTATAGACAAACTTTAAAGCTTTCAAGTGTATAACATAATTTATTTTGATTAACTCTTATATCTTTTTACTTTATAGTGTCATCTCAATTACTTTTGTAAGCTACCACTTTGTTATATTTAAGTAGTATAAGTTTCTGTTGTCCGTTATAAGATTAAATATGCTATATTAATATAGTTCTAAGTTCTAAACAAAATATTTTCCTACTTTCTATGTGCTACTTCTACTTTTTATTTTAAACAGGTTAAATGGATTAGATTGGGTTAACAGTTTATTTATATAGTAAACAAGTTAAACGGGTTGGCTCGGGTTAGGTTGTATTACAAAGTTATTTATTTATTAAACGGGTTAAATAAGTCAGGTTGAGTCGGGTTAGCAGGTTACCTATTTAATAAATGGGTTAAATGGATTGGATTGGATTACCTGTTTATTAAATGTGTCAGGTTCAGGTTTTAAATTATGACCTGTTTAATAAACTGGTCGAGTTCAAGTTTAGACTTTTCTGACCCGATCCGAATCTGACCCGACTCATATATACCCGACCCGACCTGATTGCCATCCCTAGTTAGCACCATGTCAACAAACCTGCAGGGAGAGGAAGGATGGATAAAAAAGCCAAGCAAAAGAGGAAAAGTCTTTTCAAAGGTGTACCTTATCTTTTAATTAAGAAGGAGAGTACAGTCATGTTTAGCTTTAAATGGAAAAAGAAATCTTGGTAATTTTTTAATTAATGGAGGGAGAAAGGTTTCCAAATATGAAAATGAAGGAATGAGATGAAATACACAATTAGTCATATCTAGGTTATTTTCATTCTCTTCTCTTAAACCATCTTATGTATACATGTGGGAGAAGCCACAAGATCGAAGAAACAACAGCATTGAAAGAGCTCAACAAATATAAGATCAAAGAAACAAAGGCATTATGACATCTCAATGAGAAAAAGTAAGCTCGTATATCTTTTTTTCTTTTTATTTTTTTGATTTCTGAATTTCCTTATTAGTTTGTTAGAAAGTTACCTTAGCCACAATACGGTAACTTTCTAGCTTTTTAAAACATCATGTGAGAAACCATGAGGTATTTATCATCAGTAGTATGGAAGGATTGTTGTCTTAGTTTGGATAGCCTTCCATCTCCTAATGAAAACATCAACTAAGAGAGACACTTGGGAAGGCTATGAGTGGGTCAATAAGGAATCGATCACTCCTAGTAAGAGTATTTATCCTATGTAATTTCATCAAATGATGACTCAAAAATTTTTTGATCAAAGTAGGATAAAATTAGAAAAATATTTTTAACATTTCATCGGTTGAGTCTTCATTAGTGATTTGAGATTTGAATGAATAAAGTATGAGGGTTTGATAATTTTCTATACCTATCACTTATTCGGGATAAAGGAAGATCGATTGAAAGATATTTTGATAATTTTTATCAAATTTTTTATATTTTGGATAGGCATAACATGTTGCTAAATGTCAATCATATCTTGTAGATTTTTATGAATTAAATTGATTGAATTTATGAGTCAATTTGAAAGATGGTTCAAATTGGCAGCTAGGGTTAGCTAGATTTGACCTAATTCGATTAGTTGATTTCTAATCAAACTAAATCGATATAAATCTAGATCTATAACTGGCTAGATGTGGAGTCCAAAGGGTCATACACATGAAGAAATTAATCAAGAAAGTCAATTATATTTTCATTAGAATCATAGGATCCTAATAAGCTAGCTAATTAACATACTAGTATATATTGGCTAGCCTAACTCCTAATCTAATTAGATTGGGTTTAAATAATTGCTATTTAGACTAACTAATTTGAATAGAACTTAAATTGAGTTGAGCCTTAAGTGGAGCAGCCAAATTAGGATTTATCTTAATTTTTCGGTCCTTATTCTTAAACCAAGAGTCCCAAGGGCTTGGAACTCTTAAACCTTAGCCCTTATCCTCTCTTATCCATGCCTATTTGGAACAGATTTGATCGGTCAAGTGAAGAAATCTTGGACGTGAATTTATGTGGGTGCATGAAAGGTTGCAATGCTTGGAATATGTGGTGCATGGAATGGACAAGAGTCCTTTTGGTTATCAATCACATTCTCTAGATAAGATCACTTATTTTATATATCTTTTAGGATGATTGACCAAGTCTTTAGTTGATTAATTAAAAGCTAAATTATCAGATTATTTTGAAGGGTTGTGATAAGCAACTATTGGCGCAAAGTATTTGTGAAATACCATATGTTTATGGTTTCGCTTAGCACCTTTCTGCCTAGAGACTCCTTTTGCTTAAAGGGTCTTATTTAATATGTTAAATATCAGATTAAGGGCTGAGGAATTGATATTTTCGGCTCCTCCTCTCTAACTATTTAAAGGCTTTGATGATTGAAGCAAATCCATCCAAAGTTTATCTTGACAACTTTTTTCCTTCTCTTGTTAAGATAAGTTTTTTATTTTAAGACAGTCTACCATTTTAAGACAAAGGCTTAGAAAGAAAATTAGAAAGGATAACATGATAGTAAAAAGTGTTTCAAAAAAATTTTGAAATGCTCTTCAAAAGGAAAAAGATCCTAAAAGGAAAAAAAGTTGTTGAAAAAAGAAAGGCTACTAGAAAGAGTTTTTAGTAAAGCAAGCAGGAAGTAGGAGGCTTCCTTGATCTAGTTTTTATGTGGATCACTTCTAGAGGGCATACACTTATGTGTTTAGTCAAATTAAGGATATAAGCATTACATGTATTTTTCTATATCCTAATGTATTCCCTTATTAGTTGATATAATCAAAGAGTTCTGGGTCTTGGATTTCGATTGACTAGGTTTCAAGATTTAAAAATATTTAAAATCCAGTATTTTGCTATGCAACCATAACCCAGTAGGATGGTTGCTATTTTAAATATCGTAGCCTTTAAAACCTAGTTATAGGGTGCCCAAAGGGTTGCTGATAGTTATTAAAAATATATTAATTAATTTAACCTTATTTAATTAAAACTTATATTTTTATAGAATATTTTGTAGGAAATAATTCCACCAACATGAAGAGCTCAATTTTAGGAGTCCAACGACGTAAACGGCACTCAAATCGGACTTAAAACGAGCTCGAAATCAAAATTTGAAGATTTAAGAAGGAATTGCATAGATTTTAATATGCCAGTCCATCATGGACCTACTGCTTGGTTCACGGGATGCTTGTTTGTTTTTAGAAATTTATTTTAGTTAATTATGAGTTGTATTTGTTTTATGTCATGAAATAAAAAATTTTTTATTGCTTATAATCTTTGACTAATCTAAAACCTAAAAGGAACGGGTCATGATCTACGGGTATGGATCGCACTCTCATTAAGATAGATCATATCTTGATTATATTCTTTATAATTTTTTTATTTATATTATTTTATTATATATATTTTTTGAAATAACTCAAAAGTTTCTATGGATTTGATCCTTACTCCCGCTACTCTACTTAAGAATAGTGGAATTAAGGTATTAAAATTGATGCATAGTGATGCGCATCAGATTTTTTGGTACCGTTGCCAAGAACTTTTGGCATGTTATTTTAAAAAGAAAAAAAATATAGAAAAGTAAAAAAAATTAATTCAAAGATTAGTAGTTAGTATTTATCAATCTTGAGTATTATGACATAAGGTTAAACTGGCATAACTTTTAGTTAAATTGAATGGTTGTCCTAGGATACAAAAAGATTGAATAAATTTTTAAAAAAATTTAAAATCTAAAAAAATTTAAAAATTTAAAATTTTGACATCCTCATAAATTATTAGAAGATTAGAGACTTAACCATCGAATTAAAAAAAATAATTAATATAATTTTGCTTGTGTGATAACTCTTAGTCTGGGCATCTTGTTTGTTGCATTCATCTCTCCATAATTAACTTTTAAGGGCATAACCCCCTTAATCAGATAAGGTGGGGAGTTTATTATCCCTCCTTAGCCCACAAATCATACCCTACATGTACATTGACCCAAACTTTAATTATTAAAATTAAATAAACATCGGCCCTAGGAATTTTGAGCTCAATAGGACAAGGAAATCCTAGTGTTGGACTAAGTTCAGTTCAGTTAATTGCTCGGTGTCTAAGGCAAGTGGTTCAAAGACAAGAGCCCGAAGGAAGGTGGTTCTTTAGTTAGTTCAGTTCGCTTACTTGGCCAATTTTAATTGGTGTCTAAGGCAAGTAACAGAGGGACCCCCAACAACCTTACACTTACCTAGCTGAGTTAGGTAATTGATCTTGAGCTTGGAGTGCTCAAAGGTAACCTTGGAATAGTTTGGAGCTATCTAAACTTAGGTTAACCCCAGGATAGAATTCATGTTGATTGTATCACTTATTTGAAAAAAAAAGTTAATTAAAATAACTCTCTCTTCTCTCTAGTCTAGGACTCTTTTAAGAGTCTTTCCTTTAGACCTCCTCTCATTCTTCTCATTTTTTTAATTAATTTTTTAAAAAATATAAAGAAATAAACTACTGTTTACTTTAGAGTACTACTGTATGGTGTATGCTAGGTCATCGATTATTAGAACCTGAAATCATACCCCTAGACCCAGAAATAGACCGAACTTGTAGAACAAATAGATCACGTATTATGGACCCCTATCAAGAAAATAATCCACCATGACAATTGAAGCAGTATTTTACTCCTAAATATATCTATTCTCCCTGTATTCATATACCTCCAATAGAGGCTGTCCAGTATGAAATCAAGTCCAGTGTAATTCAAATGTTACTATCTTTCTATGGACTTGCAAATGAAGATCCTTATAAACACTTAGATGAATTCTAGAAATATGTTCAATTGTCAAGATCCATAATTTATCCGATGATGCCCTTAGGCTTAAGTTATTCCCTTTTTCCTTAAAAGATAAAGCCAAGTACTGGTTGAATTCCCTAAACATTGTAACAATTTCGACTTGGGATCAACTTCAAAGAGAATTTCTTAAGAAATATTTTTCGATAGAAAAAACTAATCAAATTAGAAAAGCCATTATCAATTTTTTCCAGTTAGATGGAGAAATATTTCATAAGATATGGAAGAGATTAAAAGAACTGATCAGAAAATTTTTGCACCATGCTATACCTAAATGGTAATTGGTATAGTGCTTTTATGATGGTTTGTCAGAAAGGCACTGGCAAATGGTTGATGCCTCATATGGAGGAACATTCATGCTCAAAGATGAACATGAGGCATGGCAGCTTTTTTGAACTTTAAATGAAAATTCTTTGCATCACATGACTGCTGCCCATAGAGATCCTCCCATAGGACCTAAGAGAGGTGAAATGTATGAAGTAGGTTATGCTATAGATATCTATAGCAAGGTCGATGAATTATCCCAGAAGCTTGACCGAATTCAACAAGTTAGAAATACTTCTTCCTCACCTCATCAAAATCGTGATGTTTGTATTATCTATTCGAGTCCCAACCATCTGATAGGTGATTGTCCAGCCGCATACCAATTTCCTGAGCCTGTTCAGGAGCAAGCCCACCAAGTGCAAACCCGAATGGCTCCTAGATCAGGAAATGATCCATATTCGAATACTTGCAATCCCGGCTGGTGAAATCACCCAGATTTTTCTTGAAAATCCCAACCTATCGTCAACCCAACACCAATTAAGCCCAACCATCAAGAGATCCAGTTTAGAGGCATGATGTATTTCCAATATCCGAGTACCCCATAACCTCCACCAAATAATCATAATCCTATTTTTGAAGAGAAGGTACTCCAAGCACTGAAGGGGCTAAAAATGAATACCCAACTCCTTCACTCCCACACACAGTCTATTGCAAAGCTAGAGATCCAGATAGGTCAGCTAGCTACAGCATTCAGTAGGAGAGAGGAAGGCAAGTTACCTAGCCAGCCCATTAGTAATCCAAAAGGACAATACATGGCTAAGAGCTCCACTGGTCCTGAAACTTTTTCAGAACATGCTAAATCAATCATAACCCTTAGAAAAGAAAAAAATATTAAACCAGCCTGACCCAACTCAAGAACTAGAGTTGGCTAAGCTAGAGAAGAGAAATAGTGAAGAGAGAAAGGAACCATTAGCTAAGCACATATACTTAAAGGCTCCATTTCCTAGTGCTTTAGAATCCCCTTCTTCTTTGGATAAGAAGAGTCTAAAAATGAATGTGATGCTTGAGCTATTCAAGTAAGTTCAGATAAACTTATCTCTTCTTGATGTCATCAAACAAGTTCTGGCTTATGCCAAATTTTTTAAGGATCTGTACATATAAAAATAAAAATCTAAGGCATATACCGAAAAAGATCCAATTGACTGAGCAAGCCAACTCAATTTTTCAGTAAATAGCCCCATCTAAACTTAAAGATCCTGGTATCCCGATTATATCCTATGTCATAGGGGACCTTACAATTAAAAAAGCTTTACTAGATTTGGGTGCAAGTGTGAACTTTCTTCCAAGCTCAGTGTATGACTTATTAAGATTCAGAAAATTAAAATCCATGATAGTGACTTTATAATTAGTAGACCGATCTGTTAAGATACCCCATGGAATGTTAGAGGACGTGTTGGTGAAAGTAGATAAATTTTACTTTCCTGTTGATTTCTTGTATTAGATATGGAATCCAGTGATAATCCTAGCCAAGTACCCATCATTCTTGGAAGATCCTTTCTAGCAACTGCTAATGTTAGTATAAATTATAGAACGGGAGTTATGGATGTATCTTTTGGAAACAAGAAGATGAAGTTGAATATTTTTAATGCATCCCAATGACCACTTGTGTATGATAATAATGAGATGAACATGCTAGAAGAAGTTGTAGATAAGGAACTCCCTATTTTGCTTGATTCAGACCCTCTACAAGTATGTTTGACATATCTTGGAATAGATGATTTCGATATTAATGAATATACCAAAGAAGTCAACACGTTATTATAACAGCACCACTCCTCCTTGGACTGTAAAGTATGAACAATTACTGACTCAATCCAGCCCTTTAATACCATCCTTGGAAACACCACCTACCCTAGAGTTAAAGCCTCTTCTTGCCAAGCTTAAGTATTCTTTCCTTGGACCTAATGATACCCTCCCAGCAATCATTTCATCTACCTTAACCTCTGATCAAGAAGATAAATTGGTGGATATACTTAAAGAATATAAAGAAGCAATTGGATGGACAATAGCTGATATTAAGGGAATTGATCCTTCTGTTTGCATGCAACACATTCATTGTGAGTTGAAGCCAAACCACATAGGGACATACAATGAAGGCTAAATCCGAATATGCGAGAAGTTGTGAAGAAAGAAGTGGTACCTAAAAAGTCAGGTATTACTGTCATAGAAAATGAAAAGGGCGAGTCAATTCCTACTCGTACAATAACTAGTTGGAGAGTGTGTGTAGATTATTGAAAATTGAATGCTATTACTAGAAAAGATCACTTTCCTTTATCTTTTATTGATCAAATTTTAGAACGGCTAGCACGACAGAGTTTCTTTTGTTTCCTGGATGGATATTCAGGATATGACCAAGTCCCAGTATTTCTTGTAGATCAAGAAAACACCACCTTCACTTGCCCCTTTGGAATGTTTGTCTTTAGACACATGCCATTTGATCTTTATAATGCACCAGCCACCTTTCAACGATGTATGTTGACCATATTTTCTAATATGGTTGGTCAATTTTTTGAAGTGTTTGTGGATGATTTTTCAGTGTTTGGATATTCATTTGACGACTATCTTCAGAACTTGACAAATGTACTGAAATGATGTAGGGAGACAAATTTTGTTTTAAGTTGGGAGAAGAGCCATTTTATGGTTCGTGAGAGAATCATGCTCGGACATATTATTTCTGAGCGAGGGATTGAGATCGACAAAGCTAAGGTTGAACTAATTTCAAAACTATCTCTCCCAACCTCGATTAGACAAATACGATCCTTCCTTGGCCATGCAGGTTTTTATAGGTGTTTCATCAAGGATTTCAGTAAAATCTCATAACCATTGTATAATTTACTTGCCAAAGATAATTCTTTTAATTTTAATGAAGAATGTCTAGTCACTTATAATATTATTAGAACTACTTTGACCACTGCACCAATTATCAAGCCTCCAGATTGGACCCTTTCCTTTGAAATCATGTGTGATGCCTCTGATTATGCTATAGGGAAGTTTTAGGATAGAGACTTAATCGAGAACCACATGAAATTTATTATGCTAGCAAAACTCTTTTAGATACACAAATGAATTATACTACTACTGAAAAGGAGTTACTAGCAATTGTACTTGCCCGAAAAAATTTTGATAATATCTATTAGGGTCTAAGGACCTAGTTTATTTGGATCATGCAGCATTGAAATATCTTTTATCTAAAATGGATACTAAATCTAGACTGATTAGATGGATCCTTTTACTAGAAGAATTTGATCTAGAAATTTAAGATAAAAAGGGTTCTGAAAATATGGTAGCAAATCATATTTCTAGGATCATGGTAGAATGCAACAAAGAAACAATCAAAGATAGATTCCTTGATAAGCAACTGTTCTTAATTTCTTTAAGTAGTCTTCCATTGTTTGCCCATATTATTAACTACTTAGCAACAGGACAAGTTCCTTCCCACTAGTCAAAACAAAAAAAGATAAATATTTTTAGCAGATCAAATATTATTTTTGAGAGGAACCTAAACTATTTAAGTACTGTTCGGATCAAGTGATTAGACGATGTGTTATTGAGAGTGAATTAAAAAGAATACTTACTTTTTATCATTCTCTTGCCAGTGGGGGATACTTTAGTGAAAGAAAAATTACAGCAAAGATGCTATAGAGTGGGTTTTACTGGCCAACTCTTTTCAAAGATGCACACTAATTTGGCCGTAATTATCTTCGATGCTAGCAAATTGAAAATATTTCATGGAGAGATATGATGCCCCTAATCCCTATCTTGGTTGTTGAAATCTTTGATGTATGGGGTATTGACTTCATGGGACCATTTCTTCCTTCTTTTGGATTTGAGTACATTCTGGTAGCAATTGATTATGTATTAGAATGAATTGAAGCTATGGAAACTCAAACCAATGGCCATAAAGTTGTGATCAAATTTGTTTAACGTAAGATCCTTTGTCGATTTTGGTACCCAAGGGCTATTATTAGTAATGGGTGTGCATATTTTATGAATAAGCACTTTGAAGGATTGATGAAAAAATATGGAATTATCCATAAAGTAGCTACACCTTATCACCCCTAGACTAGTGGCCAGGTCAAGGTATCAAATAGAGAGATTAAATATATCCTTGAGAAAACGGTAAGACCCGATAGAAAAGATTGGTCAGAACATTTGGATGATGCATTATGGGCTTATCAAATGGCCTTTAAGATCTCTTTAGGAATGTCTCCTTACCAGTTAGTGTTTGGAAAAGCTTGTTATTTACCTGTAAAATTGGAACACCATGCATTTTGGGCCATCAAGCAATTTAATTTTGACATGAAGGATGCAGGTTTCAATAGAAAATTTTAACTGAATGAGTTAGAAGAGCTACGAAATGAAGCATATGAGAGTTTAAAAATTTACAAGGCTCGAACTAAGGCATATCATGATAAACTTATTAATAAAAAAATGCTCAAGCCTAATCAAAAAATGTGGCTCTATAATTTAAGGTTACATCTTTTTTCTAAAAAAACTTTGCTAACAATGGGATGGACCTTTCATAGTGACTTAGGTATTTTTTCGTGGAGCCGTAGAACTTAAAGATCCCAAGCAGGAAAATACTTTTAAATAAAATGGCCAGTGTTTGAAACCTTACATTGAGGAAATCAATAATTGAAAAGTTGTTGAATCCATTGATCTTGTAAACCCAGTGTTGCTATGATAATCAGCATAGTCTGGTTAAAGATTTTAAACTTAGCACTCTTAGGAGGCAACCCAGTTTTTGCTTTTATTTTTAACTATTTACTTTTCTTTTTAGAAGAATAATAAAACTAAATCGAAGAGGAGTATGGTGACAAAGAAACATCCAGTCATCGAGTACCCTTTCAAGTGGTATCCTTCTTTCTCATTTATTTTTAGTATCTCCTTCCATTATGGACAATGGAAACTAGGTTGGGAGGATAATTAAATTAATCAAATCCTCGAGTAAAACTTTAATCAATTTTTGTTTAACAAACTTTGTCTCGATTTGAAAATAATCAAGCTTGCTAAATGAGGAATGATTAACGGTTTAAATAATTTTAGAGATAGTGAGGAATGAATTATCAAGAAAACCTAATAAACGATAGAGTTTAGGCCAGAATTTTTTTTTGAATAATTCCATATCCTTCTGCCTATTGATCTTGATAAGGAATATACTTTATAATGGTATAGGTGAAAATATCAAATAATTACAAAAGTCTTTTTTTTTAAGTTTAATAAATAAGATTTTTAGCATCTCTCACTAATTAATCAAGCCCCTTCGTCTAAGTAAGCATTGTTGTTCGCATCAAAAGATGAGGATGGAAAGAAATCTTTTATAGAGATAGTCTTAACACGTAGCCTTTTTGACTCAAGTTAGTAAGCTTGAAGGATATTTTATACCTAATATCCTAAAACCAACTGGTTTAGGAGTCATTAGCCTAAAGCTCGCTACAAGATCATCCAGAAAGTAAGATGTTAGGATATTGTACTAACTCTACATTATTCAAAGGAAAAGAAAAAAAAGAGAAAAAAAAAGGAGGACAAAATAAACTGATACTATGCCAAAATCAAAGTAAGTTAGATAGTTATTAAAAAAAAGAGTGAAGTAGAAGGTTGGAAAAAAAAGAACTCTTGAAATTTCTATGAACTTCACTCTACCACTAAATGGATAGAATTGGTAATCCGATGAAATACCTCTTCAATTGTCTAACCAGGTATCAACCGACTTTAGAATTAGTAAGACTTCTTGGATAAGTTAGTACACATGACTAATCGATCCATTTGCTTTACTCGAGGATGAGCAAATTTCAAGTTGGAGGGTGTGATAGTTATTAAAAATTTATTAATTAATTCAATATTATTTAATTAAAACTAATACTTTCATACAATATTTTATAGAAAAGAGTTATGTTAATGTGAAGAGCTTGATTTTAGAAGTTCAATGATGCAAACGACACTCAAATTGAATTTGAAACGAGCTTGAAATCAAATTTTAAAGATTTAAGAAATTGCATAGATTTTAAAGCGGTGGTCCACCATGGACCAGTTGCTTGGTTCACAGGATGCTTGTCGGTCCGCAGCATCCATTGTTGCCAGTCCATAGAATAGATCCATGGACCAGCAGCCTCCCCGAGTCGATTCTTCATCGGTGCCCTTCCCCTCACCGTCGAGAAGCTCCTCATGACTGGAAAAGCTGCCAAGCCACCTCCCAAGCCGCTGGTCTCCTTCTTTGCCATTATTCCATGGTTTTCTACCCCTGCTACTAAGCCAAGATCTGGCCATTCTCCGCCATGACCATCACCCCCTCACCAGCTCAAGATTACCATTGATCACCGTCTCTCCGACCGGAGACACCATCCACCATCTTGTCACTGCCTGCTCCACCCACGGCCTCCTCCCTACCAATTTGGCTGCACGTCCCATCTCAGCTGTCGCAAGCTAGCACCACCACTACTGCTTTCTTCCTCCCACTTAGAAGCTCCCCATGGACATGAACCTCCTTCTGATCTGCCTTCCTCGCCGTCGAGCCATTATGCATCACCTTCATCCCATCACCATCCATCAAGATGCCCTCCATGCTCTTCTTCCCTATTACTGCCACCTGCCACCAAGAGCCATCGGTCGTCCCTTCTCTTCGCCTTCCTTCTTCCACCGAGACACCGCCACAACCATCTCCTCTATCTCACGATCCGGCCACCGGGCTACCTGCAGCCCGATGTTGTTGCTACCACCGCTCACCAGCACCTGCTAGCCATCGTCGGCCATACCCAAGATCCCATGCCTACCGCCTCATCACTTGCTACATCCTTTATCTTTTATCAATCCAAAGCCATTTGTTGGGAGCTTGGCAGGCGATGTCCAAATAAGAAACTAAGGTCAGAAGAAAGAGATCAATCATGGATGGATAGTCGGAGTTTAATTTTTGAGATGGAAAATAGAATGCGGGTAGGCGGGTGTGATGATCCAGTAGATAACTTTGCAGGACCGAAGATGGTTAAGGAGATAGCAATAGGAAACCAACGCAGTTCCCATACGGGCCCTATGTGTTCCTCTCCATCTATAAAAAAATGTCATTTCTCCACACTCCACTGATTACTTTCGATCCTTTCCACTTCCATAAAATTCTCTATTTCATTCCATGCTCCTCCTTCCATCAATCGCTTGGCTTCCCCTCTAGTTCTCCCTTTCACTTCCATATTCTCTCTACTCCTTCCACCTTACCAAGCTCCCTTCTGCCTTTCTATCCACTCTTCCGATTACCCTTCTAACATAATCTCCATCTCTTGGTTCCTCGATCTTCACTGCATCATCCCTGATCTGTGTACGAGTCTCCATCGTACCACACGGCTATTCCATCTACTCCGGTCTATCCTAGCGATGCTGCTCCATCTTGCAATCTCTATCGAGTTTTCATGGGAAGCATGATCTCAGGAAAGAGAAATGTTCATTTTTAGAAATTTATTTTAGTTAATTATGAATTGTATTTGTTTTATGTCACAAAATAAAAAATTTATTATTGCTTATAATCTTTGACTGATCTATTTTTAAAAGGGATGGACTGTGATCTACGGGTACGGGCACTCTCGTTAAGATAGGTCATATCTTGTTTATATTTTCTATGATTTTTTTTTTTGATTTATATTATTTTATTATATTTCTTTTTGAAATAACTCAAAAGTTCCTCTGGATTTAACCCTTACTTCCGCTACTCTGTCTAAGAATAGTAAAATTAAGGTATTAAAATCAGTGTATAGCGACATGCACCAGTTGCGACCAAAATTGAGGTAGCCTTCCATAAGATATTAACAAAACATCTTTTGAAAGATGGGTGTTGGAATGGCTCTTGCTGTGGATACATTAGTGTCCCAATTATAAAAAATTAGAAATCTATGAATGAAAGAGAAAGGGTGAATAAGGTTAGGCTATTAAGTGAGGGATTGGCCAAAAAAAGAAGATTAAGGGATCAGGTGAGGGATTGATTGGGAAAAAAATAGTGTTATTGGATTAGGTAGTGGGTTTAGGTTATCAAATTGGATTAATAAGTTAGAATTAAAGGATTCAAATTAATGGATTAATGGATTTAGGATTTTGGACTTTGGGTTAGTAGGTTTATGGGTTTTGGGTTATGAGGTTTGGGTTATTAGGTTGTCAGATTTCGGTTATTGGGTTTTAGATTATTGGGCTAATGAAGTATAGCAGTGGGTTATGAATTAGGGTTTGTATTTAGGTTTGGGTTTGGGTTTAGGATTAGGTTTAGGGTTGACATTATGGTTTGGGTTAGAGTTGGGTTGTGGTTGGGTCAAGGTTAGGGTTTGGGTTTGTGTTATTAGGATTAAGATTTGGGTTAGGGTTAGTATTAGTAGGGAAGCTAGGGTTAAGGTTAGGGTTGGGTTGGGCTAAGGCTTACGGTTAGTGTCTAGGTTAGGGTTAGATTTAGGAATCGGTTAGGGTTCGATTTAGAGTTAGGATTAGGATTAAAATAAGGGCTAGGGTTGATTGTAGTGGAGAAGATTATTAAAAGAAAAGGATAAAAATAATGAGGGATTAGTAACACGGGAGGTAGACTTGTGAGAGAGGTTATGGTGGAGAAGACCATAGAATAAAAAAAAGAAAGAAATAGTGAGTGATGAGTTAGAAAAGAAGTTTATCTTAGATGGTTGGTCTGTTTAAGGTCGATGCTATAAGGGGAGCATAAAGATTATGATGGCAAAAGGAAGTAGTGGCCAAAGATGGAAATGCAAAGAAGATATTGGAGAACGTGTGCTACCACCTTTGATTCTAAGGCGTCATTGTCAAACTTCAGGGCCATATCCATGGCCTAAGGTAACGAGAGAGGAAAGAGATAGTAGGCGAGAGGCTAGATGAAAGGACAAAGGTGGGAATGGGGAATAGAGAGTGGAAGGAAATCGGCACCATTGTGATCCATGCAGTGGTGGGGATGGGGCCACCCAAACATCATGATCTTTAGTCATTGGATCCATGGCTGTAGATGAAGAGAGGGGGGAACAAAAGGAGGTCGGAAAGAAATGGTCCAAGGTGATGGAGGGGGATGGGATGGTGGGGTGGGGAGGTGGGAACGGAGTGCGACAATAGGAAAAGTATTGGGTGGGATGTTTAAAAAACCCTAAGGTACATAAGATTTGTATGTGATCAAAATGCATATAACCAATGCATTCTGGTTTTCATTGCAAGCATCCCCATAGAACATTTTTGTGGGAGCTTCTTTTTTTTGAAAAAAACCTGTCCTTATTAGATATATTATTTCAAAAATATTATTGAGAAAAAAATTGTAAAATTATTTTCTATATTTTTTCCAGTACCATCACAAAATTCTTGTTGTTATTGTTGTTTCTTTTTTATTTTTATGTATTTTAATTTTTTTAAAAGGATGATTGACACTTTGTTGATTGGTGTACTAATTTTCATATATAGGTATAAATTTACATTGACATTCATGAATTAATTTATCAATTTATTTTTTTACTATATAAATTAGTTTATAATTAAATTTTTTACTATTTTGGAGTAATTAATTTTTTTTTTTTTACAGTAGATAGTGTGGTTGTTGTGTTGCTTATTTTCATATTGAATTCATTTTCAAGTATATTTTTTTTGGAGTTAATTTAATTTACATTCTTATTTATAAATTAATTGGAAGATATTTTTTCTATATCTTAATATTTTAATTAAAACATACTAATAGTTAGGTACTAAATTCTTGATATATTTTTTCTTTCATATTTTAGACAACACAACTATATAGTGCAAGTCCCATGCTAGTCATGCATTGCAATAGACTATCCTACTATCTTGCTTTTTCTTAAAAAAATATCCCACTTGCATGCACACACTCATGGCACCGATGCCACATATGTAGGACTACAAGGTAAGGTTGAAAACAGATCAAATACTAATATATCTATATTCATATTTATTTTATTTAATAAATACATATATGAATATGGATTTTAATTGGATACAAAAAATTATATTTATATTTATTTTAAATGAATACAGATATAAATTTGATACTAAATTATAGATATCAATATAGATATGAGTCAGATCATAATTTTTAAATATAAAATTAGAAATATTACTAAGTAAATGATAAATCAAATTATTAGCATGTTAATGTAGAGCTGTTAATAGGTTGGATTCGAATTGGATCTTAATATCCAGACTCGACCAGACATAACCTTAGTTATTGGATTCAGATACGGACCAAAATATCGAATAACTCTAATCTTGAAGTACCAGATCTGGATCCTAATCGATCCTAGGTATTCAAACCCTAATGGGTTCCAAGTATCCGAACCTAGATTTGGGACTGGAAACTCACATTCAAAGTTGGGACGATATTGGGGCAATGATGGAAGACGATATCGGGATAGTGTTGGGGGGTAGTAATGAAAGGTGGTGACAGCGGGTAACAATGAGAGGTAGTCGCTACGATTTGGGGCGATGTCAAGGTAGCGACGAGTGATGGCTTCGGACAATGTCAGGGCAGCGATAAGGGGCTTCAAGGATGCGAGAGGGCAGCGACGACTGCAATGGGGCAGAGAAGGGGGAGAAGTGCGAGGGAAGAGAAGGTGGAGGAGATTGTGGATGAGATCCAGGGAAGCAAAGAGCCAAAGAGTTGAGAGGGCCAATCAGTGGAGGAGGTGGAGGGTGAGGGAAGAAAGGGGGGAGGGGAGGAGGGGGAGGAGTTGGTTGGAGCTTGGTTTGCTGGTGGGTGGAGAGGGGGGAGGCAGGGAGAGAGGGCAACAAGGGCTTGGCTGGCCACTAGCACCATCAAAAAGAGTTGAGAGACTAGAGAGATAGACTAATGATCTAGGGCTTATTTTCTTTAGCATCTTCTCTGAAGATTTTGAGCCATTAAATCAAAGATCTAATAACTTAAAATATTCTTAATCTATCTATCTATCTATCTATATAATTATTATCTTATACTATTCGGGTCTCATGTCTATCGGGTTGAAATATTAAATATCCAAATCCTAACCATTTATATTATAGTTAAATAGGTCTAGATTCGAGTAAATGAGTCCTATGTTAGTATCAGACCAGGATCTGTTGGATAAATACCCATGGGTCTTAGGCTTGGACCTGGCCCGTTAATAGCTCTATTTAATATGGTCATTTATTTTTGCTAAAAATTTATTAGTGCTCTATAAAATTAAATAGGATTAATTATAAATAGAATATGATATTTAAATATAGATTAGCTAATTATCTATTCATATCTATTTTTCACTAATGGATATGTATAGAAGTATGGATATTAGTCAGATGCTCAAATTTTTATACAAATCCAAATGAACTTGGATAGAAAAACGGATCCAATTGAACATTATCTAATCCACTTTCATCCTACTACAAGGCATTGGGCCATGTTATGAGATATGACTATGTTATGTATGGTGTCTGAGATGGTGATCATTGGGATCAGTTGGACGTTTAAGCTACAATGTACAAATCTGGACTTTGTATATTTTATGTACTCTTCAACTTTGTTGTTAATATCTCCTCTTCTTTAAGCTGGGTTTAGGTCCTACCAACTATTCAGGTAAACATAGTTGGGAAACTTCCAACCCAACCTAACCCAAGATTTGAACCATCTGCTCTAAACCCATACAGCTTACAAATAATTCAACCTTTTATTTGGTCGAGTCAAGTTAGGTCTTGAAGGGTTGTAAGTAATGTTCGTACAGGACTTTAAAATTTTGGATGTGATTAAGAAAACTAATAAAAAAATTAATTATAGAAAATTTATAAAATATTTATAAAAAATCACAAAATCAAAATCAAATCTGGAAGCGTGTAAGGCACTATCATAGGATATATTTTCATCTCTCTTAAGAAAATAGTTGAAAACACTACTCCAAAATATAACCAGAATCATCCACTTATGAGCACAATCATGGTAGAGATTGATGAAAACTCTTTCAGTATCCAAAAAGAAGAAAGCTTTATAATTGAAAAAGATTAAAAGGATTTGTAGTTAAGGAAAAATTAGAAGAAGCTAGACAAAGCTTTTGATGGCTTAAAATTATCTTCAAAGACAAGAACCTAAGAAGGCCTTTTTTATAACTATCAAATCTGATTGTTTTTTTATTGGCTCATTAAAGATTATAATAAGAAATCCAATGGTCAAATAATTAAAAGTCCATTGATTAAATAATTAAAGGCCCAATGCTCAAATCATTAAAAACTCAACGGTCAAGTCATTAAAATCCCAACAACCAAATCATTAAAATCTAAAAGTTAAATAATTATAAATTAATTATTGGAGAAAATTTTAAAAAAAATTTCAACAATCTCTCTTAAAATATAAAATTACTAAAAATAATAATTAAAAAATATATATAAATTTCTGGATGCTTATACTATGCAGTAGGTAAGGTGTCTTTACAAGACTTAACTTTATTTAGTATGAATAGTTTTCATCTGAAGAAATTAGAGTGAACAAAGTCTTGAACTACGTTCATTTGGTCTAGACTTTAACTATCGCATACATAGTATAATATTTTTCATTGCAAGTCTATGCATTAATGGCCCTGCACATGTATCTTGATTTTTTATGAGAGCTTCTAAAGATTGCCAATATCTCTAGCCATGGTCATGTATGGATACTCTCATATAAGTGAGCCCCTCCAAAGATGTATGTAGTGTCGCATTTCAAGAAATACTTCTCAAATCTCATTCAAAAATAAACTCTTCTTAACTACTACATAGAAACACTGATCACTATAAGGATAGGATGGAGACTATAACTCCTATATCAAATAAAGCACATATCCTCCCTGACCAACCAATTAGCATGTTATACTACATTGAACCTCCTTCAAAGGATCTCCTATCATAAAGGTTGGGTTCTTACTGCTGGAAAGTCCTTTATAGGCTAAGTCCCATCTTTTTGGATGACTCTAGGATCTTAGTCCTATTTAAATCTTTAGTAAGACACACTGATAAAAGAGTTTTTTCACAACTTAAAATTTATAACCACTAATATCTTCCTATTTGAGGCTACCAAGTTGTTGCCACCTAGATCATCGTGTCCTGAAGCTTGAGCGGGGTTCGATCGGAGTTGAGCTCTCACAGGAGGGCTAGGCTTCCTGCCGTATACTTCTTGTACCCGGTCGATCGATACTGCAAGAAAAAAGATGAGACCCAGGCCGGGAATCCCGGCAGGGATACTTCAATGATCAAGTCAGTAGAGCAATCAAGGAAAACAGATCCTCTTTAGTAGGGCTTAGAGAAGCCTTCACATCCAGAGGGTTTGAAAGGTAGAAGGGTTAGAAATGCGGGTGATTGGGGGAGTCCTCTAGCGCTCGTCCGGTCCACACCTTAGCTTACTCTTTTTTCTCTTACCTTTGCCCAAGGTCCTTCTTCTTTCTTATAGCAGTTGGTTCTATCTTGTGAGGCTTAGAGCCTTCTTCTCTCTTTCATACCCCTTGGGGGAGTCTCGTCTCGAAGGACTACCTTGTTCCTAGAGCCGTGCGAGACAAGGCCTAGAGTTCTCGGAGGGAGGCTCTGCAATGAGTGTAGGTGGTGTACTGCAGGGTTTGCATCCTTAGTGGGGCAACCCACTACGACAAGTATGAGTGGCGTGCCACGGGTCTAGCACTCCAATAGGGCACTCCTTCAGAAAGTGCAGGCGACGTGCTATTGGGCCTGGAGGCCTGGAGGAGCACTACCCTAGTAGGAGATGCAAGTGGAGCACTACAGGGTCTGAACCCCTGGCCGAGTACTCTCCTGCAAGAGGTGCAGGTAGCGTGCTATGGGGTCTGGAATTCTGATGGAGCATTCCTCTATAGAAGGTGTAGGTGGCATGCTCCAAGGCCTGGAGCTCCGATAAAGGGCTTTCATTGTTGAAGGTTCGACTCTCTAAGAGCCATGATGGGTTTGGTGGAGATGGTGATGTCGTCCATTGGGGTCACCATCCGAGCCACCCCGGTAGCCACACCTTGAGGGAGCATGCCCCCTGGTGCTGCCAACAGGTTATGAGGGCTCCTATCACCTTCAGCATTTGGCTTGGCCGAGGGTTCTATCGGGTCATGACTCTCCTCGGTCGGAAACTTACGTCAAACGAGAGCTCGACCTTGATTGGGAGCTCACCTCAGATGGATACGCATTCTTGACCGGTAGCTCATCTTTGATGGAAGCTCGACCTTAGCTAGGAACTTATCTAAGATGGGAGCTCGGCCTCGGCTGGGAGCTCACCTCTGATGGGAGCTCGATCCAGGTTGGGAGCTCACCTTGGACGGGAGCTCTACCCAGGATGGGAGCTCATCTCAGGTGGGGGCTCGATCGTGGCTAGGAGCTCACCTCAGACAGGAGCTCACCTTGGCTGGGAGCTCGATCATGGTTGGGAGCTTACCTCGGGTGGGAGCTTAATCTCGGCTAGGAGCTCACCTCGGGCGGGAGCCCGACCTCGATTAGGAGCTCACCTTGGACGGGAGCTTGACAGATGGCACCTACCTGGTGGCCCTGCTTGCCACCTCAACCATCAGCTGCATTTGATACGGACGACACGTCAGTAGTTTGCCACATCACAAGTCATAGTATAAGAATAAAGAAAATAAATAGTGAATGATTATTACATCTATTTATGCAAATAATTATTCACATTATAAATCAAGAAATAGACCAATATTAACTAAAATCTAGTTCATTTTTTATAAATATTGAATACATTAAAATAATAAAGAATTTAATATATCTCGAGTCATGCATATCAAATATTTCATGAAAATATTCAAGATCATTACATAATACATATTATAACATATAAATTTATACCAAATATAAGCAAATAATACTCAATCTATTTGTACAAGAAGTGAAATGTTTGTCAATTATAAAAGAGATTAAACAAATAATGCTAAGATCCTTCTAAAATTATTTTAAGAAATAATACTAAGAACAAAAGTCAATAGATTGAATAGAAGATATAAGTGACAAAAGATTTACAAACCGCAGAGTATATATATCTAATATTATAGTATGTGATAATAATAAATTGTAATATAACTAATTTAAAAAATTTTCAATGATCAGGAACTTATATTATTATTATGTATATATATAAAATTTGGCACAATTAACTTGCAAATACCCGAGTAAAGGTATCAAGATTATATGCATTGTTTCACATATTGCACAAAATCTCTTAACTAAAAATGCACCAAGAAGGAGAAAAAGAGTAAATAGATAGAGGGAGAAAGAAACAACTTATTATGTTGCTATATTATAGACACCTACTAAATTAACTAGAGATATTATGTTCCTAAGGAAATATAAAAATATAAAATAATATGGTCTTAAATAATATGTACCTCCTCCAAATAAAGGTATTATTAAAGTTCTAAGGTGAAATCAAATTTACTCAGGACAAAAGTTTATAACTTACTCAACTAAGCTAACTTGGCCATGCTAGGTTCCAAGCAACAAGTATGAAAATATCTTTTTATAATTATCTAAAATAACTTCCAAATAATCATGTAAAGGGAAAACTTATATAGATGATTTGGAGTGATAAAAAAAAACTTTATATTGATAGAAAATTAAAAGTTGATTAAATAATCAATAGAGTATCACATTGCATAAATGGAAAAAAAAAGATAAGATAAATTTACATAAAACTAATATAATAAGAACAACTATGCCCAAATTCACTTACTCTAATTCCAATTGGATATTTTCTATACATCTACTTGGTACTTCCTTAATAGTCCAAAATCTGTTTTATTACTTTGCCAATAGATCATAATAAAATAAGCAGTTACTTTGTTTTTTATTTTTTATTTTTATTTTTTTTGCCATCATATATGAATGGGTCTTTATTGGAGTATACTTAGTTTCTCACTAGATATATTATAATATAGAATGTAAGTAAAAGCAATATAAAAAAAAGATTGATAGTCTAGAATCCATGGCTTGAAAAAACAAATTTTAGTTTTATGTAATTATAGCAACTACCAATAATATATCAAATTAAAGGGGCTAAGAATATTTGTAAGCTAGAAAGAATCTTAATTACTTGTCAACTAATGACAAAAAATTAGATAGCATAAATAATTCATGCAATGATATATCACAAACTTGAAATCTTATGGTAAATAAATGGATAGCCTACTTTGAAAAAAAATTTAAGGCCTATATCTGCATGTTAAAGTGTAGGGTTTTGTGTGGTGCTCCCAAGCCTTGGAGAGACTTGGAAGACCATGGCAGGGATGTTGGAGATAATTCCTGGAGCTTAGGGGTGTATCCCAAGCTATTTTGGAGGTGTTCTAGAGGTCCTGGAGGTATTCTAGGAGAGCCCCAGAGTCATGCTGGGTCAGGGGCCTTGATCTAGGGTTGAGAATTTTCTCACATTGATTTATTGAGAGGAGATTTTTGAGAGATTGTAACATAACCCATTTGGGTTATGGGGTTGGGTTCAGATTTGTTAAGTTGGTTAGGAGGTTCGCCAGTTGGTTAGTTAGTTGGTTGGTTGTAACCAATTAGGAAGCCCAACCATGTGAGGTGTCCTAATCAGTTTGTTATTGGCCCATGACAAGTCCTAACCGCCCATATGATTGTTGTCCAACAAGTCCAAGAAGTCCAAGATGGTTGATGCCCAACTAATCAAGAAAACTACCGCCCACTCTTATTTATATGGGGCGTGCGTGAGATGAGATGAGGGTGAAGGAAGAAGTCTGTGAGGACTTTTTACGGTCTTCTCATGATCGTGTGAGATCTTGGAACGTCCCTTGGGGGCGTGGACCATGGGAGACTCTCTTGGTTTTAGAAAGGGCCACATTGGAGGGCTTCAAAGAGAGGTGCACGTGAGGGAGATATCACGTGGAGGGCTTGGATCGTGGGGTATTCCATGGAACTTTGGAAAAGGAAAAACTTGCATGAGGTATTGTCCACAGGTTAAGGCTTCTACTCAGGTTTGTGAGAGGAGGTTGGTGTCCCGTTCTTGTGTATTGTAACAAGATTCTTCTTTAAAGGAATACAATCTTTCTTTTTCTCCTACATCTCTTCTCTATATCTCCTTTGTTGTATGATATTGAATCCAAGAACAGGTTATTGCTAGTTCTTGAATCAAGAAGGTTGGTTCTTGATTTCTCCCTCGCTATTTTTGCTGTGTTGGTGCTAGTCCGGATCCTCCCAACAAGTGGGATCAGTGCTTGGGGATTCCTCAACAACTGGTATCAGAGCCTGGTTCCAGAGCCCAGGCTTGAGCGGAAGTGGAGTAGAGCCTGGTTTGAGCATTGAAAGATGAGGATTCAAGGAAGAAGGAGGTGCTACTCCCTGGTTCATCCCCAAGAAGGAAGGAGATGCACCCTACCGCATGCAGTCCAAGCATTGCAGGGTTTCTACCCCAAGATCCCTTCGAGGTTTTTTCAAATTCTGAGTTTGAGTTGGTTTTCTGTGGCCTGATCAACAATGAATACCAGCAGCAAGGTGGAGTTTGAGAAATGTTAGGGAAAGGATTTGTTGGTGCAGAATTTCCTGGATGTGGCTTTGGAAGAATTACCTAAGGGGATGGTGGTTCAGGAGTGGATGGAAGAAGAGGTCTGACATTGGTGTTAGGTTTGCATAGCTGTCTAGGTGTACTACGGAAGCACGGGTTAGTGTTGCAGTCACGGGGATAGAGCAGGAAGACATCAATTTGAGGTCAGGAGTGCGGTGGAGCATGAGTCTCATGAGTTGTGGAGCATGGGTTGATGTTCAGCTAGGGAGGCAAGGTGGCTTCGATGGAAAGATGTCAGCTTTGGAGATAGTAGGAACGGTGCAGACGATCATGCGGAGCTTGTTAGGGATAGAGAAAGGAAAAGCCCACATTTTTCAGGTTCATCAGAGTACATCAATAGAGGCGATACCAGAGGCAGCTCAGGAAGATAGGGGACAGTCTCAGGGAGCACCAGGGTATTGGGTAGTCTGGAGTATCCCTGTATGGCGGCATTATCCTAGGGACAGAGACTGGAGCTTATGGAGATGGCAGCTTAAGGAGACCATTGGGACAGGTCTCAGGGAACACCAGGGGCATCATGCAGTCGAGAGTGTCCTGGTATGCCGGGATTGGCCTAGGGACAGGCAGGGACATGATGCAGCAGCCTATGGAGATGGTTGCTATGTTCAGTCGCTGGGTTAAAGGAGTTGGGATGAGCTCCTGGGTTTCAGAGGAGTGTGCATGATGCAGTGTATCTGAAATGATCTTGGAGAGGTTCGTGGGATGCGAAGGGTCCGAGAAGGCAGCGACTGGGTACAAGGTGCAGTGGTAGGCTCAGCAAGGCAGCGTTGAATGGCTGGCCTCGAGATTTCTTTCTGTAGCATCAGTGGGACTTTAGTTTCAAGTGGAGCATCGGGGAGAGGTGGCTTCATAGGTGGAGTAGGATTTGACATGAATTCAGAACGGGAGGTGCAGGGATACTGGCCATATCCTAGCACGAGTACCAGGGGTGCACTTAGCCAGGTGGAGCAGAGTGTGTAGAGATTGGCATGGCTCTGTGGAGACTGTGTCAGGTAGAGCTCCAGTTACAGCGAGTGCCAGTTCGGGTTCGCTGTAGTCTCTCCAGGAAAGTCCAAAAAAAGTCTGATGCAGCTACCAGGCAGAAGAAAGGCTATAATCATGGTACCAAGGATACAAGCAAGGATCTTCATCTATGGAGACGGTCATCCCAAAGGCCTCCAGGTGAGCTCAGCAGTTGAAGGGTATTGGTAGAGGCAAGGAGGTCCATACAAGGAGCTGTCAAGACACACAATTATAGTGGGGTTGTGCAGGAGGACAGTGCCAGGTTTGCCAAGGCTTGGGAGCACCAAGGTGGAGATTGTAGGGTTTTGTTATTAGGATTCTTCCAGGAATAGTAAATTGCAATAAATCAGGCATCAAAAGCCTGATGCAGCAGAAGTAGATATAAAAACTATTTTATATTTAATGATGCAATTTATAAATAAATCTAATGTATTTATCATAAATTCTTAACATGTTGTAATATATGAAAAAAATATCATATCTGAAAATAAAATTATTTTAAGCATAAAATATTTGCCTGGATCGCTATCCTAGCCTGCTCTGAAAAACATGCCGATCCGCTTCTGAAATCGAGATTCTACCAGAGCCGTGCAATCGCCCAGCCTCTGCTGGTATCCACACAGAGCTCTCATAACCGAGTCGTAGAAGGCACTGGACTACTAGATCCTTGCAGCCCTCTCCTCTTTCAGCAAATCAGCCACTTTAAAAACCATGCCGATCCGCAACTGGACCGGCTTCTGGCTTCTATCTCACAACTCAAATTATGCAAGACCTTTAGACCTCTTACTTTCTTCTCCCTCTTATGTAGAAGATCTCTCAACACTCTTGAAGAGAAGGACTCAAACCTCACACAAGGAAGAGAGAGAATCTCTGCATGCGCCTCATAAGGAAGAAGCACCTCACATGCTCAAAGATAAAATTAGTCTTAGACGCCCACCCCGTCTCCTCCTTTTATAGATTAGTTCTCCTACCCCTTGAAGGCAAAAGACCAGAGTTCAATATAACCCAAAACCCAAAGGGTACAGTCCAAACTAAACTAGCTAGAATGGAGTAAAAGAGGACTTCTCCCTCTTATTTTCTCATGCCAAAACACTTTTGCGCCTCCTTTTTGTCGCATAAAAACTCTCCACGTTAAAAAGGATTAGCCCTCTTGGTTTTTCACACCAACATAGGATTAGGTGGAGGTTTCCAATTCCAAAGTTAAGATAAGTAAATGAGAAGGACTCCTCCTTCTCATATTCTTCCATGCCTAAATAAAGACTAGCACCATCTTAATTTCATGCCATCTCTTTTTTCATCGCCCAATTGCTTGGGCCCCACATGGTTGGCATGTGGAGAAGAGGATAGAGAAAGGAAAAGATAGGGAGAGAGAGTCCCAGTCTAACTGGACTCTGACTCATGGTCCAAACAAAATTAATTTGGCACTCAAATTGAAGCCAGATTAAACCCAATTGAACCCATTTCAAAAAGGTTATTGACCCAACTGGATTAGGCTCAATTAAAATCAAATTAAATCTGATTTAGTTAAATTAATAACTAATACATAATTAATTAGGTCAAATCTTAATTGTAACACTTAGATTGATTACTTGAGCTCCTAATATGTGTGATCCCTCAGGTCCTATTATGCCTAGTAATGAGACATGTTATAATCTCCATTATACATCATCGGAACTCCTTTTGATGGATTAAAATAATTTTAGCTCAACCCTAATCAGGATCATCGATTTGAAAATGATCCTAATGGGCTCTCACAATCCACCAGTGATACCTAGCAGTATATAGTGGCAACCCAGCATAATAAGATTAGAATCCCTAGGTGTAGCTACCATGTGATTCGGTTCCTCTATCAAAAATTCTGACATGATGTTGGTTATGGATACTCGTCAAACCCATCAGTCATATGTTTAACTTAATCGACTCAAATCCAATTGTGATACTAATGAAAACACCTTTTCATTATCATCCTGCTATGGCCATAGACTTCTGGACTTAGTCACATTAAGCTGTATAGGATTATTCCTTACCACTAAGGCTGATAGATCCCTACAAGTGAACACCCTATTCCTACAATAAACTTACTGCAGCCAACGAACACCGCAAGGTCTCGAATGGATAGGAACCAAGTATTTGTGCTGTCAAACTACAGCAACTTCATTATGAGTAGCTGAGATACTCTAGGTCAAAGAACTATTCACATGACTACAATATCAGAAAATTATCGACGAGTGAGTAGTCATCCGTTTAACTTCCTGTACTTGGTCACACTTAGTACCGCTGATCTCTATCAACTACCCATACTCTCACTCCAGTGTCACCACACTGTAGGTCAGAGACTCATCTACCCTGAAAGGGAAGTGATATATGCACCGATTTTAATGAATCAATCACCGTTCTCGCGATATTCCAACAATCGGGAGCTTTTAGGAGTTAATATATAAAGGCACCTGTCTCAGATTCTCAACTATTAAGAATATGTGTTATTGCCCATTAATTTCATAGACAATTCATAGACACATCAATATGAATGAAACTAATGCCCTTTTATTAACAAAAAAGATTAAGTACAAAGTTCATGCCCTAAAAATTAAAATGTGTCAAGCCAACTTGGCTTTCAGGACATACATCGAACAATCTCCCACTTGCATAAAACTAATTGGCTACATATCTAAGTCCCATTTTTTCAAAGTGGACTTCAACCTTTTGCTGGCTCAGAGTCTTAGTCAGTGGGTCTGCCACGTTGTCCGTGGAGTTTACTCTTCGAACCTCAACATATTTCTTCTCAAGGAGTCGCATATGATATGAAACCGCCGCTTAATATGCTTAGACTTATGGTGAGACCTGGGCTCCTTAGCAAGAGCTATTACACAATTATTATCACAATATATGGGGATGGCATCAGATGTCATCACTCCAAGCTTCGCGATGAACTTTTTGTACTAGAAGGCTTCTTTTGCAGCTTCAGAGGCAGCGATGTATTCTGCTTTCATTATTGAGTCTACTATGATAGCTTGCTTGGAACTTTTCCAATTAGTTGCCCCACTATTGCACAAAAATATAGACCCTGATGTAGACTTTCTATCATCAGGATCAGACATAAAGTCTGAGTCTGTATATCCTTTTATCTCTAATTCTGAACTCCCTCCAAAGACTAAGAACAAATCTTTAGTCCTTCTCAAGTACTTAAGAATATTCTTCACAGCTATCCAGTGTTCTTCACCTAGACTTGACTGATATTTGCTTGTGATACTCACAGCAAGAGCTAAATCAGGTCGAGTACATAACATGACATACATAAGGCTTCCAATTACCCAAGCATATGAAATCTTGCTCATGCGTTGAATCTTTTCAGGTGTGTTAGGACACTTTTTCTTGGAGAGATTAATGACATGCCGAAGAGGTAACAATCCTCTTTTAGAGTTCTCCATGCTGAACCTTTTTAGCACTTCCTTTATGTACAATTTTTGTGAAAGGCCAAGCATTCGATTAGATCTATCTCTATAGACCTTAATCACCAAAATATAAGATGCTGCACCTAAGTCTTTCATAGAGAATTTCTTAGATAACCAACTTTTGACCGAAGTCAATATGAAAATATCATTCCCAATAAGGAGGATGTCATCCACGTATAATACGAGGAATGTCATCGCCCTCCTACTAGCCTTCCTGTAAACACATAGCTCATCCTCATTCTTGATAAAATCAAACGATTTGATTGCATCATCAAAAGAGTATTCCAACTCCGAGAAGCTTGCTTCAATCTGTAGATTGATCTATGCAGCTTGCAAACCTTTTGATCTTCATCATTGAAAGTGAAATCCAAAGGCTGCTCCATATAGATGTCTTCTCCAAGATATCCATTCAGGAATGCAGTTTTCACATCCATCTGCCATATCTCATAATCATGATATATTGCAATTGCAAGCAATATACGGATAGATTTTAGCATAGCTACTAGTGAAAAGGTATCATGATAGTCAATGCCTTCATGTTGACTATACCCTTTTTCCACTAACCTAGCTTTAAAGGTCTCTACCTTACCATCTGCACCTATTTTCCTTTTGTAAATCTATTTACAACCAGTAGGTACAATACCCTCTGGTGGATCCATTAAGGACCATACATGGTTAGAATGTATTGATTCAATTTCTGACTTCATAGCATTGAACTATTTCTCAGAGTCGATGTCTGACATCGCCTCATCATAAATCTTAGGATCAGTCAATTGATCCTTGTCCCCAACAAGAAATATTTCTTTTATATCCTCTATAAGCATATCGAAGTACCTTTCAGGAGGTTTGGAGACTCTAATAGACCTACGAGATGGAAGAGCATTTATGTGAATTAGTTGATTCGGTTCAATATGATCTATAGCTAGCTGCTCTTCATAAACTTTTTCATCGAGCTTAATTAGCCTCCCACTACAACCTTCTTGAATAAACTATTTTTTAAAAAATATGGCATGTCTGCTCACAATCACATTGTGATCTTCTAGAAGGTAAAAGTAATATTCTAAATTTTTTTTAGGATATCCTATAAATCGAGCTTTCACAGATCTAGATTCCAACTTATCTGCCATTAGTCTTTTGACAAAGGCTGGACATCCCCAAATCTTGAAATGAGCAAGACTAGGTTTCTTACCATGCCAAATCTCATATGATGTGGTAGAAACAGATTTAGATGGAACTCTATTTAGAATATAGATTGAAGGTTGTTGGGCAAATTCTCAAAAAAATAAAGGCAAGTCAATGAAGCTCATCATTGATCAGATCATATCTAATAGTATCATGTTTCTCCTCTCAAACACCCTATTGAGCTGAGGCATACCTGGTGGAGTCCATTATGAAACTATGCCATTATCCTTAAGATAACCTAAGAATTCCCTACTAAGGTATTCACCTCCTCGATCTGATCGAAGAACCTTAAGGATTTTACCTGTTTGTTTTTCTACCTCATGTTTAAATTTCTTGAACTTTTCAAATGCTTCAGATTTGTGTCTCATAAGAAATACATAACCATACCGTGAATAACAATCAGTAAAGGTTATGAAGTAGTAAAAATCATCCCTGGATTGCACATCAAATGGACCATACATATCAGTGTGTACAGGGGCAAGTAATTATGTGGCCCTTTTTCCATGTCCTACAAATGGTAACTTGGTCATTTTTTCTTAAAGGCATGACTCACAAAGTGTGTATGATTCAGAATTAACTAAATCTAGGATCCCATTCCTTTCCAGTTTGTCAATTCTGTCTTTACCTATATGACTGAGCTTTAGATGCCACAAATATTTATCATTTAGGTCATCTCTAGCACGTTTATGTCCTATGGTATTCACTTTAATTTTTTTATTAATATTCAAAGATGCATCAACATGCAAATGATAGAGACTGTCAATTAAAATAGCTTTTGCAATCAATTTATTTCTTAAATAAATATTACAAAAGTCTTTATTGAATGTAAATTCAAATCCTTCCTGTACTAGCACAGAGACAGAAATCAAATTTCTACAAACTCCAGGCACAAAATAACAGTCACTAAGTATTAATCTAAATCCTAAAGATAACACCAGAGAATATGATCCAATAGCTTGTGCAGCAACTTTTGCTCCATTTCCGACACGTAGGACCATCTCACCTTCTCTCAGCATTCTACTTCTTTCCAAGCCTTGCATTGAAATGCATATATGAGCACTAGAGCCAGAGTCTAAAATCCAACTAGAAGTAGATGAAACTGTTAGGTTATATTCAATAACGAGTATGAACTTACCTTTAGAAGGTGCATTCTCCTTCTATATCTTTAAGCTTTCCAGGTAGAGAGGATAATTTCTTTTTCAGTGGCCATCTGTATTGTAGTAGAAATATTTTTCTTTGCTAACCTTGGCTTTCTTGGGAGTGTCCTTCTTCTATTTGTTCTCCTTCTACTTCTTTGCAGGTTTCTTCTTCTTCCAAGTAGACTTTCTTTTGAAGGAAGATTGCTCCATAGAGAAAACAGAGCCCCTTGAACTCTTCAGGGTCCACTCATTGCTTACCAACATATTTAATAATTCAGGTAAAGTATAATTTAACTTGTTCATATTATAGTTCATAACAAATTGAGCATATGAAATAGTCAAGGACTGGAGGATCAAATCTACCTGAAGCTTCTCGTGAATAAGAATGCCCAGCTTCTCAAGTTGTTTGATGTCCTTGATCATTGTCAAACAATGATCGTGGATTGACTGCCCTTTACGCATCTTGTTGTTGAAAAGCCTTTTCGATATCTCGAAGCGCGTAATCCGACTTTGTTCACCATATAACTCTTGTAGGTGAATCAGAATTGATTTAGCAGTTGGCATATCCTCATGTTGGCTCTATAATTCATTTGACATTGAGGCCAACATGTAACACTTAACCTTATTATCATCTTCCATCCATTTTTCATATGCAATCATCTGATGGGCATTTGGATGGTCAAGTAAGACAGGGGGTTCCTGGTCAAGCACATAGCCCAACTTCTCAGAACTCTAAACAATTTTGATTTTTCTCAACCAATCTTTGAAATTAAGGCCTACAAGTTGGTTTGTCTATAGAATACGGACTAAGGGATTTGAAGTAGACATGGTTAACTGCAAGAGTAGAAGATTCGAATTAAATTCTTTACACTTAATTATTAAAATTATTCTAGGATCTTTAAGAAATAATTTTAAAACTCTCACTATTTTCTCGGATCTCTCACACTCCCCATGGAGATGCGAAAACCTGCAACTCTTAGTTTTTAGTACGTACTACGGTCCCATCGATGTGCGGCACCTCACTGTGCCCGATTATTAGTAACACGCTACACTAATAAGTGGCCAACTCTTGTCCAATGTATCTAATACAAGTTGTAGCATCTTGGTCTCTAAATCATGGAACCTCAACGTGCCCGTTTATTAGTCCAATCATTAGTTAAATCAGACCCACCATTCCTGCTAGACAAAGCCATCATTGAGTCCCTCAACGTGCCCATTTATTGGGCCCAACCCCATCAGTGCCTAGCAACATCTTATGCTTAATAGGGTGGTTGTGTCTTCCTGATGCAACTAGACCACTGTAACCAACCGAGAATAATCAACACCAGTAGGACACCCACACACCTATAATGGTGGAAGACCTAAGACTTAATATTTATGGGAAGCTTAGGTTCAGGTCCCTTCTAAATTGATCAGCCAAATCATGTTTGACCAATTATACCAAGTCAGCATAATCTCATGTCTGACTTAAAATAACTAGCATGGGTGAACTCAAATCAAAAGTGACCATATTAAAACCTACTCAACTAAATTGGCCAGGTCAGTTTGATACAAGGGAGGGTTCAGCCATATACCATCTTTCTGCCAAACTAGTTGGTTGAGAAAGAGTTAGCCCCAATTAAAAATCATGATCAAAACCTTCCTTAGACACCAATTGATTGATAAGATTCAATTATGTCAATTTAATGATCTGGCCTCATCACTGAGCCAAATTAGGTCTTAACTTATCGATTCACAATAAGATGAATCGATATGACCAGACATCATCTAAAAATAATTTAAAGATCACTCGACCTAATTTGTTCAACCCAAACTCTCATTCACCTATTTAATTTTCTGATCAAATCAATTTTAAAATAGATTCAAGTGCATGACTTTAATGGCTTATGATCATGAATCAAATTTAAGATCTAAACCTAATTTGGTGCATCACATACATTCACATGTTAGATCATATAATTAAACTATATCTAATGTAATTAAATAGATCTAAAACATGCTTAACAACACATCATATATGTAATCATAAATTGATCAAAACCTTTTAAAAATCCTTTTTTCAAAACCAGGTATACATCAAAGTAGGATAACCTTTGCACTATAGGGGATAAACCTTATAGCAGGACAACCTTATGTCACTTTATGCAACCTTTGATCAATTAAATTTTAGATTATTAAATTTAATTTCAGATCTAAAAATTATGATTTTAATTTTGAAAATAGTTTTCAAAGCAAAACAATTCTATGCTAGAACAATCTCATATTCAGCATAGATTTGATACAATTATAATCTATCATCTGATCTGAATATATTTTAGATCCGATTCTCATCCATGCATGTTAAAGAAAGGAGAACCGTGGCTTTGATATCACTATTGGAGTTCTCCCAAGAACAGTAAATTATAATAAATCAAGTATCAAAAGCCTGACGTAGCGGAAGTAGATATAAAAACTATTTTATATCTAATGATGCAATTTATAAATGAATCTAATTTATTTATCATAAATTTTTAACATGCTATAATATATGAAAAAAATATCAGATCTGAAAATAAAATTATTTTAAGCATAAAATACTTACCTGGACCGCTATCTTGGCCTTCTCTAAAAAACATGCCAATCCGCTTCTGAAACTGGGATTCTACCAGAGCCACACAATCATTCAGCCTCTGCTGGTATCCACACAGAGCTCTTGTAACCGAGTCATAGAAGGAACTGAACTGCTAGATCCTTGTAGCCCTCTCCTCTTTCAGTAAATCAATCGCTTTAAACATCATGGCGATCGACAACCGGAGTGGCTTCTGGCTTCTATCTCGCAAATCAGACTATGCAAGACCTTCAGACCTCTTACATTTTTCTCCCTCTTATGTAGAAGATCTCTCAACACTCTTGAAGAGAATGACTCAAACCTCACACAAGGAAGAGAGAGAATCTCTGCGCCTTACAAGGAAGAAGCACCTCACATGCCCAAAGAGAAAAATATTCTTAGACGCCCACCCCCTCTCCTCCTTTTATAGATTAGTTCTCCAATCCCTTGAAGGCAAAAGACCAGAGTCCAATCTAACCCAAAACCCAAAAGGTAGAGTTCAAACTAAACTAGCTAGAATGGAGTAAAAGAGAAGGACTTCTCCCTCTCTTATTTTCTCACGCCAAAACACTTTTGCGCCTCCTTTTTATCGCACAAAAATTCTCCACGTTAAAAAGGATTAGCCCTCTTGGTTTTTCATTCCAACATAGGATTAGGTGGAAGTTTCAAATTCCAAAATTAAGATAAATAAATGAGGACTCCTCCTTCTCATATTCTTCCACGCCTAAATAAAGATTAGTGCCATCTTAATTTCATGCCATTTCTTCTTTCGTCACCCAAATGCTTGGCCCCACATGGTTGGCATGAGGAGAAGAGGAGAGAGAGGAAGAGATAGGGAGAGAGAGTCCCAATCTAACTGAACTCTGACTCATGGTCCAAACAAAATTAATTTGACACTCAAATTGAAGCCAGATTAAACCCAATTGAACCCATTTCAAAAAGGTTATTGACCCAACTGGATTAGGCTCAATTAAAATCCAATTAAATTTGATTTAATTAAATTAACAACTAATCCATAATTAATTAGGTCAAATCTTAATTGTAACACTTATAATTAGATCCAAATTGATTTGTTGATTGGTTACTTGAGCTCCTAATGTGTGTGACCCCTTAGGTCCTATTCTATATGGTAATGAGACATATTATAATCTCTATTATATATTATCAAAACTTCTTTCGATGGACTGAAATAATTTCAGCTCAATCCTAATCAGGATCATTAATCTGAAAATGATCTTAATGGGCTCTCACAATCCACCAGTGATACCTAGCAATATATAGTGGCAACCCAACAGAATAAGATTGGAACCCCTAGGTATAATTATCATGTGATGCGGTTCCTCTATCAAAAATCCTGACATGATGTTAGTTACAGATACTTGTCAAACCCATCAATCATATGCTTAACTTAATCGACTCAAGTCTAATTATGATACTAATGAAAATACCTTTTCATGATCACCCTACTATGCCCATAGACTTCTAGACTTAGTCACATTAAGTTACATAGGATTATTCCTTACTACTAAGGCTGATAGATCCCTACAAGTGAACACCCCACTCCTACAATAAACTTACTGCAGCCAACAAACATCACAAGATCCCGAATGGATGGGAACTAAGTATTTGTGTTGTCAAACTACAGCAACCTCATTATGAGTAGTTGAGACACTCTAGGTCAAAGAACTATTCACATGACTACAGCATCAAAAAATTATCGACGAGTGAGTAGTCATCTGTATAACTTCCTGTACTTGGTCACACTCAGTACCGTTGATCTCTATCAACTACTTGCACTCTCACTCTAGTGTCACCACACTGTAGGTTAGAGACTCATCTACCTTGAAAGGGAAGTGATATGTGCACCAATTTTAACGGATCAATCACCGTTCTCATGATATTTCAACAATCGAGAGCTTTTAGGAGTTAATCTATAAAGACACATACCTCAGATTTTCAACTCTTGAGAATATGTATCATTGTCCATTAACTCCATGGACGATTCATACATACATCAATATGAATGAAACTAATGCCCTTTTATTAACAAGAAAGATTAAGTACAAAGTTCATGCCCTAAAAATTAAAACTTGTCAAGCCAACTTGGCTTTCGAGGCATACATCTAATATTTATGTGGTGCTCCCAAGCCTTGGAGAGACTTGGAAGATCATGGCAGGGATACTGAACGTAATCCCTGGAGCTTGGGAGCGTGCCCCAAGCTGTTTTGGATGTGTTCAAGAGATCCTGGAGGTGTTCTAGGAGGGCCCCGGAGTCATGTTGGGTCAGGGGGCATTGACCCAGGGTTTAGAGTTTTCTCACATTGATTTATTGGGGTGAGTTTTTTAAGAGATTGTAACATAACCCATTGGGTTATGGGGTTGGGTCCAGGTTTGTTAAGTTAGTTAGGAGGTTAGCTGTTGGTTGGTTGTAACCAATTAGGAAGCCCAACCATGTGAAGTGTTTTAATCAATTTGTTATTGGTCCATGACAAGTCCTAACCCTCCATGTGATTGTTGTCCAACAAGTCCAAAAAGCCCAAGAAGGTTGATGCCCAACTAATCAAGAAGACCACCGCCCACTCTCATTTATATGGGACAGGCGTGCATGAGATGAGATGAGGGTGAAGGAAGAAGTCTATGAGGACTTCTTACAGTCTTCTCATGACCGTGTGAGATCTTGGAACGCCCCTTAGGGGCATGGACCATGGGAGACTCTCTTGGTTTTAGAGAGGGCCACGGTGGAGAGCTTGAGAGAAAGGCGCATGTGAGGGAGATATGACGTGGAGGGCTTGGACCGTGGGGTATTGCACGGGGTTTTGGAGAAGGAAAAGCCTCTGTGATGTATTGTCCGTAGGTTGGGACTTCTACTCGTATTCGTAAGAGGAGGCCGGTATCCCGTTCTAATATATTATAACAAGATTCTTCTCCAAAGGAATACAATCTCTTTTTTCTCCTACATCTCTTCTCTAAATCTTTTTTGTTGCATGATATTGAATCCAAGAACAGGTTATTGCTGGTTCTTGAATCAAGAAGGTTAGTTCTTGATTTCTCCCTCGCTGTTTTCGCTGTGTAGGTGCTGATCCGGATCTCCCACCAAATGGGATCAGTGCCTAGAAATTTTTCAACATAGAGTACATATATAAGTTAAAACCATTATATTTTAATCAAGCACATTCAAGAAGGAGAAAAAGATAAAAACAAGAGATAATGGATGACACTTACTATTTTAACATAAGTAAAAAACATTGACCTTGTTATTCATATTTTATTTATGACAGTTGTAATACAATAATAGTTAAATAGGTTAACCTTGTAATAGTACATCTTATGTTGACCTTGTTGTAACATAATCCCTTTTTTTATGGCAGTTATAATGTAAAAATAAAAAGGCAACTTAATCAAAGTAGACCTATTTATAAAAAATGATAAGGTGAATGCATGATCAAAAATAATAACAGAGGAACTAGCTTTCTTAAACTAAGCCATAAAATATGAATAAATCATGTATTGTAAATAATAAACTTTAACATATAAACATTCTTAGATAGGTATTTTGTAAAATCATATATCCAATTTAAAGTATATGTAAAAGAACATTTAATAAGTATAAGAAAATAATAACAATTGTAAATAGTAATTAGATGATAATTTCATTAGTTACAAATCATCATTCCAACTCGAATTCTATTTTAATCTTGGATTAACATTATATTAGTTTTTTTAATCATAATTCGTGAAAATATGCCTTAGATTATTAGTACACGAAGGACTTTAAAATTATGGATATGATTAAAGAAAACTAATAAAATATTTAATTATAGAAAAAACTGTAAAATACTTACAAAAAATTATAAAAGTAAAATCAAATCCACAAGCATGTAGGACACTATCCAAGATATATTTCCGTTGCTCGCGCAAGAATAGTCAGAAACACTTTTGCAAAATATGATCAGAATTCTTTTGCCTATGAGCATGACCGTAGTGGAGGTTGATGAAACTCTTTCAGCATCTAGAAAGAAGAAAGGTTTATAATTGAAAAAGATTAAAAAGATTTTGTAGTTAAGGAAAGACTAGAATAAGCTAGACATAGTTTTTGATGGCTTAGAATTGTCCTCAAAGACTAGGATCCAAGAGGACCTTTTTTCTATGATCATCAAATTTGATTGTTTTTTCTTTTATTGGCTCATTAAAGTCTATAATAAAAAGCCCAACAATCAAAAATTAAAAGTTCATAATCAAATAATTAAAGTCTGATGGGCAAATAATTAAAAGCTCAATGGTTAAATCATTAAAAACTTAACGGTCAAATCATTAAAAATCCAACGACCAAATCATTAAAATCCAATAGTTAAATAATTATAAATTATAAATTAATTATTGGTTAGAATGTCAATATATGTTAGATTATAGGTTAAGGTACAATTGTTTACATGGGAGCAAATTATAGGCTTTAAAAGAGTTATATTGGTTAGGTGGCATTGTTACATGAATTTGGATTTGGCTTGCTAGTAGGGCTGGGTTTCTCAAGTGTCCATTCCAAACTTGACCCAACTGAAGATGAGGCACTCCTTTTAAAACCCAATCCAACCCAAGCGAGCACATAGGTTGGCCCAATGGCCTGACCTAATGCAAACCCAGCACACATTGCAGAGGATGGCTCGGAGAAGTGGGAAGGTTGGCGGAATTGCAGTTCGAGGTGAGGAGATGATTCTTTGAAATTGGACGTGGGTGAGGGAGATTTCATAAAATTTGCCAGAAAAAGAAAGAAACAAAGAAAGAAAAATAACTGAAGCGGTTAAGAGCGGGATTCAAATATTAAGGGTTAATAACGTAACCAACTGCTATCTCAAACTCGAAGAGCATGGATTGCACCATCTTCCTCTCGCCTTCTCATGCCTGCTTCCATTGACTCCCTCCCTCTGGACGTTCTGGTATGCCAATCTCCATCCTCACTCTTCCAACTCTCAGACCGCTTTCTAACTCTCTTTTCTCATGTAAAGGTCCAGATCTTATGCAAATTGAACCACGATGAACTCAAGCCATCGCTCGTCGTCTCCAAATCCTTCCACAATGCCGTGAAGCCTCTCTACCACACCATCTTCATTACTTAAATAAATAGATGGATGTCATACGTGAAACTTAACTTTTTTCTTTCCCTTTCTCCTGATGTTCTATGAGTAGGCTCTCTTGGCTCAACAGTTACATTTCGACTTCTCCACCCCGGCACCGAAGAAGGCAACAGTGGCGTTTGCCGAGTACTGAACTCTCTAACCTGTTTTCTTTTCCTTGCTTTCAGATTTTTTTTTTTTTTTTTTTTGATTATACTCACAAAATCCTCAACTCTTATTCAGTGACATGGATGTGACACCTGGAGCACCCTCGCTGAAACTGGGATCCAGAAAGCCAAGAACTTCTAAGTTGTCTGAAGAGACCAGGAAGATTGCAGTTGTGCTGTTTCCAGTGGCAGACTGCAAGAGGGGGCTATTTCCTAAATCCGAGTGGAGGTCCTGCGGTGCTGCACCTCGCTACAAGCAATCTGTTGTTCGTTTGTCCAATGAACACGCTTAATCTTGTGGACAGTTTATCTTGATCTCACTATCTAGGGTTTTAATTCTTCTCAATGTATCTATTTAACTCATCTCATTGAGTATGTAATCGTATGTTTATTGTGTCATGACTGAAGTATTTGTAATGACTTTTAAGTTTAGGAATACCATCTTCGTAGTCATATCTTGATTTTACTGTCCGTGTGATTGAAGAATGTTTGGTTTTTCTCTTTCTATCAGCTTTGGTTCCAGTTTTTGTCACCATCTCCAAAGGGGATGGGCTTAAGAACATGATAAATAAGTGCAGGAGATCAAAATTATCCTCTTTGCTCTTGGAAAATGCACACGTCGTAATCGTACGTGAGTCAAATTAGATTTTTTTCATAGTGATTTAAACTATACTAGAATCCTATAAGAATTATCCGACCCAGAGGAAAACTTTATTGTTAACTTTCAAAGTCTGGTGATTTACATTAGGAACGTAATAACAAAGGTAAATGGGTGTCAATTTGGGACCAAAATGCCAACTTCGCCCTTGGCAGTTTCTAAGGAGACCGTTGTCTGCAGTCCTTCAAGGGACCTCGAGGGGACAAATAGCTATATACTACCAATATAATTGAATTGGTATAGCCATATTGAATTTTTCATTTTTTTAAAAAAAAATTAAGAGAGAAAGAACGAAGACCTGTTCACACTAGATTGTAGAGATACTGCTGCATTGGCCTTGCTTGAACCTAAACAGATAGGTCATTTGAAAAATCTAAGTACTGAAAATTAAGTTTGGCTGTGACCAGAGACTTGCCATGGATTGACAGCAAACGAATAAACAAACAAGCAAACAAACAAAATTTAAATGACTAGGTATTATGCACATAAAGGTCTGTTTGGATAATCCAGCAAGATTGGGCCCGATTTCTTGATGGATTCATAGATAGGGCATCTTGTTTGAGCAAAAGCCCACATTTATATCTAACACTCCCAAGCTTGAATAAATGAAAAATAGTTCATGGTCTCAGGTCCACTGGCTAGGGTTGAGGCTGGAACTTCGATGGGCCCTTAAAAGATCAGATGGCCGGAAGGAAATATCCAAACAGGCTCAAAATGTTCAGACTGGTTCACCGTAAATCAAATTCCTTGACCTGGAGGACTCTAAAGTACTTCAATGAAGACCATCCCTTTAATTATTGCTTTGAAGAGCTGTTGATGCTTCAATTGAGGCCTTTCTGGACGGAATTTTACTGAGAACGGAGAGGAGGAGCAGGACTGAAGCCACCGGAGATAATGAAGTTTCCTTGCAAACAAGAACATGTAAAGCTTCCATCTTAGCTACCTCGTGCAAGCCATTCGATGCAGGGCTAAGCACCAACCTTCGGTGTCCCCAGGATCCCAGGGTTGGGTGCCAAGGTAGAAGGTCACCCTCCATTTCCTGGATGAGGTAAAGACCGCAACTCTAATCGCCCTAGGGGAAACCCTCACTCCTCGAAATATTTATATGCAAAGTATTTGCTTAAATAAAACATCATCCAAACATTTATGACGAGGTTCATAAGATAAGCTTTATGATAGAATAACATTAGATATATGACATGTCTCTGTATATAATGGTTCTTTAGATAGTAAAGCTGAGAGTCCAGCTGTAAGGTGTTGCATTGTGCTCCCAAGCCTTGGAGAGACTTGGAAGGTCATGGCAGGGATGCTGGAGGTAATCCTTGGAGCTTGGGAGCGTGTTCCAAGCGGATTTCTGGAGGTGTTCCAGGGATGCTCTAAGTTTGAGTATTTTCTCATGTGACTTAGGGAGAAGTTTTTTTTAGAGATTGTGACATAACCCAATTGGGTTATGGAATTGGGTCCAGGTTTGTTAAATTGGTTAAGAGGTTAGCTTAGTTGGTTAGATGGTTGGTTGGTTGGTTGGTTAGCCCAACCATCCAGGATCCTAACCGAATTGGTTGGTTGTAACCAATTGGAAGCTTAACTACATGAGGTGTTCTAACTAGTTTATTATTGGTCCAAGAATCCAAGTCCTAACCGCTCATGTTATTGAGTCCTAGCAAGATTCAAGAAGTTGTTGCAGTCTGTTGCCGCCTAGATCGGCGTGGCCGATAGCTCTTACGTGGCCTAGGTGAGTGGGCTCCGTGCCAGCATCACCGGGCTCGTTAGTCGGAGACGATCAAGGGGAACATAGTCGTAGTTGGGATGAAAATGGGCTTGGTACTGTGGTGGTCATCTTCTGGACCTCTCTGGTGAGGAGTAATCTTCCTCCTTATTATCCCTCCGTTGGGCGATACCTGCAAAACAGGGAAGACCTGCGCCGGGGATTTCGGCAAAGACACTCCGACGATCAAGTCAACGGGACGATCGAAGGAAATAAGGGACCTCTGAGGCAGAGGTCTTCGGGAACTCTCTGCTGCGAGAGGGTGATAAAAAATGGACGATCATGTAAGAATGAAGAGAGTGTGTTGTCTCTTACCCCCCTTACCTCTTCCCGCTGCTCTTATGTAAACGAGCGACTCTTGGTGTTCAGAGAGGCACGTTCTTCTTGGTATAGGCCTGTGAAGCTTCTGCAGGCCTGGGAGGCTTAGGTAGGTTGGTCAACTTCATCCTTCTTGATGGTTCAGGAGGTTGGTGGAGGAGCACAGCGCCTTGGATGTGGCACTCCTTCCTGATTGGCATAAGCTGTGATGGGGGCTTTTAATATAGCCCTCCTTCGTAGATGGCGGGCTCAGTTTGGTAGAGATGGTGACGTGTCGGGCTGCCATCTAGCCTTCCTCCGTACCTATATTTTGAAAAGCATACCTGGAATGGAATCAAATAAACCGTGGCACATGCTTCGAGATGAGGCAGGCGAGGCTCTTCGTGCGCATGGTTCGAGGTGTCCCGTCGTGAGGCTAGGCCGCATGGCTTCTCCATGCATGGCGAGGTCTGCAAGGCTAGGCCGCGTAGCCTCTCCATGCATGGTAAGGTCTGCAGAGGCCTCTACGCACACGGGATGAGGTGCACGGGGCAGTTGCGCGGATCGAGGCACGGCATGCAGGGTCTCCCCCATGCACGTGGTTCTGGGCATCGGAGCAGGCGGAAATGAGATGCAGTCCCGCGGGCAAAGTCGGACCAGGCACGGGCGGAGCCGGGGCATGCCGTACCGGTGCGGGGGCACACCGGGCGGAGCCGGAGTCGACCAGGTGTTCTGGACTGGGCGCGGAGGTGAGCCGGGCGCCGGAGCGGGCGGAGCCGGAGTGGACCGGTGCGGGCGTGCCGTGGACGTGTGCTGGCACGAGCTTGGCACGGGCGGAGCCGAGGTGCCGACCTTGGCGGCGGACCCGGGAGTCAGAGCGGACCGGCACGGGCGTCCCGCCGGACTGGGCCGAACCGGATGGAAGACCGCCGAACTGGCGGGGGCCGAAGCCGAGGTGCTGCATGGATCGGGGGCGTTCCCAGGTATAGAGGCGAGGTGGTGCGATCCCCTGCGGGCGACCGGGCGCGGGAGCTGGCGGAGCCGGAGTGGACTGACGCAGGGGTAGGTGGCATCGAGGTGCACCGGTGCTGGGGCGTGCCCTGGTGTGGTTGCGGAGCTGCAGGCGCGCGAGGGTGCGGCTAGGCCGAGCTGGGAGCCGAACCAGGAGGACCGGACCGGGGCACCGATCGCCGAACTCGAGCGGGGCAGGACCGAAGCTGCGAGCGGAGGCAGTGCCAAGGTGGGTTTCCCACGGGCGGAAGCGAAGCTGGGTGCACCGAACTGGGACGGTCGCAAGCATGGGCGGAACCGGGCTGGCACGGGACAGCCGCGGGCTTGCACGGCTGAGCCGGTGCTGGGGCCGGTGGGGGTGAGCTGGGGCCGACCGTCGCACCGTTGGCGAGGTCGGGAGGAGCCGGAGGTGCCATAGCACGGAGGCAAGCCTCCCGCGAGCGAACTTGGCGCCGGCTCGGGCGGAAGCCTCCCGCGAGCTCCCACGGGTGGATTAGGTGCCAGCCTGGGCAGAGCCTTGCGGGGCACTGCCGAGGTCGGTCGAATGCCGGAGGAGCTGGGGTGGCTGGAGCCGGACGCGGGCATGCCGGGCGGAGCCTTGCGGGGCGCTACCGAGGTCGACCGAACGCCGGAGGAGCTGGGGTGGCTGGAGCCGGACGCGGGCATGCCGGGCGGAGCCTTGCGGGGCGCTGCCGAGGTCGGCCGAACACCGGAGGAGCTGGGGTGGCTAGAGCTGGATGCGGGCATGCCGGGCGGAGCCTTGCGGGGCGCTGTCGAGGTCGGTCGAACGCCGGAGGACCTGGGGTGGCTGGAGCCGGACGCGAGGATGCTGGGAGGAGCCTTGCGGGGCGCTGCCGAGGTTGGCCGAACATCGAAGGAGCTGGGGTCCCGCGGCGCCGGGCGTGCCGCCCCGGGCTCGGAGGAGCCGCGCGTTCCGTGCCAGGCTCGGAGGCGCCGGCCTCCCGTAGGCGGAGTCAGAGCCGGGTGAGACGCCACGCAGAGCGTACTTGGGGCGCAGGTGAGGTCGGGCGGAGCCGTGCGGGGTGCTGCCGAGGTCGACCGAATGCCGGAGGAGCTGGGGTGGCTGGAGCCGGACGCGGGCATGCCGGGCGGAGCCTTGCGGGGCGCTGCCAATGTCGGCCGAACGCCGAAGGAGTTGGGGTCCCGCGGCGCCGGGGGTGCCGCCCCGAGCTCGGAGGATCCCGACGTTCCGCGCCGGGCTCGGAGGCGCCGGCCTCCCGTAGGCGGAGTCAGAGCCGGGTGAGACGCCACGCAAAGCGTACTTGGGGCGCAGGCGAGGTCGGGCAGAGCCATGCACGGTGTTGCCGATGCGCCGGCCTGGGCGGTGGCGAGCTTGGAGCCGAAGGCGGACCACGGACGGAGCCCGAGAGGAACATAAGCGTTGGTGCCGAGCTTGGAGGCGTCGGGGGCTGCGCCGCAACGGGTAGGAGCACGTGGAGTCGGAGGGGGTGAGTGCATCTCCTACGTGTGCGAACTAAGGCGCGTGCCTGCGGGTGCTCGCAGGGCAGAGACGTGCGGGCTGAGCTGGGATCCCGCGGGCGCGCCGAGCTGCGCTGGAGCCGGAGGGGGGGTTCGGTCATTGAAGAACCGCCGGGAAGAGCCGGAGCCGTGCTGGACCGCCGACCTGTCACGGGGGGGCATGCCGTGCGGGCGAAGTTGGGCGGAGTTGAGCCGTGGATGCCATGTTCGAATGGACGCGGTACCTGGCACGTGCGCGGTACCTTGGCGCAGGTATGCTGTGCTGTGCTCACTGATCCGGGCGCGGCATCTTCCTGATGATGCTTGGACCGGGCGAAGTGAAGCCGGGCCAATCCGGAGAGCTTCGTAGACCGAAGTTGGCTACCTTTCATGCCTGGCTGGGCTCCAGGTCAGGCTGCCGAGCTGAACTGAACTACCGAAGCTGGACTTCTCATGGCCGAAGAGAGGCCGAGGTACTGGTTCACCGCCGAGGTGGGGTCGAGCCGAGCTGGGCTGAACTGCCACATGGTCGAAGTGGGGCCGAGCCGAGCTGGGCTGAATCACCACATGGCCGAAGTGGGGGCCGTGGTGAGGCCGAGGTGGAGAGGTGCCTGACCGAGGTGGAGAAGTACGTGGCCGCTCCAGCCTCCAAGGAGGACGCGTGTCAGGGCCGAATGGATCTTGTTTACTACTGTAACAGATGCCCCCACTCCCTGAGTCCAAAACATCTTCGTTTTGGATAAGGGGAGTATTATCACCCATTCGGCTCTGCACCTTAGCGGGCTCTATACCAACTGCAAGAAGTTAGTCACTAAATGAAACTGAACTTACCAGAGGTTAGCTGTTGGTCTTTGAAGGCCTAGGTGAAGGCATCGAGTCTGGCTGTCCTTTTCACGAACAGGGAACGTCCTGCAACACAACTTAAAAGGTGTTGTCTTCGAAACTTACTTTCCTGTAGGTGTTTTTACCTTTAGTTAGGTGTTTCATGACGATGCCAGTTCTTCTTTGACAAGGTAGAAGGTGGTTCCATTGAGGCATAGGTTGGTGAGGTGTATAACTTGGGTGCTCACATATATGACCGGGCATATAGTTCATGTGGCCGAGTTTAGAATATCCGTCAGAACCTTTGATGAAGGTATTGAAGTTGCCAGAAGATAGGAGCCATCCCGGATGAAGAAGCCCAAGGAGCTGGAGAGAGAAATCGACTCCGGTCAGATGCTCGACCTCGGGGGAGCAATGCTCAACCACGGGGGAGCTGTCCTGGCGGAGGAACTCAAGGGAGCAGGAGTTCGACTCAGGCCAGATGCTCGACCTCGAGGGGGCAATGCTCGACCTCGGGGGAGCCATCCTGGCGGAGGAACTCAACGGAGCAGGAGTTTGACTCATGCCTGATGCTCGACCTCGAGGGGGCAGTGCTCGACCTCGGGGGAGCCATCCTGGCGGAGGAACTCAAGGGAGCAGGAGCTCGACTCAGGCCAGAGCCATCCTGGCGGAGGAACTCAAGGGAGCAGGAGCTCGACTCATGCCTGATGCTCGACCTCGAGGGGGCAGTGCTCGACCTCGGGGGAGCCATCCTGGCGGAGGAACTCAAGGGAGCAGGAGCTCGACTCAGGCCCGATGCTCGACCTCGAGGGGGCAATGCTCGACCTCGGGGGAGCCATCCTGGCGGAGGAACTCAAGGGAGCAGGAGCTCGACTCAGGCCAGATGCTCGACCTCGAGGGGGCAATGCTCGACCTCAGGGGAGCCATCCTGGCGGAGGAACTTAAGGGAGAACACGCGGACTGAAGTCCAAGCCTTCATGCTGGAATCGGGTTCCGAGGCATCAACCAGACTGAAGTCCGGGATCACGTGGGGGAATCGGGTTCCGCGCCACCTTCCAGACCAAATTCCGGGATCACGTGGGGGAACTGGGTTCCGTGCCACCTTCCAGACCGAAGTCCGGGATCATGTTGGGGAACTGGGTTTCGCGCCACCTTCCAGACCGAAGTCCGGGATCACGTGGGAGAACTGGGTTCCGCGCCACCTTCCAGACCGAAGTCTGGGATCACGTGGGGGAATCGGGTTCCGCGCCACCTTCCATATTGAAGTCCGGGATCACGTGGGGGAATCGGGTTCCACGCCACCTTCTAGACCGAGGTCCGGGATTTCACGCCGAAGCCGGACTCTAGGCTTCCTTCGCTAGACTCAGAGCTGGATGGATGAGCTCCTGTAATGATGAAGAGCAAAGATTGTACTAGAGATGAACTTTAATTATTGAGGATGTATTCTTACATCCTTCATGAGGTGGCAGAGCTGTTTGGCATGCAAGGAGGCGAGCTGCAAATGGCTGGACCTTCAGAGCAACCTATGGACATCTCCGGATGATAGTCAGGAGGTAGATGTGGGGTTCAGTGAAGAGCTTGGATTCAGTTCGGCTGAATCAAGAGGCATGACTTCAGCTCGGCTCTATTTGATTTTAGCTCGGCTGAACTGAGGGGCTTGACTTCAGCTCTTAACTTCGCCGGACTTGGAGTCGGATGGGCGAGTTCCTGTGTTGGTGAAGAACAAAGTTGCACCAGAGAGGAACTTTAATTATTGAGGAGGGATTCTTACCTCCTTCATGAGATGGTAGAGCCACTGGTTCGCCATGCTAGGAGGGTCGTGAATGGTTGGGCCTCCGAAGCTTCCCATGGTGGTTGGCCTTGCACATCCCTATGGCCGAGGATGTTTAATGATGTTGGTGACGATCATGCCTTTATTAATTTTGTACCACCTGATGCCCATGTCGCACGGAGGAACAGGACCACCCTTTGCATTATGTTCGCATGGTGTGGAGGGCAAAATCCTACTCCAAAGTTTCGCATGATGTGCGTGAAGTGACTGAGCCTTCACTGCTTCTTCATTTCGGGAATCGTGCTTCATTCGTTGCCTTCCCCAACCATAGTAGGGGTTAGTTTTCTTCATCTTCAATGGGAGTTTGACCTTAGTAGGGAGCTTGATTGACTCTTAGCTTGAACGCGGAGCTTTGGTAGCTTTTTGGCTTTGGCACGGGACCTCTGGTGTTTCCCGTCTCGAGGTGTTGGAGAGCTCCCGAGAGCTTTTCCTGTAGAACCGTGACACGATTTTTCATTGTGTAAATGTAGTGGAGAAGGAGTTACCTGTTGAGCTCCGGTCATATGAATGGATAAAGATATGTTCTTTCCTTGAGCTGGTTGGGATCAAATTCGCCGGCCGCCCTCTCAGGAGAGAATGAGGCTCCTTTGCACGGAAGAATAGAACTCGGTTGCATGGGGGAGCACCTTAGTTGCTTGGGAGCTTGAGGCTCTGTTGCATGAGGGAGATGACTCCATTGAGTGGGAGAAATGAGATCCTGGGAGGAAGCTTCCGTTGCATGGGAGGAAGCTTCATGGGAGAACGAGGCTTTGTGAGAGAGCCCGTTGCATGGGAGCATGGTACCCCTTTGCATTGGAGCTTGAGGCTCCGTTGATGACATCATAGGAGGCCTTCCTTGGGAAGGGATATGACTCCTCTGCATGGGAGAACAAGGCTCCATTGCACGGAGGAGGAGGAGCTCCGTGGCATGGGAGCAAGCTTTGTTGCACAAGGGAGATGAAACCCCTGTTACATGGGGGAAGTTTCGTTGAATGGGAGCAAGCCCTGTTGCACGGGAGCATACTCCGTTGCATGGGCTTCTTTCTTCTTCACGATGGCTAGATCCTTCCTCCCTCTCTTCTTTTTTTTTTGTGTGGGGCTCTTGGATGGTGGCACCGCCAGGAGGTGGCTCCATCCCTGGCCTGATGCCAGTTGCCCCATCAAGGGTGGCGATGCACCCTCACAGCTCAAGATTTTTGGTCGAGGCCACTCCTTGGAGCCTCGAGAGAGGGAGAAATTCTCGTGCCCCCATCCCCGTGCCCCCGGTCTGCCCCCCAGGGACTAAGGACAAAGATGGAAACCATCATCCCACCTTATTGAGGAGCATGGATCTGCCCCCTTCCTGGCACGCCAATCTGTTGCCGCCTAGATCGTCGTGGCCGGTAGCTCTTACATGGCCTAGGTGAGTGGGCTCCGTGCCAGCATCACCGGGCTCGTTAGTCGGAGACGATCAAGGGGAACATAGTCGTAGTTGGGATGAAAATGGGCTTGGTACTGTGGTGCTCCTCCTGTGGGCCTCTCCGGTGAGGAGTAATCTTCCTCCTTATTGTCCCTCCGTTGGGCGATACCTGCAAAACAGGAGAGACCTGCGCCGGGGATTCCGGCAAAGACACTTCGACGATCAAGTCAGCGGGACGATCAAAGGAAATAAGGGACCTCCGAGGCAGAGGTCTTGGGGGACTCTCTGCTGCCAAAGGGTGATAAAAAATGGACGATCATGTAAGAATGAAGAGAGTGTGTTATCTCTTACCCCCCTTACCTCTTCCCACTGCTCTTATGTAAACGAGCGGCTCTTAGTGTTCAGAGAGGCACGTTCTTCTTGGTATAGGCCTGTGAAGCTTCTGCAGGCCTGGGAGGCTTAGGTAGGTTGGTCAACTTCCTCCTTCTTGATGGTTCAGGAGGTTGGTGGAGGAGCACAGCACCTTGGATGTGGCACTCCTTCCTGATTGGCGTAAGCTGTGATGGGGGCTTTTAATATAGCCCTCCTTCGTAGATGGCGGGCTCAGTTTGGCAAAGATGGTGACGTGTCGGGCTGCCATCTAGCCTTCCTCCGTACCTATATTTTGAAAAGCATACCTGGAATGGAATCAAATAAACCGTGGCACATGCTTCGAGATGAGGCAGGCGAGGCTCTTCGTGCGCATGGTTCAAGGTGTCCCGTCGTGAGGCTAGGCTGCATGGCTTCTCCATGCATGGCAAGGTTTGCAAGGCTAGGCCGCGTAGCCTGTCCATGCATGGCGAGGTCTGCAGAGGCCTCTACGCACCCGGGATGAGATGCACGGGGCAGTTGCACGGATCGAGGCACAGCATGCAGGGTCTCCCCCATGCACGTGGTTCTGGGCATTGGAGCAGGCGGAAATGAGATGCAGTCCCGCGGGCAGAGTCGGACCAGGCACGGGCGGAGCCGGGGCATGCCGTACTGGTGCAGGGGCGCACCGGGCGGAGCCGGAGTCGACCGGGTGTTCTGGACTGGGCGCGGAGGTGAGCAGGGCGCCGGAGCGAGCGGAGCCGGAGTGGACCGGCACGGGCGTGCCATGGATGTGTGCTGGCACGAGCTTGGCACGGGCGGAGCCGAGGTGCCGACCTTGGCAGCGGACCCGGGAGTCGAAGCGGACCGGCACGGGCGTCCCGTCGGACTGGGCCAAACCGGACGGAAGATCGCCGAACTGGCGGGGGCCGAAGCTGAGGTGCTGGATGGAGCAGGGGTGTTCCCAGGCATAGAGGCGAGGTGGTGCGATCCCCTGTGGGCGACCGGGCACGGGAGCTAGCAGAGCCGGAGTGGACCGACGCGGGGATAGGTGGCACCGAGTTGCACCGGCGTTGGGGCGTGCCATGGCACGGTTGCGGAGCTGCGGGCGCGCGAGGGTGCGGCCAGGCCGAGCTGGGAGCCGAACCGGGAGGACCGGACCGGGGCACCGATCGCCAGACTCGAGCGGGGCAGGACCGGAGCTGCGAGCGGAGGCGATGCCGAGGTGGGTTCCCCACGGGCGGAAGCGGAGCTGGGTGCACCGAACTGGGACGGTCGCAAGCATGGGCGGAGCCAGGCTAGCACGGGGCAGCCACGGGCTTGCCCGGCTGAGCCGGTGCTGGAGCCGGCGGGGGTGAGCTGGGGCCGACCGTCGCACCGTTGGCGAGGTCGGGAGGAGCCGGAGGTGCCAGAGCCTGGAGGCAAGCCTCCCGCGGGCGAACTTGGCGCCGACTCGGGCGGAAGCCTCCCGCGAGCTCCCACGGGCGGACCGGGTGCAGGCCCGGGTGGAGCCTTGCGGGGCGCTGCCGAGGTCGGCCGAACACCAGAGGAGCTGGGGTGGCTGGAGCCGGACGCGGGCGTGCCGGGCGGAGCCTTGCGGGGCGCTGCCGAGGTCGGCCGAACGCCGGAGGAGCTGGGGTGGCTGGAGCCGAACACGGGCATGCCGAGCGGAGCCTTGCGGGGCACTGCCGAGGTCGGCCGAACGCCGAAGGAGCTGGGGTGGATGGAGCCGGACGCAGGCATGCCGGGCGGAGCCTTGCGGGGCGCTGCCGAGGTCGGCCAAAAGTCGGAGGAGCTGGGGTCCCGCAGCGCCGGGCGTGCCGCCCCGGGCTCATAGTCGAGCATGCCGCACCGGGCTTGGAGGCGTCGGCCTCCCGCAGGCGAAGACGGAGCCGGGTTAGACGCCACGCAGAGCGTACTTGGGGCGCAGGCGAGGTCGGGCGGAGCAGTGCGGGGTGCTTCCGAGGTCAGCCGAACGCCGGAAGAGCTGGGGTGGCTGGAGCCGGACGCGGGCATGCTGGGCGGAGCCTTGCTGGGCGCTACCGAGGTTGGTTGAACGCCAGAGGAGCTGGGGTCCCGCGGCACCGGGCGTGCCGCCCCGGGCTCGGAGGAGCCGGGCATTCCGCGCCGGGCTCGGAGGCGCCGGCCTCCCGCAGGCAGAGTCGGAGCCGGGTGAGATGCCACGCAGAGCGTACTTGGGGCGCAGGCGAGGTCGGGCGGAGCCGTGCTGGGTGCTGCCGATGTGCCGGCCTAGGCGGTGGCGAGCTTGGAGCCGGAGGCGGACCACAGACGGAGCCGGAGAGGAACATAAGTGTTGGTGCCGAGTTCGGAGGCGCCGGGAGTCGCACCGCGCCGGGCAGGAGCACGCGGAGTCGGAGGGGGTGAGTGCATCTCCCACGCGGGCGAACTGAGGCGCGCGCCTGCGGGTGCTCGCAGGGCAGAGACGTGCGGGATGAGCTGGGGTCTCGCGGGCACGCCGAGCTACGCCGGAGTCGGAGGGGGGGTTCGCTCGTCGGAGAACCGCCAGGAAGAGCCGGAGCCGCGTGGGACCGCTGACCTGTCGCGGGGGGGCACGCCGTGCGGGCGAAGTTGGGCGGAGTTGAGCCGTGGATGCCACGTTCGAAGGGACGCGGTACCTTGGCGCGGTACCTGGCACGTGCGCGGTACCTTGGCGCAGGTATGTTGTGCTGTGCTGGGCAGGAGCATGCGGAGGCACTTATCCAGGCGCGGCTTCTTCTTGATGATGCTTGGACCCGGCGAAGTGATGCCGGGACGATCCGAAGAGCTTCGTAGACCGAAGTTGGCTACCTTTCATGCCTGGCTGGGCTCCAGGTCAGGTTGCCGAGCTGAACTGAACTACCGAAGCTGGACTTCTTATGGCCGAAGTGAGGCCGAGGTACTAGTTCACCGCCGAGGTGGGGCCGAGCCGAGCTGGGCTGAACTGCCACATGGTCGACATGGGGTCGAGCCGAGCTGGGCTGAACCGCCACATGGCCGAAGTGGGGGCCGTGGTGAGGCCGAGGTGGAGAGGTGCCTGACCGAGGTGGAGAAGTACGTGGCCGCGCCAACCTCCAAGGAGGATGTGTGTCAGGGCCGAATGGATCTTGTTTACTACTGTAACACAGTCCAACAAGAAGTCCAAGATTAGATGCCCAAATAATTAAGAAGTGGTTGACGTCCCATGTGCTATTTAATAAGAGGAGGGGGCATGCGGTTTGGATGTCTCATGGTGTGGAGTCCATGAGGACTTCTCATGGTCTTGGTCTTGGATAGTTAGGGCTTGAGGGCTGTCCCTTGGGGCGGGGACTGTGGGGAGACCTCATGGGTTTCAAGGAGGCCACGATGATGGGCTGCAAAGAGGTGCACGTGAAGGAGATATCACGTGAAAGGCTTGGTGCCGTGGAATGTTTCATAGGACTTTGGAGAAGGGACACACGTGAGGTATTGTCTGATCCTGGCTTACGTGGGTTCTTGGGGCATGAGGCATGCAAGAGAGAAGACGTGCAAGACAGCGAGAAGCTTCTGGGGTTTCAGAAGGGGTGCTGTCGAGTGTTATCTTGTTTGTTGTAATAAGGTTCTTCTCCAAAGAAATAAAGCAATATCTCTTTTTCTCCTACATCTCTTCTTCTTATCTGTCTGTGAATGTTGAATCCAAGAACAGGTTGTTGGGCTATATCCTTCCATGTTGCTTTCGTGGTCTTCTGCTGCAAATAGGTGCTGATCCGGATCTCCCAACAAGTGGGATCGGTGCCCTTGAGTTTTTTCAACAATTGGTATCAGAGCTTGGTTTGAACCATTATTCGAGCGAAAGCCGAGTGGTTTCAAAGCTGCTGATTTGAAGGTGGAAGAGGGGGATTCAAGGAGTGCATCGAGGTAAATGGAGTTGTACGTGGGTATGGTATCCCGCATGGATGGAGAAAGGAAAAGCCCAGATTTCTCAAGCTCACCAGAGTACATCAGCTAAGACGATGCCAGGGGCAGCTCAGGGAGACATGTGACAGTCTCAAGAAGCGCCGAGGATATCGGGCAGTCGAGATTGTCCTGGTATGGCGGCATTAGCCTGGGGACGGAGATTGGAGCTAATGGAGATGGCAACTCAGGGAGACCAGGGACTAGTCTCAGGGAGCACCATGGATATCATGCAGCCGGGAGATAGGCTAGGACATGATGCAGCAGCCGATGGAGATGGTTGCTTGGTTCAGTCACTGGGTTAGCAGAAGAGTTGGATGAGCTCTTGGTTTCGGAGGAGCCTGCGGGGTTGCACTATATCCGAAATGGTCTCGAAGAGGTCCACGATGTACGGAGGTTCCGAGGAGGCAGCAACTGGGTACGAGGTTCAGGTGCAGGCTCAGCAGGGCAGCATTGAGCAGCTGGCCTCAGGATTTCTTTCTGTGGCATCAGGGGACTTCGGTCATAGGTAGAGCACCGGTGATAGATGGATTCATTGATGGAGCAAGATTCGACACGAGTTCAGAGCAGGAGGTGCGAGGATACTGGCCAAGTCCTAGCATGAGCGCCAGGGGTGCACTTAGCCAGGTGGAGCAGAGTATGCAGAGATTGGTATGTTCTATGAAGATGGTGTCAGATAGAGCTCCAGTTACAGCAAGTGCCGGTTCAGGTTTGCTGTGTTCTCTCCAAGGAAGTCCAAGAAAAAGTTTAATGCAGCTGCTAGGTAGAAGGAATGCTATAATCGTGGTATAAGGATACAAGCAAGGATCTTCAGCTGTGAAGGCGGTCATCCCAAAGGCCTCCAAGGGTGCACAGTAGCTGAAGGGTGTTGGCAGAGGCAAAGAGATCCACACAAGAGGCTATCAAGACACGCAGTTACAGAGAGGTTGTACAAGAGGACATTGCCAGGTTTGCCAAGGCTTGGGGCACCAAGGTAGAGATTGTAGGGTTTTGCATGGTGCTCCCAAGCCGTAAAGAGACTTGGGAGGCCATGGCAAGGATGCTGAGGCAATCCCTAGAGCTTGGGGGTGTGTCCCAAGCAGATTCCTAGAGGTGTTCCAGAGATGCTCTAAGTTTGAGTGTTTTCTCATGTGACTTATGGGGGAGTTTTTTTTGAGAGATTGTAATATAACCCAATTAGGTTATGGGGTTGGGTCCATGTTTGTTAAATTGGTTAGGAAGTTAGCTTAGTTGGTTAGATGGTTAGTTGGTTGGTTGGTTAGCCCAACCACCCAGGATCCTAACCGAATTGGTTGGTTGTAGCCAATTGGAAGCCTAACTACCTGAGGTGTTCTAACCAGTTTGTTATTGGCCCAAGAATTCAAGTCCTAACCACCCATGTGATTGAGTCCTAACAAGATTCAAGAAGTTGTTGCAGTCCAACAAGAAGTCCAAGATTAGATGCCCAACTAATCAAGAAGTGGTTGACGCCCCATGTGCTATTTAATGTGAGGAGGGGGCGTGCAGTTTGGATGTCTCATGGTGTGGAGTCCATGAGGACTTCTCACGATCTTGGTCTTGGACCGTGAGGGCTTGAGGGCTGCCCCTTGGGTCGGGGACCGTGGGAAGACCTTCTGGGTTTCAAGGAGGCCATAGTGATGGACTGCAGAGAGGCGCACGTGAGGGAGATATTACCTGGAGGGCTTGGTGTCGTGGGATATTCCACAGGGCTTTGGAGAAGGGATGCACATGAGGTATTGTCCGTGCATGGCGTACGTGAGTTCTTGTGACGTGAGGCCTGCAAGAGAGAAGACGTGCAAGACAGAGAGAAGCTTCTACGATTTCAAAAGTGGTGCTATCGAGTGTTGTCTTGTTTGTTGTAACAAGGTTCTTCTCTAAAAAAATAAAGCAATCTCTCTTTTTCTCCTCATCTCTTTTTCTTATCTATCTGTGAATGTTGAATCCAAGAACATGTTGTTGGGCTATATCCTTCCACGTTGCTTCTATGGCCTTCTGCTATGTATAGGTGCTGATCCGGATCTCCCAACAAGTGAGATCAGTGCCCTGGAATTTTTACAACACCAGCGACCTAGATCTATTCCTCGTGCCTAAGACCAATTATCCCTGGGACATGATGAAGCTTTGCCACTGGGTTCTATTGGTCCGAGTAACTCTCAGTCCAGACAAAGGACCATTATCCCTCCAGCATCCACATTAAGCTCCAGTGCGCGCATTAAGATCATTTCTCAAGACCTTCGGCCCTGGTTGACCCTCGGCCTTGACAAGAAGGCCAGGTCCGACCTAGAACCTTTGAGCCCAAGAAAAGCTAAAAGCCCATAACAGCATACTACTAAATAATCTGAGTCATCCAATGCTTATTTCTATGCACTCAATAACATGATCAGGAAACTATATCCTATAATTTATGGTAAATCCTCTAAATTAAGAGAGACATGACCCATTCTACACCATAATCCCTATCACCATTAAGGAAAGCAGCTAGCAATACAAAAAGAACAAATTTTTCATTAATAGAAGATGGACATTCCAGGCAAATTGAATGATCCTCTGTCGGATCTCCTAACAGGATCTAATATCATGCATTTCATGCCAAATCCACCGAGAAAAAATATCCCCGCTATTCACCTATAAAAGAGAACTCCTTGAGAGCTCCCAAGATATGCTATTTTTCTAAAATTCAATATCTCTCTCCATTCTGCTTTACTTCATTCTGTTGCATGCTGACTAACTTGATCATCAAAGGGCCTTTGTCAGAGTAACCTCTGATCAAGTTTTTTTTTTTTTAAAGGTATAACCCACGAGTACTCGTTCAGCAATCTCTAGAATCCAGATGGGAAGCAACATCAATCATTCAATCATAGAAAAGACGTGGACGGTTTCTTTCTATATTGCTTCTAGCACCACCCCTTCTTGCATCCCTTGTTTTCTTATGGCCTAGTTTGATGTGGAAATCTATCATGAATCTAGCTTAAATCTCCAAGTACTGACTTCTGTTAGGAAGGTGATCCATGGTTTGGACTTTGAAAGTGCCCCATCACTACAGTGAAACAGGGCTTTAGCGATGCTTTTTTTGTCCTTTATCGATGCTTTTAAGCATCGCCAAGAGACCTCCCGACACTTCTCAAAGCGTCGCCAAAGCATCGCCTATGCAAGCATGGGGACGCCACCTGCCGACGCTTTTTAAAAGCATCGGCATTTCCCGATGCTTTAAAGTGTCGCTATAGTTAAGTCTAGCGACGCTTTAAAGCGTCGCTAGGGTTTAAATTTAGCGACGCTTTAAAGCATCACCAGTTTTAAGTCTAGCGATGCTTTAAAGCGTCGCTAAATTTAAACATTAGCGACGATTTAAAGCGTCGCTAAGCTTAACTCTAGCGATGCTTTAAAGCGTCGCCTTTTTTTTAAAAAAAAAAATTAAACAGATAGCTATACCTATATACATACAACACAACTTGTATAAATCATCAAAATGAAATTCTTCAAACCTATATCGCATCCAACATACACAAACAAATAAAAACATTCAAACCTGTATCATATCCAACATACACAAACAAATAAAAATATTCAAACCTGTATCACATCCAACATACAGAAACACAAACACAAACCAATCATAAAGATTTATATATATATATATATATGAAAGTGCCAATCCAAGTTCAAATAAACAAAAAGATATACAAAAATAATATAACTAACAATTGGCATCACTGATCTGCGGGAGGCTGGTCGTCGTTAGGTCTACGACTCGCAGATGCACCAGGAACCAACAAGATATACATCAGGAATTATGATACATACATTATATATATTATAAAGAATTAGATACATACAAAATTAATAAATAATTACTTACCTGAGATGACATGAACATATGCAGCATAGATGTAACATGCTCTAACTGAGACCTAATGGTCTGCATCTCTGCTCTGTCTGCATCACATGTCTGTCAGAGCTCTGCTATCTCCTCCTGGAGCTGATAAACATGTAACTGATCATGACTCTCTCTAGTATCCCAAGTATATCTACTCATCTCAGATAACAGAGTATGGGTAACTCCAATCCCATAATCCCTCACTCGTCCAGGACGCTCTGGTCCCATCAACTCCGAGAATACCTCGGCCTCGATGCCACTACTCTGAGTAGATGATGAACCCTCACCAGCACGCTCGGAGATCATAGAGGTAGCCTTATTCTATATTTTATAAAAAATACATATATCACTACTTAATAAAAATAAAAATATAAATCATAATATAATATAAAATAAAAAAACATACATATATATCTCTTGACTCCTTCCGAACAAAACTGTCATCCTGGTGAACGTGAGTCATCCAATAGAACTCCACCTCACCAGGCTCCCTCCCCTGCTGATCAGCCTATATAAAGAATAAATATTACAAAAAAATTCAAAATAACATATCTTATACCCCCGTACCATGATACATGGTACATGCATGATACATGATGATACATGATGTTAAAACTATAAGTATACTAAAAGTATTATAGGATGAGAAACATACAAACTCATGCCTGAGCCGTGCATAACTCTTGGACCCCGCTATGTGAGGAATAGACTGAGCTGCTCGTGTAGCTCTACCAATAGCATAATATGTCTACAAAATAAAATTAAAACTATGTTATATATTTATAAATATAATTATGACGAGTGAAAATTAATAAATTTCAAAGTATTTGATGATGCTATACAACCTGTGCCCTCTTGGAGAACCAATAGTGCACCAGCTCCATCCATTGATGAGGGTGAACATTAGGAGGATAGGTAGCTGCAACCTGCTCCTCTGTCCTACCTTCTTGCATGTAGTCTTTCTTCAACTTCACCCTATATTCTTTCCACTTGCGATTGATAGACTTAAGAATAAAATCAGAAGAATCTGAAAGAATAACGAACTTGCTCTACAATTTAAATAAATAATAAAATAAGTATTAAATAAAATAAGCAATTCAATTATTAAAAATCTAAGATATAAAATAATATATCAATTTTTTTACCTGTACAACTCGTAGCATCTCTATTTTATATGCAGGAAGCATGTCATTCCACTTCGAATAATTCAGGGGACATAGCTGACCCCGGCGTGCTACTATCCCCAGAAAACTAGTCAACAAGCTAGCAGCTTTCTTAATAGGCTGCCCTAGCTTGTTGCACTCTATGACTATCCTCTCGCCCTCAGGTAACTGCCACACATCACGGACTGGTGTGGGTCCTCGCCTCTGCCTAAGTCTCCCGGATCCATCTACAAAAAAAATATAAAAAGTTATATATCAAAACTATTGCATATGTATAAATTAAAATGGGATGAAATTCTTAAATTATCCTGTATCTGTATGTCATTGACGATAGGCTCATCATCATAATGATCCATAGGAGGATCGTGATATGCGAACTCGGAGGGAATGGCGTCGTCATGAGGTGGAGAGGTACAAGCATCTGCCGGATGTGCAGAAATAGAGGGACTCATATCTGACCGATGTGAAGATGATCGACTACCCATGGGCTGCTGTGCTGAAGAAGTACCAGCCTCGGTCTAGGAAAACTGAAACTGTACATATGATAATCGTTTCCTTCGAGGCATGGTGTACCTAACATGCATTATTTTAAAACAAGTCAGTCAACATTATAATCAATTATAACATAAATGAATTGCAATTTAAAAGATAACATAATCATTAATGCAAAAATGTAAACCATCTTATAAACTACTTATTTGTCATAATCAACCAGTTGTACCTTCCTCGGAATCTAACCTAACCAAAATTGTTGTATCATTTATATGATCATCCGGCACAATATAATAAGGCATACACTGAGTGTAAGTATCATCATCTTCTTCTTCCGCCCTTTTTTCTATGTCATACAAGTCTTTGAGTTTTGTCTTAATAACAGTAGCACATTCTTTATCTTTCGAGTCTTATACATAAAAAACTTATCGAGCTTGAGATGAAAAGATAAATGGATCATCCTTCAAGAACACACCTGTATGTATCAATCTTGAAAAATTGACAAGTATGAATCTGTTTGAGTCCTTTTTCAAACCTCTCGGTGTATTTATATCTATCCAATCGCATCGAAATAATACAACTTTAAAAGTTTCATAATAATCCAACTCCAAAATATCTTTAAGTATACCATAATAAGATTTTTCATCTGCTTCTACCATAACACCATTGTTCTGAGTTTTTCTAAGTTTCTCGTGCTCCTTGGTATGAAATTTAAAGCCATTTATAATAAAACCATTATATTTGTTCACAATATAATTTGAACCTCTAGCAAGTGCTATTAGTTTTGCTGAACTATTTTTCTCCTTTAGTACAAGAAGGACATGCAACTCGTCCCTTAGTGCTCCAGCCAAATAAATTAGCATATGCAGGAAAATTGTTAATAGTCCATAATAGAGCTGCCCGCAGATTAAATGTTTGGCTATTCGAAGCATCAATTACACTGATACCCTCCCATAGTTGTTTCAATTCATATATTAAAGGTTGTAAGAAAATATCAATATCATTGCCTGGACCCTATCACCTGGAATGACCATTGATAAAATTAGTGAAGATTGTTTCAAGCATATCAATGGTGACAAATTATAAGGAATCAGAACAACTGGCCAGGTGCTATAGACAGAACTTAAGGTTCGAAATGGATTGAACCCATCATTGGCTAAACCCAGCCTGACATTACGAGCATCAGATGCAAAATCAGGATATCTATCATCAAATGCTTTCCATGCTAAACTATCCGCTGGGTGTCTCCGCTTTCCATCTTTTGTACGGCTTTCATCATGCCATCTCATTGACGAAGCTATCTTTGATGATGCATAGATCCTTTTCAATCTAGATACAAGAGGAAAATAG